>CAWUFW010007505.1:0-600000 GCA_963921515.1 Calotriton arnoldi | reverse complement strand
AACTAATTAGCTAATTCTATATCTATTATACCCTTCTATGCCCATGTACCTCCCCTTAATGTTGCAAAATTATGAGCCCACTACTTCTGATTGGACGGGACAGGGGGTTGATCCTCACACCATGTCAATTTAGTTCAATTTCTTTAAGCCCATTGTTTTAAAATACCGCCCCTTACAATTAATACATTTGCTTTATTTCCCACCCGTCTCACGACAAAGTTTAATACAAAGTTTATATAAATTGTTTCATTCTGTAGGAACATCGCGGGTGCAATAGAGTTGGCCACCAGGTCACGGCCTTGGACGACGTCCAAGTTGACTTCATCGCTTCCTCTGGTTAGCCTTGCAGGGCGCATGCGCAGAACCAATGTCTCTCGAGCTGCAGTTCAACCAACCCAGGCCCATTTACGAACTAGTAAAAGTCAAAGAAGAAAATATTAAAATCACAAATAAATGTTTCCACTGTATACCCATTATGTCTACTCTAATCCCCTTTAATTATAAATCTATCCCGCATTAATAGCATTAGAATATCATGGTTTAATTGCAATACATGCGCAAGCTTTAGCACGTGAAAACATTAAGCAGCCATTTTAATACACACTGCGCAGAAGCAAAGATTTCCCTCCAAGCAAAGAAAGACGTCATACCACGTGATATGGTTGACACATGCGCAATGAGATTCCCGCGCCTTTGCGGCCATTTTAGATTACACAAGCGTTACTTATTAGTTTAAACACATAGGCAAGCTTCTCTAGGATAGTGTTTATGTGTGCATTTGTTATTAAAGACATTACAAAGATTAATAATTAATACCGTGAGAGGATTGCTTATGAGCAAGTCTCATTGTGAGTTCTTGCTCCATCAATCCCCTCTCTGATGGCGTTTCTGAGCCATCAAAATATTACCCACAACCAGATGCCAACTTTTAGCATAAATTTGTCTCAGCTTCATTTTTACACTTTCTATTTTTAACGTCTCCTTTCAGTTTCTTGTATAATTCACTTTTCAGATCTTCTAGTTCAATTTGATCAAACTTTCTTTTCTTTCCTTTTCCTGTCACTCTGTACGTCTCATTCTTTCTACAACATTTGCACCATATTATTGTTGACAGTACTATTATTGCTATCCCTGCTAAGGGTACTAATATTTGACCTATAAGTCCTTTCCCTACATTAGCAAACCAGGTACCAATTGACGCAATACTATTTGTCAATCTTTCCCATACACTATCAACTTCCAGTGGTTTTAGTTAATTCTCAAGTTTTGTTATATTCTGTATATACGTTCCAATTTCTGCACTTTTGTCAGGTATGTACATTTTTCGTTTTCAATAATTTACAGACTCCGCCCTCTTTTGCCAATATTATATCAAGAGCAAGTCGATTTTGCATAACCATTGATCTAATCGCAACCATCTCCGCATTAATCATTAGAAATCCTCCAGCAGTGTTCATTGATAAACGATCAACCACTGTAGATAATTTACATATTTTCCTTGAGTTCAGAATTATTTCCACTGAAGGTATTAATGCACCAAATATATCACCTACAATTTCAGAAAAACTAGCTCTTTTACTACGTGTTAATTCACTATTATTTTCATTGCTCCCAGTGTTTCTTTTTACGTGGTATATTTTTGGAAAAACTATTCCAAAATAACAACTTCCGTACCTCCGTGCAGGAAGCCTAAACTAAGCCTTATTCCCACACACATAATAGATTCCAGGAAAAACTGAATCTGTTCCTCCTTTTAGTCCCCAACCTCCAAGAATTAAGAAATTTTGTTCACATTCACTGGTACCGATGAAAACATGGTTATAATCAGTCTTTAACCTATGTAGACAAATTTTCCCTGTCTTTACAAAATCCAGAGCCATAGCAGCTTGAGCCTTGCCAGGTGTGTAACTACCCTCTTTCTCAGCCCAAGGTGGCAGATGAGCCTTATGCTCAGATGCTTTCTTTTGGAAATCTTGTCTTCAATCTTCTACTAAATTCAAAAATATCTTTTCTTCTTCATGTAACGAACATGTTAGATTGCTTCTATGTGCATGTGTTATATCTATCGATTTCATTGTTAAGAAAAATTCTCCCATAAACTGTGCGTCTTGACTACTAAGCACTGGATTCATATTCCTTCGAATCGGAATCTCAGAAAATATCACATCTATATTTGAATAATAATACTGAAGTCTCCCTGTTTTATAAAATAAACTAGTCAATACACTACATGATATGCCATAAGTTAATGGTAAATGATGGTATGTTAAATAATCCTACTGCTACTGATTCGGGTAACTTCATACAGACGTAACAATTACTAACTTCCATGGTATCTACATATTGAAACAATAATTTTGTGAAAACATTCAAACTAGTGTCGTTATCTGTTACCTCATGATGAAACTCTGGTTCATCTTCTGCCTTTAATTCTACTCTATTACCTTTCAAGTTATCTGTCCTTCCCTTCGTTTCGTTGTTAATCTTTTTATCCATTATCAGAAGGTAAGGAATTGCTACGATCACAACTAACCATACTATAAGCACCACTACCAGACTACATATGCATATAGCACAGCATCTTTTACAACATTTCCGTTTCGGTCTCCCAGAAACTCTGTCGTCAGACATTTTGACAAGGAAGATTTCTCTTCTTATCTTTATTTCAAGTCTTTAACGTTATCAAGGTGGTTTTATTTCTTTCTCATAAGTCAGTTCCGCACTTGTTCCTTCGTCACCACTTTCACTTGATTCTGAACTCTTGTAGTCTTCAAGGATTATATAAGTCCAATCAGGACCTTTAAATTTATTGTTCACAAGTTTCAGTCTTTTGCTTTTTCGTTTTTCAGTTCCACTTGTTTGTCCCGTTAGGCTCGTCACTTCATTTACTTGTTCTGGATCTTCACTTCTGGTTTCTATATGGTATTTCACTCTTTTAATGACACTAGGCCAATGATCACCTTTTCTGGCTTTCTTTGTTTGCACTGTCTCGTCACTTCTTATTTCTTCTTCAGAAGTTCTTTTATTTTCAAGCTGTGGCACAGTTTGTTTTTCTTCGTTTTCGGTTTCTTCTTCTATTTGTTCTTGATCCGGTCTTATTGATTTTTCTTCATTTGCTTTAATGTGAGTTTCTACTAACTGACCTTGTTCAGGATTTACGTCTTCATGCTTGAGGTTTTCGTGATTTTCTTCTCCCTGAACTTATTTTTCTAGTTCTAACTGGTCCTGATCAGGGCTTATTGCACTTTGTACTTCTGCAGCCTGACCGCGTTCTTCTAAACCTGTCTGTCCCTGCTCAAATTTTGTTGTTTCGTTGTCGATTTGAGCCTAATTTCCTCTCCCTATCTGGTCCTGCTCAGGTTCTCTTATTGTTTCATTTTCCTCATCCTGAGCTGCTTCTTCTTCACCTATCTGGTCTTCCCTAATTTCTTCTAATTTTGCTCGGCTTCTTGTTCTGTTGTAAACTTCTGGTATATCAACCACTGGTATCCAGTCCTGACTGGTGCTCGGTTGTTCTTCTTCAGCTTCTCTCGAATCTCTCACCTGCGATTCTTCAGCTGGCCAACCTTCAGCTTTCTCAGTTATTGATGCTGTCTGAGGATTTTGTCCTTCAGGCTCTGGCACCCTTTTGGTGTGGCTTACATGAATCCAATTAGGCAATCCTGCACATTTCACTGCTGTGTTCGTAACTAGTATAACCTGACAAGGTTCACCCCACCTGGGTGATAGACACGTTTCTCTGGTGTGATGCTTCACAACCACCCAGTCTCCGGGATTCAGATCATGCTCTTGCTCAGGCTGCCTGGAAACTGCGTCTTCTCCAACCTGGTGAGAGACAGAACGCACTAGGTCAGCCAATCCTTTGCAGTAATCCAGAACCATATCATCAGTTATATTCAGCAGTTTATTTGTAGGTACATGTGCTTGTCTCATTGCTCTTCCCATGATTATCTCATGTGGACTCAATCCGGTATTTCTATCAGGAATGCTTCTGAGTCCCATTAAAACAAGTGGCAATGCATCTGGCCAATCTAACGATGTTGATGCACACATTTTTGCCAGTCTTGATTTTATTGTGCCATTCATTTGTTCAACCACTCCAGAAGCCTCTGGGTGGTACGCACTTTGCAATTTCTGCTCAATTTAGAATGCTTCACAGATTATTCGAATTACATCGTTGTTGAAGTGACTTCCTCTATCTGATTCTAAAGTTACTGGGAAACCGAACCTAGGAATGAGTTCTCGTAGCAATAGTTTTGCAACTGTAATACTGTCATTCCTTCTGGTAGGGTAAGCCTCCACCCACCTTGAAAACAGACACACTATGACAAGTACATATTTCAGTCCTTTACATGGTGGTAATTGTATGAAATCTAGCTGTAATCTCACAAAGGGACCCTCATCTTTTCCAATTTTCCCCAAACCGATTACTGTTTTTCTTCTTGGATTATTTATTTGGCAAGTTAAACACCTTTGGCAAAGACTCTCTGCTGCAGCCCTAAACCTTGGATTATACCAATTTTGTCTGAAGAGTCTAATCATGGCATCTCTCCCTACATGTGTGTCTCCATGGTACATTCTGGCCATTTGTGAAATCAGACAGTCAGGCATGACTGGTCTGCCGTTGGCATAAATCCACACATCGTCGTCTGCCCTTCGAGAACATCCTATTTTTATCCATGCATCTCTTTCACTCTCGTCAGCATCATCTTGCAGTCTTTTCACATCATTCCATGTTTCAGGTGGTGCATATAGCATAAGTTGGCATCTGATTCCCATCCTTTCAACCCTTTTATTTACTGACAATCTGTTTTTGGCACAATGTTGAGCCACCAGATCTGCATATCTGTTACCGACTACCACCCAGTCATCTCCTGACTGGTGTGCGGCACACTTCACCACCGTCAATTCTTTTGGTGATTATATTGCTTCCAGTAGTTCTTTTACAAACTGTCCATTTTTAATAGGGGATCCTGAAGAAGTAATGAAATCCCTCTGCATCCACAGTTGGCAGAAATTATGCACAACCCCGTAACCATATTGACTATCAGTAAATATGGTCACTTTCTGATTCCTCTCAATTTTGCAGGCTTTAATTAAAGCAATTAATTCAGCTACTTGTGCAGATTTGACCCCTGGTAAATAGGATGCTTCGACTATTCCAGTTAATTCACATACAGCATATGCTGCACTTAATTTGCCATCTTCATGCCTTTGGCATGAGCCATCCACAAACAGCTCCCTGACTGGATCCCTGAGAGGCAGTTCCTGTATATCAGGACGTGGTTTGGTGCACAATTCTGTGACTTGTAAACAATCATGTTCCTCTTCATCATCTTTGACTTCCTCATGATACGGATCTGGTAGTAAAGTAGCAGGGTTTACTATTGTGCACCTGACGATAGTCACATTTTCAGCACCTAAGATTATCCTTTCATATTTAGTCAGCCGACTAGGAGTAAGATGCTGACTTCTGGTTCTTGTCAACAGAATCACAACTGAGTGTGGGACAAACACTTTTACAGGATGTCCCATTATAATTGATTCACTTTGTTCAATGCTCAAACATGTAGCAGCTACTGCTTTTAAGCAGCCTGGTAACGCTGCTGCCACTGGGTCCAACGTAGCAGAAAAATATGCTATAGGACGTCTGTCCAAACCATGTCTCTGAGTTAGGACTGAAAGTGCACAATTTTCTCTCTCATGACAGAATAACGCAAATCCTCTTGTATAGTCAGGCATACCTAGGGCAGGTGCTTCACATAAAGCACTTCTCAATTTTACAAAAGCTCCTACGCTCTCATCATCCCACTCAACTGGGTCCTTTGCCTTCTTTTTCATCATTTGAATCAACGGCTTTGCTAGCAGAGAAAACCCTACTATCCATTGTCGACAATATCCCACTATTCCAAGGAACATTCTCACTTCTCTTTGGGTTACAGGCATTTGCATTCTCTTGATTAATTTTACTCTTTCAGAGGTTATCCTTCTTTTTCCCCTCTCAATTTGGTGTCCTAAATACTTAACTGCTGTTGTACAAAACTGCAATTTTTCAGGTGACACTTTATGCCCTTCTTCAGCCAAGTGACTTAATAATGCAATGGAGTCGACAACACAATCCTCTCTGGTGTTGGATGCCACTAGCAGATCATCTATATAGTGCACTAAGACTGAACTTCCTGGCATCACTAGCTTCTCTAAGCACTTTTTCAATATTTGATTAAAGATGGAAGGACTTTCCGTATACCCCTGAGGAACACGATTCCATACATAGACTTTGTTTTCAAATTTAAATGAAAAGAGATACTGGCTATTCGGGTGCAATGGTATTGAAAAGAATGCTTGGCATAAATCAATCACAGTAAACCATTCTGAACTCCAGGGGATCTGGTATAGGATTACTGCAGGATTTGGCACAATAGGACAACATGGTACCACAATCTTATTAATTTTGCGTAAATCCTGAACAATCCTATACTTTCCACTAGGTTTCTTCAAACCCATGATTGGTGAATTACAAGGGCTACTCATAACTTCTTTTAATATGCCTTGTGTTACCATTCTGTTAATTTCTTCAACAACTCCTGCTTTTACTTCTGCACTCATTTTGTACTGTCTGGTATTTGGGAAAATTGCACCTTCCTTTACATTTATTTTTACTGGGTCTATTTTGGCCATAAGTCCTACTTCTTTCCCGGTGAAATCCCATACCTTGAAATTTACTGTAGTTCTTAATTCTTCAGGTAATTTGTCTTTTGTTATTAAAGAGAACATCTCATCTACTTCTGTACCTTGATTTGCAATCATAATTTTATATACATGGTCTTCATCCGGGGTCTGAACTGCAACACCATCCGGTGTGCAGAAAATTGTGCAATTCATTTTGCACAACAAACCTCGGCCCAGTAAGTTTACTGGACTGGAATCGCACACTACAAACTGATGCATTTCTCTAAAATGTCCAATTTTTACTTCCATTGGTTTGGTAAGAGGTGTTTTAATTTTACAATTAGCTACACCCACAACTTGGATAGCTTCTCCAGAGAGAGGAAGGTCTGGGATGTCTGCTGTTCACACAGTAGACCTGGTAGCACCAGTGTCCAGAAGGAAAGTGATATCCTTACCCCTTACTTTCCCTTCAACATATGGACCTGACTGATCTACCGGCAAGGATGCGCCAAGTACGCACTCCTTCTCCCCCTCTCTTAGGCACGGTCATTGGTTACATGGATAAAAGTCATCCTGTAAAAGAAACTGTGAAGTTACATAATCATTCTTACCACTTCCTCCTTGATATCCGACGTCTGTACCGTGCTTTGCTCTGCTTACATTACCCTGTATAGGTGCAGGTGGTAACTGACTCTGAGGATTTACACCCTGCTGTGAGTCATTCTGCGTCTGTGGATTTAAATTATGATTTGGGCCATTATTATTTTGAATCTTTTTACATTCGTTCTTCCAATGCCCCAATTTTACGCATCCATGACAAGGACATTTCTTTTTAGCCTCTTCTCTACTCATTCGTCCTCTCACTTTACCACCATTTCCTGTGTCACCATTCGTTCCAGAATCTTTTCCCTGATTATCATTTGGATTATCCAAATTAATTCCCTGTCGCTCAGCCATTTTCACCTGAGCCCACATCACTTTCTCTTGTAGTTTCTTGTGCCTATCCTCAATATCGTCTCCACAATATTTTGCATATTTCAAAATGTCATCAATGGGTTTCCCTTGCCAGCACAACATGTGCTGCTTAATCATTTGACAAATCTCTGGCTTTAAACCATAAACAAATCGGTAGACAAACTGACTCATATTTTTATCTCCAATGTCCTCAAATCCACTATACTGTTTGAACACCTGTAATAGACGTTCATAATAGGCATGTACCGATTCACTGGCTTCTTGGGTAATCCTGTCTATTTTCACCGAATCTGTTTCTTTTGGTGGTATTTTCCCTTTCAGGTAAGTTATTCCCTGCTGATACTTTTTCATTACATCACTTGATGGAGCACCTGTCTTTGCATCTCTAGGATACTCTTCACTCAGCCAGTCAACTGTAATTTTACAATCTGTCCACAAATCGGCAGGTACTACTATGTCGAACAAACCATCCAAGTCCTTCAACAATACCTTTGACACTTTCACAAACCTCTCAACCTGCTTGTACCATTCAATTGGCTTTTCTCTCAACTTTGGAAAATCATTCGTAAATTACAAAATATCCTGTCTACTCCATGGGACATGAACATAACCTCCTCCAGGTACTTCTCGCATCGGGTACATCTGATCTGCTTTCCCTGTTTCCTTCAATAAGTATTCAGAAGTTGTTCTACTGTACCGTGCCTCTTCCTTTTTCTTTGTCCATCTAGCTTTCCATTTATCTAGATCTCCCCATTTCTGTAAAACTGACATCAATTCCTTTACTTGTAGTTTTCGGCCAGAGGCATTCATGTTTTCTAAATCTTTGTCAGAAAAGTCTGCTCTATAGGGTTTTTGTAATACTTTTGACTTCCCTATTTCAATTCCCATCTGTAAAGCCAAATCTGATAATTTCTCATGGAATATTTTTACATTTCTTGTGATACTTCTGCATACGATTAATAGTTCTTCTTCATCGTAGGTATTTAGATGATCTACCCCTACATTTCCTGCTATCATTTCTTCTAACTCGACTTTTAATTTGTAGATGTCCATGATCTTTGGGGGTGAACTCTGTCTGTCTGATCCTTGTGCCCACCTTTCTAAGTCTTCTGGCGTTACTATTGTGGCACTTTTGGTTCCCGACGAGGTTACTATATTTACATCTTTGGAGCAACCAGGTGTTATTCTTCTAGGAGTACTATTTACAGATCCTCGAATAGGTAAATCCATTAAGGATATCATAGATTCACAGTCACTGATTTGATCATCAATTATTACAGGTTCAGGTTTAGGGATTTCTACAGGTGTGGGCATCGCTAATGGTTTCGGATAATTTACCTTGTCACCATATAAGGGAACCACTGGACCAATTGTTACAGGTATGGTCAGGGAATCAGGATGTACATTCAACTGTGTTATTTTCTGTATCAATTCTGCTCTATTTTTGTCTATAGCTTCCTTTTCTTTATCCTGAAGTACCCTATTAACTGGGGGATTATGCAATACTTGCGGTACCAATGGTGTTCTTAAAAGTGGTGCGCTCGGGGTACATCCACTTGTCCCTTCCTGATATGGTGGCGGGTTCTTTAATATTTCTTCCATAAATTCATATTTAGAATCTCCAAATCCTGTCAAATGTTTTGTCTTTTCTATGGTTTTGCCCCCTAATGACTCTTCTGCTATACAAACTGGATACAAACCCTCTGTAAGCATTGCTCTTCTCCACTGTTTCATCTGACCGTCTCTTGACTCATTTTGGTATCTAGGAAAAAATCCCCGATAACCCCTACTACTTCTTGATCGGTCACGTTCGAATGCCTCGGTTTCCCACTCTTCTAAGGCTTCGTATTGAGTTAATCTTGGTCTGGGTTCTAAGTCATTCATCCTTAATCTCAAATTTTGAAGAATTCTCCCATTGAAAGTACCATTCTCTGGGAATGCTAATATCCCATCATTTTTGGTATATTCTATCCAATTTTCTAACCATACGCAAGTATGATAACCTCTCTCCATCATCATGAATGAAGCGGGCGTTTTTGCTGTTGGAATGATAATTCCTTCTCTAGTTTTGATGGGTTTATCCTTCTTAAAATAATTCTTAACCTTTTGTAGAAATGACATTTTTCTCTTTTCTCCATACATTTTGGGTAAATCTCTGCGTATAAAATTATATTCTGTAAAACCTAGGAATCTCCTATCCGGACGAGTTCCTGTTAAAGTCGGATCGCGTTTCCACATATAATCTCCACAATCCTCTAGGATTTCGACTTCTATGCTGACAACCAATTAAATTCCAGCTAACATTTGTCTCTGAAACAATCCTAGCGCGGTTTTTCAGTGACGTCTGTTCTGACGACCCTTCTTTTACAATCTGCGCTTTTCCGTCCCTCGCTGTTTCAACCAATCCCAGCGCGACACCTGTGACGTCAGTATTACTTCTGACTACTGACCCCTCCTTTACAAGAGTCGTTCCACACCCGCTGTTTCAACCAATCCCAGCGCGGCGTTTTGTGACGTCAGCTTCCTCTCCGGCAGCTGACCCTCCCTTTACAAAATCGTACGCACAACTTTATTTTCTCTACGCTTCTTATTAAAATTCAGTAACAACATAAAACATTCGCTATCGTGCCAGTTTCTCTAAATTTGGAAAAGATAGTTTCTCTCACACTTAGTAAAACCTTTCCGTTTACTAAACATACACTACGAGTAAAACCCTTCCGTTTACTCTTCACGTAAGCTTCCGAAATACCTGCTACTTCTTCAATGTTACCCTTTCTAGGTGATATAACATCAAATTTTTATCAGCGTATTCCTTTGCTATTACTCACACGCATAGAGTCGCTAACAAGTACTGATAGCCCTGTTTAACTTTTCAGTACTATTTCTGCCTGACAGATAACCTCACTGCAGTATGGCTTCCACTTACCATCCGCTATTCAATTTTTCCCCGGGGAATTCTGGACAACATAAAACAAAACTTTGAACAAACGGATGTTAGTTTATAAAAATAAAATTCTCATTACCCAATTAACAAAGTACAACCATCCTCTGATAACCAGAAAACTCATCCAGCGGGTTACTAGCAACAAGCATTCATACACAGAATACTCACCTGGCCCCATTCATTCATACTACGCTAGCAATTTCCGCTGGGGGTCAGTTGTACTCTTTATCAATATCCCTGCTACCAATTACTTTTCTGATTGAAGAGTAATGACTTACCAATGGACCCTTTGATAATTGGGAAGTTTAAAATGAGTGACATTCATTACAATTCATAAATTCTAAAATACTCACTGAGTCAGGAAGTTTTAAAATGTTTATCTAAAGTTTTAGCAGAGTAAAATACAGAACCACATGATACTTAATCGTATATCAAGGATGAAGCATAATAATCAATTGTCGATCAATGACGGTTCCTCAGAAAGAAGAAGATAGAGACAGCAGCACAACTAAAAGGTTGCGTTTATATTTACCTAAAGGTGCAGAAACCAAACCCCTTGGCCAAGGAGTTGGAAAGATAGGTCCCAGGAAGGATGAAGACAAAAGACCTGCGGACCAGGTTCAGGACAGGACAGGTGACCTCTCTATCAACGACGCCAGCGTCGTTC
This sequence comes from Calotriton arnoldi, assembly GCA_963921515.1. Classification (NCBI taxonomy): domain Eukaryota; kingdom Metazoa; phylum Chordata; class Amphibia; order Caudata; family Salamandridae; genus Calotriton; species Calotriton arnoldi. The sequence continues at coordinate 588,745 of CAWUFW010007505.1, read as the reverse complement.
CCCTCTCTGATACTTTGCTTCTCCTCGATTCTCCTGTGTCTTCCTTCTAATGGAATCCGCCGCCCCCACCTCAGGACCTCTCTGGACAGCGGTTCAGCCTGCAATCGATCAGCTTGTCGAGCACCAAAGCATGAATCCCGAACTAACTAATTAGCTAATTCTATATCTATTATACCCTTCTATGCCCATGTACCTCCCCTTAATGTTGCAAAATTATGAGCCCACTACTTCTGATTGGACGGGACAGGGGTTGATCCTCACACCATGTCAATTTAGTTCAATTTCTTTAAGCCCATTGTTTTAAAATACCGCCCCTTACAATTAATACATTTGCTTTATTTCCCACTCGTCTCACGACAAAGTTTAATACAATGTTTATATAAATTGTTTCATTCTGTAGGAACATCGCGGGTGCAATAGAGTTGGCCACCAGGTCACGGCCTTGGACGACGTCCAAGTTGACTTCATCGCTTCCTCTGGTTAGCCTTGCAGGGCGCATGCGCAGAACCAATGTCTCTCGAGCTGCAGTTCAACCAACCCAGGCCCATTTACGAACTAGTAAAAGTCAAAGAAGAAAATATTAAAATCACAAATAAATGTTTCCACTGTATACCCATTATGTCTACTCTAATCCCCTTTAATTATAAATCTATCCCGCATTAATAGCGTTAGAATATCACAGTTTAATTGCAATACATGCGCAAGCTTTAGCACGTGAAAACATTAAGCAGTCATTTTAATACACACTGCGCAGAAGCAAAGATTTCCCTCCAAGCAAAGAAAGACGTCATACCACGTGATATGGTTGACACATGCGCAATGAGATTCCCGCTCCTTTGCGGCCATTTTAGATTACACAAGCGTTACTTATTAGTTTAAACACATAGGCAAGCTTCTCTAGGATAGTGTTTATGTGTGCATTTGTTAGTAAAGACATTACAAAAATTAATAATTAATTCCGTGAGAGGATTGCTTACGAGCAAGTCTCATTGTGAGTTCTTGCTCCATCAACTCCTTCATCAGTTAAATCAGTATCTCTAGACTTCAACTCCTCAACATGTTTCTTCTTTTCTTGGCATTTCCCTACTACTTTGGTCTTGGCTACCATTACAGGATACATTCAATCCCACTGAGCTTCATTCTTTCTCCATCTCTTTTTCTGTGTATCCCATTTCGCTTCAGCACACCTGCTTACAGTGTTCCTGTACCTACTCTGATTTTTCTCTCTTGTAGTCTTCCTGTTCCAATTCCTCAAGAGCTTCATATTGCATAGGTCTAAGGTTCCAAATTCTGGGAATGCTAAGTCACCATCTCTCTCCTTCTGGAGCCACGGGAACTCCTTCCCTAATTGATATTGGTTCATCTTTACGAAACAAAGTTTTCAACAGTTTAAAAAACTTCGGGGCATATTAGCAAGACCCACGTTAAAATTATCGCCGTTTTAGCGGCAGGAAACTGCCGCTAAAACGGCGATAATGGGCTTGATAATATGCGTTATGGAATTCCAATAGAAGCCCAGGTTAGATGTGCAGGACATCTAACCTGGGCTTCTATTGGAATTCTATAACGCATATTACCAAGCCCATTATCGCCGTTTTAGCGGCAGTTTCCTGCCGCTAAAACGGCGATAATTTTAACGTGGGTCTTGCTAATATGCCCCCCCATTTTTCTTCTACACTAAATCAAAACCTTTACGAAAAAATCTTCAACAATTTATTTTCCGTGTTATGGTTCTCTACTACCAATTAAAAGTTGTCCTCGTCCACCAATGCCAGTGTGGCTTCTCACCAACCTACCAATACCAGTGCGGCACCTAGTGACGTCAGTCTAACTCCTCACTGCGACTGACCCTCCCTTTACAGTGTTGTTCATTTTCTTTTCTAAAGTCTTTTATCAAAACAAGACAAACAACATAAAACAACTTTGTCTGCTCCACTAAATGAAAACGATAGAACCATACACTCCAAGAATTTTCTCTCGCTTCCAGCAAAATCTCGACCAGCGCGATTTCGCCCTCACTAAGTCTAAAATCCTCGAAATGTCCCCAAATGCACCTTTTTTGAAGAAACCTCAACAATTTTCACTTGGCATGTTTCAAGTTTCCCTATGTTAGCACCGTCAAGGCCTTTTGCACAGTACTTACTTCCACATCAGACAAAACACGCTTAGTGTATGCCACACTAAGACTGCCCATAGGCTTTATCTCGGGATCTTAGGCCTCAACGGATGCCGTTTACTTCCATTAAGGTCAACGACGAACCTTAACATGATACACAAACAAAACAGTATTTTCCGTAGTCGGTCATCAGTTCATTTTTAAACGTCTCGATTAATCAACCCTTACCATTATTTTTAACTCTTCAATGTAAAACGTCACTAACCATTACCTTTAACGTTGTCTCTTCATTACCTAGTATATTCAGTCAAATAAACCATCCAATAAAGCTACCAGAAAACTGCTGCAATGTGAACAAAGGGTTTTTTGCATACTTATCAAAAACCACATCATACTCACCTTAGCTACCATCATCGACAGTATCACAGAGTTTGGCCCATATAAACTCTACCACATCAATGTCCATAATATCACTAATCAGTCAAGGTCCTCCGAAGGATCTTGAATCAAGCTGATAGGGACTAGGATAACTTGGAGATGAATGGCCACTCCTTTATAAGGACCTGGAACAAAGAAGTGCCTATCTGTCAAACATAAAATATTCAAAGACTATACACTAAGGAACAACATACTTATAAAGGTTATAATCAACAAATCTTTATCTAATCTCCAAATTTCAAATAGTCAAAGCACAAAAATACATTTAGAATCATTTAATATCGATTATCGTTTTAGTACGGGTAAAATCGCAACACATCACAGTTCAGAGTCAAATACATTTCAATTCAAATACCTGGTGAAAATGAGAGAGAGAGAGAGAGTATAAATGCGATATCAGAATACAGATTATGAATCATACAAACCAAAGATCAGTTGCAGATTGTCAGGAATACGGAGACTCAAGGTGAGCACAAAAAAGATGCTAGAGCACAGCGTGCAATAGCTGGAGTCATTTAACCCTTCAGCCGAAAGGTTTGCCCGCACGACTTCACCAGATGGCGAAGTGCAGGAAATCAGGAAAGTTCAGTTCAGAGAGAATAAAAGTTCACTCCGACAGCATGCCAGGCATATAGGAAGTTTTAAAGATAGCCAGCTTTCCGTCCTTTTTCCCACAGGGCAGTTATACTTCGGATTATGCATAGTTCCTTCCCACAAAAGTATCCTTTACGCAGTTTTGCACGATTTCCATTGGTCGAAGTCTATGGTCTGTGCATGGGGTGATCATTACATTACCAAATTGATCCAGAAATTATACATAATACCATTGTCTGTTGTTCATCCTTTTATAAAAAGTTCAATTTCATTCCTCCTCGGAACTAGGAATTTCATTTGTATCTTATGATGTCCGTTCCTAAGCACTCTCTTCTGAGCTTGAAACAAAATCGACACAGTTTTGTACCAGTAGAGAGAGTGTCCTTTATTCAAAACTAGAGAAATAAACCTTAGCAAAAAATCCCACAACTGGTAGTGAAGTCATATCAGCTCATTCTAGTCTTTTTCAAAGGAAAAAATGAAAATGCATGTTAAGGCCTACACGGAAACCCTACTAAAACATTATTATTTACTGAAAAGGTACTAATCTTTCAAACATTTAATTGAAAATAGATGGAGCTGTTTCATTTGTGATTAATGGTCTTCATAAAAATTAATAATCAAGCACCATTTTGTATCCTATCAAGCATTAACTCATTTGCGAAATCATTTATAAGTGTGTAAACACATTTTATCTCAACATTTTGAAATTGCAGGTTTCCATGATAGTACTGCTACGTGAACGAAAGTCATTTCTCGTTTCATTTTCAACAACTAATCCACCTTTGCTACTAAATGAGTACCTTGTCTATCTTTTTATAATCATTTAGTTAAAAACCTACATCAATACGTCACACATTTTATCATTTATAGGTTTTCTTAGCACATATGTATTGTGAATTCATTAACATCATGAATTTTTCTCTCTCTCATGAACCATTTTCATCTCGAACTGGTTTGCGATCATACTGCATGCTTTTCCGATGCAGATTGAACTCTCATGTTTTTTACGAATCACACTGTTAGTCGTGATTTTAAAGATTGTATTAGTATCATATTACCCAATGAGCAGGAATTGACTGAAACAAATCATACTAAGATAATTACACTCCATCACAAGTCTCACTTTGTTCTTTGGTGTTGTGTTGTGTCTAGTCTTGTGGAACAATGCCTTTTTAGGCAACATTCTGTGCCCACTGTCTCTGGCACTCTCAGTTCAAGACTGCCTTCAATGAGCAGAAGTGGATGCTTGTTTTAATGTGGGAACAGGTTTCTTTGAGAAACAAAACTAGGAGATCTGTATTTTAGAATGTGTTATACTCCTGCATAAGCTGCTCCCCAAATATAGCCACATAGGGTCCCTAAACCCAGAGCTTGACACAACCTTGTGTAGTAAAATATATTTCTTGAATCACAAATCCCAATCCATACACATGTATGCAAAGGAACGTAATGGCAGTTCATTTCAGTCTATACACATTTGTTCTTTTAAACATAGTTTTTCCGGTTTTTCCGGTCACTTGCATCCCATTATGAATACTTTTTTTCCATTATATGTCATGTTGTTAATGTTATACTTCTATTCCAACAGCAACTGATGGGAAGAAACGAGGAGGTACTGACGCCATTCATTCCTCTTAAATGGCTGTCTCTAAGATCCACCCTCATTTACCCACGGTGAACAACACCTTAAATGTTCACCTACTCAAGCCCTCCTGCCTTCCTGGCTTTGCAGGTTTTATCTGGAGTTATGGAGCACTTTGAAGGTCAACCCATTTCTCAAAGCCTTTGTTATTAATTGTTGCTACTATGTTTTTCCCCTGACTGGTGAATTTAGTTTTTGCTATTTTCCTCCTGTCTAATCTTCTCATCTGATTCTAAAGTTGTTCTACAATGTTTCACAAAATTATCTGTGTAAATACCTTTATTGTTTCAGGTTTTTTTTTTAAAACATGGCCTCTGTTTCTCCATTTTAGATTTGACTAAAGACAGCTTTAGCTGTCTTGTCATCAGTTCCTCCATATAAGACTAGTACAGAGAAAGTGGGCTCAGGGTCAGCATTTGGATTTCATGTGTTTTTTTATGGGTTGTGATTGCTTATATTAGTTGCCCATGTAGGTAATGGAATTTTGTGAATTGTTACATTTTCCAATTTGTGTATCTATTAGGTTTTGATGAATGGGCTCAAGTAGTTCTTTTTAAGGCTAAAGCTACTGTGCTGACACAACAACATTTTAATTTCTGTTCTATTTTTTTATGTTCATGGATTGCTTGCTGTTTGGATGTCTTAGTGCACTATAAACAGTGATGTTAACTAATATTGCCTGCATGTTAATTTGTTTTACTCATTATAACATGGTGTTGGATTTAATTTTTTAGATCACAAAGTAAAAATTTGTGCCCATAAGATTTCTTAAAGATCAATTGAACATTCTGACACTTAGTTGAAGGTAATTAGTATGCAATATTTTCATATTTGAACTCCTTTTCTTAGCACTCTCATTTGAGAATGCAGCTAAACTCTGATAGTGCAGTGTGTTCAGCAAAGGACCCCTACTCCCATCTTCCTTATTGTTTTAGCCCAAGGTGTTGCTTCTTTCTAGTATTTTCTTTCTTAGATTGCAGGGGCAAAACACTCAAAATGACCATCTATTACCAAACGCTTCCTGCAACAATAGCCAGACCTATTGGCTTTTCAAATGCTTGTTAATTCCAGTACTTTCCCTTTTTACAAATAGTCATTTTAAGGTGTGTTAGTGCAAGTGGTTCATTTAAAGCAATTCAAGATTACAAATCCTAGAAGGCAAATCCAAGCGGTGTCCTAAGGTTGATGTGGCATTTTAAGTAATTTGACAGATATAGCTGTATTGAGAGAATTTCAAAATACTTGCTAATGAACCAAGTTGAAGGCGTGCTTTGATTTAAGACAAATCTATTTATTAAAATGGGAAAATCAAAAATAAGACTCAAAGACAAAGCAAAGAATGTACGAATAACTGAACCACTAAGGGCCTGCATGACTACACTAATGCCTGAAATGTGAAAATGCAAACTAAAATAAGCTTAAAATTTTATCATTAAACCAATACAAAGATTTTTTAAAAAGACAACGCGAAGATGCTCCATACTGAACATTCAAGAGCAAACTATCGTTCCATGCAGATTTCTGCCAATGTCATTTACCTACCTTGAATGTTAGCACGAACTAGGGGGCCCATTAAAATGTCGGGCGGATCGCCACCGCCCGCATGACGGTGGCGATCCGCCCGACATTCTCTCCCGCCCGCATGCCAATTCCCCCCGCCATATTACTATGGCGGGGGACCCCGGCGGACGGAAAGACCGTCCGCCGGTTTTCCGCCCGGTCGATGAGTCGACCGGGCGGAAAAGCTTTTAATATGGTGGCAGTGTCTGTTAGACACCGCCATCCATATCAGGATGCATGCGGGGATTTGCCTTTCCCATTGGGGGCCCGTAGCGGGCCCCCAGGGATTCTGGGGGGTGGGGGGTGCACATGGGGGGTACCTATGGTACCCCCCTGCATTTGCAGGTGCGCGCGGTGCCTGCCACATTGTGCATGCAAATGCACAGCATGCATTTTTGGCATTGCGGCGGGCGGTGCTGAATGCACCGCCCGCCGCAATGTTGAAAATGCAGGATGCGCCCGCCAGTGTGGCGGGCGCATCCTAATTACCACCACGGGACCGCCGCACTTATGGCGGGCGATCCCTTTGTACGTCGGGATGGCCTACGTTAGTTGCAGTTTTGCCAAATATGCTAGCTTACAGACTGAAGGGTATCAGTAAAAATTACCTATTTTGCCATTACAAATATGTTTTGCATACCCAGCATTAAAACAGTTCATTTTACAGTCATAAAGTAAATATATTCACAGCAGCATTCCTACAAATGTTACAGATGGTCCACAATTCAATTCCACTTAGAATCACGTCACTAATGGATCTTAACATTAAGATGGATTTGCAGTTTATTGTGGCTCACTTAGCACAGCAATTAAAGCTTATAAATGTGCCTCAAAGTCTCCACAGTTCAAGGGTGCTATTCTAATTGTACCTTATGATGTTCAGAAAACTCATCACAGTAGGTCTGTCAATTAAACATGTATCAAATTACAACATTTAAGAATATATGCAAAAAATGCATTTCTACATAACATTTGGCAATTTGACTGTTTTATGCAAGGCTGACAAAACAGACTACAATTAAAGTTGATTAGCCAGCTGTGTTTAATTTATTTCTACCATTTTGGCATCCTTCCCATAGGGTTTAGCCTGCAACCTAAGACTTATGCTGTTCACTAGTGTTATAAGTCCCCTATAGGGCCCACTGTAGTTTACCTTTATGTTAGCCTAACTACACATGCAATAGGCTGCTTTTGCTTTGTACACGGTGCCCAGTACCACGCTTGTTTTTGTGCCACACTGTTATTTTCAAAATACGCTGCACATGTTTTATTATTTAGCTTTTCTTCTGGGATTCTGTCTGTACATCGTGCAAGGCCAACCAACATTGTGCCCTGTTTTTCTCTCTGGCCGAACACATACACATAATAGAGAGATCAAGCTGCTGTTTTACGAATAGAATAAGACTTATCATGTAAGCCGAGACTTGCCATTCTAAAAACATAGTGAATTGAGTCTGCCAGAGAAAAGGTCCTGAGACGAAAGAGCTGTGTGCCTGAGATGTAGACCAACTGATTATGACCGACAGGTCTGGGGTCCGGCACTAAACCCAGAGATCTTTAGTATAACACTGTACTTTCATAGTAAGGGTTGGCTTAGGCTGATTTGTCATTCGCTATGACATGGCTTTTCATTGTGTACAGTTTATTAATTGTGCTAATCACATTATTGACTTGCATATGTCTCCTAATTGCAGCACAGTTTCTTCATGATAGAGCACGCTAGTTTCAATAAAAAATGTAAGCTTTCTTTGTGACTCTTTCCTTTCATTGGGAATAAATGTGTAAGAGAGAGAGAAAAAAAGGTCATGCTGTGTTACTGCGAGTCCTGAGAGAGTTCAGAGTGTTGTGTTCTGGTGTGCTAATTTATCTGTCCCTGTGAAAGATTAGGAGGGCAGGTAATCACGATGAGTTATTCTGGATTTGGGGCAACAGGTACTGATGTGGTATGTAGATTGAGTCACTACGTGCTGACATCCCGTGATCCCAGGCTGTTTCTGAGCAGAATCCCTGCAACACTAGTTGATGCTTGATATGAGCTAAACATACATATTTTTTATTATCACTTGAGTATCTCTCATCTATGTTAGTGCAAGTTTCAAAACATACAACCAGGCGTCCAGAAGAGTATAAGGAGTGGTCTGATAGTTTATGTCCTTTTAATTGGTAGTTTAGGGTCTATCAATAAAACATGTAAAATATTCTCAAGTTTGCAATTTCACTGTAAGAAATGAATTTTTTCATGTGTTTCTCTGATTTTTTAAATATTTTTGGACTCCAGTGACTGGCATTTCCTCCTCCCAGCAGTTTGGCTGCTAATCAGCTCCAAGATGCTTTCACCTCACTCTAAATCGGCAAAGAGGTTATAGTTAAAATTGCCAAGAGCTAGTTTTATTGGCGACGCTTGGAGAAACGTCTTATTTCTTAGGGATGGCCTACTACCTCTCAAAGCAATTCCAGATACTAGATTGTAGCTGGGGGACTAGTTTTGTCCCAGAAACAAAATCCAGCAGGACAGAAACAAATGGAGACCAGAAAAACTTCCCAGCTTGCCGGGTCAAGCGGCATGATGAAGAGCAGCATGAGATGGAGAAAGCGGTAAATCCACAGATTCCAATGAGCGAGCAATCATGTGGAACCAATTGTGACACAACTGGACTCAAAATGGAAGCCCCTCTTATAGTGCAAAACAGCATGTGATGAAATCCAGGAATTGTATCAGCCATCTTGAATTGGGAAAAAGTATCAAGGTAAAAACAATCTAAATAAAAAAGAAAAACAATGATGACATGCCTCAAGATGTAAAAAATAACCACTTACCCTGATAAGTATTAATAAACATTTGTGATGATTGAAATATTCCTGAATAAGAATTAGAGCTCCTGCATGTGATGCTCCTGGGAAGACAGCATGGAGGGGGAACTCCCACAATTCTATGCGCCACTTGAGGAACCGGACATGTGTTAGAGGAGGCGAGATGGCGCAGGCCACTCATGCCTCCCATCTTTGGAGACTGAAACTCTTGGCACACGGAGGAGGATAAGAAAACACCACGGTGGCACTTGGAAACGTGGCACCTGAGAATGAGGTAAGGGAGAAGCTCTTACATAAAAAGCATATTTGATCTTTTCTGCAGGTAAACTGTAATTTGCAACAGCTAGTTCTGGATGCCAAAAGGTCAAACTGCAAATGACAGCCTGCTGAGAAAACATTCTCAACAGACACTTGGAACAAAACCCTCAACATGGGTTTGAGAACAGCCGTAAAGCACTACAGTCCAGGTCTTTGCGTTGAAAAAGAAAACAATGATATATTTACTGCTATGCAAGTAAGATGTAGATGTGCATTAAAAATAGTTCAGAGAAGATTTGACCTATGTGTCTTGAGTCCTTTGGTCCTGTCCAGTGAATATAAGTTCACAGAGGCAGTCAGGGAAAATCATAAACGTAAGAAAATGTACCTGAGAGAAGCAGAAACCGATGAAGAAGTTCCCGCTGAGCAAAATGAGGGTTCTTGCAAAACAGAAGTTGTCTAGAGCTGAGGGATGGGCATCGGCCTCAGAGCAGTGCATTTAGCCTGGAAGGCCTTAGAGGATCTCCAACATAATTACAGAGGCTGACATTAAGAGGTCGAGACAAGTTGCTCTAGGTGAGTTAGTGCATGTAACGTTGAGGCGTCACTGCCTGGGAGCCTGCAGGTCAGGGAGACGAGATTAGAGGCCTGGTGACGTTGTGGGTTGAAGCCCAGGGTGACTCTGTCTAAAGGCAGGTGCAGGTGTCAAGTTATGGCAAGCTCACCAGAAGTGGATGGGTGGGGTGAAGAGATTGAGAACAGATGCCTGGGGGCTGAGTGGGTGCAAGGAGCTGGAATCTTATGCACATCAAATCGAAGCAGCAGGAAGGGTCACAGTGAGCAGGCAGAGAGAACAGGGGTGATGTTCAAAGTTTGATAAAAGTGAATCAAAAATTAGCATCCACAGTTTCCGTCTCTAAGTGAGAGTGTAAGCAGTCCTAGAGGAGCAGAGGAATTAAGCTAGGCAGCAGAAAGGACCCACGAGATGCAGGAAATGGAAAGCCATTGGGTAGTTCGTGTGCTCCTCCTGACCTCGTTGCATAATGCTTGGTATGAACAATTCAAGGCTAAACAAGGTGCATTGAGAGTGATGCTGAGGAGGTCCTATGTCCAAACATCAGAATTTCTGCAAATTTACATATAGGCACACCACCTATAACACTTAAGACAGGTGTTGAAGAGCTGCTTCTTCAGGCTCTAATGGTCTCCATTTAGTGGGGGCATGACACAGGAGGCTGCAGTAGAACACCATTGCATAGACAAGGCCAGGTGAAAAGGTTGGACAGACCCTACTGTTTCATAACCAATGTCATGCTACATTATGCTAAAATACTATGCGTGATTACAGAATTCACTAAAGGTATAGCATACCAGTCTGCTAAGAGTGCACACATTACTTGTAGTAAGAGAGGCAGGGTTGTAGGATTGCTTGCAGTACTCTGACAAACAGGCATAAAGACCTGCAACAACACACAGAGGGGCCTATTCACAGAACTAATCGGAGACAAAATCCTAAACTTACTACTTCTGGTATTCACAGAAGGCACTTACGATTTTTGGTATTCACAGAAATCACTTTCGACTCCTGGGCCCGATTCACAAAAGTAATCTGAGACAAAATCCTAACTTTACGACTTTCGGTATTCACAGAAGTCATTTAGGAGTACTAAAGTTAGGATTCCAAATTTTACTACTCCTAAACTGAGAAAAATCCTAACTTTACGACTTTTGGTATTCACAAAAGGCATTTAGGAGTAGAAAAGTTAGGAATCCTAACTTTAGTACTCCTAAATGCCTTCTGTGAATACCGAAAGTAGTAATTTTAGGATTTTGTCTCAGATTAGTTCTGTGAATCGGCCCCAGAGATAGATACATTGTATTAACCGTGGGCGGACAACTCCGCTCCGCCCGCGGAGTGTGCGGAGATTTGCCTACTCCGCGTTCCACGGAGAACGCGGAGTAGGCAAATCTCCGCACACTCCGCAGCGGAGCAGAGTTGGCCCGCCGCCCGCCTCCACCCCCCTATTAGGATATAAGCTACACGTAATTCCCAAAAGTACAAATCACTTACCTGTTTACCGCGGCATCCCCGGGCTGCCCTCCTCCTCTTCCTCGCCATACGGGTACCGCTTGAAAGAAATGCGCATGCACGGGCCGCGTGCATGCCCAGTTATCTTAAGCAGTACCCGTATGGCGAGGAAGAGGAGGAGGGCAGCCCGGGGACGCCACAGTAAACAGGTAAGTGGCTTTTACTTTTTTTAAATTACTTGTAGCTTATATCTTAATAGGTGGGTGGAGGCAGGCGGCGTAGCGGAGCTCCACGGAGTTTGCTTCCAACTACGCGGACTACGCCCAGGGTTACATTGTATAATCAGCCTGGGAGAAAGTTATTGCCCCAGTCTGGGGTAGAGGAGAGAAGACAGAAGCTGTTTCATTCATCAGCTTCAGCAAAGTACTACCCAGAAGGGTTCTTTGTATCCAGAGGTGGTCCACAACAGCTAGACTAGTACAGCAGTGGCAGGTAGAAGAAGGAAAAAGGAGACTTCAGAGATAGAAAGGCTGAAGATGAGGGTGTCACAACTGATTTTTAAACTGCTGAGGGAACCAAAATATCCTAGCAATGGCATCACCCTTTTAAGGTGATATAAGTGTCACTGACAGGTTACTGACAATCAGGACACTGACAGAAGCAGAGGAGATAGTGGGCCTAGATTAAAACAAAGAAGACAATGGAAAAGAGATCCCTACAATCAATCAGAAAGAAATTTGTCCCATCTGACAAACAGAGGAAAGGCATAGATGGGCAAACATCCATTAAACAAAGTGAAGCTAGAAGCCAAAGAGGACATTATTTAACACCTGAAGAGGGTCAACGGTCCCATTTTGGCCATGATGGAATGTATCAAGAGGGAAGATAAAGGTTGAACTCATGGAGGAGTCAGTACCCGACTAAAGGATAATATTTGGGTAGGTACAAAAGAACTTAGAATGTTTTTGCTCAGAGGTCTAACGGACCTGGATGTGATTGAGGGCCAGGTCCTTTGGGGTCTATTCTTGATACATGAAGATTAAGGTGGAGAGCCCTTGTGAGACAATGGGCATAAAACAAGGGGGTCTCTGGTCTCAAATGTCAATCAATCAATCAGGGGTTTGTTAAAGCGCGACTACTCACCCGTAAGGGTCTCAAGGCGCTAGGGGTGGGGGTGCAGGTTCCATTCCATCAAGGAGGGGGTCTGTCGAAGAGCCAGGTTTTGAGGTTTCTTGCGAAGATGGGGAGCGATGTCTGCCTGAGGTGGAGCGGAAGGGCGTTCCATGCTTTGGCCGCGAGGAAGGAGAAGGAGCGGCCTCCCGATCTGGTCTCTCTGGTGCGGGGGACCACGGCGTAGGAGAGCTGGGCTGATCGTAGGGTCCTTTGGGGTGCGTGGAATTTGAGTCGGCTGTTCAGGTATGCTGGTCCGGTGCCGTGGAGGGCCTTGTGTGCGTGGGTGAGCATCTTGAAGTTGATTCTCGCCTCGACGGGGAGCCAGTGGAGTGTGTGCAGGTGCTGGGAGATGTGGCAGTGTTTTGGCAGGTTGAGGACCAGTCTTGCGGCGGCGTTCTGGATGTTCTGTAGCTTGCGGGTGAGGTTTTTGTTTATTCCGGCGTAGAGTGCATTGCCGTAGTCGAGTCTGCTGGTGACCAGGGCGTGAGTGATGGTCTTTCGGTGTTCGAGGGGGATCCATTTGAAGGTCTTACAAAGGAGGCGGAGGGTGTGGAAGCAGGAAGACGAGACAGAGTTGATCTGGCGGTCCATTTTGAGCTCAGAGTCCAGGATGATTCCCAGGTTGCGTGCGTGGTCTGTGGGGGTTGGCGGGTTTCCAAGGGCGGGGGCCACCAGGTGTCGCTCCAGGCGTCGGGAGTTTGGGCCCATGATGAGTACTTCTGTTTTGTTGGTGTTTAGTTGTAGGCAGCTGTTTTTCATCCATTTGGCGACGGCTTCCATGCCTTCTCGAAAGTTGCGTCTGGCGGTGTTGGGCTTGTTGGATAGGAGAGGATGAGCTGGGTGTCATCTGCGTATGACACGATGTTGAGTCCATAGGTTCTGACGATGGGGGCAAGTGGAGCCATGTAGACGTTGAAGAGCGTCTGGGCTGAGAGAGGAGCCCTGGGGGACTCCGCAGGTGGTGGGTGTGGGGTCCGAGAGGAAAGGGGGGAGTCTGACCCGCTGAGTCCTGCCGGAGAGGAAGGAGCGGATCCAGTCGAGGGCCTTGTCCTGGATTCCTGCGTCGTAGAGTCTGCATATTGTGAAACAGAAGGATGGACTGGGAGACTATTGTACTGGAGTTATTGTTTTTCACTTTGGGAAAGGTTTGGACAGTGGATGACGAATTGTCCAAGATCTCAGCTTGAGGGGGCATGTGTACCAAATTATCTTTTTCTGCGTGGTCATCCTAGATTGTTTGCCTTTTTCTGAATGCTATTTTGCTGGCGATTGGACTCTGTGCCCGTTGAGACTGCTATTCAGAGCCACAGTGCATGTACTCTGGTAATAAAATGGTATTGGTAAAACTTCTTTCATGCAATTAGTCTTTTTAATTTTCATGCAAGTCCATAGCCATGTCATATGTGAGCTGTGGTGTGTATTTACAACACCCACATATGGCTACTAGGAGCCATATGTGGGTGTGCTCTGGCTGGGCTTCAGTTTAAATGTATTGCAGTAACACATGACAAGGAAATGTGCCTTTGTTATGTAGGAAAATGTATATTTACATATATATATATATAATTCATCACTAAAGTATGCCTTGTATGCCCAGGACTACTCTTGGGAACAAGAGCAACCCAATATGTCCATGTGAACCTATGTATAAATGTAGCAATTAAGAACAAGTGATCACTTGAAGCTCATTTATAAATACAATCTAAATAGACTTCTATTTAGACGAAATCTAAATACGCAAATATCTAATAGAACAGACAAAATATTCTGTAAGGAATTAATCTTTTCTCAGACTTAAGTGAAAAAGCAAACTTATGTTAAAACAACAACAACCAGTATTTCAATATTTCATTGCCAGATGCACATGAAAAATATACATACTACTTGTGTCGGGAAATTGGTCTAATTGGTAGACCCCAATTCAGTAAGCAAGGCCTAAAATTCACCTAGAAAAAATGTAAAGAAGATATGTATACGTGTTAAAGAGCAGGCGGATAGCAGATTAGAAAGGTGTACCTCGCTGAGTAGGGCTTACCTTACTGTGCTATCAATTACAGGCCAGGTGAAGCCGGTTCTATATGACAATCGCATTTAGAAAGATCTGAAAAACAACAAAAACATGGGGATTAACAAGCTGAACCGGGCCTTGTAAAGTATACCTTATTTCACACATCAAGGGACTGGCAATAATGTGCAACTCTTACCCTTATATACAGCAGTTTTGCAGCTGTGGTCGCAGTGAGCTAACGTAAGAGGTAATCTGGTACAATAGCAAATTTGGAGTTAATGGGGGTGAATCATAGAGGTCAAAATGATGAGGATTTCATGCCCCAAAAAAGGAAAATAAAGCATGGATGGCTACACAGGCCGATCTCCCGATCGGAGATCCGGCATTCAACAATTAAAACCTGCCGTCCCTTTCGAGTGGGAATGATAGGCAAGGACGCTCCACCGCGCTGCGTCCTCGAGAAGAGGTGGGCGTATCCTGGGCGTGGTGGAGAGGAGCCTCAGCTCCCACCTCTATGGACTGAGTCAAGTGCTTGTCCCCGGGACAGAGGTTATGGTGACCTCCTAACATTATTGCAACAAGGTAAAGAGTATCTTGGTACAAAAAGTATAAAGCAAGAGCCATTAAATACAGAGGGGCAGATTTACGAGCCCCCTGCGCCACCCTGCGTGACTTTTCCTCTCCTTGTAAATACGGACCCTTCACACGCAGCACTTTGCGGTGAAGGGGCGTTCCATGGGTGTTGCTGTGGGTGTTCCCACGCAACACTCATGGAACAAGACACATCTCCAGAATTACGAGAAATCGTAACTCTGGAGATGCGTCTGAAAGCTACGCCACACTAGAGGTGGTGTGGCGAGGCGCACCGAGGAGAAATGTTTTCATTTCGCCTCGTTTTTTCCTCTTTCAATGCGTGCTGCATTCTGCAGCACGCATTGAAAGAGGAAAATGGTTGTAGTGATTGTTTTTGTGCAGGAAGGTTCCCCTTCCTGCACAAAAACAATCTCCCACAACGCAGGCATCCTTGCACCATGGTGCAAGGGTGCCTGCGCCGGCGCACGGACTGCAGTTTGTGCGCCAGCGCAGGGAAGCACAAGGATGCGACATATTCTTGTAAATATGTCGCATCCCTGTGCTTCAAAACTAACGCAGCGCGGCGCAGCAAAATGACTTGCTGTACCCCGCTGCGTTAGTTCAACGTAAATCTGCCCCAAAATATATTTTTTTAAAGGGAAGGAAAATCCCAAGCCGCAGATCGAACTGGATCCGCCTGGGTGGCGGCGCATGGCCCTAGAGCGATGAGCAGAACCACGGCTCACAAACGGGCAAGCAGGAGGAGGGATTAAACCCAGTGTTTCAGAAAAGTGTCATGTGGGCTGATAATGCTAGATGTCAACAGCAACGTCTAGGGACTGAGCGAAGTGCTTGGCCCTGGGACTTCTAAAATTGTTACCACAAGGGAAAATAGTATCTTGGTACTAAAACTGAAACAAAGAGCCTCGGAGTACGCAATTTCTTTTATTTTTTAGAGGTAAATCCCAAGCCAGGGCTCAAACTGTCTCCTCCTGAGTGGTGGCAAGTGTGCTTAGAGTGAAGAGCTAGATCGAGGATAACTCATCGTCAAGTATGTAGAGGGAGGAATCCTCATGTTTAAGAAAGTGTTGTTTAGGTTGAAAATGTCAGATTTCAACAGCAAATAAAGAATACATAAAAAATGGATAATAGCGATGGCATGAGAGGCATCTGTAACTAAGGGAAAGGAGGTGTCCTAGTGTTTAATGGGGCATGTGTTGCAGATTGCAAGTTACATATGACCAGTAGAGGTTACTGATCGTATCAAATGAAACTATTTAGATAAATGACACATTGTGATGTGAGATAAACTTGAGTAGCAGAATAAACGTTTTTCAAAGAAACAAGGGTTAATGGACACAGTCTGAGGCATATCTGAGAGCAAGAGAGAGGGGAAAATGGTTTTGATGCAAATGTCATCCAAGTTACAGATGAACGGTTAAGGTTACAGATCAAAACTTGTGTATACTGTAACATAGGATACAATGTAGATAAATGACACATTGTGATGTGAGATAAACCTGCACAGCAAATCTCTTTTTTAGAAGAAGCATATGTTCATGAATACAGCGAAGAATTGAGAGGAGACAAGGGGTTCAGTTCATGAGAGAAATTAAGTTCTGCCATTCTTCCATCGTGTTAGTGCCATTTCTTATTGAGTCACATTTATCTATCCACTTGCATTCCAGTCTTTGGAGGATGTTTCACATGTCTCTACCTCTAGTTGACTGATAGGCCTTTTTTCGATGACTTGTCGCTTTATGTCTTCCACTGTATGTTGCTTTTCAATGTAGTGGGAAACCATGGGAGCAGTCAAAATCAGGCAATGGACCCTGCTGCTGTGCTGCGATATTCTAGCCTTAATTGGTTGTGACGTCTGTCCCACATACATCAATCCACACGGGCACCAAATACAGTAAATCACATTTGTGGAGGCACAATTGGTATGCTGTATGCCCAGAAGGTGGGTAGCCTAATATTTAAAAATTGTACAAAAAAGTGATTCATGGAAAGCTTGAATTAATCTCAGCCACTGATAATTACTCGGGGCAGAATCCCAGTCCATCATTATTTTGTAAACCATGCCACCTCAGTTTGGACCCAGCTATATGCAAATCAGTCTTGCCTTTACTCCAAATGGGAATAGTCCAGCCCGAAGTGAGAGGCCAGGTCCTCCCCGAACTGGAATAAAAACAAACCAAGACCAGGTTCACCCTTCTTAGGCCTCATCAGTCAGGTATAGCTTTGTTTCAGTGGCACAGTGGTCACGGAACTCACATCTGGGCATAATCGTCCTACTTAGGGCTTCACACCGAAGCATACAAAAAAGCGATGGATGAAATGCTGAAATAATCTCAGCAACTGGTAATTACTTGGGGCCACATGTCAGTTCATCGTTATTTTGCACACCATGCCCCCTCAGTTTGGACCCAGCCATATGAAAATCAGTCTTGACCCTGCTCCAGTTGGAACACTCCAACCACAACTGCCAGGCCAGGTCTATCCTGAACTGGAACACAAGCAATTACCAAAGCCCGGTTTTGCGCTTCTTAGAGCTCATCAGAATGGAATAGCTTGGTTCCAGTGTGAACAAGACCCACATCTGGGAACTATTAACTCACATCTTTTGGTGTCCTAATCCCCATAAATCTGTTTATTGACATGTGCCCACTTCAAGCATTAGTCCACAGGCAAAGAGCAGTCATACTAAATGTATGGGATTGTTACACGTTTTAACCACACCTCAACAGCCACAGGAAATCATATTACTGCACTTTATTGTTGATTTTCCATAAATTGAGTACTGCATAGTCTTATGGGTGCTGGTTGATCTGTTTTCTAAGCCAGGACATTCATTAATTTACCGACAATTCCAACCTCACAAGAACAAAATATTTCATGAAGGAAATAGTTTGTTTACATCGTTTACCCTAGGGGTTGGCGGAACTCACAAGGTTTCACTCTGCGGAATCCTGTGGTGTAACGGAAAAACTCCACGAGATTCTGTAGATTTTCTGCCAGTGGGCAAAAAATATGCAGCTCGCACCTCAATTTAGCTCTGATAGCGTGAGCAGCACTGAAAATCAGCACAAGCAGCACCATGCACTGCACAAGAGCGCGCAACCATTTGAGTTAATTTTGCTGCCGCTCAAGTAGAAAATCCATTACAGTGGCAGCAAATCTACTCAAATGGCAGCCCTCTGACCGCTTGTGCACACCGGAGACGTCCCACGGTACAAAATTGCAGCAATGGATGCTAAATCTCACTTGCCAGCTCCAATATTTCGGTGCCTTGTTGGATAATAATTCCGCCACATGGCGATTGGCAGAATTTGGCCAGAACTCTGCGTTAAAGAGTAACGCAGAGTGGACAAAATTTCACCAATTCCGTGGGTAAAACAGAATATTGTGCCCACTCCTAGTTTACCCTCTGCCATCATTTTAGATTGAGGTTGTCAATTCACATCCAAATCCGGGCAGCTTTAAAGTCATTGTTCTCTATCAAACCCAAATTTTACAACAAGGAAAAGCCACATAAAAAACTGTTTGCAGGTATATAGATCCCTTGCTATAAACCAGAAGACTCCTTTTGTTTATCCACATGCTTCCTTCGTCTACATGGGTATCATGGGAGTGTCAAGCCTTGTTTTGTAGGCGCTTTTGCCATCTCAAAATAATCAGCTAATTAACAGTCCAGCTGATTTTACCCACAAACTAATGTATTCACCTGTAATCCATGTGCCATTAGTGAAAAGATGACTAAATTGACATTGTAAGTTTAAGTTTCAAATTTATTTTATTTATGTTATGGAACTCCGAAGAGATCCACATAAAACATTTACCAAAATACATATGAACATATAAAAGCACATATTCAATTGGTTCCTTGAAAAGCATTAAAAACCAAGGACAGCATAAAACACTTCAAAACACTTGAAAAAGTTACAAATTCTGCAACAAAACATTTCATTAGGAGGTACGTAAAGTGATTGCAGTGCATCCCGAAGCAGAAAATATAGATAACTGTAGACATATAGGTCTCAGCCATTTTTGACGACATAATAAAAGTGCTGGGCAAACAAAGAGAACATGGTTCAGATCTTGAAGACTATTTTGACATAGATTACATTCAGCCGAGATTCCATACCATTTGAACAAAAAGGAATTAAGTAGGAGCATACCCTGCCTCAAAACAAATGTCTCAACCCATGCACCAAATTCCAAGTAATATAAGGTTGCACTTTGTTTGCTAAAAAGGAGACTATAATATTCCCATTTTTTTTAGGCATACCCCCTGTCCAACTGAAAGCTTACGGACCATGTATCTTGTTTTAAACTAGCTTTTAATTGCTGCATTGTTAGAGCAAAAACCAAGTTAGAATCTAGTTGAATCATATCAACAGCATAAGCATAGTTTCTACAAATTATTGACTTATCCTTAATGTCAACCAAAATGTCTTTCTTTATTTAGTATCTTAATGTATCATCCTCACTCCTCGCTATACAGGCAATCCAGCAAACCACCCCCTTCAGAACCCTGAAGAAAAGCACTTCTCAGGCTCATTTCCAATCTTAAGGCCGTCACTGGGGTCGCTGAGTTAATAGAAGATACATTTCTAAGGACTCGGCCTTCCATCGTATCTAGAAAGCCCTAATTAGTTACTTCAATTTGCTCCAGTCCATAGAGCAGAGAGGCAGGGGTTTTTGCTCAATAGACCTCTAAAAGATGTGAGAAGTGTCTTCTCAGGGTTGCCCTATAAAAATCACACAATCCTTTAGCTTGGGACTGGGCTTTGCTCATGTTATTTTCAATATGAGCCTTTTCACCAAGGTTCCTACACATTACCTTCTCCAAAAAAGAATATGATTTCCCAATTTCTTGCTTCTCTGCACCTAGGAGGCATGTAAAAGTTCCGTATTTGGGTTTTTTCCTCCCATAAAAACACATGATTTTGCTTTTAGAAATGTTAATCTTTAAGTAATGGGCACCTGCAAACTGTTGCAATGCCTGCAGACGACTATTCAACCCTTTAAGGGTGAGATCCAAAATTATTATGTCATCCACATATAATAGGCAGACTATTGATTTTCCGCCAATTATCAGAGTGATACCCTTTCTCTGAATCAAGTGGCCGGAAAGGTCTGATATATATGAAGAAAAAAGTAGCAGTTCTAAGAGGCACCCGAATTTTAGTCGGGTTAAGGTAGTTATTTTCTGCGAGAGACCCCTATCACCACCTACTAGTGCTGTACACCAAGTGAAAGAGTGGAGAGAGATGACTAGATCTCACAGGGTATCCGGCATACCAAATCTTCAGAGCTTTCTCCACAGCAAAGATCAATCTACTTAATCAAATGCTGTCAAAAAGTATATAAAGGCTGCTTAAGTCACTCCTCTTCTTACTAAAACATATTTCTCCTAAATCACCTGGAGAGCCGCTATATTATCAATAGTTCCATATTTTTTCTGAACCCAGTTTGCTCCACAGGTATAATTTAGTTTTCTTCCACCCACTCACTAATCTGAGTCAGTAAACATTTAGAAAAGACTTTGCCCACCGCATCTAAAATGGCTACCTGACGATAATTTCCTGGCAATTTTCAATCTCCGTTCTTGAATAATGGTACTATGGTACTTCCTGTCCAGGGAGGTTTTTTTCCTTCTTTTCATTGCAGCTTTTAAAAACCAGGAATAGTATTTTACTCCAAAGGGGTAAATTTTGTTTTATTACCAAAATTGGAATTCCATCTGGTCCCATCGCGGTCGAGGTGCGCATTCCTCGAATGGCTAGCTCAATTTCTTATCGTTTTCAGATGGGGGCTATAAGAAAGTGTATCCCCTTCTGCAATATATCGATCAACATCCCCACCATTTGTGGCATCGAGATTCGAGATAAAGTCAATCCAATTAGTGTCCTCAATGGCAAAGGGAAAGGATCTAACTCTCAACACACATCCCTCCGTGACCAGAGTCCAAAATGACCTTATCTGACCACTTACTGCAGCTACCCTTAGGACAATCCAAAGCCTATCCCACGCCTCTCTTTTAATAAAGGCCTTCAATTGATTCCTTCTCCTTTTTAATACCGACATCCTAGTATTCCTCTCAGGGGCGTATACCACATATTGTTTCCTAACTATGGCATTTATTTCCCTATTTAGTAAGGGAAATGGGTGGGGAATCGCCTTAAACTTGCCCTAGGTATTTTTTTTACTAACACTTCCTGATAGCTGATTCATAAACACACTCAAACATTAAAATTCATCTCCCACCCAGGCTTCAAGGTTTTCAAGTATGGCTTCTAGTTTGCTTTTCAAGCCCACAGTCATCCTGTGGTCCAATTGTGTCCTCCCTGTTTCTTTATCAAATTTGAATGAGGTCCCTTCAAACCTCATGAGCTAATAGGCGACATATTCAGGCCCAGGGAAAAATCAGCAGACTATGGTCACTGATGGAAGTGTCTATTACCATTAGGTCACCCAACATAAAAAACAAGGTGCAGCCTACCACCACATAATTCCAATTTGCCCCTCCCCTTGAAGAATTATGTGTATATATTGCCAGAGAATCCAATGGCAGTCTCCCACTAGCTATAATACAGTCATTGTATTTCAGTTGGGCAAATAGGAGCTTCCCTCCGTTATCTGTTTTTATCTTCAGTGGAAAGACAATTGGGGGAATCACTGGACCTTTTTATCTCTTTAATTGGCATATGTTGCATTTTTTTAGGTCAGCCAGTAGAGTGTAAACAGTGTCGTCTATTACATCTAAAGTTCTATATGTGAGCCTGTAGAGAAGCCTTTTCATGGACGCACTGTTTTTCAGCAGTGATGATTTTTTTAAACACCATTTCCCTTTCCTGTGAGATGTTCACCCAAACATTCCTGCCCTCCCAGCTCAACCTGACCTAAAACATTCATATAACAAAACACCAGGCCTGTCCCTGCCGTCTGTCTTGACAACTACCTGTCAAGGGGCATTTGGTCCTGAGCAGAAGTCTACTTAGGCAGAGGTTTCTCTTTCCTACTGTCTTCTGTCTTTATAAACTTCTGTCAAATGAAGTGTGGCATTGATCATAGCAGAGTTCCACCAAAAACTGCCACTGCCCTTCTGATTTGACAACATTACTGCACCATCAGACTCCTTCCAAAGATCAGGATTCTCAGATTTAAAGAAGCTAAGAAAAGGCAAGGGTGCCCTAGATATGGAGGGATTTGTTTTGCTCTTAGAGAGGATGAAGGAGGTTAGCTTTCGGAGGAACTGTTCGAGGGAGAGAGAAACTTAGACAAAGTGTCATACTTCTGTTTTGCAAAACTAGGGCATATAGCACTGGATTCATTTTTATGGTCTGGCACAGCAGCACAGCTGTCGCTAGACAATTATGTCACCATCACTAGAAAGGGGCTTTGACTCTGAGAGGGGCTTTAGCTCCACCCACTTGTTGGGAGCCAGGAGTACATGTTTTGATTGGACAGAATTTGAGTGCTTCCACAGAAAAATTGCTTGCTCTCCATACAGCTGTGATCACTTTGTTTATCCAGTTGCCCAAGTTTGAATTTTCAGGAGCACACACATGACATTAGAATGCTGTAAAAGTGTTTTAGATAACTAGGCAATTTATGGTGGTTTTCTCTGGCAACATCACAGATTGGAGGACGGCAGTCATTAACCTAGATGGATGTCTAGCTGTGGCTTGACAGTGCAACTGTCACCTGACCTTTTAACCTACACCAATATTATTCTACTGTTCTTTGCTTCTACGCGAATACATATCCGTTCCCATGCTATTTACTTGCAATGGTTCACATTACCATACAACTTTCAATTAAACCAGACCTATTGGCATTGGCAATGCTTGTTGTCAGTGCTGGTAAGCAGGACCTGTATGTGTGCTGCTGAAATGTAAGGGATTGGAGTGTGCAGGAATTCAGATGTGAGTCAGTTGGGGAGATTCATGAATCACTCTATCACTGTCCTGCACTTCATGTTGGTCACGAAATTATACCATACCCTGTCCCTACAAACTACCACTGTAAAAGAAATATACTACTGTTCGCAAACCTGCCACTGTCACTACACTCTCCCAATGCCCCACACTCGACCACCATCCCTACACTCTGATAATATCCCTAAACTTGACCACTGTCCATGCACCTCTGTTCTCTCACTCTAGTTTCCTGCACATAGCCCCTTGTTCTGCCAAAGCGCTCCCTGCCAGGGCACATCCCCATGGCCACTGCCTCAACTCTTCAAATATGTGTCTGCCCCATGAGGGTGAAAGGTACCTCTGCCCTGCCTGTGTAAAATGTGGTCATATGAAGCCTGCATGAAAGATAGCGTGGATGCTTAAAATATCACTCGGCTGTGCATGTGTAACACAGCCTTCTGCCCTGCTAGTGTCAAGTGTGTGTCCACTTGTTTCTAAAAATGGGGTCAATGAATGTGCTTGTTATTACATTTCTGCTTGGTGGTTGCAGTGGTATCTACAAGTGCCTCTTCCCACTGTCCCCAGTCACCAGTTTGCTGCTACACAACTAGTTCATTTAATGCACTGTTATTTTTCAACAGTGGAAGCAGAGACTCCTTGTTTCTACCTCCAGTGACACATGTTGTACCACAGACCCCCCCACAAGCCTTTGGTGTGTCATTTGGTATGCCGGTGGTTGCCATGTAGATGCTGTTTGATTTGCACGTAATACCATTTTGCTGCAGTCTTTTGTCCTAGCTTTTGGTGATTTTGCTTGTGAATCTCCGCAGGCACTAGCCTTTCTGTGGCAGCCTGCGTTAACTTCTCCTTTTTCCATTTGGTGTAGATTTGATTCCTGCCTTTCTCTCATCTGGTAGGTGGGACCATCTGCCTCTTTCTTTCTGTGGTAACTCTTACAATAACTTCTGTCCTCTGGTAGATGGCACCTTGTTCCTCTGTCGCTGCTCCATCCTGCCCATGAACATAATGACACGGAGCCCCATGAAGGATCCAGTTATGTGTCCTGACATCAGTTTTTCTTTTTTTTGTAACACCCAAAGTAACAGATCTGGAGCTTAGCTCCTACCTATTTGTTTTTTTTCATCACCAAAAAGGCAAACCTATTCACACAGTTCCACGCCACACAACTTAACTCCACACATTTACAATCCACACCACATAATTCAATGTCAAAACACATACATCCAATCCACACCACAAAATTCCACATAATGCCACAAAATTCAACAGCGCACCACAAAATTAAACTCTACTACGTACCTCTCCTCAACACAAAATACCATTCCACAGAATTACACTCCATAACACACAATCCCATTCCACATAATTGCAGTACGCTCAATACCAAATCATTACCATGCCACATAATTCCACTACACAAATCCACTGCACACCACACAATTACATGCCACACAATTCCACAACTAAGAATTCCAATCCAGTCCACATAATCCCACTACACACCACATACATACACTCTATAACATATGGGTAAAATACATTGTCATTTACAACGCCAATAGCTCTAACTCAAGCAAATGTTGTTATGTTATTCAGCACTTGTAGCGCGCACGGATACTCAGGAGTGTCCCGGCGCGAGAGCCAACTACAGGAGACGGGAAAAACTGAGGTAGGAGGAGCTGAGCTTTTAATTGAAAAGCAAGGTCTTTAACTGCTTTTTAAACAGCCTGAGATCCTGAGTGTGTCGCAGTTCATATGGGAGGGCATTCCAAGCCTTGGCCGCCTTGAAGGAAAGAGAGCAGCCCCCCGTTCGAGCAAGGCGGAAACGGGGGATAACTGCAAGGCATTGTGCTGCTGATCTCAGATGTCTTTGGGGCTCATAGAAGACAAAGCGTCTCCTCAAATATGGCACCCCCGATTTGTATAAGGCCCCGTGAACAAGGGTAAGGGCCTTGAACAAAACGCGTTGCACCACAGGGAGCCAATGCAAATCCCGGAGGTGTTGCCTTGTACTTGATCTGCCCGAGATACCCAACAACACTCTTGCTGCTGCGTTTTGAATAGTTTGCAGCTTTTTTAGCTGGTATTCGGGAAGGCCAATATACAACGCATTGGCGTAGTCAATACGTGACAAAATGAGGGCACGGGTCACCATTTCCTTAGCCGATCTAGGCAGCAATGGCAGAAATTTTCTCAGTGATTTCAGTGTGCCGAAGCACACTCCGGACAGTTTTTTTTATCTGCGGTGAGAATTTGAGGTCCTCACTAAACCAGACCCCCAGATTCTTCACCGGGCTGCCAGTTGAGTTCGGCCTGGGGTAGTCTGCAGGCCATAGGTCTTCTCTAAAACGGGGAGGAAAAGACCCATAAAGAAGGACCTCAGACTTTTCCTCATTGCATTTGAGCTGAGCCCTTGCACGCCAGCCAAAAACGGCTGAGAGACAGTTTTTGGCTAAGTCCGGGGACACGTCTTTTTCCTTCCACGTAAAGAGGAGCTGAGTATCATCAGCGTAAGCTATGATCTTAGCTCCCAGCTCCTCCGCCAGATATATTAGAGGCGTGATGTAAACGTTGAAGAGAAGGGGGCTTAAAGTGGAGCCTTGCGGAACTCCTGTAGTCACCTTTCTTGTAGACGAGGAGAACGGGGTCAGCCATACCTGCTGTGTTCTATCCTCTAAAAAGGATTTAATCCAGTCCCAAGCAGAGCCCGAGATTCCGATGTTAGAGAGACGGGCCAGAAGTTGACGATGAGGCACTGTGTCGAAGGCGGCAGAGAGATCCAATAAAATCAGGGCTGCTCTGCCGCCTGCATCCAAGCATTCTCTAATAGCCTCCGACATCTCCACAAGTGCCATCTCAGTGCTGTATGTGGCCCTAAATCCTGACTGGGCTGGGTGGAGGGCACTGGAAGTGTCAACAAAGTTGGAGAGTTGTTTGTAGACTGCCTTCTCGCACACTTTTGCCACTGCCAGGAGGAGAGAGATGGGTCGGTAGATGGCCAACATAGCAGGATTTAAAGACCTATTGCATTTCCAATGCTTGTTATTCTTGTCTTTCAGCTTTGGCTGAGATGCACATAACTCACCGACACTTATGTCCTGCCTGGTGTGGGGTTTAAAAATTGTGAATACTTCTGTTCCAGACACGGAGATTTTCAAACTGAACATCTCATGGCTGTTATGATGTCAAAGATAAATATTATAGAGCCAACTGGACTTTTGGCGAGGGCGGCTTTTTGAGGAACTCTTTACATCGTGGTTTTCCTGCCTGGGAATTAAAGTCAATTAATCAATATTCTTTATTCGATTTAAAAAATATATAATCATAAAAGTCACACACAGTAAAAAACAATTCATGAAAGTCGACATCAGCACAAGTTACATTTGGATTGCTTTAAGACCCCAGAAAGATAACATGATAAAAAATAGCGTACTGTGGGTGTAGTAAAACTGTAAAAACAATAACAAAATATCTCACTTAGTTGAAATTCAAGGGCTTCAGAAGTAAACATATGAATTTAAAACGCTGGTAGTTGTATCTTGGACAGGTCAAAACTATATGTAGAGTATCATTAAAAGAGACATTATCACAATCACACAAGGACAGCATCGGATGTTTAAAGCAGTCATGATTAGAAGGCAGTAGCCGCAGAAATAAATTAAAGCTGAGGAACATCAATGAACGTCGCTAGTGACTAGACATATTCCAAGTAAGATAAGGCTCTAGTCCACTAACAGTTTTCACTAGTGTTGCATGACATACTAAGGGGGTGATTACGATGGCGTAACGTCCGCCACCGCCGGGCCGGCGGTGGCAACCGTTACGCCATCGTAACGTGATTTACCCACCGCCATATCACGATGGCGGTGGGTCTCGCGGCGGACGGAAAGTCCGTCTGCCGCTTTTCCGCCGGTCGGCAATCGTTACGATTGCCGGCCGGGTGGAGCTGGGGCACAATATGGTGGCGGTGCCTAGCAGGCACCACCATCCATATCATGATGCTTGCTTTTCATGGCCTTTCCATGGCGGCGATGCCGTCATGGAAAGGCTGGCGGGATTTGCTTTGGGGGCCCGTTGCGTGCCCCCGGGGGTGTGGGGAGGTGGTGGGGTGCACTTGGGGGGTACCCAAGGTACCCCCCTACATGTCCATGCACAAGGTGGCAGGCACCGCGCAGTGCCTGCCACGTTGTGAATGGACATGCACAACATGGCATTTTCCTATTGCGGCGGGTGCTGAAGCCAGCAGCACCCGCCGCAATGTTAAAATGCCAGATGCGACCGCCGTGGTGGCGGTCGCATCATGATTTGGGTGGTGTGACCGCAGCATGGCTGGTGGGCGGTCCCGTTACCACTAGGATGGCGGGCGGACTAAAGTCCGCTCGCCATCCTAATCACCCCCAAAGTGTTTATTTAATGCTATAGCCTCATGGTCTGCTGCCGCCTTGTCTCTTAACGCTTCTTTAACCCATGTATGATTAGTTTTAGATATACAACTTGGATCAGTATAAAGTTTGGGTCTCCCTAGGGTTTTCACGATGGAGGAAACATATGCCAACCAGGGATCAAGGAAGAGTTGTCTAGGTTCATGCAATCTTGCATGATCAGTCTATTAAGACCTATCTCCGCTTTTGTCCAAACCGAAAGCCAGAGCTTCAAGGGTCAGAGCCAAATATAATCAATAACATATACCATGCCCAACTCTTCATGCCCAACCTCAGAGGGTATACTTTGATAAAAGGGTCTCCCTAGGGTTTTCACGATGGAGGAAACATATGCCAACCAGGGGATCAAGGAAGAGTTGTCTAGGTTCATGCAATCTTGTATGATCAGTCTATTAAGACCTATCTCCTCTTTTGTCCAAACCGAAAGCCAGAGCTTCAAGGGGCAGAGCCAAATATAATCAATAACATATACCATGCCCAACTCTTCATGCCCAACCTCAGAGGGTATACTTTGTGCAACCCCTAGGAGATCACTGGGGAGCTTGTTTTCAGCTATTTGAATTGGGGTGACAAGCCTGTAACCCCAGATACCACATCCATAACTGGACATTGGAATGCACTTAGCCTAGAATATGTCCAACACAGTTTTTATATGGGTGCGCCCTAGCTGACGGGAAAAGTCACCTATACTAAACGTAGCCCTGTTGAAAGCCATCACGTTATAAGTTATTTGAGAGTGCCAATTAAGACCAGAGTCCAGTTGAACACCCAAATAACAAAACTTATCAACCTGGCTAATATGGTGGCCTTCTACTAAAAATGTAATGGTTTTTGTTTGGGGTGCGCCAAACTTCATCACTTGTGACTTAGAAAAATGAGTGGACAAATTAAGGCTGTTCATAACATCAATAAAAAAATCTAAGAGTCTCTGTAACCTCCTGGACATCCGGGCAATTAATACAGTATCATCTGCGTAAAGCAGGGATTGGGCGACCACCAACTTTAGGGACATCCAAGAGGGGGTCGGTCAGTGCTAATTGTAATTGATTAAAATAGAGAATAAATAAAAAAGGCGCTAAAATGCAGTCCTGGTGAACCCGGTGTTTCAGTTTAAAGTGCTGAGTGCATTCACCATTAGGACCATATCTGACAGATGCCGAGAGGTCCTTGTGAAAACCATGCAAAAAAAGAACTAATACGGGGTCTATTCCCATCTGGACCAACATGGACCACAGCTTGGAGCGGTTAACTCTATCAAAGCCTGAGCTGGGGTCCATGAAGGCCAGATCGATTCCCCCCCTCTTAACCTTAGTATACTTATAGATCAGCAGATAGAGATTCAAATTTTGCTCAATGGTGCCCTGCCCTGGCCTAAACCCACTTTGCACGTCAGACAAAATATTGTGCTCCTCAGCCCAGGTTGAACCAAAGTCAATTTGTGAACAAGAAACCTTATGATCAGCCATTCTGTCTGTCTTTGGAATCCCTTCCACTTCGGCTGGCTCTCCATGACGTCCCTTGTCCTTCTTGCCGTTGATCAGTTCCTTCAAAGTTGCCCTCATAGTATCAAAGATGCAATATGACTCTCTGAATTAATCCAACAACTTTCAAATAGAAGATAGAAGTCTTTCTAAGCAGAGTAGAGAGTCGGAGACCTTTACTTCTTAGTCTGGGGGATGACACAACTTAATGTCACTTACTTCCAAATCTGGCATTGGAGACAGGTGAGATCACAAAGAAGGATGATTTGAAGGAGTACTACTGAAAGGTTGCAGCCCCATAGGTAGAGTCAGGGGGGAAAGTCACCACGGGCCGCAAGTTATGATCCTTATCTTGTGACCCTTATCTCCTACATAGATCTATATCCAGGTCTGACAGTGTAAAATCCTCATCCTGAGCCCATGAATATGCTCTTTGAGGGAAGCCCTCGAGAGGAGCTGAAGGAGACTTATCCGCCACATCAGAT
This sequence comes from Calotriton arnoldi, assembly GCA_963921515.1. Classification (NCBI taxonomy): domain Eukaryota; kingdom Metazoa; phylum Chordata; class Amphibia; order Caudata; family Salamandridae; genus Calotriton; species Calotriton arnoldi. Next base: position 559,183 of record CAWUFW010007505.1, on the reverse strand, counting down.
ACTAGGAATGGAGTATCCGATATAAGGTGTAAAGGGGAGGAGAGCACAGAAGGAATTATATGTATAGCCGTATGAGGACCCTAATCTTCTTTTTGTGGGGGAATCACATGAGGCACTATAATTACCATAGCCTCCTCAGGATGCATTGTTGTTAAAATAACCCCCAGAGACCTTTACCCACTTGGGCTTTCAGGCCGCCTAGCTCTATTTAATCCCACAATGGAGTTTGCAGTTGTTTTAAAATCCTCCTGCGTTAACTTCTCCTTTTTCCATTTGGTGCAGATTTGATTCCTACCCTTCAACATCGTAACTTGAGGGTCTCTGTTCCGTAAAGTATTGGATTTGGTTTAAGTGCATGCCCTCCCAAAGAGCAGGTGGCCAGATCTCAGCTTCTTTGCCGTAATGATGCTCTGCTGGTGCCTCTGATGCCTTTAGTTCAGGCCTGCTTCTTATATCCAGGAAGAGGTGGCTCCTAAGGGTCCTTTTATAACTTATAACCTTGATCACTACACCAGCCGGGGTGCGCCCAGCCCTGACTTTTTCTATTCGGGCTGCTGCTACTACTTGCAACCTCCCTTGCTGTTAAGGGCGCAACCCCAGCTTGCAAATCCCTTTACAGGCATGTTTACAATATCCTCCACAATATCTCCTCCAGCCCAGGGATATAAGCACAATGCCCCAGTTTCCTTTCCAGCTGCAGTGCAGTTGGGGAGGAAAGGAGAGGGTGAGAAAAGAGGGGTGCAAGGCAACAAGCTACACTGTGTCCTAAATGCGACCGCGTCTTCTGCTTTTCGTGCTTCCCCTTTGGCTAGGCCCCCCTATTAGGGGACTCCAGTCGAAAAGCCACTTCCCCGCTCACCTCTTGTTCTCGTGGTGGGCACCCAGCAAGGCTGGATTGTTTCAGGCAGACAGGCCAAACCCCCGCAGGCCATCCAGCCAGAACAGGACCTGCAGCTACATACAAGGGCCGATGGCAAATTACCTGGCCTGGGTGGAGTTCACGGAGTTCCACTACGTGGAACTCTGCAAAGGGACAAAAAAATTCCACCCGTGCTACGCAGAGTTCCTAAGCGGCGGAGTGCGTTAGGGTCATGCCGTTCACTGTGATTTTTCAGTGCCTGGTGTTTGTCCTGCGCAGTAATATCATCACGAATGGCACCATGCGCAGTGCAAGAGGGCACAGCTTCCTTTCTGCCCCTCGAGCAGATGTTCTATTCGAGCAGGAGCTTTCTCAACGCAAACGTAACGTTTCTTAACGTGAGCGGTCATGACCTGCCGCGACCACTCGCTTTGAGAAATCTCGCAAGTAGGTTGATTTTCCTCGCTAGCCAACTAGATGTTGGCGAGCGAGGAAAAATCTTGTCGGGAGGTGTATTTTCCTTGCTAGCGCTTGCCAACTTGACGTTGCCGAGCGCTGAAAACTTCATGAACGGAGCGGAGTTCACCACCCAGGCCTACAAATTACAGCCTGTTCTCACCGCCCGGGCCGGGATAACATCCGACCGCCAGAGTCCTTTAATGCAGCGGTACGCTGCCTGCTGCCCATTGTCCACCACCCTTGATATCCTTATAGAGGATCGGTGAAACAGGGATTTAGTCGCTGAGGCTCAAATACGCTCAGGAGCGACATGGACAATGCAGATGTCACGAGTGCCCGGAACCTTGCTGCTGCTCATGTCACGTCACTTCTGTCTCTCCAACAACGATTACCATCAAGGTCACTTGAGAGTGGCCATTGTATGCAACATCTCCTATAGCCCAATGTGAAGACCCAGATTATGAGGTAAAAGCAGTCCTTTACTCCAGAATACTTCGATGTCAACTATAGTAGCTGATTGACTGAAAGGAATATAGAATATGGACCAGTCGATCATTAAAGGGAGATTGCTTCTTTTGTAATTGGTCCATGTCTAGTCCAAAAAAATCCATTAATGCTTTTGTAACAAACCAGCTGGATTTTCTTTCTGAAGATGGGGTACTGTCAGGATTTGAATGGGATCTCACTGCTCTGCTGGACAGCCCCATTGCAAGAAGCATATCAGTTTCCATAATTGCAAGAAACTTGCAATAAGAACTTGGAGACTGTGGAAGCACAGAACACAATACAGATGATACAAATGTGCTGGCAACTGGTTAGCATCCTTCCCAATCCATCAGGGTACCTGTATCCAATCCAAAATGAAGGAAGATAGTACTGTAGGTCAAGTGGGTAAAAGACAGTATTTAACCCAGCACAGCTAAGAACACCATCCCTGGCTACTGTACATTTTGTTTATTTTTTTTAACATGCAGCTCCGCTTCCTTATTAACCTTTGTTGTTTTTGTCACTCTCTAAGGTTCCCTTCTGATATTCTGCTTATGCTCTCAATATCAGTATATCTCTTCTCTAGTGCTACAAACCTACTCTGGCAGTCCTGCTGCTATTCTCGCTTACCCTTCTCTGAGTCTTCCGCTGGAGTGATTACTCAAGCTGTGGATGATTTTTACCCTTAGCATACAATGGTACAACCAACTAATTCATTTCATTCTGAGAATATTGTATCCCCAATTGTTGTTCACACATAAAAACATACTGTGTCTCACCATAGGTGGCGGCCAGCTGTAAAGTGAGTGAGAAAGTCCAAAGAAGTCTGTAGAACCACTCCAGTGTTTCTCTATTCCTTATCATTCTTCCCCATTTTCTCTATAGTCTTTTACATTGTGCTTGCTCCATTAAGTACTTGTAATAGGCTCATGAGGAAGCATGGGGTGGTATCAGCATCCGTTCTACAGAGTCCTGACAACACATTACTGGGGCCCCACAGTTTGAATCAATGAGCTTCAGAGTTATGAGATTTCAGGATTGTGGGCCAGGGAGATGTTGAAACATTGGTGGTTATTTTTTAGGTGACCTTGAGCAGAAGTTTCATGAGACTAGATGCTGGTGGCTTGTGGCATCCCTTTGAGATATTTTAAATCATTAATACAGGACTTAACTACCCAAGTCACTGAGGGTAGGTACATAAGTCCCCCACACCAAAAGGTGATTGGAAGAATGCTTACAAGTAGTCAAAACCACAAGCAATTGCTCTCTGTAGCCTTGAAACCCATTGTTCTTTGCCCGCTGTGTACTCTAGGCAGAGGACTGCCTTATGCAAATCACTACAGAACCTGCTTCTCAAGGGAAGAATGCATCCTAAGTTACCAGGCAATGTTCCTCTAGAAGGGAGTGCAAGCAACCCCAGACCGGTTACGGCCTTGTTCTATAGCTTGCACCCTGTGGCATAGTGAGCAGGGAACTGACATCTGGGCATACCCATGGCCACTTAGGGCATTAACAAGACTGTCAGAAAATTACATGTATTCACCTCTGTGGTAAAAACCACACATGGAGGAGCTCTTTTGCGCTCACCCCCATAAATCCCCATTCACCTCTAAAATTAGATATTTTGAAGAGTATTCACGAGAATCATGGGTGAAAGAAGTAGATTTGAGAGAAAACAATGCTCAGACAGTTGTGGCCTCTTGTCCATTGAAAGATGGTTTTCTGAGAGCAGACTTTAATTCTCTTAGGACAGCCTTGTCTGAATCCGTTTTTTAAGTGCTGAAAGGAAAAATGCAAAAATTATCTATACTCTTACTAAAACCAGTTTTCCTTGAAATACTCAAACGCCTGATCATTTAACTTATTACCATTACTTCTTCCTGTGAATTCTATATCACTACTATATGATTATCTGGAAAAATAAAGATTCTGCAAGAAAAATGATATAGTTAATTAAGGGTTAATATATATACTTTCTTACTATCAAGCCAAGTTGTATGGGTAGTTCTTGCTTTTAGTACCATCACATACCATATAACAAATGTATTCTCTAATGAAAACCATGCCAAAGTCAAAATTTATCAGTACAGCTCGGAACTACTTGTTTTCTTGAAAATCAGAAAACCGTGATGGAGAGTTTAGTTGACAAGTACAGTTACAATAATGTCTGCATGGCTGGACAGGCCTTTTATTCAACTGGGCATTTCCCTTGATGGACTAGAGCACTTGGATGCCTGTTTTGAAAGCCCATGGCCGCTCCTGGTTCCACTGCCACTTTCCTCAGTTTCCCAAGGATACCTGCAGCAGACATTGTGAGGCTTCAAGGTAGAGAGAAAGAGAGGCAGTGAAGGGGAAGGGAGAGAAACGAGATCAGAGAGGGAGAAGATCAAAGGATCGACAGCGAGAATGGATGGATGGAAAGAAGGCAATAGTATTAGAAGATGGAAGGAGTGGGATTGGTTTGAGAAATTTTGTATCCACAAGAATTAAAGAGTCTTCCAAAAACACTCCCAGCAATGACAATTAATAATTACATTTAACAAAATCTTGACTTCTTCAGCATATAGTTACAGTAATTTAAAGTCCAAAAGTTCACACTACTTTATAAATAGGGAAACTCCTATTAAGTCAAGGAAGCAAGAAAGGTGTCAGCATGAGAACCTCAATGGAAGTTCTATAAGTAAAGAGTCATGTTCAGCATAAAGTGCTGCAGCAACAAATGATGGACGGAATGCTGAAAGAATCAAACATTCACCCCCAGTCAAGAGATCTGTGTTTAATCCATTTTTCTTTTACTCACTATGCCACACCAGTTTGGACCCAGCCATATGCAAATCAGTCTTGACCCTGTTCCTCATGGGAACAGTCCAGCCTGAACTGCCAAGCCGGGTGATCCATGGACCGAAAACAAGCATCCTGGGACCGGATTCGGGGTAACACCCCACATCAGCCTGGTTAGCTTGAATCCAGTGGTGAAACCCCGAAACCGCTCCCAGGCTGCTTGTACAACTAGGCATATGATGTAGTATCAGCTCTTTCTATCCTGGCACCCTCCTACTGCTGAGGGATATTATTTCAAGTCATAGCCACCTGATTGTCAGCCCTTTCAACATTCTTGTAATGAACTACATTTTGCCTTTCATTCAATATTTATTTGGTTTGAACATTTCTATGGCCCTCATAGTTGATATATCAAAGCACCAGTAATGCAGACCACTTTAAGGAAGAGAATGGGATAAACTGTCATTAGAAGAAAGTTACCTGAAGAGGCAGGGTTTTGTGGCTTTTCTGAAGATTTACCCTCAACACTGATCTCATCCTCACAAGAAAACAAAGACGATCTGTCATCTCTCTTTACTAAAGAGAGTGAAACCATAGCTCCCAAAAAGTGATTTCAGAACCGCTAGTCAATCGCTCATACTTATTCCTCTGATGGTGGCTATGCAATGCTCCAGGACCTCCCCAATTCTGCACTGGTCCCACTTAATGACATTCTACATGGAGCATGATGTCCTATCAAGGGCCTGACGAAATCTGACCACTCAGATCATTGTGGCTCACTATTACTGACAATGTGCATGCAGTAGCTACAAATGTTTGTAATTGCATGTAAGATATTTGCAACTGGATGAAAAAGAACTGCCTTAAATATCATGCTAAGACGGAGGCCCTTGTCTCTAGTAGGCAGCATTCTAGCTAGACCAATATTTAGTGGCCAACTGATTTTGGATCGCCCCCTCAACTTCAAAGTCAGCTAAGAGCCAGTGTTCACTGCCACCCAGGAGCTGAGTGGCCATGATTAGGTGTGAAGTGGCTCCCAGAGCTGAGACAAAGGGAGTTGGCTTTACCTTCCTCTGACAGGAACTTCTAATGGTGCTTTAATTAACTTCAAAGGGTGCCTACCCGGTCACAGGCAGATGTAGCTCACCCCACGCCTGATCCTGCCCCCTCTATTGTCCTGATAGCCAGCAAGGTGCCAATCACACTGGGAGTGGGGCTACCCTGAGAACTAGTTTGGAGTGAACACAAGGTAGGGTTTGACCTATATCATAGCTATACCTCTGGGTGGGTATGAAGAGCTCTGCCCAGGGGAAGAAAGATTCTCCCATGTTTGCTTTAGACAGAGAAAGGCAATGCAGGATAGTTTACAATAAAAGGCACAGGAAGTGCTCCAAAGGTGGGCTGTGTCTCCCATGGGATCTTTTATCCCATTAGTTAGGGAGTGGCCAGGACCTTATCCCACATACAGGCTGGCATTGGGCATAAATATGGCATCCCAGAACCCTCCTCAAATAACTTCTGGATCTGTGGAAGAACTGAAGAGGACTGGACCTGCAGTCTGTTACCTTAAGAGAGCCTTAAATGCTGGATCTGCTATCGCTCATGTACCCAGGACAAAGAAATGGACTCCAAGGGTCAGAAGGCTGACCTCCTGCTTGGGCAACAGAGACACAACAAGCTCCAAAAGGCCTTTTTTCTGCATTACCAGCTGACCGGTTCCAACTGGACCTGCCCAGGTACCTGTTGCTGGCCTCTGCGGGATTGAGTCTTGGCCACTAAGTGCTTTCTACAAGGTTGCTGGACCCTTAGCTGATGTCAAAGTGCGCTCCACTTAAAGATTCCTGAAACCTGGGACCTAGAAACATTTTGCCAACGTTATGCTCAGAGAACCAACAGGGGACCGGGACCAAACTGTGAAGCTGATCTGACGAAGGTAGATGGCCACTGGGTCCACGGTTGAGGATGCTCCTGTTATGCTCTGCTCCGCAGCAGCAAATCTGATTCAGTGGGACATCAAGAAGAAGGTGTTTGCCTCATAGAGCCATCTTCATCTACAGCCTGCAGCCTACCCCCGCTGGAAGAATCCACGCTCCAAAAAAGTGACTAAGTCTAGAGGTGGAAATCTTCACCTGGCCAAGGCGTAAAAAGTATCCGACTGGCGAGGGACCTTATCTAGATATGAAATTACAATTTCCCCTGCTCGGAGCTTAGATATGTTGAATGCTGATAAACCGGATATTCAGATCACAATCTTGCAAAACCTGGCAGATTATACCAATAATATTGATAATAAAGTAGACAACCTGAATCAACTCATTACTCGGGCCCAACGTACCACCCTGGACAGAGAGATCACTGCTTCTGCTCCCATTTTTTTGAAAAAATAGTAAACCTTCCAGCAATTATGTCATCTATAATCACAGGTCTGAAGAAGGAGTTCCATAACCTAAAACAAAATCACTATACTCCAAGGACCCTGCAGCAGGAGCTGGCAATGGAAAGGAGTGGACCGGAAAAACACGAATCACTAATCTAGGCTAACAACTGGTAAAAGTCCTGTAATCATAACTCAGAAGAGTCAGTGGTGCCAATCGATGTACCCACTGTAGTCGATCATCATACTAGTGAAGGAAAGGATCTGTTGATGCAACTAAAAGCTATGTAGCAACACAATCACACAGCTACAATTTCTTCTAAGGGCTCACGATTCTGATCAAGGAAAAGCGACTGATAAAATTTAACAAAGAGCAGATGCATGGAGTTGCTTCTGGACAAAACATGTTCCCTTTAGTCACCAAAGTAGGGTCAACTTGTGGTGGGTTTACCACCACTACTTCCATTGCAAACATTAATACTATGAATAGATCTAGTAAGAATGTGTCCTCTGCTCTAGCTACACCGATTATGTCTTTACAAAGATCTGAGGACCAGGTGCTCCTGCTCATCCAATCCAAGAAGGAGATCCTAGAGCGGGATGCATCTAAAAAATCTTCAGTCACTAACCAATAGCATAGGTCAGTACTCACTTGCTGCCCTACCCGACCAAGGGGCAATACCATGTCATTCAAAGTCACTGAGGCTGCCAAATCCCAAATGTCAGGAAACAATTTCCAGTTGTCCCAAGCAACACAAACAGAATATTCGGTAGATCATATGTCATCAAATGGAGTGGAGCCCACCATATGGGCAGGCGACAGTGAAACGAGATTGCCAAGCAACAAAAGTCGGCCAGATCAATTGTGCACCATCCGTCATCTTGCACATGACCCACAAGGCTAAAACAAGATAGAAAAGGCCCCACAAGAAGAAAGGCTGTAGGCGGACACCCTCACTTCCCTGTCTGAGTCTGCTGGAAGAGGTCTATCGCAGATGAACCAGGTCCAATCATGTATACATAGTGCTATGGCAACTCGAAAATTATCTAGAATGTCCAGCTCACCAGACCAGGAGCCACATTGCATAGGTAGTCTAACACTGTATCAAAATAATGCTCCTCAAGGTAAGGAGGACATATTGAACGGGGGAAACATGCTAAAAGTATTTTCAGTGATACCAAACTTGCCAAATTTTACCTCCAACAATATCAATTTTATTGCCTTCATGTCAGGCTCAACAGGGGAAATGAATGAAAGAACAGAAATACGATTTCTAAATAAGAACATCATACCCTGCATTGTATCAGAGAAGCACAGGCACGAAGAATGGGGCATAAAATATATTAATTCAACTAGGGTCAATTATACGTCGATTTTTGACATCACAAACTGGAAAAAAGGTGCCAGACATAGTGCCAGCCTCCTTGAGATACTCAGTTCTGCAAGGAATGATTGGTCGACTTGATAGCACACCTCTAGCAATGTGCAAAGAACTTGTGTCTGGTAGAAGGGAATGCTTCTTTCCAAAAGCAATAGAAAATAACTGGGCTTGGCTATCCAAGGTTATTCATCATCAGCCCTGATTTAGGCCGAAGACTTTGCTTACTATGTGTTCCTTGACCATCAGGGACAGTAAAAATTTGACCTCCTCATCCGATTGTTATAATATGCAGAAACCTTCTATATAGGTTTCCTACAGGAATCTTGGCAAACAATCCCAAATCCTTGAACTAAATATACTGAGTGTCAATCTCTAGCTTTAAAGTTAGATAAGAGTAGCCATCCTTTTGTGGCTGTATCGATTTATGCACAAGACCAATTTGGGTTGACAGAAAATATCTTGACTGAATTCAATGGCTAAATCATTGTAATAAAGCTTGAACCACATACTGAGTCATACACTGACCTGAATCATCTCACAGGCTCAGTGGTGCTAGCAAATATATATATAATCCAAATCTGATTTTAAAAAAAGAGCTACTCTTGTGTATCTAACTGATTCCCTACATTCATTAAGACCGGCCAATCTAAAATCAGTTTGGTTGCTAGAAAGTGACTTTAATGCAGATATGCTTGCTCCATCAGATGATAAAGACTGGCTCAATATGGGGAACCAACAATGAGGAATACTTCAGATAGTTCTAACTTTATCAATGAAAAAAACAAAAAATAGTTCCAGATTAACCTCGACTCTGAACAACTTAGGACTCCGAACGTTGAACAGAAGAAGCACACATGAGCAAGTTGCCTCCTACATGCACATGTTACATCAGAGGTTGGCCATGCTTGACTATCTGTGGGTATCAGGTCAGCATTATCAGTGGTTCAGTAACTTCAAAATTGAGCACACGCTAATCAATGATCATGCTATCCTGTCATGCTCATTTCCCCTGGCAGCAGCTTCTTTGCAAAAAGAGTCTGTAATTGACAACCAAGCCGAGACTGAACTAATCAGAAATCTTTGTTGCGACAATGAGATTAATGATAGTAAGCTAAAAAAAATGAAAGCTCTCTTGTCCTCTCCACCGAATGCAAGCCTACATATTATCGAGAGTTGGTCACACTGTACCAGTGAGTTCTCACTGCTTTTGCCACCCCATATCAGGCCAGCGGGAACATAGTTTTCATCCTCATCCGAGTACAAAACACTAGTCCTGGGCGGTATACTCTGCTCTGTAGGTGGAGTTCACATACTTTTGCCTTCTCTCTGCTCCCTTGGAGCGCGGAGTTTGGCAAAAACTGTGCCTACGATGTGTGGCGGAGCTTACCAGAGCTCAGTGCTGCTTAAATGTAATTTGGTGAATTACTGGCTCATTCAACCACAAGTAATGACCCCAGCTGTCTAGAAGTTCCCAAGATCGAGGCGACTTAAACCCCTTACATTTCCCCTATCCCCCTTTGTCCCTAAATAACACAGAGCCAGACTAAAAATGTAACACCCAACACCGACACCTATCAGCTGGAAGGAACCATGTTTTTATTAGCCATGGAAAAAGTGTAGCGACCAATGATTGGATAAGAACACTCTTCTTAGAGAATTGGCTGAGGTTGTTTTTGTCAACTATTTATTGGCTGCTGATGAAGGAGACTGCATTGCATTCAACCAATGATTGAAAACGTTTTTTGTCCGCTGGCAATGAATTGGTTATACAGGCCATCGACACTGTCCAGTGTTATGGCATTGGCTGTCGGGTTCCTCATCAGTTATTCATTGGCTGTAAGGTGCTAGAGCCAGCACGTGCCCATGGAGAAGACGGTGGTGGAGAAGGGGCTGAGTGTTAAGGAGGAAGTGGTCAAGCAGAAGACCAGCGAGTTTCAGGTAAGCCACGACGTGCTGTGCTGATGCATGTGTTACTGAGGTGCTGTTGTAACACCATAAAGGTCCACTGCCCGACCTACCTAGGGAGGAATGAGAATACGTGAACATGCTACCACCATGCATGCCTGGCATGCACTCCTTAGAGAAGCGAATGCTGGCATAAAGCAGGACAGATGGCATAGCCGTAACATAACAAACTGGCTCCTCATTTCACAGGGCTAGGGTGTGGTTCCTGTTTATGCACAATGCCAGCTTGAAGTAGTGCTAAAGCACATGGGGCAAAGAAATGTAACAAACCAATGTCCTTCTCACGCCCAAAGTGACTATGCGATTTCTAGTTCCATAAACCAGCAGTTTTTCTCCAGGGCTAATGAATACATGCCGATAGACCCGATTCAGGCGGGAGACTCCTGATTTTGTAATCAAAAAATGGCTTTACTTTTGCAGTCTAAGTAAGTATGTAAAATGGTTAATATAGCACACAAATTCCCGAAGGCGTCTTTGCACTGGTGGTAACCCATCAGGTGAGGAACAGTAGGCGAGAGCAGAGCAGCTACCCTAAATGAAGGATTCAGTAAAGAGCCAGGTCTTCCATTGTTTCTTGAATCGGAACAGGCTGGGTTGGAAGCATAGGGTTAAAGGTAGAGAATTCCAGAGATTCCCCGCACAGTAGGAGAACATCCTTCCACCCTAGCTTGTTTTCTTATTTTGGGGACAATTATCATTTTAGTCTCCCACCTGAAGTTGCCTCTCCTTCAATAGAGGTTAATGGGAGAAGTACATTCTCCTGATTATTTTTTTTTTTTAATCTATTTATTTCCACTTTTAAAATGTTGGCATGTATGCTAATAATTAATTGATTTTGGTAAATGTTGACTACAGATTTTCGAGGCACACAATAATATAGGCACTACACCCTGTCTGGTCATTTTTTTCCTATTTTTCTGTGTGTTTCCCACATGACTCGAAAACTCGTGATTAAAACTAGGACCAGGAAGTGGCATTCCGCTGCACGCGGAACTATGTGGAATTTCAATGAGTTCAACCCACCCCTACAAAAAACTACGAACTCCTACTGTTAAAAAAGAGCATAAGGGCGGTGAATAAGGATAAAACCAACCGTGCCCTGAAAGAAGAATCAAAGAATGTACGATAAGGGTATCATCATCGTTTCCATGAATAAAACCAGTGAGCAAATGAGCAACGTATTGCCGTTTTTGAAGCAATCAAATCTAAAACCCCCAAGAAATTTTGCTCCAGACTATCAGTAGTGGGTAATCAGCCCGTTGTGTGGAAAATTGGATACTACCCATTCAGGTGAATGTGTCAGTTCCCCCCTCTCTTCCTGCCAGGGAAGATCTATCAGAATGCAGATGAATGCAGATGAGTTATCTGTCACAGCTACCCTTCCTGTGTTTGTGGCTGTCTGGAGGGAATGCACAAAGTGTAGCTATCACCCACCCCAGACATGTATTGGAGACAGGCTGCAGGCACACGGAGCAGAGAAATGCCCACTTTCTCTAAGTGGCATTTGTAAAACGGTAATGTTAAATCCAACTTTACCATTAAAGAGGGTTTTTCATTACCATTTCAAAGATATGAAACATGATGTAGCTACTTCTTTCTAATCAGGAATTGCAGCTTGAAAGTGTATTAAGGAATTCCCAATGTTAGCCTATGAGAGGAGTAGGCCTCACAGCAGTGAAAAAAGAATTTAGCTGTTTGTCACTACCAGTACATGTAGAACTTAAAAGTACATACCCTACCTCTTACTTACACAGCACCCTGTCCTATGGGCTACCTTGAGCTTACCTTAGCGGTGCCTTATTTGTAATCAAAGGGGAGTTTAAGGCTTGGCAAGTAGTTTTAAATGCCAAGTCAAAGTAGCAGTAAACAGCACACACATGCCCTTCAATGACAGGCCTGAGACAAGTTTGAAAGGCTACATGTGTGTGTGGCACAATCAGTGTTGCAGGCCCACTAAGAGCATTTAATTTACAGGCCTTGTGTATATGGTATACCACTTTACAAGGGACTTACAAGTAAACTAAATATGCCAATTGTGTATGCACCATTGTTTCCATGTTTATGGGAGAAGTGCTTGCACTTTAGCACTTGCTATCAGTGGTAAAGTGCTCAGAGTCATAAAGCCATCGAAAAGAAGGTCAGGAAAGGAGGAGGAGGAAGACAAAACGTTTGGGATGACCCTTCAGAGAGGGCCATTTTCCAATAGCTTCGTTATATGCTGATTTTTCCATCAATTTGGCAGGCCCAGTGTCCACTCAAGTGATAGCCAGCACCGGCTTTCCTACCCCTGCACCTGAATTGTTCGCAGATGAGATGTTGGTCCACACATAGATCAAGATGTGATCTGCAGGTTCCCGAGGTCCAAATGGCCTTTCAACTAGTCTTTTCAAGTCTGCAAGTACAGAGAGGTTATCCCACATCGCCCGCTGTTCAATGAATGCCTGGCCAGGAGCCAGGTCCTGAAGAGCTAGAGGGGCTCTCTTTTATTCCCAGTCCACAAGAAGGGCTCCCATGAGAAGCCAGAGAACTTCTTTCTAGTTGCTCTACTTGACTTGGAGGAAAGTGCTTCGAACAAATCTTGAACAAGAATCTTGATGAATGGACGTCCGAAAAGAAAATCATTCCCTTTTTACAAACAGGTTTTCGTAAGGGAAATCGGACTGAGGTTACCCTGTTATGCCTATCTGCATTAATAGAGCGTGCCACAAAAAAGGGGGCAAGCTCTTTATTTTGTGCATTCATTGACTTCACAACAGCCTTTGGTAAGTTGGACAGAGGGCGGCATTGGGCAAAATTACCAGCCTGGGGTATTCTCAAGTGACTTTTGTCTGCCATCATAAACCTTTACTCAAACACATGTGTTAGACTTGGCATCCTTGGCGTGGTTTCCCCTGATTTTTGCCTCTACCTCCTGTATTTTTTTTTATGCTGTGCTGGATTTCGTTTTTGCTGGCTTAGATGCTTTGGGCACTTTGCCACTGCTGATCAGTGTCAAAGGGCAAGTGCTCCCTGTGTAAATTGTTATTATGATTGGTTCTCCCTGATTAGCATATTTGATTTACTAGTAGGTCCCTAGTAAAGTGCACTAAGTGTGCCAGGGCTGGTAAATCAAATGCTACTAGTGGGCCTGCAGCACTGATTGTGTTACCCACATGAGTAGCCCTAAAAAGATATCTCAGGCCTGCCACTGCAGTGCCTGTGCACAGTTTGTTAACTGCAATGTCGACCTGGCAAGTGCACCCACTTGCCAGGCCCTAACCTTCACTTTTCTTACATGTTAGTCACCTCTAAGGTAGGCCCAAGGTACCCCTGGGTGCAGTGTATGTGAAAGGTAGGACATGCCCTGGTGTGTGTGGCATGTCCTGATAGTGAAATACTGACAATTTTGTTTTTCACTATTGCAAGGCTATCTGTTCCCGTAGGATAGAATGGGGAGTTTCCTTATAACATCTTATAAGCATAACTACTCCTGGGAGCAAGGTATGAAAATAAAGTTTAGTATGCCTGAACTTAGAATGTTAAAATGCATCTTTTAGTAAGGGTGATTTTTACATTCTGTGTTTGAAAATATTACTTTTAGAAAGTAGGTATTTTCTTGCTTAGAAATCCAGTGTGCCTCTGCTAGGATGTGTATTGACTGTCTGGCTTTGAAGTGACAGGGGCTGGGGATGTGCAGTGGCTCCAGAGAGTCTGGATAAGTTAGGGCTGGGCTGAATAGACCTGGGCTGCATTTAGAGTAGGGGGAGGAGATTTCCTTTCACCTGAATGGGCCTGGTCTGCCTTCCACAATGATGCCTCCACCTCCTGCCAGGAAGCTGCACCAGAGAGAACAGAACTGTTTTTGACTGGGCACAGGGCTTCTCTGCCACCAGAGAACAAAGGATTTTGCTGTATAAATATTGGGGCCCAGACCCCAAAACTTTAGATCATCCCTGGAATTCAAGAGAACCCTTTGCCAAGGAGAAGAGCTGGAGAAACTGAGGAGAGGTACTGCCCCTTTGCTGTGTGCTTTGTGGGGTTGGCCTGCAGTTGCTGTTTCTGCTAAGGAAAGGAGAAGGACTTTGCTGTGTGTTGTGTCCCCTGCTTGAAGATTTCCAAGGGCCTGTGTGTGCTGGCCTCCTGCTCTGAAGTCTCAGGGACACAAAGACTTAACCCCCAGCTCACCTGGACTCTGTTGCTGTGAGTTCTGACATGCTAAGAGGTGCCTGTGCCGGTTTTGGACCTCTGGAGGTTGTTGCTGCTGTTTGGGAGCTGGAAGAAAGAAGAAACTTGAAGAACTGCAAAAATCGACGGATCGCTCTTCTTGCGGCTGTTTTTCCACGCATCGCAGTGTCTCTGCAAAAAGCGACGCAGCGCCTGTCACCGCTGCAAGAACTGATGCATCGAGAGATTGAGGCTGAAGAAAACTGCCGCAGCGCCGCTTGACGCCGCCGCCACATCGATCACAACCGCATCCCGGATTTCCATGCATAGTCTTTGTGCTGCAAGTTTTCCCTACGCATCACCTACGGACTGAAACCATCATGAAGAATCGACGCATCACTCCCCATACAGACTGGATTCGATGCAACCCTTCCTCTGCGTGCAGCGGGACTGCCGCATCGCCTCCCCAAGGTCTCAGGAGTTGACGCATCTCTTTGTTTCCGACTCTGCGGCCTGTTTGGCCTTGTGAATTTTGACGCAACTACAGGTACTTTGTGTAAAAGTCCCGCATCCATAGTTTCCTATGGTATAAGTTCTTGAAACCTTTTGAAAGTCATATTTTTAACTGTGTATGTTGGATTTTTGTTGTTTTGGTCTTGTTAGTTTAGATAAAGATTTTTTTCTTTTTCTAAGCTGCTGTGGTGTCCATTTGTGGTGTTTTCACTGTGTTACTGTGAGTGTTGGTACAAATACTTTACACATTGCCTTTGGGATAAGCCTGTCTGCTCGTGCCAAGCTACCAAGGGGGTGAGCAGGGGTTATCTAAAGTGTATATCTCCCTTACCCTGACTAGAAGCAAGGGTCCCTATTTGGACAAAGGTACCTACCACTGCCAACTAGAGACCCCCATTTCTAACAACATGGATAAAGGTGTGAATCTGCAGGAAATGGGCAACTTTGGCAAAGATCTACACCAACAGAGGTCTGAAGCAAGGTTGCATCTTGGCCCCTCTATATTTCAATTTATATCTGGCAGATTTGAATGGTCATCTGAGCTCTGCCAAAGTGTTCCCACCAAAAATTGACAGTCCCAGCTTACATCTTTTACAATATGCGGATGACAACATCCTAGTGGACTAAACTGCAGTAGGGTTAAAGCGATGTCTATCTGCACTTGCTGCCTATTGCAAAGCCAATAAGTTTAGTATTAACAAGAACAAAACTAAGATTTTCTTTTTTGGCAAAAGGAAAAACAAGTGTGACACTTGATTTATATATGACCCAAAAATCAAAAAAGAGTTGTGTAGTGTTTACCCTCTCCCTTTTTGTCCCCTCTCGCCTCCCTTCCCCACCTCCTCCCTGTCATCAGCTGAGCGTTCTGGAATGTTAGAGCTCAGCTGATGATGACTGCTACCGGACGCTCCTCTCAGGTCTCCCCACTGACCCTCTTCATACTGTGTTGGAAGTTATCAATAAACTACTGTTTTACTTCTTCCTCGACTTGTCTTCTTTACAAATTGGCAATGAGCTTCCAACACAGCCGAGCCAGCGTGCAAGAAGGACACCATCGTCTGAAGATATTAATGAGTTACACTGAAGTGAGGAATTCTATGCAGAGCAAGAGAAGGTGTCAACCAATCTTTAAAAAGTTCAGTGAAGTAAGAGATTGAGCGTCGGAAAACCGAGAGATTAAGGGAACCACCAAAGAAAAAGATTTTAAGTGGAAATTCAAGAATCCCTGCCCAGCGGACTGAGTTTAAATCCTGTTTCAGCTGTGATATTAACCGGGTGAGTGAAATTCACTGCGGAATAATGAACAATTTAAATAGGTTACATTGAGTCATCAACACGTCTGGAATTGGATGCGAATTTCTTCACGGCTCTGGCTGCAACTGTATCAACGGTAATCGTCCAGCCTAATCAAGTGCGCAGAACGTTCATGAACATACTATGCAAAATGAGAATGCGGTAAGAAACAAATATTTTTTATTTCTTGCTGTTCCAAGACTTTACAACATTTACAGCTGGTTGCCACATTCTCCTCACCTGACAGGCTCAACTGTCACAACTGTCAACGAATAGCAAACCGCTTTCGTGAAACTGCCTTCAACTGTCACTCAGCAACGGTGAGGCGCTCGACGTCTACACGCACTTGGCGGCCATCTTTGATGTACTAATAGATGTTTCTATGGCGTTCCCCTCTTCAAATCATCTCTGACGTAGCCACGCACGCCACGCTAGGACGCCATTTTGTTTATTCACTTCACCCGTGCTAATCGCAAAACCTTCAGGCATCTACGTGATATTTTCAAAGAAACTGTGTTTCTCACGTTTCAGCATGGACATCTATGGCAATGATTGGGAAGTAAGTTTTCGATCTATACACACATGCTTGCGTGCCTCTCTTTGATGATAGGCACAGCTTGGTACAGCTTAAGTACATTACATTTCTCATTTACATTCACAGTCCTGTGGTGACTCACACTCAACAGCATCGTCTCAAGGTTCAACTTAGGGTTCACCCCTGCCTCCCCCACCCCACTACTCTCCAATCGCATAGACATATTCATCGCTGCACTCTCCCTCCTAAACAAAAATGGCTACAGGATACTTGTTAAATCTGACACCCCCTCAATCTTTTTTAGCTGCGGGAGGAGAACCTCCCATCAAGTGGGAAGAGTGGAGAGAATTTCTTTTTACATTTCATATCCACTCTGGATGATAAGGAGGAGCTCAGTGCAGAAAGGAAGTACAAGATACTCATGCATTGTCTAGGGGCAGGTGGCATTAAAAGTTTTAAAAGAATTAACAAGAAAGTAAGAGGAGTAGATGAGGGTGACATATTCAAAAATGCTGTTGATGACCGTAGCAATTATTACAAGCCCACTGTTTGCGTGGGGGCGGGCAGGTATAAGTTCTTTCATAGAAAGCAAGGGCATGAGGAATCCATCGATGACTATGTGGCAGCGCTAAAAAATTTAGCCATTACATGCCGATTCGGTGACCTTCATGATGAATTTTTACGAGACCAAATAGTGATGCAAGGGTCTAATACCACTATTCAAGACAATTTGTGGGCAAAAGGAGGGAGTCCCTTGCAAACTGTTATTGACATTGCCAGAAGAGCGGAACTCACTGGTAGATGTGCTAAGGCAGTTATTGCAGAAAGTAAGGAAAAAAAGGAAGACACCATTGTGGCCAAGGTGAGCGACAGGACGCACAAACAAGGAAGAGTCAACAACTTCAACAAACCCAACTGCAATAGGAACTTTGATAAACCAAGCAGCACTAAAAGACGATGTTATAGGTGCAGCAGTTTAAACCACTTAGCTGACGATAAAAATTGCCCAGCCAAGAAGTATAAATGTTCATTTTGTGGAGTTGTAGGTCATTTTCAGAAAGTGTGCCATAAAAAGTCTGCCAAATCGATTAAGTATATCGAAAATGACGATGGAGAAAATTCCATTTTTTCCGATGAGGATGACATGAACATGTTTGTGTTAAATATTGAAGATGATTGTACCTTAGGCATAGATGATAACAAGCAAAGCACAGGCAGGAAAAAAACGGTTTGTGAAATGTGTATTGGGGTGTTGACATATCTATTGTCGCAGACTCAGGGTCGCCTTACACAATTGTAAATCTACAAGTGTGGAAAGAATTTTTTTTACCCCATCTTGGTGATAAATTGGAACCAACTGACATCACCATAAAAATATTCACGGGGGACCCTATTGATTTAAAAGGGTACAGAAAACTTAAGTTCACATTCAAGGGGAGAGAATCTTTATGCAAACTCTATGTGTCCAAATTAGGCCCCTCAGTTTTAGCGTGGTTAGATCAAGGAAAACTGGGTATTGTATTAAATCCAAACAGTGTTGAACCAGTTCTCATCATCCAAATGGATGAAGAAGTTTCTAATGACGTGCTACAGAAGTTCCCCAAAGTCTTTTCGAATACCATTGGCCACTTTCAGGATTTTGAACACAAAATATGCGTCAAGAAAGGTGCCATTCACAAAATACACAAAGTCAGGAACATTCCATTCTCCATCAGAGAGGAAGTAAAAGCCCATTTAGAAAAACTACTCAAGGATGACATAATTGAGAGGGTGGAGTCATCCGAGTGGGTCGCCCCCTTGGTTCTAGTTAAATGTCCTAACGGGAAATTGAGACTATGTATAGATCTACGCGATCTCAATGAAAATATCCTTGAGGATCAATATCCCCTACCACGCATCAATGAGATGTTGGCGTGTACCAAGGGTGTTAAGTATTTTTCCACCATAGACATAAAGGCGGCATACCATCAGGTTCCCTTACATCCTGAGAGCAAGAGCTTGACTACGTTCATTACCCCCTTTGGATGTTTCCGATTTAAAAGAGTTCCCTTTGGCTTGGCATCAGCCGCTGCCATGTTCCAAAGGCTGATGCAGGAAACATTTAAAGACGTCACTGGCATCCTCTTGTTCCAGGATGACATTTTGGTCATGGGAAAAACTAAACAAGAGCATGATGATAAATTGATGCAAGAGCTGGAGATCCTCCAATCCAAGGGGCTTACTGCCGAACACAGCAAATGCAAATTTTCATGTTCGGAAGTAACGTACTTAGGACACATAATTACAGCCGATGGTATCAAACCCAAAAGAGCGCTTCTGGATGCCATTCTCCATGCCCCAGAGCCAAAAAACAAAGATGAACTGCGCTCTTTCCTAGGTCTTATTGAGTTCTACTCGAAATTTATTGAGAAATTTTCAACTAAAACCTATGATTTGAGACAACTCCTTAAAACCAGAAACAAATTTGTTTGGTCTGATGAATGTCGCAGATCATTTTGCATGTTAAAAAATGAGATATGTTCAGCTCCACCCCTGCAAGGCTTTGATCCCTCGTTGACCAACATTGTAACCACTGATGCCAGTGGAAGAGGTTTAGGCGCGGTGCTCACGCAGAGAGAGCAGAAAGGCACAGAATGCACCATCGCCTTCGCCTCACGCTCCCTGACACCAACAGAAGAAAAGTACTCTGTCATTGAGCGAGAGGCTTTGGCGTGTATATGGGGATTAGAACATTTCAGACAATTTGTATGGGGAAAAAAGGTGATTTTAAGGAGTGACCATAAACCCCTTACTAAAGTGTTGACCACAAAGGGACTATACACTGCATCACCAAGACTGGCTAGGTTGTCTGTCAGATTATTTGATTTCAACTATGAAGTGAAATATGTACCTGGAACTAAGAACGTGGTGGCGGATTTCTTAAGCCGCATGCCTGTTTTGATGCAAGAATCCAATAGTGAGTCAGATGAGAAATTCTGTGTTGCCAGTATACATGAGGAAACGCATGGTATTTCAATAGAGGAGTGGTTGGAAGAACAAGGTAAGGATGCAATCTTGAGCAGAATTTGCAGTATGATTGTTAACGGTTGGCCAACTAAGAAAAATGTTGATAGAGAACTGTTGCCCTACTGGGAGGTGAAACAGGATCTTTCACTTGAGGACAGGTTTCTTTTTAGAAGCAGGAAGGTCATTCCCCCAACCAAGCTCAGGCAAACTATACTTGAGATATGCCACGAAGGCCATCTGGGTATTGGCAAAACCAAAAATAGGATAAGAAATCTGTACTGGTGGCCTGGTGTCGACCTTGCCACAGAGAGGATTGTAAGGAACTGCCTGAAATGTTGTAATTCTGACAAATCTCAAGTCACATTCAGGCCCCCACTTCATCCCATTCCGTGTCCCAACATGCCTTGGGAAAGAATTGGCATACACATCTTGGGACCTGTTGTGGATCATGGGGAACAAGTTTTTGCAATTGTGCTAATTGATCATTTTTCGAAGTGGCCAGAAGTTGGTTTTGTAAACAAAACTGATGCCCAGAGCATGGTTAAATTTCTTGATGAGGTTTTCATTAAGGAGGGTTTACCCAAATGTATTGTCAGTGACAATGGCCCCCAGTTTACCTCAGAGTTGTTCCGCAACTACTTGAGAAGGAACAATATAACACACAAAACCACGTCGGTATATCACCCTGCCAGCAATGGAGCTGTTGAGCGCTTCAACACGTCCTTAAGGGCATTATACAGCTAGCCACATGCAACAATTTAGCATGGAAGAATTAAATTTGCAAGACTTTATGGGCATACTGCATTACACCATGCAACAGTACAGGACACAGCCCATTCGAGCTCATGAGGGACAGGACCCCCATGTCTAAAGACAATGTGGGTTGGCTAGCTGCCAACAAAAGAGTAGAATGGTCACCTGAACAAGTAAGACACCGTTTAAAAAAAAAACCAAGAGGATTGCAAAGCACATTATGACACCAAGCACAGCTCAAAACCTGTGCATTTATGTGTGGGTGACATGGTACGAGTGAAAGTGAGTGGGTTCATATCAAAGAGTCATAATAGGTTTTCAAAACCCCTCAGGGTAGAAAAGGTGTTTTGCAACTCAGCCTTATTGAGTGACGGCAGAGTTTGGCATTTCTCAAAGTTATCTGCATGCAATTCTGGTTACCAAGATGGACTAGAATCTAGGGACACACAGCACGGTCAATCTCCCCGCAGCTCAAAGGGAGGAATGTGCGATTTCTGGGAGGATGACGAAAATGTTGGTTAATCACAAATTACCCAGCGAACAGCCTCTACGGGCTCAGAAGAGCGTTTATCTGACAATGGCATTGGTGTACCTTTAAGGACCAGAGTTGGTCGACTTGTGGTTCCCCCAAGGAAACTAAATGATTTTATATGTGATTAACATTCTCCTCTTGTTTTTGTTCTGTAAAGAGGAAGATGTGTAGTGTTTACTCTCTCCCTTTTTGTCCCCTCTCGTCTCCCTTCCCCACCTCCTCCCTGTCATCAGCTGAGCGTTCTGGAATGTTAGAGCTCAGCTGATGATGACTGCTACCGGACGCTCCTCTCAGGTCTCCCCACTAACCCTCTTCATACTGTGTTGGAAGTTATCAATAAACTACTGTTTTACTTCTTCCTCGCCTTGTCTTCTTTACAAGTTGACTCAATAAAATACTTAGGGGTCTGGGTAAATAGTCGTGGTCACCTAGCCTCACAGATTGAGTCATTTACATCCACGGAGAATGCTTTTACCTTGGCCTTCCACTGCCTTCTCAGCAGCTTTTCGGGCCCAGTCCTCTCTGCCATCTGTAAAGTCATTGAAAGCAAATTTATGCCCAACTTGAATTTGGGATTTTTCGTCTATAAAAATCGGTGGGTGGACAAAATATCGAAAACACAAATATCGTCGGACACAATATCGTGTCAAAAATATCGAGGACAAGAATATCGTGAAGGTCATTTTCTATGGGTAAGTAAAGTTTTACTATATATAACTCCACATATATGTACTTTGCCGATATATATATCTTCAAGGTACGTAGATCTGGAGTTAAGAATAGTAAATTGATACCCATCTATTTGCACTTACCTACTCGATATTCTTGTCCTCGATATTTTGGACACGATATTCTGTCCACACGATATTTTGTTTTCGATATTCTGTCAGTGAACCATAAAAATCATCTAACACCTTAGCTGGATCACGCTCAATTCTGTTGCTACAGATGCCTTTTTCAACTGCCGCCATGCACGGTGCAGGCCCAAATTTGTCTGAAGTTCAACCTGACACACCAGGATTACATTAGTTGTATGTGATTCCTTTCTCTCTGTGCGAAAATGAAAAATGCTGAATGTGGTTCGCTTAAGCAGCTTCTATGGAGTATTATACAAGACGCGTAATCAGACCTGCATAAAATCTACTTGAACGCGATCGATAGGCTCTCGGCCAAAGATTTGATGTAATTGTCCCTTCCACAGAAACAGCTCACATAAATTCTTTTGAAACAGGCCATGATGACCTGGAGGCAATTCATGCCAAAGTTGATATCATATCCTCGATCGACCTGTGTCAGCCTATATAGTTGCCATCTTAATTGTCTTCCTCATCTAAAATATATAAAAATTCATTTTCTCTGCTTATGTTTTGGGCTGATCCCATTAAAAGCATACAAATAGGGCCACTTACCAGGAACTGAGGACACTCTAGGTAGGGCTGTGGCTCATCAACGGAGTCTCTCCTGCACATTATCTGTATATGCACCATAATTATTGCACCAAGACACTACTGGCTTGCACCAGTCTTTAGATGGCTGATCATCAGAACTTGCAAAGTCACAGTGGAGCAATGCTTAAAACAAAGGGGAGTTGTGTCAATGTCAGCAAAAGTTTTTAAATACATGAAGGTGGCTGTAACAGTGTTGAATGCAGTGGCAAAATAGACTAGTATTTTCATCAGATCTTTTTTCTGAAGTTTGTGGTTGGCTTTATGCACCAGCACTTTAAGAAATTAACGTGCTCATGATTGTGATTGTGGATGCACTTTAACTAGATAACATGCTTTATCACCTCTGTGGACGCTTACAATGACAAGGTCGAATCATGGGTTATCAAACCGCCGAAGACTAGCTCGTTTTTAACTTGTACTTTCTAAAGCAGCATTGAAATAGCATTTGGATGGACACCATTGTATCTCCCCTGATTCAGTACAGACAAGGAGATCTACATTATTTGGCAAGCTTGTATTAGTAGTAACAGCCATCAGAGGAACTTGAGGAGGAGAGGGCCCGCTTGCATTTTAGCGACTTTTGATGTGGAAAGTTTCATCCAGCGACAAACTATTTGATTATCAAAAGACTGTGAGCTTTTTGCCACTTTTTAGTGTTAATTGTTTATGAATCATGATGAGAATGGCTGCCTTATATTTACATCACCAGCATCTTAATGGATTTAGATGTGGGAACTCTGGGGCAGATTTACAAGCCCCTTGCGACACTTTTACGCCGCTGTTGCATCACTTTTGTGACGCAGCGGCGGCATAAACAATGCGCCACGTTGAGACACATTTACAACATGACGCATCTATGAAGATGCGTCACATTGTAAAGCCCTGCGTCACATTATACCTGCGTCAGGAATAATGTATGCAGGGTGGGCGTTCCGATGCAAGGAAACCTTGTAAAAGTGATGCAGTGAAATCTACAAGAGTCACTTTTACGACGCCACTGTGTCAAAACCTTACGCCTGCTTGAAGCAGGCGTAAGGAGTGACGCAGCACATTAGGAATAGGCATTCCTGAGCATTGCAGGAGTTGCTTCGTGCTTGGGACACGACTCCAGCAATGCGTTACCGGTATGTCAACAGATGCGTGATGCATCTGTCAATCCTTGCACCACGGTGCGCCGCATTGTAAATGCGACGCATCCATGGTGGCGCAAGTGTTTTTTTCCGTGACGCACTTGATCTGACGCATCTCTGTTAATATGCAGAGATGCCTCAGTTCTTGTAAATCTGCCCCTCTGTATATTATTATTTGTTCTGGAACTTTATTTATACTTAAAAGGTTGTGAATTGTTTTTGCTATCTGGCTTGCTGCGTTGCATTTACAATAGCTGTTCCAGCCGCGGTCCGTGCAGGTAACAGCGGTGGGACGGTGGGGCCATGTAAGGGGGGATTTCGAGGGACGATGCAGAGGGAAAATTAAATAAATAATTAATTTTCTCTCGGCATCGTCCCTCGAAATCCCCCCTTACACGGCCCCACCGCCCCACCGCTGTTACCTGCACGGATCGCGGCTGAGCTGTTCGCTCTTTCAGTGAATTATGGTGAGTCTGGGTTCTTCATTGTCCAACCGCTGCACATTTTATTTTGACAGGCACGGTGCTGGTTTTTAATGCTGGCTGATGCTAAATCGCATGCTCTTTATATATGTTATTTTTCTATTTCTACTAATAATATCTGTTGATTTGCAATGATTTTTATTAAAAAATAAAGAACTTTGAAACTCGCTGGCGAGGGGCCTTCGCTGGACGCGAAATTAAAATTTCTCCTGCTCGGAGCTTTCCTGCCAAAAAGTCACACCCTTCACGGAGATCTCGCCCAGCAGCTATCCTGTGATGCGGAGCCCTGCTTAGACACAGCCTGCTACCTTGTCCTGTTGAGGACTTTTCACTTCCATTTCGGAGAGAAGCTAAATTCTAAGCACTGGGATGAACCTGGTCCCTGTAACTGACGCACGCTCTATTGCAGGTAGCTTTAAACCTTACCCTTGTCCCGTTCAAGTACCATCTATGACCAAGGATGGCGCTTATCAATTTTTGCACCATTTTGAACCTCAAAGTTTTAAAATTCTTATCTCAGGTTATACTGATTCGATTTTTCCCATGTTAGTGTCATGTTATTTATGAAAACATAAAATGTACTCTATTTTTCTAGAGTGGTTTGGGATTTTTCTTGTGTTGTGTTTTCACTTGATTACTATTTGAGTACCGGATAAATATTTTACAGATTGCGTCTGAGTTAAGCCTGTCCACTTTGTACGAAGCCAACAGAGGTTTGAGCACTGGTATATGTAGTGCCTTTTGTGGTTCAGCCTGACAAGGATTGGGATTATTTTTTGAGGTGGTGTTAGACTTGGCATCTTTTGGCGTGTTTCCCCTGACTTTTTGCTTTCTGACCTCCTGGTTTTTGACTCTGCTTTTGCTGGTGTAATGATTCTGCGCACTTTCCTCACTGCTGTCCAGTGGGAAAGTGCAAGTGCTCCTGTACAAAATGTGTTATGGATTGGTATTTCCATGATTGGCCTATTTGATCTATGTGTCAGTCCCTAGTAAAGTGCACTGAGAGTGCCAGGGCCTATAGATCAAATGCTGTTGGTGGGCTGCAGCACTGGATTGTGCCACCCAGGCAAACAGCCCATAAAGTGTAACTCTGGCCTGCCATTGCAGAGCCTGTGCGCAGCCTGGGGCTGCCATGTCGACTTGGCAAGTGCACACACTTGCAAGTCCCTAAACCTTCCCTTTTCTACATGTTAGTCACCCCTAGGGTAGGCCCAAGGTACCCCTGTGGGCAGGGTGCATTGTATGTGAAAGGTAGGACATGCCCTGGTGTGTGTGGCATGTCCTGATAGTGAATTACAGCCTATTTCGTTTTTCACTATTGCAAGGCTACCTGTTCCCCATAGGCCAGAATGGGCAGTTTTGATTATTACAGCTTATAATCCTAACTAACCCAGGGAACATGGTCGAAATTCGAGTTTAGTATGCCTGGACTCAGAATGATAAAATGCATCTTTTAGTAAAGTTGGTTTTAACATTCTGTGTTTGAAAATACCACTTTTAGAAAGTGGGTATTTTCTTGTCTAACCATCCAAGCCTGCCTCTGCTAGGTTGTGTATTCCTTGTCTGGAGTGTGAGTGACAGGGGCTGGGGGATGCCAGGAGACAGGGTGAGTCAGCACAGGGCTGAATAGCAAGATCTACATGTAGATGGGTGGGAGGAGATGCACCTGGGACCTGAATAGGGCTGGGCCTTCCCTCCCACAATGCTGGCTCCACCTCCTGTGGTGCGTCTGATGTCCCTGGCCTGCACTGTGAAAGGAAAGGAGGAGACTTGTCAACAAAGTGCTCCAGGACTGACCAGAACTGGTTTGGACTAGGCAAAGGCCTCTCTGCCTTCAGAGGACAAAGAGAAATTGAGGATAAAAAGGGGGACCCAAACCCCAGAAAATTGGAACTCTTTGGGATCAAGAAGACTGCCAAGAAGAAGAGCTGGAGAAGCTGTGAGGAGGAACTACCACTTTGCTGTCTGCTTTGCTGTGTTGGCCAGCAGGCGCTGCTTCTGTCTTGGGCAGTGAAAGGACTGGAACTGAACTTTCTGCAATCTACTTTGTGAGTGTCTCCAAGGGTTTGAGGTAGAGCTTGCCCCCTGTTCAAGAATTCTCAGGAACAGCAAAGACTTCAAGCCCGACGCCGTCTACGACGCCGATGCTGACTCCGTGTCCTGAAGGCACCGCAGAGGGCCCGCCGCAACGCCGCACCGCGACCCTGGTCTCATCGACGATGCCTGCTGACGCCGCCACCGAGCCGCTGCTCGCACCGCGACCTGTGGGCACCGCACCCCGCACCGCCTCGCTTCACGACGACGCAGTGGCATCCCCGACGACGCCGCTCCACGCCGGACTCGACACCGCTGTTTGCACCGTGGTTCGGGGGCACCGCTCGTAAGTTACACGACGCACTGCAGCCTTGGCCCACCGACGCCGGTGCCATCGACTCCAAGTTCGTCAGCCGACGACAGTGCTGCAGCTACGACGACGCCGCTGCTGCACCGTGACCTGCCAGCACCGTGACGAGCATCGCCTTCATCTCACACCGCGACCCTGGTCTCACCGACGACGCCATCCGACGCCACCACCGAGCCGCTGCTCGCACCGCGACCTGAGGGCACCGCACGCCGCACCACTGCACTTCGCACCGCAGCACCCGACGCCGGCCGACGCCAGCGCTCCGGACTTCAACAGAGAGGAGATCGGTCTGCAACGCGTGTGACTTCGAGGGCCCCGACGACGCCGCACCGACCTCCGGAACTGACGCCTGCGGACGCCGTGTGTTCGGAAGCTCACCGCGAGGTCATCGACGCCCTGCATTTTCTGAAAGGTACTGTTTGCGGGTCTTCCCGACACCGTAGCTGACCCGCGACGCCGCGGTCAGCCAGAACTGTTTGGATTTGTTTGTTCACGACGCCTTGATAGCCCTGGACGGAGCTATCGACATCAAGGAACTGTTTTTAAGGACATTTTGATAACAGAAGATTTTTAAAGTACTGTACTGTGGATTTTTATCGTATTTGGTCTTGTTTAAAGTATATAAAAATATTGGATATTTTTCTAAACTGGTGTGGTGTCAGTTTGTAGTGCTTACATTGTATTACTGTTGGTTATGTGCAAATGCTTTACACACTGCCTCTAGAATAAGCCTGACTGCTCGTGCCAAGCTACCAAGGGGGTGAGCAGGGGTTATTTTAGGAGTGTAACTCCCTTACCCTGACTAGGAAGAAGGGTCCCTACTTGGACAAAGGTGCAAACCCTTGCCAACTAGAGACCCCCATTTCTAACAGGTGGGATCTCATACCCTCAATGAATACTCCAATCTCTTACATTAGAGAGGTGTAAAAAAGAAAAACTTGTATAAATTCTATATTGATACATACATACATACATAATTCTTTGATGTTTAATGGTAGGTGATTCAAAATAGCATAATCTCTCACTGATAAAATGGTGCCTTTCAAATGTTTATACATCAAAGTGGAGACACAGGCAAATCTTGTTTCATGGATCTTAGGGCTGGGTTAAAGAAACAATTCAGATGTTAGGTCATTTATTATTCAGTTAATTTTGCATAAAGGTCATGCCCCATAAGTTTTCAGAATTGATTTTGTGTGTTAACTACGGTCAGAGACCAGTGCAATTTAATTTGGCATTTAATAGGGCCAAAATAGGCTAGAACACCAAACCTAAACCTTCAAAATCATGAACCGAAAGATTGATCAATTTTCATTGACGTGTCATCTTGGACATGCATCAACGTTTTTTGGCCTTGAAGTGATATAATAATGGCAAGTGCACTGTGGTACTAAATGTGGATCAATCAGTCAAGTCTGTGATTTTATATCCAACAAAAGTTTCATCTTTCCATTGTTTCCTCTTCTGTGTACTTGCTATTCAAACTCAATGTGACATCAGTAACTAAAGTTTGTGACACTGTCAAAGAAAGTTATTGGGTTGACCATGGACAAAGAGAAAAGTTGTTGCAGGACTTTCACAGGTTAGGGTGAACACTAGATAACCTTATATCATGCAAGAAGAGTTCTCCAGGACCCTAAAAATGATGTGTTGTTTTCAAATTGCACAGAGAACATTGTGTGACTCTTTAAACAATCATAATCTTTCAATTACAGAAGTTTAATTTGATAGTATTACTTATAAAATTAGGATTGTTTGAGTGGCTATGCCCCCCTACCTAACCAGTAACTGAAACTGTGTTCTAAATGAGAATTTTAATTTTAAATAACATATTTGGTACCATATCTACAGTTAAATTAAACATAGTTAGTAATCTAAGATCTAAATTTTCAGATTATTTTAATATCAATTCGTTATTGCCTCTCCTTGTCTGGCAGAGGATTGCCTGCCAAATTTTGAGATCCCCACCAGGCAGGTGTCAGAGGTATACATAAGGAGCATGATGCACAAAGCTAACATACACTTTTGAGTAAGTTTAAACTCTTCAGTACGTTTACTACTTTTTGGTTTTCACAAACTGCACTTTTGTAGTAACTTACACTTTTGTGGCAACTTGCACTTTTATAGTAAGTCCAGCACTAACATGACCAACGACTGATAGTGCACCTTCCCATAGAAAATAATGGAGGTAGGAACTTAAAATGAAACCTCATAGGAAATAATTTTAAATTCAACTACATTATTAAAAATAGTTCAAATATAAATAAATGTAAATTAATATTACATTTATTATTTAATTATAAATAATGAAATAATATATCTGTAATATTTTATATATTTCTTAACATCAAATTTATATGTATTTATACTGTGCTGTGTTGTGTTACATTTTATTGTGGTAGGCGTTCCATTGGTGGAGCATGGGTTTTTCCGTGTATCCACCCATAGAATTTGACACAATCCCAGATTTACTACAGGCAGGAAAACTGAGATTGCGCCATAATGGTGCACCTACCACAGAGAGGCTCAACATTTATTTCTCCTCGTCATTTCCTCTTTCTAAATGTACTGCACAAAAACAATACTGCTATGTAAAGTATGCACCTTTGAGCCATAACGTAAGGCGGCCTGCAGTAGCGCTAGGCTGCCACAAGTGTGCCAGCGCTAGGAGAGAGCTGAACTGCGCCATATTGTTGTAAATATGGCGCAGTTTAGACCGCTCCCTTTCACGCAAAACAGCTAGCAACTTCTCTTACTGCAGTATATTACATTAAATCTTACTAACTATGCCCTTAAGAGCCCAAGTGGAGTACAAGCAGAGGGAAAATTGCTGTTCATAAATAAGCATAGATAGGCGGAGAAAACAGGAATGCAAGCACAGGAATTAGAAGACAAATGGGAATTGCAAGAACAAGTTATCAATAAAAACTGGACAACAAACTAGATGAAAAAAGCACAAGGGTTTAAGGAACTGGAGCAAACAAGAGACTGGAATGGCAATTAAGCAAGAGACTGAATGGAGAAACACAGAGAAAGTGCACACAAAGCCAGGGACAAAAACAAGAACATGGGGGAACAGATAAAAGAGCTAGGACTGAAGCAAAATGACGTAAGACAAAAGAGACAGAAAAGGGAGTAAGCAAAATGAAAGGCAGGGTTGGGAGTAAATCTATAACAAGCTGCACAGGAACAGGACACAGGCTCTCACTGAAGCAGTGCAGGAATTTGTTGAAAAACTGGCAACAACAGTTCTGGGTCACAGAGGGCCACGGGGCATGCACGGGCTACTGGGCCCAACCGTGAGGATTGAAGCCTTTTACTCCTGATGTCCATTTGCCCGACCAATTATGGATCCTGAGCAACTGTTCCGATTACTTTCGATTCGTCAAGAATCAATGCTTGTACTACTGCCATACTATGTAACCTCTCCGCTGCTAATGTTGTAAAGCGCTCCGAGACCTTCGGGTCTGGCCAGCGCTATACAAAGCTCTTAAATAAAACTGTGCCAAGTACCCCTTCTGCACTTGCTTCTCAGTGGTATCTGTGGATGAGCAGTCAAATGTTCCCTTGGGGAAGTGTAAATGCAGGTTAATGAACATGACTCATAACTCAAAAAGCATTCAGTAAAGTCACTAAATCAATGTTCAGTCAAATATTTGTTTTCATTTGAAAAAGATGTAGTTTATTTTTAACTCTTTGCTGTACTATGACTTTCATAAGCAATAACACAATCCCCTTGAGGTCGGGGCTTTAGTGTTTAACTGGCAAGTACCAGTCTCACCCTTTTTTGTAATGTGGCAGGTGTTATTTCCCATTTATTAATTTCCGCTTCCAGGGAATTCTCACTAGGAGGCCTTACTCAAGAGTTCATTCTGAATCTTAAGGAAAGTCAAAAGTGTTTATAGTGCTGCAATACTTGTAGCAACAAGTCTTACCCGCTCCAGCAGCAAGGAAGCATCCGGCGTTTAAGCGGGCACCCCAAGCCCGGGCACTTGCAATGCACCAGTCCTGCTCAATCAACTTGTTCTACATACAAGACTTGCGGCAGCACCTGTCAGGTGCAGGCTCTTCCTGAGCTATGCGACTGAGTCCAACAGTGATCGTAGGTGCTCCTGGCTTTCACTGTTGTGGTAAGTTCAGTGCTTCCCCAAACAGGGGTTGGGAGGGGAAAGAGGTTGATCTTTCTGCTCACAAACGGGTCTCAGTGATGGAGCGATGTCCACTCAAAGATTTTCGGCATGTGGGGTTGCTACAGTAGCTGCTAGCAAGGCCTCGGTCTCTAAAGTGCTGGCATCTAAACAATAGGGGGCCCCTCCTGGTATACGTGGTCACCGCAAAAAGACGGTACGGGTTTCACGCTCCCCATTCAGCACTAGATTCACGTCTTAGTTTACGGCAGCCCTCTACTGGCATACGGGCGTCACTGATCTGATCCTGCACATGGGCAATGACCCATTCTGTGCACAGCCGTCTCCTCACATTTTGTGCCGGTAGTCCTTTTGTCAGGGCTCCCCACTGGGCCTTGCTCACTTCAATGCTCTTCTCTTCCTTACATTGCATACTGGTCTTGGCAAGCAGGCAGGCGCTGGTGCTCCAGGCTCCACAGCAGATGTTTCTTAGTTTCGCTGGATGATGTCCCCTAACCCAGCAGTGAGGCTAGCAGGCCTTGACCCTCAGTCCTGGTCACAGGCAGAAGTTTTGCAAAGTTTTCCCTCTGCACACAGCCCATCTGGCTGCTTGGCAGATGACAAATTTGGGGGTCTCAACCTACCCTTCTTATAGTCCATTTCCAGGCACCAAATTTGATTTATGGCCTGGGTCTTTCAAGTTTTATGTTGGGGTACTGCTTCTTTTGAAGTGTACACTTTTCCTCTCCTCTGTCACAGCAGGAGAGACTACAAAGATAATAGTCTCACAACACATGCCATAGAAGTGACTAGAGTTCACACCTGGTTGTCAACCATAGTGGTATGTGCATCAAAAGGTTAATCCCAGGCTCCCAGCCCTACTTTTATAATTCTATTATCAGCCCCATTTCCTTCCTGAGACGTGCCCAGGCCCTTTCCTTGTGATCTTTCACCTAATCAAAGAGCACCCTTTAAGTGTACAGGGGGAGTCTCTCTGTCAGGATTCCTGCCACAGCTCACCTATCTTGACTATCACAATATACCGGCATGACTCATATCATTCCTCCCAACACTTATGGATGAACAAAAGTCTTGTACCTTGAATTTTGACCATATTACATGCTGTTGGTAATAGCTAGCTGTAGCTGGTGTTCCCTGGTTTGTTTGAAAAGGCTTAATAGATTTTACAAATGTTTTACCATGCATATGCAAGGTCAGGTTTCAGGTTCCACGGAAACATCCAGAAAATCCACCAGAATAAGCATCAAGCAACCAGCATAGATGACCTCAACATGAACTTTCCGGAAGATAGCCCTCATCAAATTAATCCTCTGCACCTATTCCTTGCTAAAAGCAATTAGAGCGCAGCCTTTGTGAACATTGTAAAGCACCTTCTAGAAGGCAGCCTCATCAAGTTAAATATCTGCACCTGTTCCTTGTTACAATTAGAATGTGACTTTTATGAATGTTCTAAAGCAGTCTTATTTAAAGACTGTCTACACTCCTCCCCTTTACTTAGCCTCTTCGCCTGCCACTAGCCTGTTTCCCGACTTCCAGGACTCTGTCTTGCCAGCTCCCTTGATTCTCCCACTTTGACCTCACCGCAAAGGATGTCCCGCATTAGTCTCACACCTTGATGGAAAAAAGAACAAGAAGAAAAGGAAAGACGCATTAACAGACTTGATTTTACTACGCGCTGGGCTCAGTCACAACTCCGTGCTGCAAACAAAGGTAACCAGTTTTGTTGTTCAACTTGTACATACTGTTGGCAGGGCTCTGCAAGAGAAGACATGGGTGAAGCTAACCCCATTCAAATTTGCTTGTAGATTTGATGCGGAAATCATACTCACTACAGTTTTTTCGAGAACTTTGATTAAGGGGCCTCTATTGACAATCTAAATGAAAACAAAACAACAACAAAACTAAAGGTTGGTTGAGATTTGAAAAGCTTTCGTGAGGCGATACCTTAAGAGATAGAGTTAACCCCTTCGTGGGGCGTGACGAGCTCAGCTCGTCATGCTGCGCGGTTGGCGTGTGCGCATGACGAGCTGAGCTCGTCACGACCCCACCCGCGATCGGAATGTCCAGCACCTGGGCAGAATTCCGATCGCGGCGAAGCGGTTAATACTAGACTAAAGGCTTATTATTTGTTTGCCTATAGGTGCCATATCTGCAGGTACCATTCATCAGACTGGTGTGAATGCCTGCTGCAGTGTTGCTGTTGAGTAGATGAGCTACGACATCTTTGACTCTACACACTCTCTCCATCTCAACCCCATTCCCCCTGGGATTTGCCACAGGAGCAGTATCTCCTCCTGTAAACCGAGGGCAAGTCTGGGACGGTTCGCGAACTAGCATCGCTGCCCAAATTTGAATAATCTGGGATCCAGGTAGGTGGCTCTCTCCCTTCTCCAGAGTTTTCCACCCAGCTCACAGGAATGCAGCAATACACAAATCTGTCTGGGGTAATTCCTCTACTCCTCATGTCTTCACTATGCAGACCTGGGTTTCCCAAAATGGAACCCGGTGTCCTCTATGATCTATACTATTGCAGGAAAACTCACACTCAGTGTACATAAACAGCACATTTAGGGCTTGATTCACAAAGGTAGACTTAGAACTGAAGTCTATGTTCAGACCTGAAGTCTAAGTTTAGACCGTCGGAAGCCTGGACATACCTTCCGACACTACTGCATTTGCCCTGCTGTCTGGAGCTCCAGCTGACCTGCTGTAAACCATTGAGACAACCCTTGGACCTCTGCTTCCGCTCTCGGTTCCCGGTCCTGACTGAGACTCAGCTGTGGTGGACGTCTGAGCACCGGGGCGGCTTCTGGACTGCAATTGAGTTGGTGCGCTCATCCTTGCCCCTGTGACCCACAGCCAAGTGTGTCTCGATTACAATGAACAGCTGTAAAACAGTCCATTGTGCCCTTCCCCTGCTGCTGCAACTGGGGTCTCACTGGACGGGCAGTTACTCACAGTCTACTATGGCAACTATCTCTACTGCTCGCAGATTGCAGCCACCAGGAGTCCAAATGATATGAAAACAAAGCTTATTCTTTCAGTGAGTGTAAGCCAAATTATCTCTGAGACTATGTCTGAACTCTAACCAAAAGACACAACATCAATACTAGGGCTTACGGTTTTATGGTAGTTAGTTCCTTAACATTTTCTGTCTGTATTTACCCATATTCTTTCTTTGTCCATCTTATTGGTAGTTATCTATATTTATCTTGTGTTTTGAAAATAATAAGAATTGCAAAATGGTATATTTCCACATCAATTTAACTCTTTGAAGACAGACACTTAAGCTTTGATCACTATTGAAGCACCATTGTGCTTCAAATTAGATTACTTATTCACCGTGATACTCCTTCATAGTGCCTTTGCCAGCCTTCAATTCATGGCACAGCCTTACCTCTCCTAAACTTGCTGGACGTCTGCATCTAGACCTTTAACGTCTCTAACGATGTTCCTCCCCAAACCCCTTGACACTGCACTCAAGAGATATAGCCCCAACTCATTGAGTATCAGCTATCCTAAAAATATCTGTAATAGTGTAAAAAAAATGTTTAAACACAGCCTACTTATACAACATCCGGAAACACTAATAGCCGATACCTACCGAAGCGCGAGCAATGGCAACGAGAAAACCGACTTCATCTTCTACTCAAAACACCCTGCAAAGTGGAGAAACATCTTCCTTCTTCACCTACAAGTTACAAAATTAATCAAAATCCCTTATGGAACTAAACTCACCACTTCCCCCTCCCTAACCTTAAGAGGGGAAATCTCCATTTCTATTTTTAGGACAGGGTACATACTTATATAAGCTACAGACCATCACCTCACTATCTTTGACCAACACTTTAAGTCACTTCTTGCTTCATTAACACATCATGGCCATGTGTCCCAAACTCCCCTCTCCCCTATTCCCTATTCCCTCGACCATCAACCCAGAAGATTCTCGCCGCCTTGACTCCGCTGACTCACTTTGCACCTTTGCTGCATCCTCTGACACTCTAAGCAACCTTGCTGCCCTCCTGGACACACGCCTCTGCCAAGTAATCCCGAGAATGACTTCAATTGCACCCGCCCTTAACAACGAACACATAGTAACTAAACTCGCTGACACACACTCCAAGCCCGATGGTGACAGTCCAAAATCAAGACAATCCACCACTGATTCCCCTGCAGACTCAACCCTCTCTCCTAATGTAGAGCCTACTCAGCTCGCACAAACTGTCTGCCTTTCCAACCTCAATGACACTGGCTTCCCATATAGTGATGCTCACTCACCTTCTTTGAACACAAGACCTGCCACTTATCCTCCCACTTTCAGAGATAGAAGCTACACTGACACACTCACCCAGCTCCAGAACCGAATAGAACAAAAACTTGATTCCCTAGCTAAAGACATCTCACATGTAAAAAAAGGACCTCGATCCAGGCCAAGTTAACCTGCTATCACACTTCTGGTATAGTGAAGATGTCTCCTCTTATAAATTCTCCAAATGTCAGCCGACACTCCCATTGGTCCTCAATTCCCTTGAGTAAATCGTCCCACAGACCCCACCAAGCTCTGAGTCCCATATCCGGCTCTGGAAGCTGATGCTCTTAGAGAATCTTACATCACAATGAACCAGAAAATGGTCCGCAAGCCTCCTTCCACAATCCCAGTAATCGTGGGCACAAATAGAATCCCTCATATGATCTACTCACCTAGACCGCCTGCTCAATACACCACCATTCAGAGCCAACATACCACTAACAATAGTCCTAGCACTCTAACATGCATGCTCCTCAACTGCAGATCAGTAGTTAAACATGTCACAGCTATCACTGAAGCTATATTTGGCGATGAAATCGATATCGCATTCCTCACTGAAACCTGGCTTAATGAACACTAGACCCTCATACTAGACCTGCTCACACCACCTGGCTACAAGATCATTAGACAGGACAGACCAAGGAGAATTGGTGGCAGACTAGCAATCATCCACAAAGAAGGTATCCATCTTTCCAACTTAAAGACCTCAAAATACTCGACTTTCCAGTACTTTGGTGTAGAACTTACTGCCAAAGGTACCCCTCCGATCAAACTTGACACCATCTACCACCCTCCTGGTGATCGCACCTTCTTCTCAGAAGAAATAGCTGACCTAGTAACATGGTTCTCCCTAACTGACTCAAATGACGTGTTCCTGGGTGACTTCAATATACGCTGGAACAATGCCAAAGACAACACAGTCCGTAACCTTACAAACCTTCTTGAAATAAACGACCTCAAACAAATCTGCAATGAGCCGACTCATATTAAAGGCGCCACTCTAGATGAGATTATCACCAAAAAAGAGCTTGTCTCACTTCGATACACCACACCCATCGACTGGTCAGACCAGCAACTCATACTGTTTAATATCAAGACCCATTCCAGATCCCACCCAATCCCATCCAACAAACATACGCACTGGGCTAGGAACTTCAAACTAAGCCCAAAATGAAATGGGAATCTAGGATCTGTGTCCAACTACAGTATCAACCCCTCCCTCACACTGTTGATGACCTCACCCCTACTTAAATGCAGTGATGACTGATGTTCTTGACCAACTGGCACCACTCAAATTAAAACAATCTAGAAAAATCAAATCAAAATCCTGGTACCACTCAGATCTTAACAATGAGAGGAGATATCTCAGGCAGTCAGAAAGGATATGGAAACAGAACCCCTCTACAATGGAACTGTCCCTCCTAAGAACTGCATGACTTTCCGATAAGAAACACATCTTTAAGGAAAAAGCAATTTTCTTCCCAAACCAACTTGACAGCGCTACGAACAGACACAGGGAGCTCTTCAACATCATTAAACGAAATGCCACCCTTACCTCCCCGCACAAAATAACAGCCACCAATGAGCGCTGCGATGAAACTGCCAACTTCTTCACTGATAAAGTCGAGAAAATTGAGCAATCCATCATCCAAGTCACAAATATGACTTCCCTACCAATCTCCCCACTGTCTCACATCCCTACACGGCAGCCCTCCCTTCAGATTTAACCATTGTCAGAATGGCCCCAAGAGAAACTAATGTCAACTATGTTCTCCTTCAACTAAAAAACAATGTTAATTGGTCTGACTTCAAACCCATGACAGAAAATGAAGACTTCAATATAATTGCGAACTTGAAACCCACATCCCACACTACTGACCCCCTCCCATCCACAATAGTTCAAAAATTCAACAATATCATTGCCCCATTCTGAACAAAATCAACACATCTCTCTCTTCAGGCCATGTAACTAACTCCCTAAAATGTGGAAAAATCACACCCATACTCAAAAAGCTAGGCGTGGACCCTAATGACCTCAATAACCTCAAACCTATAACCAACCTCCCGTTCCTAGCCGAAACAATGGAGAAGTGCATCCTACTTCAACTTAACCAACTTATAGATAAATTCAACCTCCATGACACCTTCCAATCAGGATTCAGGAAAGGCTGTAGCATTCACAGATCTATAGATGAAGGTGACGCATGGCTCCCAATCCTACTTGACTTATCTGCAGCTTGTGATACCGTAATTCACCCTGCATTGCTCGAGACACTCAAGAACTGCACTGGTGTCAATGGCACAGTCCTAGGATGGTTCACATCTTACCTGCAACATTGCTCACAACAAATAAAAATCAACATCTGTCTCTCGAAACCTACACTAGTTCCTCATGGTGTACCCCAAGGCTCAATTCTCTCCCCATCCATTTTCAATTTCTTCATGGAACCCCTTACTGTTATCCTGAACCAAGCAGGGGTCAAATATCACCTATATGCCAATGACACCCAACTCTACTACAAAATTAAATCATCCAGTGACATCCTACATCTGAACACTACACTAAACAAGATTCAAACTTGGCTTAACAACAACCACTTATATTTGAACGCCACCAAAACTGAACTACTACTTTTCTCCCACAAAAACAACCCTCTACCAATCCAAGATCAACTCAAGAACTTGGACGCCCTAAATTGTTCTCTCAATCTGTCCAGCTCCGTAAAGCTCCTGGGCATCACCCTGGACAAAAACACGTCAATGAAGGGCCACATCAACAATCCCGCCAAAGGAGCAATTTACACACTAAAATATCTCAAGAAAATCAAACCATTCATTCCTCCTGATGATTTTAAGATGGTAGTGCAATCCCTAGTCCTCTCAAAGCTGGATTACGGCAACACCATCCTCACAGGTACTCTGAAAAGTCACCTTGCCCCCCTAAGAACAGTTCTCAACATGGTGGTCCACCACCTAGCAGGTTTTAAATTGTTTGAACACATCTCACAGGCTCTCAAGAAGCTGAATTGGCTTCCCATTGAAGGAAGATGTACCTACAAGACTGCTTGCATCACCCACAAAGCCCTTCACTCATAACCCCAACTATCTAGATACCAAACTCTCGAAAGCAGGAAGAGCCAGGACGCTGAGAAGCTCCAACTCACTTCTTCTCATACCTCCCAAACTGCAAAAAAGAAATCCTCACAAACACGCCCATTCTCTGGAAATGCACCTAGGATCTGGAGCTCACTCCCTAGAGATCTCCGCTGCAACCCGCCCTTTTCCTGTTTCAAACAGGACCTTAAATACCTACTGCTCAACAATTCTTTAACATGCACACTAACTGAGCTATGCTCCCAAAGCTCATATCCAATCTAATTTAACCCATTGTATCATTCGATTGATTCTCTCAGATGTCTACTATGTCATTCACCCCTTGAACTCATGCTGTTCTAACATCTGCGTATTGTATCTACCTTGACTGCCTAACGATTTTCTTTGTCTGTATATATGCATGTACTTCATTTCAAACAATCTAACATTATATGTAAAGCGCTCTGATACCTTTGGTCTAGCTAGCGCTATATAAAACCTATAAATAAAATAAAATAAATAAATAAGGTCTAAACTTAGACTTCAGGTCTACAATTAGACTTAAGGTCTAAAGTTAGACTTCAGGTCTAGACTTTAACTTCAGGCCTAAACGTAGACTTCAGGTCTAAGTTTAGCTTTGTGAATTGGGCTCATACTGTCCAGTACTGTTACCTCCATGTATTGTACAGCACACACAATCACTCTGGGTACTCTGCTAAGTACTGTATCCTTTCTGTATTGTGCCACGGTGTGGTGCATGCTAACACACTCACTGGTAGTGCACACATTCACCATGCATGCACTGCGCAACACTTCATGTATTGTACTTCGTGCAAGCACACATACACCCAGCACATGCTCTCACTGCACGCACACTACCTAGCAGTACATCTCTCATGTAATGTATTCCCCTCTAGTCTACAAACACGCAGTACATGCACTCTACTTGCATGCACTGCACGGCACTGCTCTACCCCTGTACTGTACCCTTCATAGGCACACATACATCCATCACAGAGTCACTACTGCTGCATGGGGCAGCACTTTACATTTAACTTATGTAAGCGAAACTTTAAAAATGGGAGTGAGTCTGTGGGCCTCATTCCAGTGGCACAGGTTAAAAAGCACCTGTTCACTCTTACTGATCACTATATGGTATGCTACCACCACTGCACTCGTGCTGCTTAGCTCTTGCTGAAGGCAGTATCCTTCCACCACTCAGGGTAGCGCTTTGGGCACCGCTCCCGGTCCAGCAAGACTGCAATTCGCAAAACAGGCCTACGTCACAGTGCACATACATCATCCGTGTTTGCCTATGAGAACAAAAATCAGCATTAGGGATCCATACTGGGTACGTGTCCAGTACCATTCAGAGGACATTTGCATCCCAACATAGAGGTTCAAAATCAGTTCACAGATAAGGAGCTTCAGGCAGCGGCAGTGGCAGCTTATAAGCAGCTCCAGGCAGCAGCAAGCCCTAAGTGGAGTTACATGACTGGGCTGCACAAGACTAGTCACAGATGTGTTCAATGCCCATCTCCTACAAGTCCTGTAAAAAAGAATCCAGTGCTGGAGAATAGCAGGACTACTCCCATTGAACGCATTGCACAGTGGATACTGGGTGTTTGTGAATCTTGACAGTGCATTTTGTAATCACTGGTCCTTGGAAGTAAGCATTGCTTTTCCAATGTGCCCAAGACTAAAATAGGAAGCAGGCAGAAGACATAGAGGTACTTTGGATGAGTCTTAGTGGTGATTTCCAGGCTGGTGTTGATCCATGTACAGCGCCTCCCAGAGGAGGAATGATGGAATCATAACACTCCCATAATCAAATCTGCAAATAAAGAAGGAATAACAAGGTTTTCGGGCAAACGTAATAGACATTCCATCAAGCACAGCATGTTAGTTCATTTAGAGTGAGTAGTGGTCTTTAAATGAGCAGTTCAAACACATCTTCCCGCGCAGCACTTTGTAGGTGACAGCAGCTTCACAGTGGAAGGTGCAGACTTGCCAGGGGTGCGGCACTCCATAGCGTGATAAATTAAAGCCCTTTAATAGAAAACAAAAAAGCTCACATAATAGGCAAGCCACAGGTGTCCAACACATCCTTGCTCTCAGCAGTCTTTTTGAAAGAGTAATTACAGCACACAGAGTGAGAGATATTTAAAAAACAAACTTAATTGATGCAAATTAATTCAATCAGCACAGGTGAGATGTAGTCAGTGCCATCAAAGTTTGTAATTTCTTAAATAAGCCTATCACAATGCAAATATATTCATAAAAATAAAGATGTTAAAATATTATTGTTCTTATGTTCTATTATCACCTACTAGACCTGGTAAACAGCCATTACATCGAGTTTTTTACTTCGCGATACCATTACAACGCATGCATTACCACGCATACGTTGTACATCGCGAAGTCATTACTACGCATGTTTTTAGAACGCATGGTCATTTACCACGGATGCCTTTACAACGAATTTCGTTGTAAAGGTATGTATAGTAAATGACCATGCGTTCTAATAAAATGTAGACGATCCACGTCGTTGTAAGGAAACAGAGGCTGTTCCATTTCCTCATAACGACGTGCACCGCCCCTCAGAGACGACGTGAAGCAGGAACCAGGAGGAGAGAGGAACCACGAGGACAGAGAGGTAAGGAGGATTGGGCATGGGGTGGGGGTTTCTTTTTTAGGGTTTAGGGGGGTCGGGGGGTCGTGCTGGGGGTAGTGTTATAGGGTTTAGGGTAGTGTTGTGGTGTTTGTGTAGTGTAGGGTAGCGTTTTAGGGTTTAGGGTAGTGTCGGGGGGTCATGCAGGGTAGTGTTTGAGTATAGGGACCGGACTGGGGGCCGGGGGGGTCGTGCTGGGGGTAGTGTTTTAGGATTTAGGGTAGTGTTGTGGTGTTAGTGTAGTGTACGATTCGTGCTGGGTAGTAGTGTTTTAGGGTTTAGGGTAGTGTTGTGGTGTTTGTGTAGTGTAGGGTAGTGTTTTCTGGTAGTGTTGGGGGTCGTGCAGGGTAGTGTTTGAGTGTAGGGACCGGACTGGGGGTCGGGGGGTCGTGCTGGGGGTAGCGTTTTAGGGTTTAGGGTAGTGTTGTGGTGTTTGTGTAGGGTAGGGGGCAGTAGCGGCTCCTGGTGGGAGTGCTACCGGGTGGTGACGTGGGGCGGGGGAGGGGGGTAGTAAACACCGGAATACGGATGAATGCAGGAAAGTAGACAATTAAATCAATAAAACGAATTTCGTTGCACGCGCTGCATCGCATTTGGCGGTGCAGCGCGCGCAACGAAATTCGTTTTATTGATTTAATTGTCTACTTATCTGCATTCATCCGTATTCCGGTGTTTACTACCCCCCGCCCCACGTCACCGCCCGGTAGCACTCCCACCAGGAGCCGCTACTAGTAGGGGGTCGTGCTGGGGGTAGTGTTTTAGGGTTTAGGGTAGTGTTGTGGTGTTTGTGTAGTGTAGGGTAGTGTTTTAGGGTTTAGGGTAGTGTTGTGATGTTTGTATAGTGTAGGGGGTCGTGCTGGGGGTAGTGTTTTAGGGTTTAGGGTAGTGTTGTGGTGTTTGTGTAGTGTAGGGTAGTGTTTTAGGGTTTAGGGTAGTGTTGTGGTGTTTGTGTAGTGTAGGGGGTCGTGCTGGGGTAGTGTTTTAGGGTTTAGGGTAGTGTTGTGGTGCATGTGTAGTGTAGGGTAGTGTTTTAGGGTTTAGGGTAGTGTCGGGGGGTCGTGCTGGGTAGTGTAAATGTAGTGAGAGGACTGTCACTTACCTTAGAAACTTTTACCACGACTACACCTTTACCACGCATGTTTTTGCGTTGTAATGGCATGCGTGGTAAAGGCATAGTCGGGGTAAAAGTTTGCGTTGTAATGGTATCTTGTTGTAATT
This sequence comes from Calotriton arnoldi, assembly GCA_963921515.1. Lineage (NCBI taxonomy): Eukaryota > Metazoa > Chordata > Amphibia > Caudata > Salamandridae > Calotriton > Calotriton arnoldi. The sequence goes on along the minus strand of CAWUFW010007505.1, from coordinate 517,199 downwards.
GACAACGCGTACTAATACCCGCGTTGTAATGGTACACGTTGTATTGGTACGCGTTGTAACGAGTGCTATTCACTAGACCTACTTCTGTCTGGTGTTTGAGCTGAAAACCGTTTCCTAACCCACTGTCTCTGTAAAATAGTTCAAACCCTCTATACTCTTTCATGGTTTGCCTGCTCAATTCATGCGTACCCTGCATACCCTGAACGTCTCCTCTTTGCTGCATTTTGTTGTGGTCCTAACTCCTGCTTTATGATGTCTGACTGCGCCCTTGATATACAGCTTTGCCTCAAGTTTCAAAAGCAATGATTAAAACAAAATGGGCACATGGCCATTCAGAGAATAATAGCTGGGGCAGTGCTTTGTCCTCAGTAGCTTTGGTTTAGCTGCATGTTACAGAGGGCCTCCAGCCTGTGGTCAGTAATTTTGGAGTTCCACAGGAAGCTCTAAAGAGCCCTGAAAAATGGATAACACAATTGCAGTTGCGGCCCAAGGAGGATGGGTCAAGTTCTGTGTGGTGTTGGTTTACTCCTACAATGTGGTCAAACTACTGTATCTTACATGCAACACCCACAGGTCTCTCCTTCAAGGAATACATTACAAATTTAACTGTACAGGTTGAAGGGACGGGTTTGCAGACTCCCAATTCGAGTAACAAGATTTAGTGGCATGGAACTCACAATGCGGCTTAGGCAGGGCCTTCCGTGTCCTAAGGACACACCACTGCAGCCGTCGCTCTCTCAGGGCTGTCCCAAAACTCATATACACCCATCTTTGCACAAGCGTTACCTGGCGCGTGACCAAGCTAATAAAAAGGATCTAGGTGCATGTGCCCTCACTCCAGTTATCCACAGCACGAATATCTCTCTGTGGTCCTTTCCATCAATACAGGCCTAGGGTCCACAGTGCTGTATTGGCAATATGGACCCTGCGTGCCACCTTAACACTTATTGTAATGTAGCCCGACAGTGACTGTAGGGCTTCAGCTCCTGCGCATTAGGAAACATAATTTACCACACAATCTTTAGCACGCAATGTCTGTACCATGCATCATTTACCATGCTTGCCTTTATCAAGCATATGCCTTTACCATAAATATATATTTATTAACCCCGGGCGGAGACCTCCGCCTCGCCCGCGGAGTGTGCGGAGATTTGCCTTCTCCGTGTTCCGCGGAGAACGTGGAGAAGGCAAATCTCCGCAGCGGAGCGGAGTTGGCTAGCCCCCGCCCCCGCCTCCACCCCCACTATTAACAAGTAAGTAAACATTAATTAAAAATAAATTTAAAACCACTTACCTCTGTACTGCAGCGTCCCCGGGCTGCCTTCCTCCTCTTCCTCGCCCTATCGATAATCCTTGTGAAAACTGCGCATGTGCGTGAGCCTGTGCATGCGCATTTCTTGCAAAAAATGTGCATGCGCGGGTGGGCGTACATGCGCAGTTTTCACAAGGATTACCGATACGGCGAGGAAGAGGAGGGGGGCAGCCCGGGGACACCGCAGTACAGAGGTAAGTGGTTTTAAATGTATTTTTAATAAATGTTTACTTTCTTGTTAATAGGGGGGGTGGAGGCGGGTGGCGTAGCGGAGCTCCACGGAGTTCCACGGAGTTTGTTTGCCACTCCGTGGACCTCCGCGTAGCCCCGCTATGCCCACTACGCCCAGGGTTAATACTTATATAAGCCAGTGGTGGTCGCCACTGGTGAGTTATAGTTAGGTCAGCTGTTCCCTTGGAAAAGCTTTTTTTGCATTCCTATTCACTTTGACGAATCTCCACAAAACTTTCCAAAAAGGTGCTAGTTTTTGACTAGTTTGTGCATGGAAAGTTTTGGGATGATCTGTCAAGCGGGGACCAAAAAAAAGGGGGAGCCACAAAATGCCAAATCCCCATGCATTTTTCATAGACATAGAAGGCTACAGCAAAAACTGTGGAACGGAATTACACCAAATTTGGCAGGAGGTAGGATTGGGCAGTCGACTACACTCCATAGTTCATGGAGTTTTTGCTACTCCTTGCTCAGCTTGGTGCGCGGAGTTTGGCAAAAACTCTGCTTTCCGCCGCATTACAGAGTTTACCGTCCAACCCTATTAAGGGTTAAATGAAATCATAAATTATGTGCGTTGCATTTTCGCTCTCAGCATTATTCCGCAAACAGACAGATTGAAAAGTGGCCGCCTCCTGTCTTGGTTTCCTTTCCTGCTTGGCGGTTAGGCTTGCACCACACTTTACAGCCCCCTCTTCCCCTCCCACCTCCTCTTAGTGGTTTAAATTTGTGGGGGCTTCAGGCGCTGGTGGGAAAGATGGTGAATGCCGACAGTAGCAGCAGCCCCAGTACCACCCCAGGCAGCCCAAAACTTCAGCAGCCCTTCCCTGGGGCCGAGGAAGGGTCCAGCGGAGCCGGAGACAGCGAACAACATGGAAGGGGAGGACATTTTGGCGGCAACGTGAGTGTCACTAAATGCTGAGTGGGAGCACCCGAAGGTGAAGCTAGAGCAGAAACTCTGAGTATAAAATGTGCACAATGTTTTACTTTTTTAACAACTGTACAGCTCGTTTCAAGGGATATCCCTAGGTGCTATTTCCTAACCCATATTCTCATTGCAGGTAGCCAGTGTTTTTTTCATTTTTGTATTACGAGCAATCCATTCATTGTAAATATTTTTTTGGGCAATGATATTTTGGGAAACTTCAGAAGTTTTGCCATTGGGACGAAATTGAAAGTAGATTTAAAAGTTCATGTCTTTCTTCTGGATGAAACAACTTCAGCTGGCCCCACTCGCAGTCCAGGCATTTAATCACTACTCTGAGTCACACACACAAAAAGTATACCTTGACACTGAGACATGCTGGGATTTAAAAATAGCCTGCCCTTCTGAAGAAGACACACATCTTCTCCCTCCAATGTCATTATAGGCCCTGTGGAGCACCCCCTCTCTGCACATTTAATAAGGGGAGGAGGGCGATAGCCCCACTCCCCTCTAGCCAATATATGCCCTGGGTAACCCACCCCCAGGGCAAAAATTCTTTCAAAAAGTGGAGTCGGCCGGGTGGCCTCCCCAACCAAGCCATTATAGGCACCGGGGAGCCCATCCCTGAAATTCACAAAAAAGTGAGGGGCACCTGACCCTCCCTCCCCAAGCCTTGAAATGGCCCTGGGGACCCCATCCCCCCGGGTCGCTAACTTTACAAAATGGGAGGGAGGCACTCAATCTCCCTCCCTGAGTAATTTTTGGCATGGGGGCCCCCTATCCCATGGGGCTGGCTCAGGCGCTGTGTCCCAGGGAGCCCACCCCAGGACACAGCGTTTTCTGCTGCACTGGCGTGGGAACAGAAAACTGTGTTTGCTCCAGCCAGGCTGGAGCATATTTAAAACTCCTGTAAAAAAAGGAACTGATAGAAATGGGGTCTCTATTTGAGAGGTTTATACCCTGTGGGCCCGATTCACAGAACTAACTTAAGACAAAATCCTAAACTTACTACCATTTTGGTATTCATAGAAGGCACTTACTCATTTTGGTATTCACAGAAGGCACTTACTTACTCATTTTGAGTAACTTACTCATTTTGAGTAACTTACTCATTTTGAGTATTCACAGAAGGCACTTACTCATTGATGAGTAAGTGCCTTCTGTGAATACCAAAATGAGTAACTACTCATTTTGAGTAACTTACTCATTTTGGGTAACTTACTCATTTTGGTATTCACAGAAGGCACTTACTCATCAATGAGTAAGTGCCTTCTGTGAATACCAAAATGAGTAAGTTACTCAAAATGAGTAAGTTACTCAAAATGAGTAAGTAAGTGCCTTCTGTGAATACCAAAATGAGTAAGTGCCTTCTGTGAATACCAAAATGGTAGTAAGTTTAGGATTTTGTCTTAAGTTAGTTCTGTGAATCGGGCCCAGTGTTAGTAGCGTCCCTTTCTTCTAGTCGGGATAAGCGATTTACACTTCTAAAATAACCACTGCTCATCCCCTTGGTAGCTTGGCAGGAGCAGTCAAGCATATTTCAGAGGTAACGTGTAAAGCGTTTTGCACATAACACACAGTAACATGCTGAACACACTGCAAAATGACAGCACACCAGTTTTAGAAAAATAGCCAATATTTATCTGTGTAATAAAAGACCAAAGCATTCAACATCCAACATACAGAACTCAAGATACAAATTTCACAAAAATAAGCATAAAATACAGTTCAATGAAGTCGATAGTTCTGTCCGTGGCTATCACTGCATCGTGAACAAACAAATCCAACAGTTCAGGCTTACTGCAACGTCAGCCGGCCAGCTATGGTGTTGGGAAGATACGTAAATAGTACCTTGGAAATGCAGGGCATCGTAGACCTTGTGATGAGCTCCAAAGAAGTGGTCTCGCTGGCAGGCATCGGTTACGGAGGTCATTGCAGGAGTCGTCGGGCCCTTGAAGTCACAAGCGTTGCAGATCAAACTACGTGAGGTTGAAGTCAGGAGCGCTGGTGTCAATGGCGTCGGGACTGCGATGCGAAATAGGACAATGCAACATGCCGTACCCACAAGTCACGGTGCAGGCTACGGCTCAGTGACGGCATCCAGCGTTGTTGATGAGACCAGGCCTGCGGTGTGAAGTGGGGCTGTACGATGTGCGGTGTCCAAAGGTCATAGTGCAGGCAGCATTGTCATCATTGCTATAGTGCTGTTCTCGGTAGACCCAAGGTTGCAATGCGAAGCGGGGCAATGCCTCATGTGGCACCCACAGGTCATGGTGCAAGCAGCAGTGTTGGTTGAAGAGGCTGGAGTCAATGGACCAATATTGGTGAAGACAGCCCTCCATGGTTCCATTAGGACGGAATATCTGAGAGCAAATATAGCCCCTAATGGGTTACTAGTCACCCTGACTCCCAGAATTTTCCTTGAAGATATCACATTTCGTCGGGAGTGGTCCAAAATTGCATAGAAGTGTACACGGGACTGGCTAGTTCTCATTATTAATACTGCAAAGTGCCTCTCCGATGCCCTCCTGATCCAGATTACAATAGCAGAGAACGCCCACAAAACGGGCATTACGATTACAGCTTTCAAAACTCGTTTAGTGGAAATCAACGAAGAAATGAATGAGCATAAAGAGTACCTCACCGAGCAGAAAATTAACAAACTGCAAAAGGATGTGAAACGTTTCGACAGAGAGAAGGTGTATCCCTACACTAAAGAGGAGTACCAGGCCACAGCTAATGACACATCCTCGGACGAGGGTTCTATCAGTTTCTCAAAAAGATCTGGACAGTCAGTAGTGAATCCAGCTATGAAAGTAGGAGCAACTTCAACAGACAGAGGGGCAACTTTACCAATCACCCTCCCCCACTCTTTCCTAATTACCCGACCCAGCCTTACCAGACAAATTTATACCCCGGCACATGGATGGGACCAACACCAATGTGGAATATGCAACAAGGCCACCCTCAACAATTTCCTATTTACCAACAATTTCCGAACCCCCCTTTTTTCAAAAGAGGGAGGGGCAGAGGAAGAGGAAGAAGAAGAGGATCCAACAAGAACGTACACTGGCAGGAACCAGAAGCTCAGATGTTGCTGAGGAGCAAAACAACAGGACCCAAACACTCGTAGTCAATCTATCTTCATGTCAGCTCAACCATGACGAAACAGCCCTCTTGGAAAAGGGACTCGGTTTTGTTCCCACACCGATAAAAGACCCCTTCCGTCTAAACCTTGAACAACACCAATTTTTCTGGAAAATAAGATTACCTGCCTTTTTTCAAGATAAACTATGTACCCCTGAAGAGGGTACAGGATTATGCAAACGGTCTAGATTCATGCCTCCATCACCCACAACTCCGAGTGAAATACTCACGTTTGAGCAAGCTGTCCTTAAGGAGGTGGAACTCACGAGGGGGTACCCTCCTTTTAACAACATGTCCAAACAAAAATCTACTGAAAGGGATCACAGACGACCATACCATTGTTGTAAAACCAGCGGATAAGGGTGGCACCCTAGTTCTTCAGGATGTGAGTATCTATAACAACGAATGTCTACGTCAACTTGCTTATACCCGCTACTACCTCCCCATTGACACGGATCCTACAGGACGACTTACCATCATAAACAAGGGACTTATCACTGAAGCTGAGACTGAAGGATCGATTACCAAACATGAGTCCACATTCCTGTACACCGATCAACCGTGCATACCTTACTTCTACACCCTTCCGAAGATCCATAAGGGTGTCAACCCTCCACCAGGACGACCTATTGTCTCTGGCATTGACTCGCTCCTGGAACCTCTCAGTAGGTTCTATGATTTTTTCTTGAGACCGATTGTGATGAAAACTCCCACATACTTGATAGATACAACTGATGTGTTGAATCTCAAACAGGCTTTCCCACAACCGAGAAGATCGATTTTCTAGTGACTTTGGACATTGAAGCCCTGTATACAAACATTCCCCTAGACGCTACCTTAGAAGTCCTGGAGACTATCCTCATGACAGAGAACCCATGGACATCCAAGACTCCCACCTCCTTCATTGTCGAGTGTGCCGCTTTGGCCCTCAAAGAGAATTTTTTTGAATTTCAAGGTCAACTCTACCATCAAGTACAGGGTACATCCATGGGGAGCACTTTTGCTCCCTGCCTGGCATGTCTCTATATGTCAGCCTTTGAGAGCACCTACATTGATAATGACGATAACCCTTTCCATAGCAACATTTTGCTCTGGCGTCGATACATAGACATCATCCTGCTTTTTTGGCACGGGGATTCTGATACGTGCAAGGACTTCTGCAATTGGATGAACACTTTGGATCCCTATCTAAAATTCACCAGTACTATTTCTGGTGAATCCATACCATTCCTTGACCTCACCATCTCTGTCAAGGATGGGCAGTTGCTCACGACCAACTACAATAAACCCACCAACAGGAACAGCTTATTACTCTACGAGAGCCACCACCCGAAATCCCTCAGGGACAATTTACCTGTCGGACAGTTCCTCCGCCTCCGGAGGAACTGTAACATCATGAGAGAATACGAACAGCAGGCATCCACACTCAGATCCAACCTCATGGATCGCCATTATCCACACAGCGTGCTACAGCAGGCATATAAGAGAGCTAAAAACAACCATAGAGATAGTCTTCTAGAGAGTAGAGATAACCACCCACTGACAAACTCACTTGTGTGGCAACCTTCACCCCGACCTCCAATAAGATACAGAAAATTATCAGAAAACATTGGGAGATCCTCAACAAAGGAACCCTAGAGGCAGTACCTACCCCTCTTTTTGCGTACAAACGAACACAAAACCTCAGGGATTTTCTTCTGGACACACGTCCATCTGTCCCACAAGGAACCCAGAGTATCCTGTGGGGTCTTCCACAAGTAGAGGGACATTATCCTTGTGGATTGTGCACCGTGTGTCCATTCACAGAAACCAAGAAGAGTATAGACCTGGGTCTTCAGAAACCATGGGAGCAAAGACGACACACTACCTGTAACACAAAAAACTGTGTTTACTTGATTACATGCCCGTGCCATCTCCGCTATGTAAGGATAACCATGAGACCTGTAAAGACACGAATCAGTGAACACCGCAGCACGATACGCTGCAAAAAAACTAACATCAAGATGTGCTCACATTTTCTAGAGTTCAACCATACACCCAACAGTCTACGTTGGACCATCATAGAAACTAATCACAGTTGGAAAATCAGCACCCTCTTTGCCCATGAACAATGGTGGGTGTTCCGATTGAGGTCATACACACAAGGTCTTAACGACGACATACCATGGGCTGAGTTTATCACGTAGCCTCACCCTGTTTCATTTCCGGCACATGGTTCCCTCCCTATACTCCTTACTCTTAATCATAGGAGTACACACCTCATGAGATATATGAAGTAGCCACTGGATCTCACTTCAATGAGCAGTCGTTGACCAGGAACCCCCCCATTTCCTCTGCAACCTCTTGTTCCCCCTTCCCCGATGTCCCCCTGTATCATATACCCTCTCCCTCTTATGCCTCTCATACATATCGCAACTCTGATATCTGGGGCCGAGGGAACAGGCTTCACATGTGCCTTCCATTTCCTACCAGTTTTTACTACCTATGATCGTCATCCACAGTCATTGCGAAATAGTCTATACCATTTTTCCTTATTTCAATAGATCATCACTTTCTGTGTGTTTTAGCCCCTTACAGTGCTGGCTGCTGCACCTCCACCGCCTTACTTTTTTGCTACCTTTCTGCATAAGTTGGCTAAAGAACAACTACTAGGTCTTTGAAATTTTTTCTTAGACCCCACGAAGACTCTAACTAGCTTTCTTCGTTCACCACCTCGCAACGTCAGAGTATACACTCCATGTAATGCACAACTCATTTAGCATTACCGTCCGCAATACAGCAGCCTTCCCAAGATGGCCGCAAGCAATTGCAAGGACAGCACTCTGGGGCTGTGTAACTCATCCACTATCATCACTTCCATCTTCCTCGAGGTGGGGGCGTCGTTAGTTTTCACTACTACTCCTCCTCCTTTTTAAGCCGGCCTCTCCTGCCGTCCATTCTCCGGCGGACAGCAGACGAGGGTAGGTGCGACTGCCATACCTCCGTGGGTCAATGTAAGTACAGAACCCTTGCCACTCATTACCATTACTTACGAGTAATGAACTTACGCTGCCTCTCGTTCATTAAGGAGAGACTTCGGGGGAGATTTTCAAAACTTTTGCGCAGGTTTAGCGTCACAAAAGTGACGCAAACCAGCGCAAATTTTATTTTTGCTATTTTCTTGCCAGTGCAAAACTTGTTTTGCTCTGGAAAGCACGCTTTAAGTAGCGCAAAGCAGTGCGAAGCCGAGGGGGAGTTACATGGGTGCTACATGGGCGTTCCCATGCAACCATCCATGCCTTTTAATGCAAAACCATATTTACAAATATTTGTAAACATGGTTTTGCACCAAAAGTTAATGCCCCTTCAAAGGAGGCGCTAACAGGAGAAATGCTTTTATTTCTCCATGCTTTTCCGACTTTCCATGCGTGCTGCACTGTGCAGCATGTATGTAAAGTGGGAAAAGCTTTGCATCGTGCCTTGCAAAGTATTTTGTACAAGAAGGGTACCCATCCTGTACAAAACCTATGCTACACTCATGCACACACTGTAGCGCTGCGGCGCTAAGGTGTGTGCATGGCGCAGGCCAGCTGAAATCAGCGCCGGTGCAAGGGAAAGGGGAGGAGAGAGCCATATCTCTGCAGATATGGCGCTCTCCTGCTCCCTCCCTGTTGCGCACCGCCGCGCAACCTTGCGGGGGCTGCACTTCGTTGCGCGACTTTTTGGAAAATCTCCCCCTTGGTTTCTTGGTTTGCCATACCTTTCCGTTCTGCTTCCTTCACCAAGGTAACCTTTTGAGATGCCTGCTTCCCCTGTTGAGGCAACCCTGTGCACTATTTGGGGTAAGCGATGAGTTTTTTCTACTTCAGTTATGCATGAGCCATGGCACCCTTAACCACCCGGGTTGCCATGATGAGTTCTAGCCACTCATTGGCATAACGAATGACTGGAGTAATTAGAAGCATTAACATGTCTTGCCTTCGCATCCTACTGCTATAATTTCAGCTGTGAGCAGTTCTCCTACCACTTTGGTTTTTAATCTTGTTTTAACCATGTTTGATGTTCCCACTACCACTTTTCTACTACATGTACTTTTATCTACTTCTATAGGTTGGATTAATACGTTGGAGTGGTTTTGAACGACTGTCACCAGACAACTACGACCACTCACCTGATTCAGGTTTATTTAACTGGCTGTATAATTCCCTGTTTAATTTTATATTTAATGTTGCACTTTTCACACTTTTGTCCGGTCCTGATGAAACGCCAGGGATCCAGTAGGGACCATTAGGGCGTGAAACATGTCGACCCCATGACTGTTTTCACAAATCACTCTTTGTAAATCAAACTAAGCCTCATCATTGGTGGAAGGTTGCGAGAGTTCTTTTTCCTGCTTTTAATCATATCGAATGGATCCAAGAATAAACATTGTTTGGGGTACCATTACAATATTTTTAATTCACCTGCACGCTTACCCCACACACCCGCACTCACTACTACAGCGTTCCTCTTAAAAGATCTCTGCTAAAGAGCACTCTCGCGGGGCCCATGGAGGTCTGCAGAACCAACCCCACGAGGAGCAAAAACAACCTATGATGAAGCATGACACCTTAACGGGTGTGTGAGGGTAACTCTTCAAATTTAAGGAATTTCCCTGCTATATATATTTCTTTTCCATTTAACCTAATATTCATCTATTTTAGATTAATCACTACCAACCTCCTATTTCCTCTATACCTTCCGCAGCCCATTAGGCTAGCATCCTTCTACAGGAACAGTTACTGTCCAGTGAATTGGCCAACATTGATGGACCAGGGCTGCGATGTGGAATGGGGCAATGCTTTGTGTACCTCACGAGCAGTGTTCATAGGTCACGGTTCAGGCAGCGGCAGTGATTTCGTTGTGGAGCAGCAATGTCGGTGAGGCTAGGCGGCTGTTTGAAGTGAGGTAATTCGTGTTACGGTGCAAGCAGCTGCGTCGGTGCCGGTGATGTGTGGTGGCGTCGGTGATACCAGGGTTGCATTATGAAGTGGAGCGATGCTCCGGGCAGAGCCTTCGGGTCATGGAGCTTGCCGCTGCATCATTGACCATGTCGTAGTGGTTTTTCTTCTGTTGCAGCACAAAATACACAGTTCCCAGTGCTGTTGGCAGAGGAAATTGAAGTCTTTGATGTTTCTGAGACTTCCAACAGGAGGCAAGCTCTACTTCAAGCCCTTAGAGAAACTCAGGCAATAAGTTGCAGGAAGTTCAGTCCAGTCCTTTCACTGCCCAAGACAGCAGCAGTCTAACACAGCAAAGCACACAGCGAAGTGGAAGTCCCTCCTGACAGCTTCTCCAGCTCTTCTTCTTGGCAGGTTCCTTAGTCCAAAAGAGTTCTAAAGTTCTGAGGGCAGGGCCCAATACTTATACTTGCTCTGGTCTTTGAAGTTGGCAAACTCTTAGCCCAGGAAGACCCATCAGACTGATGATGAGCCATCAGGAGATACAGGGTACACTTAAGCTCCCTTTGTGTGACTGTCTAGAGTGTATGCAGGAGGCCCCAGCTGTCAGCTACACAGTCGTAGATTCCACAGGCAGGAAGAGAACAGTTAAGCAAGAAAATGCCCACTTTCTACAAGTGGCATTTTCAAACTCATAATTTAAAAAAACATCTTCACTAAAAGGTGTATTTTTAAAGTTCAGATGTCCCAAACCCCAACTTTCTGTCATCCCCCAATGGGAATCTGAACTGGAATGGTGTTTCCAGCTAGACCCCATGTTAACCTATGGAAGAGATAGCCTTGCAATAGTGAAAAACGAAATGCACAGTATTTCACTATCAGGACATGTAAAAACACACTACTACATGTTCTTCCTTTACAGTACACTGCACCCTGCCCATGTGGCTGCCCTGGGCCTACCTTAGGGGTGACGTACATGTAATAAAATGGAAGGTTTGGGCAAGGCTAGTGTGTTTACTTGCCAGATCGACATGGCAGTTTAAAACTATGTGCACAGGCACTGCAGTGGCAGGTCTGGATCATATTTGAAAGGCTACGTGGGTGGGTGGCACAATCAGCGCTGCAGGCCCACTAGTAGCATTTGATTTACAGGACCTGGGCACACCTGTGCACAATTCGTGGGACTTACTAGGAAATCAAAAAAGCCAATCATGGAAATACCAATAACTAATACAATTTCCTTGGAGAGCATATGGACTTTAGCACTGAATAGAACTGGTAATTTGCCCAGAGTCCTACAGCCAATGAAAAATAGGTAAAAAATAGGAGGCTAAAAAGGAAAATGTCTCTGGGTAAACCTGCTGAAAATGGCAGGTGCAACACTAGCAAACACAAAGTCTGCTCCCAGTGGGTGAAAGATTTAAAAATGCTCCAGCCGGCTGTGAGCAGACATGTATTCTTTTTCCCTGCCCGCGCTGATGCAGGCAGGAAAACAGAACACATATTTCTCCCACCCAGAGAGAGCAGTTATTTATGCTCATAACCCTGGGCAGGTGCAATATCTTAATCTTGGGGTTGGTAGCGGTTTAGGGTGGCAAGGTTATTTTTAGGGTTTAGGGGTGGATAAGAGTATAGAGTGCTAAAGGTAATTTTATGGCTTACGGTGGGTAGGGGTATAGAATGGGGAGGGTAAATTTAGAGTTTAGAGGTGGGTAAGGCTACAGGGTGGTAAGGGTATTTTAGGGTTTCGTGTCGGTATGCAGTATAGAGTGATAAGGGTATTTTTAGGGTTTAGGGGTGGGTAAGCGTATAAGGTGGTAAGGAAACTTTTAGGGTTTAGGGGTAGGTAAGGGTATAAAGTGGAAGGGTATTTATAGGATTTAGGGGTGGGGTGGGGAATAGGGTGGTAAGGATATTTTTACGGTTTAGGGGTGGGTAGAAGTATTGGGTGGTAAGGGTATTTTTAGGGTATATCGATGGGTATGGATGTAGGTTGGTAAGGGTATTTTTAGGGTTTAGGAGTGCCTAGGGGCATTGTATGGGAAGGGTATTTTTAGGGTTTAGGAGTCGGTGGGGGTATAGAGTGGTAAGGTTAATTTTAGGGATTAGGGGTGGGTAAAAGCATTTTTAGAGTTTAGCGGTGGGTAGGGTTATTGAGTGTTAAAGATAATTAAAATAAAAAGGGGGTGTCCCCTCAGTAAAGGAAGAAATAAATTAAATAGGGGTTTCACTTACCTTAACTATACCAATCTTGCATGGTAAAAGCATGCATGGTAAACGCATATGCATGGTATTGGCATGCATGGTAAATGATGCATGGTAAAGGCATGCGTGGTAAATCCATGCGCTGTAAAGTCACACATTTCTGCACATGTTGATCCTGAACAGCTGTCGTGGAGACTTTTTTCCCTTTGGTGATGAAGAAAAATTGCATTGTAGAAAGGCCTGTCTTCAAGCAGGCGTTCAGTTTGCTGGTGCAGTCCTGTGCAAGATCAGACCATTCTACCGGAGCATATTGGCTGCTCTAGTTTCTGTGTGCCAGAAGGTAAAAATCATCTGGACCAGAAAGGACAAGATGGCGGAGAATGCTTGTCTCTGCACCAGATCGGTGAACTCGCTCAAGAAGGGTCAGAAGTGATGCAGTGCTGGAGACTCAAAGCCATATCTTCCTTGCCTTTTCACAGGCCTGACTAGTTGCTGCATTCTCACCCTGAGCAAAGGGTCGAGCAGATGAATCTCCCTCTTTTGGCAAGGCCCACTGCCACATAAGCACCTCTTCTGGGCGCAACAAGTTAGACCATCTCCTGAACGCAATATGGACTGGAACTGGTGCGGTAGTCCAAAGAGAAGACAACATCTGCACTGCAGCTCTTTAGTCACTGAATGAATCCAACTCCAGCTCAGGTGCTGTGGGACTGTCACCACAGGAAGAGGATGGGCCCGATTTGCAAGGTAAACTGAGACGAATTTTAAACTTTACGACTTTCAGTATTCACAAAGGCCATTTACGAGTAGTAAAGTTAGCCTTTTGTCTCAGTTTAACTTAAGTTTTGATATTAAGTCTAACTGACCCCAAAGCATAAGTTTAACCGAGACAAAGTCTAACTTTACGACTTTGGGTATTCACAAAGGACATATACGAGTAGTAAAGTTAGGCTTTTGTCTCAGTTTACCTTAAGTTTTGGTCATAAATCTAACTGAGACCAAAACTTAAGTTTAACTGAGACAAAGTCTAACTTTACTACTCGTAAATGCCCTTTGTGAAAACCGAAAGTCGTAAAGTTAGACTTTCATCTCAATTTACCTCTGTCAATTAGGCCAAAAGCCTCTGATGATGCTGTTTCTCCTTGGGGCTTCCTACATCTCTAGTATCGCTGCACACAAGAGACACCAGCACTCGTTGCCTACACTTGCCACCAAAACTCAACTGTGATGCAGCCCAGGCAATGCAGCCACTTCTCCATCTGCATAAAAGTATGGCTGGTAGTGTTCCTGCACCCTACTCGTGAGCATGGAACAGCACCCTCTGCTTTTCATTGGTAGAGGAACAAAGGAGAGTGGATGTGCTGTAACTGACTACAACAAAAGAGAAAATTACAAAAGTGGAGAAATCAGGGTGGTATAATTGCCTCTCTTCACACGCTAGCTCATGTTACATGAACACATTCAGAAACACCTAACTAGATATACCTTGGGCCAGATGTAGGTAAAATCATTTTTGCGAGTCCTTAATAGCGATTTTTAGCGAATCGCTATTAAGGACTCGCAAACTGCTATGTAGGTAGGAATCTGCTAATATTTAGCAATTCCTACGCATTCCTTATTTGCAACTCGCAAATTGAGAGTCGCAAATAAGGAATGGCCTCCCAATCATTCCTATGGGCCAAGAGTCCCATAGGAATGAATGGGAATAGCGTGCGGAATTTGCGAGTACCTAATAGGTACTCGCAAATTGCGCACGCAATTTCAGGGATGCAAGGGTTCCTAAAGGACACCCTGTTGCACCCCTGAAATGTGCAGGTGTGCACATGTGGCGCACATACATGCCCAAAGGGCATGTTTGTGTGCCACATGGCACTTCGAAACATGCATAAAATTGCATTTTTAAAGGAAATTGCACTTTACCAAACCTGAAGTTGGTGGTAATTTGCGATTCCTTGCAGCAAAATCGCAATTTGCGATGTCTCCCAGAATAGCATTTAGGGAATCGTAAATTGCAATTCTCTAAATGCTTGCGCAAAATAGGGAATCGCAAATTTTGCGATTCCTTATTTTGCGAGTGGGTTTCTACTTACCTGCATCGCACACAGCTGAATTCCGATCGCAAACGCTGAAATTCTGCGAATTTCAGCGTTTGCGAGCGCAATTTTGCTTGCTACATCTGGCCCCTAGTTCTCCTACCAGGCATGTCAAGAATTGCACTTTATGCCTAGTGGGTGGCACTTCCTCAAAGTCATAAGGCTGAAGGCCCTGAGAGACAAATTAAGTGCACAAAGATTAGACCGTGTCTGCCACTCACACCTAAGTCAACAGACCAATGGGACTAACCCTCACCCATGGTCTCTCTATATCTCTTGGGCCTAATGTACCAGGCAGACATTGTAGAGACATTGAAGGATGTGTGCCACAGTGAGGAGGAACAGAACACTGAGCCAGTCATTTCATCATGACTACTCCCTAAGGCAATTGCAATGCTGCATTAGACTGCAGCCCCCTGCTGCTGTACATGTGCATGAGTTAGAATACTTGGCATGATACCACATGAGTTTGTTTTCCTACCTATGAAAGGGAAGAAATTCAACGGCTGCTCCTAGTGTGCCTTTCACTATCAAGATTCTACCAAGGTGACAGCCGCGGAAGCTGCAGTTAAGAGCAATGGGGCGGTGGGGCCGGCTGGGGGGATTTCGAGAGACGACCATGAGGGAAAATTAATTATTTATTTAATTTTCCCTTGTGGTCGTCTCTTGAAATCCCCCCCAGCCGGCCCCACCGCCCTACCGCTCTTACCTGCAGCGGCCATGGCTGCACGTTGACTACATTGGCCTCACTGGTGTGGAACAATTTCAGAGTGAGTGTGCCCGCGAGTAGTGGTGGTTCACAAAAATCAAAGTGCTTTGAACATTCCTGATAATATTGAAAAGCTAGTGAGCCACAAGACGTCCTTAAGAGTATTGATAAAGGAGGTCTGCATAAGTCATTTATGTGATAACGATGTATAGCTTGGGGACTGTGCAGGTAAAATATAACTTAATGGCCATAAAAACTATGCATTCTGGTAACCTAATACAACATAAGTGTGAGACCTGGCATCCTTGCCGTGGTTCCCCCTGACTTTTTGACATCTGCCCTACTCTTTTGCAAGCTTTATGATTCTGGGCACTTTACCACTGCTAACCAGTGCTAAAGTGCCTATGCTCTGTACTCTAAACATGGTAACATTGGCTTTTACAGAATTGTCATATTTACTTTACTTATAAGTCTCTAGTAAAATACACTACATGTTCCCCGGGCCTGTAAATTAAATGCTACTAGTGGGCCTGCAGTACTGATTGTGCCACCCACTCAGTAGCTCTTTAAACGTGACTCAGGCCTGCCACTCCAGAGCCTGTGTGTGCAGTTTTTAAACTGCCATTTCGACCCGGCAAGCAAACCTATTTGCCAGGCCCAAACCTTCCTTTTTATTACATGTAAGTCACCCCTAAAGTAGATCCCAGGTAGCCCCATGGACAGGGTGCAGGGTACTTAAAAAGCTGGACATGTACCGTTACGTTTCACATGTCCTGGTAGTGAAATACTCTTCAATTAGTTTTTCACTACCGCAAGGCCTGTCTCGCCCATAGGTTAACATTGGGATTGCTTTAGAACATCCTTTAAGTATAATTTCCGATTGGAAGCAGATAGAAATTTGGAGTTTGGTGTCTATGGATTTACAATTTAAAATCAAAACTTATGGTGAAGCCCGATTTTAAATTGTAAGTCTGAAAATGCCACTTTTAGAAAGTTAGCATTTTCTTACTTTAACTGTTCTGTGCCTCTGCCTGTCTCTGAATACACTTCTGTGTTGGGTGACAGCTGGGGCTTGTGCATTCTCTCCAGACAGTCACACAAAGTGAGATGGGGTGTGACATTTGCATCCTGATGGCCCATCACCAGGCTAATGGGCCTTCCTGAGGTAGATTGGGAGGGAGAAGCTGACACTTGAACAAAGCTACGCCTGTCCCCACCCCTCTGTGTCCAGCTGTATACCCCCTGTAGTGAGTCTGGAGCCAGGGCAGGAAAGGCAGGGACCTTGTGATCTTTAAAGGCCTCTTCGATGTCTCCCCCACTTCAAAGACACATTTGGGTATAGGTACTGGACCCCTGACACTACAAAAGGACTACTTTGCTGGAACCAAGGACATTCTGCCTGGAAGAAGACCTTCTGTGATGTAGGAGGGACTGCCTCTTTGCTACCTACATTGCTGTGTTGGCCTGCTGATTGCTGTGCTACAGGAGGGACTGCCACTTTGCAACTTGCTCTGCTGTGTTGGCATGCTGCCTGCTGCTTCTTGCCTGGGAGTGAGACCTGCTATCTACATCCTTGAACCCAAGATTCTCCAAGAGTTAGCTGGCTTGTTTTCTGAAGTCTCAGGGATACAAAAGACTTCTTGCAAGTCTGCTAGTGCTGCTGGACTCTGGCACCTTTGAGTCCTACCCTTGTCTGAGGTGGCCCTCCTGTCCTGGGCCTCAGAAGTGGGTTCTGCAGGTGTTTTTCTGCAAAATCCAGAACATTCACCCAATTGTGTGAAGAAAATCAACGTATTGCTCCCCGCCGCCGACGCAGTTCCGAATCGATGACAACGTGGGTCCTGACTGCGTGGCTCGGTGACGCCACAGCTCCAATTCTTTGACACCATCTGTGAGGCTTGACAATGACACAGCAACAAATATTCAATGGTGTTCTGCGAGACTCCTCTATGATGCAGTGACCAGACTGCAGTGAAAACTCCAACGCATAGTGTGCTCAATGTCGATTCTCTGCTCCATACAAGGTGCTTTTCTCAGCAGGCCCTGCATGGGTTCTGTAGCCGGCCTGCCCTTCATCTCAGTTGGCCTGAACTTTGGATTTGCACAGGTCCCTCGCGACCTCAAGTAACCTTTTGACAGCTTGTGACTTCGAAGCACTGTTTTCACATTTAGGGGCATATTATCAAGAACGGCGTTAAAATTATCGCCGGTTTAGCGGCAGAAAACTGCCGCTAAAGCGGCGATAATGGGCTTGATAATATGCCCTTGAGAATTCCAATAGAAGTCCATGTTCTGGTGTGAACATGGGCTTCTATTGGAATTCTCAAGGGCATATTATCAAGCCCATTATCGCCGCTTTAGCGGCAGTTTTCTGCCGCTAAACCGGCGATAATTTTAACGCCGTTCTTGATAATATGCCCCTTAATCTTTAAAAATTCATATCTCAAGTTCTACTCATTGGATTTTGTCATTTTGGTCTTGTTTTACTCAGATAAATATTTTCTATTTTTCTAAATTGGTGTAGCATTTTATGGTGTTTTCACTGTGTTACTGTAATTAAAGTGTGCACAAATACTTTACACATTCCCTCTTAAGTTAAGCCGTACTGCTCTGTGCCAAGCTACCACAGAGTGAGCACAGGTTAATTTAGGTTGTGTAACTGACTTACCTTAACTAGAATTGTAGCTCCTGTTTGGACAAGGTGTATACTCTGCTAGCCACAAACCTCAATTTCTGACAATAAGGCACACTGCTATAAAACTCATTACCATCATAATTACTGTGCAACCATTAGATTAATATCCTTTTATAATGTCCCATTTTAGTTCTGTGCACTAAAATAATATCCATAAAATAGTGTGCTATTTATCAATGTTCCTAAACTTATTGCTCCCAGACCATTCCCAAAAACTATTGGGTCACATGAAAAAGCCCTGAAATATTTTTAAATATTATGAGGTGGAATATGGTTCATCTCATAGATATCTTCTCAGTATTTTATGGTAGTTCCCGGCAAAATAAATGTTTTACCTGCCACACTTGTTAACTTGAAGATTCAGACAATTATTTTAAATGACATCAGAGATGCAGAAAAAGGCAATACTATGCTGTATAAATGTGTAGTAAGCTTGTGTTTTGATTATATTATTCCATAATTGCTCTATTTTTTAAAATACATATAAATACTCATAATGACATCAATTATGATTATCGAGGCATAGTAGCCACTATCCTGTTGTGACTTGTATTGTTACTTTGCATCCTTTCCCTTAGTTACCTGTTCCGTGCTGCTCAGCCAGTATGAATGTGATGTGTGTGGAATCCTGGAATGTTTGATGAAGTAGTGGAACAATGGAGTGCCTGGTGTGGTTGGCAGAGAGACAGGTGGACTGTGTGGGCTGAGCAGCAAGATGCTGCTCCTGGTGGGGCTGAACTTCCTATCTTCTACTTACCATCTAAACTTTAACTAAGCTTAATAAACCATCTTCATATAAACTACAACATGGCTACCTCTGGACTTCAAACGGATTCCAACATTGGCGACTATTTGGAGAAAAAAGAAAAAAGAAAACCAACGTGTTGAGGAAGATGAACTGTACTTTAACCTTCTGAGGAAACCTGAAGTATTTCAACATATCCATATACTACCAAGAGTCAATAAGAACTCTGATGATGATATCAAATCGTGCAAAACTTTAATATGGATAAAACCTATTAGCCAGGTTTGGTACCTGCTGTGAGCTCAGGAATGTTAAAGGACACTTTTAAATAATGTTTTCACTAATTTTCCCTAAATAAATATCAGAGTACAGGTATTAATTTGTTTTAATTTTTTGTTGCTCCCAAAAGCGTGCAGTGTTTGATATTTCAAAATGCCTACTTACTCCAATGAAGACTTAGAAAGAGACCTTTCTCCTTAGTCTACTCATATATATTTCCATAAACACCAGCAACATGTGTTGTTCATTTTTATTGGGCTCATCAATGGGTTTCCAAGTCAGTAACTGGTGACTGTCAGCACAGATTTATTGCTGACAGAGTGATATGCAAAAAGGAGCATGAAGAAAGTCAATAGGTATTGCACTGCACATCCCATCTTGCCATGTATGGGCCGCCAACTCCAGTGGACACTTTAAGCGTCTGGTGCGTTTGTATGGCCAAAACCCAAAAACTGTGCAGGCTCAGCTGCTACTATATATGTAATAAGAAAAGCAAGGTGGGACCGGATCATCACGTGTACAGTCACCCCAAGGTACAAGGTCATCCTTTGGTAAGCATACAACCACAGCATTACAAGTCACGGTTTTACTCCATGCTCAAGGATGCAAGCTCACCTTCTTATGTATATTTGTTATAAGTCTTCTCTCACATATTTGTGTGTAGCCATTTCCAGGATCCTGACTGACCTTTTGATGCATGTATGACCACTTTTGTAGGAGTCCTCTGTGCGCAGCCTCCTCCATGGTACAAGCTGATCTTCCAATGCAATAATAAAGAAGTATGCAACTTTCTTAAGGGTACACGGTCATTCCTTGGTGCCCATGTGACCCAGACTTCCACGGGCCCCTGTGTACTGCCATTCCACATGGTCATCATTTGATGCACATATTTGACCAGACCACAAGGAGCCTCTAACAGGCTCACTCTCACAGTGCAGGCTAATGCATGTAGGTAAAATAAACCACCATAAGGCTCTGGACATGTATCTGCCATCAGTCATCCCCAGGGCATATGCACATTCATTCAGTGGCCATTTTTTAACAAGACTCCCACAAAACCATGCATGCAGAAATCTCCAGTTTGTAGATTCTCATTCTGATGGGTTTATATAACTATCTTGCAGTAATTATCTATCATGGTCTTTGACTTAATGCAATGCTCATTATACAACTCATACTTCCAACCCAAAACAATTCCTAATACCGTGCCTCTGCCATTAATACCACACAAAGAGTATTTTTTAGGTCTGGGTTTGACAGTGTTAATTTGCATATATTTCACTTTGGGTCCACCCCTTTCAACTATTAGCACTGTATAAATGTAATCCAGTAACCAGATACTGAGTCATTAGCGATTAATGGTACAGTAGTCCAGTTTTGTTTGTGCCTGTAGTGCAAGTCTGCACAATACTTTGAACATAGTTAAAGTACCAGTGGTAAAATTTGGTTGTAATAAAAGGCAATAGTAAAGCATAGTATAACAAAAAACTCAATAAAAAAAAATATACATTCCAAACTCACCACGTAAAAAATGCAGCTTTTGAGAGTGGCAATAATACATGGGACCTCCGTATGAAGGGTCCATGAAAGTGTATCTATTCTAACAGCATAAAATAGATATTTAAACAAGAGAAATAATGTGTAATGATTTCAGCCTAGTCTGTATAACACAAATGGCTCCACAAAATGTATCAAAATAATATTGTTTGAAAAAATATCGCCATCCCATACTTAAGTTTCAAAACCACAAATAGCAATTACAAAAATATTTCCATACAAAATATATATTTTTGACAATATTGAAAACACAAATATCGAAAATAAAAATATTGCAGCCTTTAAATAATTATAAACAATAAGAAAAATATCGAAACACAATATTGCCTACAATAATGTTGTATCTTGACTCCAATGTTATTATTGCACTGCCAATGGAATCTTGCTGTAATGACATAACATGGAATGTTGGGAGTCAAATAGACACAGTTGGCTGGGCTGAGCAGCATGCTGGCTGCTCCTGGTGGGGTCTTGATATGGTCTCGTTCTGGTCTTCATCTGTCCTTATTGTGATCTTGTAACTATCATGAATAAACCCCTCTGAACCACCTCTACCTGTGTGGACTTGATCACTACAATTTTTGGCGACGATCCTGAAACGAACCTGCGTCTGTCACCTCATCAAACTTCAAGCAACATTAAGGTACAGTTCTACTCTTGTTAAGCTAAAGCAACTGGCATCCCTGACCCCACCAGTGACCTTTACATCGGTCACCCTCAGCAGTCTGCCAGTTGTTCGTGTGGACTTGATCACTACAAATAATATCGCTAAAAATAAGCAAATAGGCAAAAATAATAGAAATGAACTTAAAAACTCTTAGATAAACAATAGAACAAATATGTGTAAAAATATTTTGTTAAACTAAATGCATATATCAACAAACATTATTAAAATAATGATACATCAAAATTAACATTGAACATTTATTGAACACATATTAAAAATATTAACAAAATTAAAAGCCATTAAAAAAAAGTAAACATAATAAACTAAACATTATTAAAAATATAAACTTTAAAATATGACATTAAAATTTTTAAATGCATTCATAATAACACGAAAAACCTAACATACTTTTCACATTTCACATTAAACGGAAACTAATTAGAGTCCAACAAAAAAGGTAACAACTGACAAAGTCTAATTAAACACAAATTAACCAATAAACATGTACCATAAACCATAGTAACCAATAACAATATTAAGTTAGTGAACAAAACAATATAAAAGGTACAGAAATACAACACCTGCAAGAGAAAAAAGCTCTGTTGAATTCCTTAAACAACAGCAAAGACCGCAAAATAATTGCCAACTGCCTTAACAAGTAAGTTACAGAAAATTATGGCCTGATCAGAGTACGGCAGTCGGACTGCCCGATGCAAGAACACCTCCAGGATCATGGATACCGACGGGGCAGCAGAGCGGAAAGCATCTGTCTCTGGCAGCAGTGCCATTTCCGTGCAGATTACAACCTGCCTTACTACTGACCTTTTCATGGTAGGGACCCCACCATGAAAAAGTTGGGCGAAAGGCAGAGAAGGGGCCCCAAACAGAGCCTCAGGCCATTGTAGCCCATAGGGGCTGTGCCTGTGGGCACATGCTGTGCCTCCCTCTTCGTGCACTGTTGTGCGTGCACTGTGTGCCATACACAACATGGTGCATGGTACACAGTAAACAGACATGCAAGAGGCGGTGTCACAGCGGCAGCATGTGCTGCAGGCTCTCTATGAGAAGAAGCATGCGACTGCCGTGGCACCACCACTGCAACACCTCGAGCCGGGGGTTAACTCATAATGTGGTGGTTGGGATGCAGCGGGCTTAGTGGCATACTCCTGACTGCTGCAATGTCAGTCCAGCGGTCAGACCGCCAAAGTCATAAATAGGCCCTAAAACTAACTCAATGTAATATACCTGAATTTAAAAAAAGAAATGTGTAAATAATTAAACACGCATGTATTTCATTCTCTATGAATCTTTAGATACTAATCTACAACTGCAGCAAAATCAAAGCACTAATTAGATTCCACACTTACCTGGACAAAGGAATGTTAAAAGTAATGAAAAGTAAGAAAATTAAAAACATCAAATAATTTTAAAAATAACAATAAAACCCCACAACCCCTAAAAGCGAACCAAACCTAAATGTTTAAAAAGTCTAAAACAAACATCTTTCCCCTGACAGAAAACAATCCACTTGACCCACATCTCAACATCGTCAACTAAAAACAGAAAACGTACTGCAATTACAATCACCAAAACATATGTAAGTACAAAATGTAAAACATTTGAAATTAGCTTTTCTGTGAAATAGTAAGTATAGTTACATTTATAACACTATGGGGCTTATTTCGATGTTGTGTGGACGACACGGTCACGGAAACAGGACCAGCCGACCTCTGGTTGGCGGTCCCGACATGGTGCGGTCGCATACTCCAATTCCTCGATGGGAGCTCGTGCTATGGCCGTAAACCGGCCGTAACACAAGCTCCCATAGAGGAATGGGAGTCTGTGTTCATCCCTGCACCCCGTGGGAGGCACCTCAAGGTGCCTGCCACAAGGTGCAGGGATCAACAAGGGGCCACCTGTGGCGCCCCCTCAGCCCACAACCAGAGGCGGAAAACAGAAGAGGGCCCTGCTAGGGGCCCCGGACACGCTTTCCGACAGGGTTTCAATGTCAAAAAGGCCGGCCGTGCACCGTAATCCATCGTAATGTAAACATGAACTGTCATCCATCTGTGCAATAATTGAGCAATTAGGACCTTTAAGCACTTGCACTTTTTCAATCTTAGTGAACGTGAAGGACAAACGAGCATTAGAGAACAAAAAAGTTTTCGAGAACAATTGGTACTAATAGAAACAAATTGTTGTAGGAGAACTGATGTCAGCAATGTTAAAAAAAATTGTAAAAAAATTAGCAAACAATATAAATCATAAAAAGAAAAAAATGAATCAGAACAATAGTTTAAAAGCAAAAAAAGTGTATGTTTGCATTTAGGAAACATAGGAGGAATTGTAATGATTCTTTAGCAATTGTTCGCACTGTAACCCTCTTGGCTTTGAAGTATGTCTTCTATGTCTATCGCATCATGTGATAAACTGCTCTCAACAAAGAACGGAGAGCAATGGTGCTCACTGTGTGAGCAAGGCAGGAGATGCTGCCGAAACGCATAACAGCGTGCAATAAATCAATAGAGTGCGGAACCTATGACTGAGTCTGCAGTGTCGATGTCCGGTTGTATTGGGGAACTGGAGATTGGAGTTTATGTGTAGCTGCCGACTGCCGAGCGCGGCCGCTTCGACATGCCCTCGTTCAGGCTCTTCATGAAGATCAGCAGACCTTTGGATTACAAGCAGCGCATAACGTGAAGCCCCTCCGAAGAAAAACACGAGAGCTAGATCAGGGCTGTGGGCGGAGGAAAGCTCCTGTGAACAGAGCGTCGGAGGATGCCTGCCAGCAGGTAAGCCCTCTCCGTTCCAGCGGGAAGTGCAATTGATATTGGGGAGAGGTGCCGGGAAAAATAACCGGCGTGACTCGGTTCGCACTACGAATGCTGTAAAACTGAGCAAAGAGAATATACCTCGGCAGTGGAGGCAATGGAGAATTGGCTGAAAGAGAGGGAGGAGGCAGCCAATGTGGTATTTAATGAAAATGCACTGAGTGTGAGTGGATCTGATCGAGCTGAGATGACAAACGCAGCACCACCAGAAATGAATATGCAAATCAAAATGCGTAGATTGGAGAAATTGAGGAAAATGGACGTTTCCAAATGGTGGGAATGCAAATCTTTGGATAGATATCTAGAAGTGGGGAGAGTACCTCGAGGTCTAAGGATATTGATCTCCCCACATTTGAAAACCCAGACCCCGAAATGCTGCAGGAGTGGGCTAACAACAGTGAGGAATCATCTCATAGTATGATGAGGATATTAATTAAACGGGACAGAGATAAAATCTTGGGTGAAATCAAACTGCTACAACAAGAGATCAATAAGTTAGCTAAACTTGATGCAGTGTCAAAATTCAATAATGAGTTAGAAGCCAAATTGAAAAAACATGAACAGGTGATCAAAGAGAGAAAGACAACCAAATTCACAAGAGACAGAGTGGACTACCAAAGAAGCCAAATCTATACGTTTGCGGGGCGATTTGATAATTTACGTCGACAAACATTGTCGGAGAATGCGGGTCCTAGAACGAAAGATCGGACAAGGAGAACAGTGACAGAGACCAGCTCTGAGTTTAGCTCTGAGTTAGGCACAGACCAGGAGGACAGATCCGGGCAGCAATGTAAGAATGGGAGTCAACAAGAACCACCTTCAGTAGTTGAGGAGATGCGTTTTTTAGGTCTGGACAGGACAATGAATATCAGATCGAGACCTCAAAGGAAAGGAAAGGGCAATCGAGGCAACGAAAAAGAAGGAGGAGGAGGAGGCATGGAACTCCGTTCAGGAGCCAAGACCAAAGAAACCAGGCAACGTCAATGAATGAACATTCAGCCACGGTCATCAATCTATCTGACTTGGCTCTGACAGATCATGAACTTGGAATTTTGTCTTTGGGTCTCTCATTTTGTACTAGATCTAACTTTAATTATGGTCAAACTTGGATTGACTTTTATAAATGCATAAGAAAATTGAAATTGAAAAAGTTATTTCAGAATCAATCGAGCCTGAAAGGAGTGGAACAGTCCATCACAGAGACTGATAATTTGAATCTGGTGGTAGGTGATCTGAAAGTGTTACATAACTTGGAACAATTGGAGAGGGGATGTGATATTATCAGTCCATCAATATCATGCAAGGAGACTGCAGAACTCTTGGGACTTGACATCTGTGGAAAAGTGACAACAGCCTTTAAACCTAGGTCCACTTTTGTTCCTAACCTACCTAGGACTCGATTGATGTATTCTCTGATCTGGTGGTTATGGACTTAAAATCATTGTCTATGTCATCCAGTGAGGAATTGCTGAACTGCACCAAACAAAGAGAGAGAGAGATTTCTCTAAAGTAATGGAAAAAATTAGATCTAGGAAGGATATTATAGTTCGTCAATCTGACAAAGGAGGAAATGCAGTCTTATGGCCCCTGAGTATGTATGGCAATGAAGCCAAGCTACAGTTAAAAGATACCAAGTGCTACCAAAGAGTCCCACAGAGCAATCTGGTTGAAGTTAAGAACAAATACCATAAGGACCTAGCGAGATGGAGAGGTATAGGTCTTATAACGCAGGAAGAGCATCGGCATCTGAAAGTTGATGATTGTAGAATACAGATATTATATCTGATCCCGAAGATCCACAAAGATCAGACCAAACCCCCGGGAAGGCCAATAATATCAGCAATAGTAAGCCTATTTGAGCCAACTTCCCGTTATATAGATCACTTCTTACAAGATTTTGTTAGGGAACTTCCTTCCTACATTCAGGACACCAGGGATTTTTAAGGGAAAATACACAATGTGACTTGGGAGGATACATATCTTTGTATAACTCTTGATTTCCCATGACGATGGACTGAGGGCCATCAGACATTTTCTAGACACAAGACCCATTAATTTATATCAGCATTCAGAGATGTTACTTGAAATTACTAGGCTGTGCTTCAAGAATAACTTCTTCCTATTGGGGAAAGATACATATAGACAAGTGAGGGGAACAGCAATGGGCACCTGCTTTGCCCCCAGCTGTGCAAATCTTCACATGTGCTGGTGAGAGGAGCAGGTGCTCAGGGTCAGGTATGCAGTAGAGTGGAGGGAGAACGTAGTCATCTGGACTAGATTTATAGATGACTTGTTCATCCTTTGGAAAGGATCGAAAGAAACAGCAATGAGCTTTGTGTCTGCTTTGAATGAAAACTCCTTAAATTTACAACTTACAAGTACCATGAGTGAATCCCAGGTCTGTTTTCTTGATCTTAAAGTGTACGTGGAGTATCAGAGAATACATACTCGTACCCATGGGAAACCCACATCAGGTAATTCCATTTTACACTCAGATAGCTTTCACCCCCAGAAACTAAAACAGAGTATTCCTTATGCGGAACACCTTCGCATGAAGAGAAACTGTAGTGAGCTGTCCTCCCTGAGGGACTCTCATTTGAAATTATCTCAGACATTCATCCAGACAGGATACATTGATCAGAAGAAGGTGGAGGGGATCCCAAGAGATTCATTATTATTCCCAAATTCAGCAGGAGAAATTAAAAAAGTGAAAACTAAGGATGATATAAGAATGATTACGGGATACAATGCTTATCATGTCAAGGTGAGAGATTGCATGAATAGGCATTGGCATCTAGTAATAAATGACCCTACAATTGGCAGCAACGTTTCACGCTAACCCCTTTTGATATTCGGGAGAGCGAAGTCAATGAGACAAGAATTGTGGGTCGGTAGCCCCGAAGTGAGGGAAACGGAGGGGTGGTTAAAAGCCAACCCAGGCTTTTCAAGATGTTTGAAATGCAAGGCCTGCCAACATGGCATAAACCAGAAGGAAATTCAGTCACCCTTACTTAAAAAGCCTTGGAAGATCCCTCAATTCTTCAATTGTAGAAGCGATTATGTGGTGTACATCCTGCAATGCACGTGCCCCAAAGTATATGTGGGGAGCACGATCAATATGGTGCATGTAAGAATCCTTCAGCACCTAAGGGCTGTGAAAAATAAAGACAGGACCTAGCCCGTAGCAAGACATATTAATGAAGTGCATGGTTTAAACATTAATGAGCTCTTTTATTTCGTAATTGACTCAGTCCCTGAGAACAGAAGAGGGGGAAATCGAGAATTAAAACTCAGGCAGATAGAGTCAAGATACATAGTTATGCTCAACACGAAGATACCGCATGGCCTTTACTCTGAAGAAGACATACATGTCCACAAATAACGGCAACCTCTCTCCGGGCCGGTGATTTACAGTAGGAGATCAAATGAGGTTTTACATATAGATGAAACAGGAAAAGGGTACTCACTTATTATATGTACTTCTTGTCTGTGAACTTATTTATGGGTAGGGGAGTTAGATGATTAATAGCTATATGCACTAGCATATCAGTGGCAATCAAAACAAAATTTGGTTTATTGCACTAATGCCCTAGCACTTTCTCTCCCTTAACCCCCATCTTTTCACGTTGTACAAGGTCCTTAGATTTGAAATATGGAGACATACTATATAATTGTTGTTGGAAGTGGGGGTCCTTATCCCTCACCGCCGCCACCAAATGCTTGAGGCGGGAGTCCCGGTCCCACACCGCTGTTGCCAGGTGCGAGATCCGGACCCCTCGTTTCAACGTTAGGCTAAGTAAGGACACCGTCTGAGATAGCCCTGCTCACCCCCTTAGTAGCTTGGCACGAGCAGCCAGGCTTATCTCCAAGGCACGAGTGTATAGTATGTGTAACCACACTCACAGCAACCCAATGATGTCACCACAAATAGACTCCACACGAGTTTTTATAAAACGAGTATAATCTTTATACAAGAAGATATACGATATGACCACACGATACAAAACCAACATATAATAATGGGTAGTATTTCTTCCGGTGGATTGGTAGGTTCTAATCCCAACCACCGCTTCCAACCAACAGTTAAGCTGACTTCTAACCATTTCCAAAAGGTTAGGTAGGTCGTATTGCTAGAATCACACACGTTGCAAAAGAAACGAAATACTGCAATGCGCAACGATATACTCCTGAACTGTGCAATAGAGAAACGATGCCATACGTAGTGCCACAGTCATGTACTTTGCAATAGAAGGAATAATGCAATGTGTATCACCACCAGCATGCCCTGTGCAAGGAAGAAACAAAGCAATGCATCACGCTACAATCATGTACTGTGCACTGAAGAAGTAATGCAATGCGCCACATTTACAATCATGTACTCTGCAAGGGAAAATAACGAAGTGCGTAGCGCACCCAGCATGTAGTTCGTCAGGCACAAATAGATTCAGGCTTCATACGACAGTTCGATAGTTCGTTAGCAGCAATAATGCAAAGTGTAATACGACAGTCTCGGTGCTCTGTTAACAGTTGCCCCCGACATGGAGCAATGATGACACAAAAGTACAGCTTCTCACTCCGGCCCCAGTACTGCCCCTCCTCGGGCCAGGACGGGCCTCGATCCGAGCCGAAGCAACAGGCTCACGCAGCTGCCAGGAGCGAGAGGCCGAGAGAGTATCCCTCCAAGCCCGCACCCCACCCCAGGTGGTGATCCATGTTACCTGGGGGGGCGCGACCCCACTCTCCTCCCCTCCTTCAGCGACTTGGGCCTTGATCCAGAACTCCGTCAATGGGCACGGCGAGCTCGGGCCGGCGACTCCGCTCCTCTGGGACTGCCGGTCCGGGCCGCTACTGCTGCACTCCGAGGGCCCAATGACCTGGCCCTCCTTCCGGCGGTCTCAGTGGACACCAAGACCCGCCCTCAGCACTTGTGGAGACTTACTTCGATTTCGGTGCACATGCTACCCAGGCACTCCTCACCAGCGCCTCTGGTTGCACCGTGACACGCACTCTGCGCGTCCGAGACTCGCCTCTTCTCTGGTGCACACGATGACCAGGCGATCATCACCACTCCTCGGATTGCACCTCGACACGCACCCTGTGCGTCCGAGTCTCACCTCTTCTCCCGGTGCACACAAAGACCAGGCGCTCTTCACCAATGCCTTGGCTTGCACCACGACATGCACCCTGTGCTTCCGAGTCTCACCTCTTCTCTCGGTGCACACAACGACCAGTTGCTCTTCACCAACGCCTTGGCATGCACCACGACACGCACCCTGCGCATCGAAACTCACTTCTTTTCCCGGTGCACACAACGACCAGGAGCTCCTCACCAATGCCTCGGCTTGCAACACGACACGCACCCTGCGTGTCCGAATCTCACCTCGTCTCCCGGTGCACACAACGACCAGGCGCTCCTCACCAACGCCTCGGCTTGCACCTCGACACGCACCCTGCGCGTCCGAGACTCAGTTTACTCCTGCATGCCCATGATCACAAGGCACAACTTCTGAGGGTCTCAAGCTGCAAAAGCACGCGCACACCGCGTTGCTTGGGACTTCTCCGGAAACTTTTATGTTCCTGTGTTTCCAAACAGGGAGCCAGCTCACCTCGGGCCCTTGGGGTTCAGGACACAGCACAAAGCACAGTCCTGTTCAAGAAGGGGGGGACACCACCCACTGTAATGTCCCTTCAGTCTCTTCCTTAGTAAAAGCTACAAACTGCAGGCCAGCTCCAGATCACGAAGCAAGGGTCAGTCCTATCCAGCAGTCTCTTCAGCAACTTCTTCCTTGACAGAGGTTCTTCTTGACCACGAAAGAGGTCACAGCCTTTGCAGACTTGACCTGTCCATTTCACCATTCAAAATTACACCAAATTCTAGGGGTTTCAGTTCTCTTAGTTATACCCCTTCATGTCTTTGAAGATCGTTGTGCTCAGGGGTCCCTGACCCCTGCCTAAATCAGTTCTGGGTGCCTCCCTCCCAGTGTCACCTTTCTCCCTTTGATACTGGGGGTCTGGACCCTTAATCACTCAGCAGGAGATGGGTCAATAGTTTTATAGCTGCAACCCAGGCCTCTTCACCTCCCCGGGTTTCTCCTCGCATACTCTCCAGATGCAGGTCAGCCAGGTGCCATCTCACCCCCTCCCATCTCAGATCCAGACAGTAAATCCACATTCAGCAGAGGCACACAGAAATGCTTAAAGCACAACACTCTGCCACTTTCTAAAAGAGTGGTTTCTGAACACACAGTGACAAAACCACTTTCATAGAAAGATGTGTTATGACACTGTGAGTTCATACATACTAAACTTCACCTCTCCATTATAAACTTATAGTAAACTAGGCTAACAAAACACCATACCCTGCCTCCCCATTCTGTCCTATGGCAGAATGGCCTTTCACCAGTGAAAACGAAATGGAGTGTTTTTTCACTGTCAGGACATAGCACACACCTCAGTATATGTCCTGCCTTTTACCTACACTGCACCCTGCCCAGGGGTTAACCGGGACCTACCACAGGGGTGCTCACAGTGTACGCAAAGGGAAAGTAAGGCCTGACAAGTGGTTGCACTTGTCAGGACAACATGCTAACTTAGCAAACTGCGCGCAGGCCCTACACTGAAGGCCTGAGTTCCCTTCTCTGCGCGCCTTTGCATTACTAGCCCTTGCACACACAGTGCACATCACTAGGGACTTTTACTAGTAAGGCAAACATACCAATCATGGCCAACCAATTACCATTGTACTTTACATAGGGAATCCTTGTACTTTGACACTGATCATCAGTGGCAAAGTACCCAAAGCATCTAAATTGGCAACTCTATGTCAGGAAAATGGTCTAGGGGGAAAGCAAAACGTTTAGGGAACTTTAGCCAAAAAGGCCAAGTCCTACAATTGTATAGTAGTCTATTTTTATAGGCACATGCACTTTAACACTCGTGAGATTATGAATTTGGTGATATGTGCAATATGGTGATATTTTATCTCCATTTGGGCACTTGCACTTTAAACTTGATGAGTGAGGTCAATGTAAGTGATATGGGAATTTAGCAGCAATGTGATGGGGTGCATTGTTATAAATCAAATCCGAGGAATGTTGTATTATGCACTTGCACAAAGCACTTTATGGAGAATGTAATACTGGCATAGCACCCGTATCCAGATATGAGTTCCATTTTATACAATTGTTGGCGTCTGGAAGCTCTTTTATCATCAAATAAGTACGAGTTAGTGCAATATAGAGGGATGTATTCCTGTATGCATGTGCACTTTGTAAATATGAACTGTCATCCATTTGTGCAATAATTGAGCAATTAGGACCTTTAAGCACTTGCACTTTTTCAATGTTTTTTTTTCACAACGTAATTTTATTGTTAAGAATTGGTACACGTCTGGTGCTACTAGGAACACCAGTAATATACAAGTAGTGACAATAATGCTGATCTCAACATTTTCAGTATTACTGTAGCATCATCTGTGAAGTAAACGTCTTTGTATATAACTTTTAACAACAAACAATAGTTCCATACAAAGCTTGCAGACAAAGCAAGAACGTCTTAAATACAGGGGTTCAAGCGATACATTTTGGAAATAAATACAGTCAACATCTAAGTCATAGTTCAGTACTATCATTCCAGCAATATCTCAATAGCAGAAACGGGAGGAACAGGTTCTAGATAAAGCCCTCTGTAGTCTGCCCACCTTTTCCAAATTTTAAAATGTTTTTGAGGGTACCCCCTCGCCTTAAAGACGGGAAATTCCAGACCCATGGAAAAATCTAAGCTCTTCTTTCATATTGCAACCGATGGCAGGGACTCATTCTTCCATGCCCTGGCAATATCCCACTTAGCCAACCTGAGGCCAAGGAATAACAGGTGGCGCTTGTATCTGTTGCCGCCCAGGCCCTCAGTAATGTGTAGCATAACCAGTCGTGGTGAAAGTGGGATATCCCACCCGAGGACCTCCAACAAACATGTGGTCACCCCTCTCCAGAACCGCGATAAAGTCGTAACCTGCCACACCGTGTGTAGGAAGGTGCCCTCAGCGACCCCGCAGCGCAGGCAATGGGGGGAGGCGACCAGGCCAGCGCATCATAGCTTGTGTCTGGTGTAGTAGACCTGGTGTAAGTACTTGAATTGGATAAGCCGTAAACGGGCCGCAATCGGCGTGCTGTGCGGGGACTCCAATGCCTCCAGCCAGTCGTCCTAATCAAAGGGACCCAAGTCCAACTGCCACGAGTTTTATTCAATGTTGTAGGGCTATTGTTGAGGAGTGTGCGATATATTTTGGTTATTTTATTATCCCCCAGTTCCCCCATGAAAACTTTGGCTTCTACTGGATTAAAGTCGGTTATATCAGCCTGTTGTGCTAGATATGGGGAGAAGGCATGTCGAAATTGAAGATATCTATAAAATTGTGTACGGAGCATGGCATACTCCGTCTGGAGTTCCTGAAAGGACTTTAAATTCCGCCCGTGCATGACCGCTCCCACTGTGTCAATCCCGATAGCTTCCCAACCCCGAAATCCCGACAGCTGTGCCAGCTGTGGCAGCTGGCCATTTTGCCACAAAGCGGTTTCCTTCGTCATCCTCCCCCACCACCCCATAGTGCGGAGTGCGCGTTTCAAATCGTGAATACCGTTCTAGTTGCGGGAGGCAATTCCCTAAGTGTCGGGCCAGAATACAGGACCATATGCAGCGACTTAGCTCCCAGCAGCCAACGCTTGACCACATATGCTGGGTCTCCTCTATCACCATACCGCCAATCAATAAGGACTAAAAGATGTGAAGCCGCGTGGTAGGCCTGGATGTCTGGGGTGGCAATGCCACTGCAATATGTGGACTGCAAGCAGGTCCTCAGGGCCACTCGCGCAGTGCCCCCTCCCCAGAGGAACCGGGCCAGGATTGCATTCAGTTGCTGAAACCATGTTGGTCATATTGGATACGGGTGGTTCTGGAGTTGATATAGGAGGCGGGGCAAAGAGACCATTATAAAATGGCATATCTGCCATACAGGGACAGTGGCAGATGGGACCACAGTCAAACCTGGTCACCTGTCTGTGCCCAGAGTGGGGCCAGATTTCTGTCCCATGAAATAGGCTGGGATGCCGAAAGGAACACCCCTAAGTACTTGAAACCATCGGGGACTACCGCCACCGACCGTGACCATCCTCCCGATTGATCCCCCCCCACACAGGGGCCATAGATATGATTTGTCCCGATTCATATAGAGGCCCGAGGTTTCACCGAAAATTTGCATGATTCTGAGCAGGCGTGGGCCAGTCCTATTGGGCCGCGTGAAGTAGAACAATACGTCATCTGCACATAGCGCTATGCATTCCAAGACCTCACGCGACCACTCAAAGCCAAAAACCTGTGCGTCCATTCTCAGTCAAGCCGCCAACAGCTCCATGGCGAGCGCAAATAGATATGGGGAAAGGGGACATCCCTGGCGAGTTCCCCGTCCGATGGCAAAGACTCCATATGTTGAGTCAGCCACTCGGACTGATGCCGTAATATCGGTATATAAAAGGCGTATTAAATTTAATAGTCGGTGGCCAATATTTAGGCGACCGAGCACAGCGAAGAGGTAGGTCCAACTCAGGGAATCGAAAGCCTTGTCGATATCCGCAAGGAGTGCGGCAGGTCCCTCTAGGTGGTCCACAGTAGCAATAGCAGTATGTGCGCGCCGGATATTGTGTCGTGTAGCACGGCTAATGCAAAAGAAACAATTGATGGACGGAATGCTGGACAATGCAAACATTCACCCCCAGTCACAAGGATCTGGGTTAAATCCATCATTCTTTTGCTCACCACACCACCCCAGTTTGGACCCAGCCATATGCAAATCAGTCTTGACCCTGTTCCTTGTGGGAACAGTCCAGCCCGAACTGCCAAGCCAGGTCCTCCCTGGACCGGAAACAAGCATCCTGGGACCGGTTTCAGGGCATCACCCTTCTTCAGCCAGGCTAGCTTGAATCCAGTGGTGTAGTGAGCACGGGACCCACGTCTGGGCATACCCTTCCCACTTAGGGCAACAAATGCTAAAGAAACAATTGATGGACGGAATGCTGGACAATGCAAACATTCACCCCCAGTCACAAGGATCTGGGTTAAATCCATCATTCTTTTGCTCACCACACCACCCCAGTTTGGACCCAGCCATATGCAAATCAGTCTTGACCCTGTTCCTTGTGGGAACAGTCCAGCCCGAACTGCCAAGCCAGGTCCTCCCTGGACCGGAAACAAGCATCCTGGGACCGGTTTCAGGGCATCACCCTTCTTCAGCCAGGCTAGCTTGAATCCAGTGGTGTAGTGAGCACGGGACCCACGTCTGGGCATACCCTTCCCACTTAGGGCAACAAATGCTAAAGAAACAATTGATGGACGGAATGCTGGACAATGCAAACATTCACCCCCAGTAACAAGGATCTGGGTTAAATCCATCATTCTTTTGCTCACCACACCACCCCAGTTTGGACCCAGCCATATGCAAATCAGTCTTGACCCTGTTCCTTGTGGGAACAGTCCAGCCCGAACTGCCAAGCCAGGTCCTCCCTGGACCGGAAACAAGCATCCTGGGACCGGTTTCAGGGCATCACCCTTCTTCAGCCAGGCTAGCTTGAATCCAGTGGTGTAGTGAGCACGGGACCCACGTCTGGGCATACCTTTCCCACTTAGGGCGACAAATGCAAAAGAAACAATTGATGGATGGAATGCTGGACAATGCAAACATTCACCCCCCGTCACAAGGATCTGGGTTAAATCCATCATTCTTTTGCTCACCACACCACCCCAGTTTGGACCCAGCCATATGCAAATCAGTCTTGACCCTGTTCCTTGTGGGAACAGTCCAGCCCAAACTGCCAAGCCAGGTCCTCCCTGGACCGGAAACAAGCATCCTGGGACCGGTTTCAGGGCATCACCCTTCTTCAGCCAGGCTAGCTTGAATCCAGTGGTGTAGTGAGCACGGGACCCACGTCTGGGCATACCCTTCCCACTTAGGGCGACAAATGCAAAAGAAACAATTGATGGACGGAATGCTGGACAATGCAAACATTCACCCCCAGTCACAAGGATCTGGGTTAAATCCATCATTCTTTTGCTCACCACACCACCCCAGTTTGGACCCAGCCATATGCAAATCAGTCTTGACCCTGTTCCTTGTGGGAACAGTCCAGCCCGAACTGCCAAGCCAGGTCCTCCCTGGACCAGAAACAAGCATCCTGGGACCGGTTTCAGGGCATCACCCTTCTTCAGCCAGGCTAGCTTGAATCCAGTGGTGTAGTGAGCACGGGACCCACGTCTGGGCATACCCTTCCCACTTAGGGCGACAAATGCAAAAGAAACAATTGATGGACGGAATGCTGGACAATGCAAACATTCACCCCCAGTCACAAGGATCTGGGTTAAATCCATCATTCTTTTGCTCACCACACCACCCCAGTTTGGACCCAGCCATATGCAAATCAGTCTTGACCCTGTTCCTTGTGGGAACAGTCCAGCCCGAACTGCCAAGCCAGGTCCTCCCTGGACCGGAAACAAGCATCCTGGGACCGGTTTCAGGGCATCACCCTTCTTCAGCCAGGCTAGCTTGAATCCAGTGGTGTAGTGAGCACGGGACCCACGTCTGGGCATACCCTTCCCACTTAGGGCGACAAATGCAAAAGAAACAATTGATGGACGGAATGCTGGACAATGCAAACATTCACCCCCAGTCACAAGGATCTGGGTTAAATCCATCATTCTTTTGCTCACCACACCACCCCAGTTTGGACCCAGCCATATGCAAATCAGTCTTGACCCTGTTCCTTGTGGGAACAGTCCAGCCCGAACTGCCAAGCCAGGTCCTCCCTGGACCGGAAACAAGCATCCTGGGACCGGTTTCAGGGCATCACCCTTCTTCAGCCAGGCTAGCTTGAATCCAGTGGTGTAGTGAGCACGGGACCCACGTCTGGGCATACCCTTCCCACTTAGGGCGACAAATGCAAAAGAAACAATTGATGGACGGAATGCTGGACAATGCAAACATTCACCCCCAGTCACAAGGATCTGGGTTAAATCCATCATTCTTTTGCTCACCACACCACCCCAGTTTGGACCCAGCCATATGCAAATCAGTTTTGACCCTGTTCCTTGTGGGAACAGTCCAGCCCGAACTGCCAAGCCAGGTCCTCCTGGACCGGAAACAAGCATACTGGGACCGGTTTCAGGGCATCACCCTTCTTCAGCCAGGCTAGCTTGAATCCAGTGGTGTAGTGAGCACGGGACCCACGTCTGGGCATACCCTTCCCACTTAGGGCGACAAATGCAAAAGAAACAATTGATGGACGGAATGCTGGACAATGCAAACATTCACCCCCAGTCACAAGGATCTGGGTTAAATCCATCATTCTTTTGCTCACCACACCACCCCAGTTTGGACCCAGCCATATGCAAATCAGTCTTGACCCTGTTCCTTGTGGGAACAGTCCAGTCCGAACTGCCAAGCCAGGTCCTCCCTGGACCGGAAACAAGCATCCTGGGACCGGTTTCAGGGCATCACCCTTCTTCAGCCAGGCTAGCTTGAATCCGGGTGGTGTAGTGAGCACGGGACCCACGTCTGGGCATACCCTTCCCACTTAGGGCGACAAATGCAAAAGAAACAATTGATGGACGGAATGCTGGACAATGCAAACATTCACCCCCAGTCA
Source organism: Calotriton arnoldi (assembly GCA_963921515.1). NCBI lineage: Eukaryota > Metazoa > Chordata > Amphibia > Caudata > Salamandridae > Calotriton > Calotriton arnoldi. The sequence goes on along the minus strand of CAWUFW010007505.1, from coordinate 480,198 downwards.
CAAGGATCTGGGTTAAATCCATCATTCTTTTGCTCACCACACCACCCCAGTTTGGACCCAGCCATATGCAAATCAGTCTTGACCCTGTTCCTTGTGGGAACAGTCCAGCCCGAACTGCCAAGCCAGGTCCTCCCTCGACCGGAAACAAGCATCCTGGTACCGGTTTCAGGGCATCACCCTTCTTCAGCCAGGCTAGCTTGACTCCAGTGGTGTAGTGAGCACGGGACCCACGTCTGGGCATACCCTTCCCACTTAGGGCGACAAATGCAAAAGAAACAATTGATGGACGGAATGCTGGACAATGCAAACATTCACCCCCAGTCACAAGGATCTGGGTTAAATCCATCATTCTTTTGCTCACCACACCACCCCAGTTTGGACCCAGCCATATGCAAATCAGTCTTGACCCTGTTCCTTGTGGGAACAGTCCAGCCCGAACTGCCAAGCCAGGTCCTCCCTGGACCGGAAACAAGCATCCTGGGACCGGTTTCAGGGCATCACCCTTCTTCAGCCAGGCTAGCTTGAATCCAGTGGTGTAGTGAGCACGGGACCCACGTCTGGGCATAACCTTCCCACTTAGGGCGACAAATGCAAAAGAAACAATTGATGGACGGAATGCTGGACAATGCAAACATTCACCCCCAGTCACAAGGATCTGGGTTAAATCCATCATTCTTTTGCTCACCACACCACCCCAGTTTGGACCCAGCCATATGCAAATCAGTCTTGACCCTATTCCTTGTGGGAACAGTCCAGCCCGAACTGCCAAGCCAGGTCCTCCTGGACCGGAAACAAGCATCCTGGGACCGGTTTCAGGGCATCACCCTTCTTCAGCCAGGCTAGCTTGAATCCAGTGGTGTAGTGAGCACGGGACCCACGTCTGGGCATACCCTTCCCACTTAGGGCAACAAATGCTAAAGAAACAATTGATGGACGGAATGCTGGACAATGCAAACATTCACCCCCAGTCACAAGGATCTGGGTTAAATCCATCATTCTTTTGCTCACCACACCACCCCAGTTTGGACCCAGCCATATGCAAATCAGTCTTGACCCTGTTCCTTGTGGGAACAGTCCAGCCCGAACTGCCAAGCCAGGTCCTCCCTGGACCGGAAACAAGCATCCTGGGACCGGTTTCAGGGCATCACCCTTCTTCAGCCAGGCTAGCTTGAATCCAGTGGTGTAGTGAGCACGGGACCCACGTCTGGGCATACCCTTCCCACTTAGGGCGACAAATGCAAAAGAAACAATTGATGGACGGAATGCTGGACAATGCAAACATTCACCCCCAGTCACAAGGATCTGGGTTAAATCCATCATTCTTTTGCTCACCACACCACCCCAGTTTGGACCCAGCCATATGCAAATCAGTCTTGACCCTGTTCCTTGTGGGAACAGTCCAGCCCGAACTGCCAAGCCAGGTCCTCCCTGGACCGGAAACAAGCATCCTGGGACCGGTTTCAGGGCATCACCCTTCTTCAGCCAGGCTAGCTTGAATCCAGTGGTGTAGTGAGCACGGGACCCACGTCTGGGCATACCCTTCCCACTTAGGGCAACAAATGCTAAAGAAACAATTGATGGACGGAATGCTGGACAATGCAAACATTCACCCCCAGTCACAAGGATCTGGGTTAAATCCATCATTCTTTTGCTCACCACACCACCCCAGTTTGGACCCAGCCATATGCAAATCAGTCTTGACCCTGTTCCTTGTGGGAACAGTCCAGCCCGAACTGCCAAGCCAGGTCCTCCCTGGACCGGAAACAAGCATCCTGGGACCGGTTTCAGGGCATCACCCTTCTTCAGCCAGGCTAGCTTGAATCCAGTGGTGTAGTGAGCACGGGACCCACGTCTGGGCATACCCTTCCCACTTAGGGCAACAAATGCTAAAGAAACAATTGATGGACGGAATGCTGGACAATGCAAACATTCACCCCCAGTAACAAGGATCTGGGTTAAATCCATCATTCTTTTGCTCACCACACCACCCCAGTTTGGACCCAGCCATATGCAAATCAGTCTTGACCCTGTTCCTTGTGGGAACAGTCCAGCCCGAACTGCCAAGCCAGGTCCTCCCTGGACCGGAAACAAGCATCCTGGGACCGGTTTCAGGGCATCACCCTTCTTCAGCCAGGCTAGCTTGAATCCAGTGGTGTAGTGAGCACGGGACCCACGTCTGGGCATACCTTTCCCACTTAGGGCGACAAATGCAAAAGAAACAATTGATGGATGGAATGCTGGACAATGCAAACATTCACCCCCGTCACAAGGATCTGGGTTAAATCCATCATTCTTTTGCTCACCACACCACCCCAGTTTGGACCCAGCCATATGCAAATCAGTCTTGACCCTGTTCCTTGTGGGAACAGTCCAGCCCAAACTGCCAAGCCAGGTCCTCCCTGGACCGGAAACAAGCATCCTGGGACCGGTTTCAGGGCATCACCCTTCTTCAGCCAGGCTAGCTTGAATCCAGTGGTGTAGTGAGCACGGGACCCACGTCTGGGCATACCCTTCCCACTTAGGGCGACAAATGCAAAAGAAACAATTGATGGACGGAATGCTGGACAATGCAAACATTCACCCCCAGTCACAAGGATCTGGGTTAAATCCATCATTCTTTTGCTCACCACACCACCCCAGTTTGGACCCAGCCATATGCAAATCAGTCTTGACCCTGTTCCTTGTGGGAACAGTCCAGCCCGAACTGCCAAGCCAGGTCCTCCCTGGACCAGAAACAAGCATCCTGGGACCGGTTTCAGGGCATCACCCTTCTTCAGCCAGGCTAGCTTGAATCCAGTGGTGTAGTGAGCACGGGACCCACGTCTGGGCATACCCTTCCCACTTAGGGCGACAAATGCAAAAGAAACAATTGATGGACGGAATGCTGGACAATGCAAACATTCACCCCCAGTCACAAGGATCTGGGTTAAATCCATCATTCTTTTGCTCACCACACCACCCCAGTTTGGACCCAGCCATATGCAAATCAGTCTTGACCCTGTTCCTTGTGGGAACAGTCCAGCCCGAACTGCCAAGCCAGGTCCTCCCTGGACCGGAAACAAGCATCCTGGGACCGGTTTCAGGCCATCACCCTTCTTCAGCCAGGCTAGCTTGAATCCAGTGGTGTAGTGAGCACGGGACCCACGTCTGGGCATACCCTTCCCACTTAGGGCGACAAATGCAAAAGAAACAATTGATGGACGGAATGCTGGACAATGCAAACATTCACCCCCAGTCACAAGGATCTGGGTTAAATCCATCATTCTTTTGCTCACCACACCACCCCAGTTTGGACTCAGCCATATGCAAATCAGTCTTGACCCTGTTCCTTGTGGGAACAGTCCAGCCCGAACTGCCAAGCCAGGTCCTCCCTGGACCGGAAACAAGCATCCTGGGACCGGTTTCAGGGCATCACCCTTCTTCAGCCAGGCTAGCTTGAATCCAGTGGTGTAGTGAGCACGGGACCCACGTCTGGGCATACCCTTCCCACTTAGGGCGACAAATGCAAAAGAAACAATTGATGGACGGAATGCTGGACAATGCAAACATTCACCCCCAGTCACAAGGATCTGGGTTAAATCCATCATTCTTTTGCTCACCACACCACCCCAGTTTGGACCCAGCCATATGCAAATCAGTCTTGACCCTGTTCCTTGTGGGAACAGTCCAGCCCGAACTGCCAAGCCAGGTCCTCCCTGGACCGGAAACAAGCATCCTGGGACCGGTTTCAGGGCATCACCCTTCTTCAGCCAGGCTAGCTTGAATCCAGTGGTGTAGTGAGCACGGGACCCACGTCTGGGCATACCCTTCCCACTTAGGGCGACAAATGCAAAAGAAACAATTGATGGACGGAATGCTGGACAATGCAAACATTCACCCCCAGTCACAAGGATCTGGGTTAAATCCATCATTCTTTTGCTCACCACACCACCCCAGTTTGGACCCAGCCATATGCAAATCAGTCTTGACCCTGTTCCTTGTGGGAACAGTCCAGTCCGAACTGCCAAGCCAGGTCCTCCCTGGACCGGAAACAAGCATCCTGGGACCGGTTTCAGGGCATCACCCTTCTTCAGCCAGGCTAGCTTGAATCCGGGTGGTGTAGTGAGCACGGGACCCACGTCTGGGCATACCCTTCCCACTTAGGGCGACAAATGCAAAAGAAACAATTGATGGACGGAATGCTGGACAATGCAAACATTCACCCCCAGTCACAAGGATCTGGGTTAAATCCATCATTCTTTTGCTCACCACACCACCCCAGTTTGGACCCAGCCATATGCAAATCAGTCTTGACCCTGTTCCTTGTGGGAACAGTCCAGCCCGAACTGCCAAGCCAGGTCCTCCCTGGACCGGAAACAAGCATCCTGGGACCGGTTTCAGGGCATCACCCTTCTTCAGCCAGGCTAGCTTGAATCCAGTGGTGTAGTGAGCACGGGACCCACGTCTGAGCATACCCTTCCCACTTAGGGCAACAAATGCTAAAGAAACAATTGATGGACGGAATGCTGGACAATGCAAACATTCACCCCCAGTCACAAGGATCTGGGTTAAATCCATCATTCTTTGCTCACCACACCACCCCAGTTTGGACCCAGCCATATGCAAATCAGTCTTGACCCTGTTCCTTGTGGGAACAGTCCAGCCCGAACTGCCAAGCCAGGTCCTCCCTGGACCGGAAACAAGCATCCTGGGACCGGTTTCAGGGCATCACCCTTCTTCAGCCAGGCTAGCTTGAATCCAGTGGTGTAGTGAGCACGGGACCCACGTCTGGGCATACCCTTCCCACTTAGGGCGACAAATGCAAAAGAAACAATTGATGGACGGAATGCTGGACAATGCAAACATTCACCCCCAGTCACAAGGATCTGGGTTAAATCCATCATTCTTTTGCTCACCACACCACCCCAGTTTGGATCCAGCCATATGCAAATCAGTCTTGACCCTGTTCCTTGTGGGAACAGTCCAGCCCGAACTGCCAAGCCAGGTCCTCCCTGGACCGGAAACAAGCATACTGGGACCGGTTTCAGGGCATCACCCTTCTTCAGCCAGGCTAGCTTGAATCCAGTGGTGTAGTGAGCACGGGACCCACGTCTGGGCATACCCTTCCCACTTAGGGCGACAAATGCAAAAGAAACAATTGATGGACGGAATGCTGGACAATGCAAACATTCACCCCCAGTCACAAGGATCTGGGTTAAATCCATCATTCTTTTGCTCACCACACCACCCCAGTTTGGACCCAGCCATATGCAAATCAGTCTTGACCCTGTTCCTTGTGGGAACAGTCCAGTCCGAACTGCCAAGCCAGGTCCTCCCTGGACCGGAAACAAGCATCCTGGGACCGGTTTCAGGGCATCACCCTTCTTCAGCCAGGCTAGCTTGAATCCAGTGGTGTAGTGAGCACGGGACCCACGTCTGGGCATACCCTTCCCACTTAGGGCGACAAATGCAAAAGAAACAATTGATGGACGGAATGCTGGACAATGCAAACATTCACCCCCAGTCACAAGGATCTGGGTTAAATCCATCATTCTTTTGCTCACCACACCACCCCAGTTTGGACCCAGCCATATGCAAATCAGTCTTGACCCTGTTCCTTGTGGGAACAGTCCAGCCCGAACTGCCAAGCCAGGTCCTCCCTGGACCGGAAACAAGCATCCTGGGACCGGTTTCAGGGCATCACCCTTCTTCAGCCAGGCTAGCTTGAATCCAGTGGTGTAGTGAGCACGGGACCCACGTCTGGGCATACCCTTCCCACTTAGGGCGACAAATGCAAAAGAAACAATTGATGGACGGAATGCTGGACAATGCAAACATTCACCCCCAGTCACAAGGATCTGGGTTAAATCCATCATTCTTTTGCTCACCACACCACCCCAGTTTGGACCCAGCCATATGCAAATCAGTCTTGACCCTGTTCCTTGTGGGAACAGTCCAGCCCGAACTGCCAAGCCAGGTCCTCCCTGGACCGGAAACAAGCATCCTGGGACCGGTTTCAGGGCATCACCCTTCTTCAGCCAGGCTAGCTTGAATCCAGTGGTGTAGTGAGCACGGGACCCACGTCTGGGCATACCCTTCCCACTTAGGGCGACAAATGCAAAAGAAACAATTGATGGACGGAATGCTGGACAATGCAAACATTCACCCCCAGTCACAAGGATCTGGGTTAAATCCATCATTCTTTTGCTCACCACACCACCCCAGTTTGGACCCAGCCATATGCAAATCAGTCTTGACCCTGTTCCTTGTGGGAACAGTCCAGCGCGAACTGCCAAGCCAGGTCCTCCCTGGACCGGAAACAAGCATCCTGGGACCGGTTTCAGGGCATCACCCTTCTTCAGCCAGGCTAGCTTGAATCCAGTGGTGTAGTGAGCACGGGACCCACGTCTGGGCATACCCTTCCCACTTAGGGCGACAAATGCAAAAGAAACAATTGATGGACGGAATGCTGGACAATGCAAACATTCACCCCCAGTCACAAGGATCTGGGTTAAATCCATCATTCTTTGCTCACCACACCACCCCAGTTTGGACCCAGCCATATGCAAATCAGTCTTGACCCTGTTCCTTGTGGGAACAGTCCAGCCCGAACTGCCAAGCCAGGTCCTCCCTGGACCGGAAACAAGCATCCTGGGACCGGTTTCAGGGCATCACCCTTCTTCAGCCAGGCTAGCTTGAATCCAGTGGTGTAGTGAGCACGGGACCCACGTCTGGGCATACCCTTCCCACTTAGGGCGACAAATGCAAAAGAAACAATTGATGGACGGAATGCTGGACAATGCAAACATTCACCCCCAGTCACAAGGATCTGGGTTAAATCCATCATTCTTTTGCTCACCACACCACCCCAGTTTGGACCCAGCCATATGCAAATCAGTCTTGACCCTGTTCCTTGTGGGAACAGTCCAGCCCGAACTGCCAAGCCAGGTCCTCCCTGGACCGTAAACAAGCATCCTGGGACCGGTTTCAGGGAATCACCCTTCTTCAGCCAGGCTAGCTTGAATCCAGTGGTGTAGTGAGCACGGGACCCACGTCTGGGCATACCCTTCCCACTTAGGGCGACAAATGCAAAAGAAACAATTGATGGACGGAATGCTGGACAATGCAAACATTCACCCCCAGTCACAAGGATCTGGGTTAAATCCATCATTCTTTTGCTCAGCACACCACCCCAGTTTGGACCCAGCCATATGCAAATCAGTCTTGACCCTGTTCCTTGTGGGAACAGTCCAGCCCGAACTGCCAAGCCAGGTCCTCCCTGGACCGGAAACAAGCATCCTGGGACCGGTTTCAGGGCATCACCCTTCTTCAGCCAGGCTAGCTTGAATCCAGTGATGTAGTGAGCACGGGACCCACGTCTGGGCATACCCTTCCCACTTAGAGCGACAATTGCAAAAGAAACAATTGATGGACGGAATTCTGGACAATGCAAACATTCACCCCCAGTCACAAGGATCTGGGTTAAATCCATCATTCTTTTGCTCACCACACCACCCCAGTTTGGACCCAGCCATATGCAAATCAGTCTTGACCCTGTTCCTTGTGGGAACAGTCCAGCCCGAACTGCCAAGCCAGGTCCTCCCTGGACCGGAAACAAGCATCCTGGGACCGGTTTCAGGGCATCACCCTTCTTCAGCCAGGCTAGCTTGAATCCAGTGGTGTAGTGAGCACGGGACCCACGTCTGGGCATACCCTTCCCACTTAGGGCGACAAATGCAAAAGAAACAATTGATGGACGGAATGCTGGACAATGCAAACATTCACCCCCAGTCACAAGGATCTGGGTTAAATCCATCATTCTTTTGCTCACCACACCACCCCAGTTTGGACCCAGCCATATGCAAATCAGTCTTTACCCTGTTCCTTGTGGGAACAGTCCAGCCTGAACTGCCAAGCCAGGTCCTCCCTGGACCGGAAACAAGCATCCTGGGACCGGTTTCAGGGCATCACCCTTCTTCAGCCAAGCTAGCTTGAATCCAGTGGTGTAGTGAGCACGGGACCCACGTCTGGGCATACCCTTCCCACTTAGGGCAACAAATGCAAAAGAAACAATTGATGGACGGAATGCTGGACAATGCAAACATTCACCCCCAGTCACAAGGATCTGGGTAAAATCCATCATTCTTTTGCTCACCACACCACCCCAGTTTGGACCCAGCCATATGCAAATCAGTCTTGACCCTGTTCCTTGTGGGAACAGTCCAGCCCGAACTGCCAAGCCAGGTCCTCCCTGGACCGGAAACAAGCATCCTGGGACCGGTTTCAGGGCATCACCCTTCTTCAGCCAGGCTAGCTTGAATCCAGTGGTGTAGTGAGCACGGGACCCACGTCTGGGCATACCCTTCCCACTTAGGGCGACAATTGCAAAAGAAACAATTGATGGACGGAATGCTGGACAATGAAAACATTCACCCCCAGTCACAAGGATCTGGGTTAAATCCATCATTCTTTTGCTCACCACACCACCCCAGTTTGGACCCAGCCATATGCAAATCAGTCTTGACCCTGTTCCTTGTGGGAACAGTCCAGCCCGACTGCCAAGCCAGGTCCTCCCTGGACCGGAAACAAGCATCCTGGGACCGGTCTCAGGGCATCACCCTTCTTCAGCCAGGCTAGCTTGAATCCAGTGGTGTAGTGAGCACGGGACCCACGTCTGGGCATACCCCTTCCACTTAGGGCGACAAATGCAAAAGAAACAATTGATGGACGGAATGCTGGACAATGCAAACATTCACCCCCAGTCACAAGGATCTGTGTTAAATCCATCATTCTTTGCTCACCACACCACCCCAGTTTGGACCCAGCCATATGCAAATCAGTCTTGACCCTGTTCCTTGTGGGAACAGTCCAGCCCGGACTGCCAAGCCAGGTCCTCCCTGGACCGGAAACAAGCATCCTGGGACCGGTTTCAGGGCATCACCCTTCTTCAGCCAGGCTAGCTTGAATCAATTGTTTCTTTTGCATTTGTCGCCCTAAGTGGGAAGGGTATGCTCAGACGTGGGTCCCGTGCTCACTACACCACTGGATTCAAGCTAGCCTGGCTGAAGAAGGGTGATGCCCTGAAACCGGTCCCAGGATGCTTGTTTCCGGTCCAGGGAGTACCTGGCTTGGCAGTTCGGGCTGGACTGTTCCCACAAGGAACAGGGTCAAGACTGATTTGCATATGGCTGGGTCCAAACTGGGGTGGTGTGGTGAGCAAAAGAATGATGGATTTAACCCAGATCCTTGTGACTGGGGGTGAATGTTTGCATTGTCCAGCATTCCGTCCATCAATTGTTTCTTTTGCATTTGTCGCCCTAAGTGGGAAGGGTATGCCCAGACGTGGGTCCCGTGCTCACTACTCCACTGGATTCAAGCCAGCCTGGCTGAAGAAGGGTGATGCCCTGAAACCTGTCCCAGGATGCTTGTTTCCGGTCCAGGGAGGACCTGGCTTGGCAGTTCGGGCTGGACTGTTCCCACAAGGAACAGGGTCAAGACTGATTTGCATATGGCTGGGTCCAAACTGGGGTGGTGTGGTGAGCAAAATAATGATGGATTTAACCCAGATCCTTGTGACTGGGGGTGAATGTTTGCATTGTCCAGCATTCCGTCCATCAATTGTTTCTTTTGCATGTGTAGCACGGCTAGGCATAAAGCCACTCAGATCGGGGTGGACCAGATCCGTAATATGGGGGACCAAGCGATTAGCGATTGCCTTAGCTTTGGCTTCAATATTAAAAAGGGAGATCAGGCGAGATGATGAATAGTGTTCTGGCGGTCTGCCCGGTTTCAAGAGAACGACAATTTCCGCATGTCTGCACTCTGTTGGGAGGTGGCAGTCCTCGACTGCGGCATTGAGAGCCACAAGATATGGTTCCATTAATTGAGACTGGTGTTTTTGGAGAAATTCGCAAGAAAAACCATTTGGGCCAGGTGCCTTCCCCGGACACATGTCCAACAACGCTGCCTGCAGTTCCTTGACCGACACCGGGGCGTCTAGTGCCACCCGTACAGTGTCGGAGAGAGTCCGCGGGGGGAGGTCATCAATGAACTTGTGGATGGTTTCCGCTGGTAGGGTCTCTCGGGGGGGCATATAAATCTGTAAAGTACTTGGCAAAACAGGCTGCAATTTGTGGTGAATCCATGGGTATCTTCCTGTCTGGGCCACACACACCCAGGAGGGTCTGTGGACGTTGTGTCTACTGGCACAAACGGTGTAGTAGAGCACTGGATTTATCCCTACTCTGGTATATCTGACTATGGGTAGTGAGTCAGTAGAGTCTAGCTTCATCCAGCAGCTCGCTAGCATATGTTTGCTGTGTACTCAGCAACTGTCTGTGCGCAGCGCTCCCGTTCTCCCCCCTACTTCTGCACTCCAAGTCGATCAGTTGAGCTTCGGTCTGTAGCAGTTTCTCACGGTGCTGTCGACGCCTCGCAGCGCAAAAAGCAATGTCCACCCCCCTGAGCGTGGATTTCATAGCTTCCCATAGGATTATGGGGGAGTCAACCGTGCCTGTGTTATGTGAAAAATAGTCAGTGAGGGACTTATGAATTTGCAACTTATACTGTTTTTCCTGCAGCAGCCATGGTGAGAGCCGCCATTGGAATTGGGAGTGCTTAGGGTCTATAGACAATTGCAAGGATACCAGCGAATGATCTGACAATCCCCGGGGCAGGATCTCCGCGGACCTTAGCCTGTGAGTGTGGGTTGCGGATGTGAATATGTAGTCAATGCGGGAGAAGGACTCATGTACCCCGATAAATATGTGTATTCATGACCAGCGGGGAGTAGCGTCCTCCAGGAGTCCACCCATCCCATACTCTGAGTCAAGGGCAGCAGCCTAGATTCTCGGACCCCAGTCGCCTGCTCCGTGCTGCGCCATCTGTCCCTTGTGGGGCATATTACATCATTCCAGTCCCCTCCCACGATCGTCAGGCCAGATGGGATCTCAGTCCAGAGTGTGATCAAACGCTCCACGAAGGTCCATGCAAGGGGAGGAGCATATATACTACCTAAAAAAAGGGGTTCCCCATACAGTATTCCATAGATCACTATGAATCTGCCCTGTGGATTGGTCCATGTTTTAGAGTGGATGAATGGGACACTGCGATGAATGAGGATTGCCACGCCACGGGTGCCTCTAGTAAACCCAGCATGGAAGGTTTGGGCGAATCCAAATCTTGCTAAGCACGGTGTCTTGGTGCCCGGTAAATGAGTTTCTTGTAGAAGTAAAACTTCCACTGTATAGCGTTTAGACTGTCAGAGCACGGCCTCGCGCTTGATCTTGTCGAGGAGGCCGCGAGTGTTCCAACTGAGGATTCGGAGTTCACGACTACCGGATCTCGTCGAGCTAGATTTCATGACTGGTATTGGGGCATGTGGACGGATGTGCCTAGCTGACTGGCCTGGTAACCCCAGAAACTGTGTATTTAGTATCTGGTTATGGCACTAACAAAATCCAAAAACTTCCCACAAGCCCCCCCACCCCAATACCTCATCAACACTGAAATATCTATCGCGGCGTGATGTGTCCCCCACCCCGAACAGGGGGTACAAGCAACATGTAGCCAATGAATCCCCAGCTTAAGTTCCCTGTACATGTAAAAGGCTACTAACAGGGGAACATATGCATAGTTGTAGCCCAGTTATACATTGTCATCCAAATTGTACAGGTTAAATGAAATGTAGATCTCGGCGGGGCACCAATTAGGATGCCGCTGGTTCCGCCTGCTCATCCGACACTCGCCAGTGGGATTTGCTGCGAGTTTTAGAATGTGTCTTAGAGCGCGATCTGCGACGCTGTTTGTCCACCGCTCCGGTCGATCTACGTCCAGGTCCCCCGGATGAGGAGTCCGAGTCAAATCTGGGTGGAGTATGAGGTTTGAGTTCCACAACTTCATCCATCCAGCAGAAAACCTCCTCCGGTGTCTCGAAGAAGTGCGTACGTGACTGATAGGCCACTCTCAGGCGGGCCGGGAACAACTAGGAATATTGGATTTTAAGACCTCAAAGGCAAGCCTTAGCCTCTACAAATGATTGTCAGCGTTGTTGTACCAGCTTAGTATAGTCTGGAAAAATCATGATATGTGTGAGAAGTTGGCCTGGTATATGCTGTCCACTAATTAAAGTGGGCACCTTGCACCAGTCCAAACGACCCTTATTGATGATTAGGTCAAAGATAACCTTTATGAAAGCTATCCTAGTGGTAGCTATGGAGAGCAGCCTTCAGGCTTAGTCTTGAAGGAATGTAAAGCAGCTTGTTTTACCAGAATATCACCTCCTGAATGACTAAATGAAAGCAGAACCACACAAGTGTTATATAAAAATATGTATTTATTACTAAAACACTTTTACTAATCTCTACCCGAGATTAGAATGTACAGTACACAATGTGAAATCAATAGAACGACAGTAAATAGCACAATACACAGCGGGCTCCAGGGGGAGACCGAACCATATACTAAGAAAGTGGTATAACAACCACGACTTCAATAGACACAGTGCCTAGAGCAAGTAGAATCGCTGGGACCCCAAGGAACCACCCACAGGAGTGACACAGGGAGCCCACGGAGGACGGGTGCAGTGTGGGAACACAGACGCGAGCTCCGTACAACTCTATGGGAAAGTCGCGGTTGGAAAATTACAGTTTAAGGACAATTCGGAGAGGACTTCAAGCAAACCCTTTGGAACATAGAAGGTTCTAAGGCCAGCACCCTTGTGAGTACCGAGGTACCCGTGTTACCTATCCCAAAGGAGCCGGGTGCATAGAGGTCAAGTGGTGTCGGAAACCCTCGTCGTTTTCAATGGCGTGATGCGAAGAAGTGCTGCTGCCGGGAAGATGAAAAGTGTCCGGTGGAATCCAAGCCTGGATTCGGAGTAAGAAGAACCTGACAGCAGAGGGGACAGAGTCTGGGTCACTTCACGTGACCAGGGGCTCGATAGACGAATGCCCACCGATGTCGGGTGCTTCAGGTGTGAAGATAGGATGTTTGACTCTGTAGCCACGGGGACCAGGAGACGTCTACGATGACCAAAGTCCAGAGGTGAGCTGTCCCACGAAGGATGTCGAGTGCTGAGGGGTCAGTGTCTGTATTGAACACCAACAAGCCTTGGAAAAGGCAACCCACGCGGGCAGAGGAAACAAGTTACAGTATGGACCAGCAAGGTCCAGGAGACTCTCCAAGCTATGGGGAGTCAGGGCACGTCTGGAGCAACCAGGGAAGCCCAAGGAAAGTCAAAGTGATCCTCGCCAGGACCCACAGGACAACGGACCAGGGATCGCGAAGGGACCTCGAGCTGAATCACAAAGCACCAGCCCACAGAGCACTCGTGGAGTGGAGGCCGGAGATCTTTGGTGGAAATGCTGCTCGGGTCGGGACTACACGTAGTCCAAAGCACAGCCTCAGGGATCGCCGAAAAGCATATGCTGCTGCAAAAGTACATGGTGCACAGGAGTTCGGGTTGCACGGTCCCCACGAGGGATACTGGTCTCAGGATTGCTGAGAGAGCAGATCAACCTCAGGGACGCTCGGGAACCCACCTCCTGTGTTGCAGAAATCTTCGGAGTCCTCAGGAGCTCGGGAGATGCAAACCGGTCAGATGCGTTTAGGTGCCTGCTGCTGCAGGGGAGTAACTCCTTTACTCCAAGGGAGATTCTTCTGTCGTCCAGCGAAGTGTAGACCGTCGAAGTACTTGGTTTCTGCTTGCAGAGTTTAGTCCAGGTAAAATCTAAAGTCCTGTAGTCAGGTTTCCTACTTTATACCCAAGGAAGGGGTTGGACTAACTCTGGGGACCCACCTAGGGGAGGGTCAGGACAGAGGGGTGGCTACACCCATGTCCTTTGTCCAGTTTTGCACCAGAGCCAATGGCTCCTGCAACCGGTTTGAGCTGGACTATGCACGGGGACACCAAATGTGCCCCCAGTGCAGACTTTCTGGTCCTCTAAGAGTGCACCCACCTAGCCCCAATACACTAAAGCCTGTCTGGGAGGTGGTCACACCTCCCTGTGACAGGAAACCTATTGTCAGGCCTTCCTCTGCTCGAGCTTGGCTCAGCAGCAGGAGGGCAGACTCGTGTCTGTGGCTGGCAGCATCCATTTTGTGCTGCCCAGGTCGAGAAAGCTGGTACCGGGTAGACCGGTGCCCCATAGTAGTGGTACTACAAGGGAGGAATCATACCTCCCACACCAGTTACTGGTGTGGAGGTATGATTCCAAGGTGTTTGACACCAAACACGACATGTTTCTAAGCAGCTGTTTTAAAGTTAGCATTTACCGCTAGGTTATAATGCACTTAAGTATATATGGTTGGCTGCATCACAGACAACCCCAGGGAATAGATTCCGAAGGCTGCAGAGGGGCTCTGCTCATGCAGGGGCACCCTCTCACATAAAACCCAGCACCCTGCCTTCAGGATTGATAAGGCCTGCCATAGGGGTGACTGATAGGTTTATATGTGCAGTGATTTAGAATAGATATAGGTAACCTATATCTAAGTAAGGGGTCCATGCACCTCCTTACACAAGTTGCAGTAGCAGACCTGTGGTGTCATTTTGAATGGCCTCTCAGGGGTGGCACAATACATGCTTCAGCCCCTGGGAGGCCTATGGGGTACCTATGCCCTGGGTACATGGTGTACCATATACTAGGGACTGATAAGGGTACCCCAGAATCCAATATGGAGTTTACCTAAAGTACATGCAATCAATTTATAGGAGAAAGCAGATAGTCTGGGGTCCTGAATAGCAGGATCCCAGTCAGACTAGGCCAAAAACAGTGAGACATCAGCAAAAAGTGGGGGTAACTATAAGAAGCAGATCCTACTCTCCTACACAATGCTTAGAGGCAAACGTAAGGGTTGCTTTCAATCTGGCTTGTTGTAGAATAACATCTCGGTCTTTGTAGTTAAGAAGCCTCGCTATTATTGGTGTAGGGTGGGCGCACAGCGGTGGCTTCTGCATCAGCGCCCGATGTGCGCGCTCGATTATGAAGCATGGAGATACCGTACCAGGCGGGAACCACTCTGTGAGCCACTTGACGGGGAACTCCTCCACACTACTCCCTTCACAACTCTCAGGGAATCCAACGAAGCAGAGGTTGTTCCTGCGGGGGCGCCCTTCCACATCCTCCACCCGTGCCGCCAGGCCCCTCGTAAGTGTCTCCAGGGTAGATACTTTTTTCGGAAGTGTACTCGCTGTATCTTCCACCGTTGAGATACGGGATTCTGATTCCGTAATTCGTTGCACCATGTTTCTAAGATCTTGTCGGAGCAGCATTACCTCTGAGCCCACTGCGCAAATTCCAGCCTCAAGCGTTTCCCTAGACTGTATGTTCACCGCCAGCAGTGCAGCATTGTCTGGCAGGTCCGCCCCATGGGCACCCGGCACCGGCACCTGGGCCGTCGCACCAGTATATTTATCCATCGTGCTTTGCTTGGATGATGCACCAGGTGGCTTGTCTTTGGCCATGTTTTACAATGGTGAATTGGGAGGTCGTCTAAATAGGGAGCCGGGTATATCCCAGTGTTCCACACCTGAGGCAGGTCGTTATCGCTGGTTATCCTTTCCAATGGGCCCCCAAGGGGGCAAGGCCGGCCAGGGGAGGGCATCACGCTCACAAGCTGCGTCAAACCTCGTTTAACCGCTTCCGCAAGCTAGGCACCCCACCTTCCCTAACGGATGCCGGTCTATGCCCCAGGTTCACCTGCTGCCAACTGATGGTCCAATCCAGGGGGACCGCAGGGCAATATCCTTGAGGGGGAAGCAGGCAGTCAGGCTCCACCCCAGACCAGGAGGCCACCCGGCCGTGCACGAGCAAAGTGGCAGCCCAGGTGCCAACCCCGGCCTGCACCAGGATTCTAGCCGGGGCATCAGGAGAAGAGGGGAAGAAGGAGCGCAGTCAAGGTCAGCCTCCGGCTTTCAAGCAGCCACTAAATATACGTTGCGGGCCTCTGTGCTGGGTCCGTGATGCGGTCAACAGCAGGCACTCTGCCCGGGGTTCTCCAAGACACTCACGGCCAAGAGGGAGGGCAAATTTGAACCTGCGGCCCGATCAGGCCACCGAGAGCTTACTGAACAGTATGGTAGAGGGCCTAGGGTTTATCTGGGTGCTTCCCCCCACTCGGCAGCCAGGAGCTCACCGCATTCATCCGCTCCACCTCAAGCCACAGAGCAGCACAACTTCATCTCTGTCGCGGCCAGCTCTATAATTTATGCAGGGCTCGAAGTAGGCCGCATTTCGACAGTGCCTCGATGGGCAGAGAGAAGCACAGTGGTGCCAGTGCCATCACCGTGGCCGCCCGCACCTCCAACACCCGCAGCTCCAATCAGTGGGGGGCCACAGAGATCATCTATCGCGCGCAGCTGGGCCCACAATCCACACGGTCCATGCCCTTGCCGCGGCTCGGTCTAGCCACCGAAGCTCTGGCAGTGCAGAGCCGGGCACCCCCGGCCCCGCGCCTCCAGCCTCTGCCCTAGACGACCTCACCTCATGCAGCGCAGCCGCTCCTGCGGCGCAATGTCGGGTGTATGTCTGGATGGGCCGGCAGCGCGCCCCATCCAGCCGTGCGTCCGATCTCTGACACTGAAGCCGCCCGCTATGCAGCCACCAATCATCGTCGGCGCGTTCACCGGACTCCACAATTTGCCACAGTGAGGCATCCTGGGGTTCCTCCGAGTCTTGGGATAGTTCAGGATGCACGGATGCTGCAGGATTAATACAGGATTATTTCGGGCCACGGGAGCTACGCTAAGGCACGTCCGCCATGTTGGACCGCCTGGCCCCACCCACACTTTTAGTGAACATGAATGACAATTGAGCATTAGAGAACAAAAAGGTTTCGAGAACAATTGGTACAAATAGAAATAAATTGTTGTAAGAGAACTGATGTCAGCAATGTTAAAGAAAAATTTGTCAAAAAAATGAGCAAACAATATAAACCATAAAAAAAAGAAAAAAATGAATCAGAACAAAAGTTTAAAAAACAAAAAAAGTTTATGTTTGCATTTAGGAAACATAGGAGGAATTGTAATGATTGTTTAGCAATTGTTCGCACTGTAA
Source organism: Calotriton arnoldi (assembly GCA_963921515.1). Taxonomy (NCBI): domain Eukaryota; kingdom Metazoa; phylum Chordata; class Amphibia; order Caudata; family Salamandridae; genus Calotriton; species Calotriton arnoldi. The sequence goes on along the minus strand of CAWUFW010007505.1, from coordinate 463,162 downwards.
CCCTCTTGGCTTTGAAGTATGTCATACATGTCTATGGCATCATATGATCAACTGCTCTCACCAAAGAACGGAGAGCAATGGTGCTCAGTGTGTGAGCAAGGCAGGAGAACCTGCCGAAACATGTAAAGGCATGCAATAAATAAATAGAGTGCGGAACCTATGACCGAGTCTGCAGTGTCGATGTCCGGTTGTTTTGGGGAACTGGAGATTGGAGTTTGTTTATATATATATATATATATATATATATATATATATATATATATATATATATATATATATATATATATATATATATATACATTAAAAAAACAAAAGTTACAGGGACGTTATAGTTAGGGTCAGATTTTACTCATACAAAACCAGAGAAATTCAGCTTTTATAGTTACCTGAGTTAACTATAACTCATGCTCCCGTAATGCACTGCTTATGACCTCACATATTACATCACTCATGACATGGTCAGTGACATCACTGATGACATCTCAAATGACATCACCGATCAGCACTCAGGAATCCCACTGTGTAGGACTTACAGGATGTACCAGAAGGGCTTCTGGGCCCCCAAGGTCCCTCAAGAGTAAAGTGGACTTCATCTCCCAACCAGTAGTACACCACCAGTTGCATGTGCAGACTGGTGGAGAAAGGGTGCGTGACCTGCAAAGACCACTTAGCAATCCCTCTGTGTTGGACTTATTGGAGATAACAGGGAATAGGCCCCCAAGGACTTGACGTCCTTGGAGGGCAACTACCCCTCCTATTACCTGCAGTAAGTCCAACATAGCAGGATTGCTGAGACCTGATAGGAGGCCACGCCCCCTTTCTCTTCCACTCTTTAAACATGCCTCCTTGCGCACTACTAGTAGGGGGATGAAGTCCCCTTAGCTATTGAGGGTCCTTGGGGGCCAACTATCCCTCCTGTTAACTACGATAAGTCTCATGCAGTGGGTTTGCTGAGAGATGTTCGGTGACCACGACCTCTTTCTCCACCACTCTGCAGATGCACCTCTTAGTGCACTACTAGTTGGGGGATAGAGTCCCCTTGACTCTTGAGGGTACTTGGGGGCAAACCACCCCTCCTGCTACTTCCAGTAACACCCACACAGCTGGATTGCTGAGAGGTTGTCAGAGGACACGCCCCTTTCTCCACCACTCTGCAAATGCTCCTGACGCACTACTGGTTTGGGGAAGTAGTCCGCTTTAGTCCTGAGGCCCTCAGGAGTAAAGTGGAATTCATTCCCCAACTAGAAGCGTGCCAGGAGGTGCATTTGCCGAGTGATGGAGAAAAGGGGCATGGCCTTCAAGTCCTCTCAGCAATCCCCCTCTCTGGGACTTACTGGAGGCAACAAGAGGGCTTGCTGGCCCCCAAAGGCTCTCAACATTCAAGGGGATTTCATTCTCCAACCACCATTGCGCCGGGGGCGCGTTTGCAGAGTGGTGGTGAAGGCAGCAAGTTTTGTTTATAAACTTTTATTTAGGAAAAGGGGGCTTCATAAACCCCCCTTCCCTGGGCCGATTAAATATTTCAAAATATTTTTTTAACATAGAGGAAGGGGGGTGCATGGCCCCCCTTCCCTGGGCCAATTTTGGCCCCAAGGACCCCATCCCCAGGCCTACCCTTTATTTTATTTAATGGAAGGGGGCCAGGTGGCCCCCCTACTAAGACCAATTTCGGGCCCGAGGACCCCATCCCCCGGTGCCAGACAATTATTTATTTTTTTGTTTAAAAAAAAAGGGGCGGGGTCATGTGGCCCACTTCCGCAGGCCTATATCCGCCCCAGGGACTCTGTCCCCCGGAGCCAGGTCCTTCATTATTTTTTTTTTTAATTGAGAATGGGGCCAGCGCAGCCCCTTCCCTGGGCTGATATTGAACCGGGGAACCCATCTCCTGGGGCATGGCCAGCTCGTTGGGGAACATGGGGGGAGCCTTAAGGCCCCCATTGCCCCTGCCGGCTCCTTGCCTCCTGCGGGAACCGGCATTGCTTTTGGACTGAGGGAGCTGCAAACATGCGTCTCCCTCTGTCCAAAAGCAATTCTGCTCCGTTTCATGTAAGCAAGAGCATTTTTAATGCTCTCGCTTCAGTGAACCAGAGCAGAGTTTGCTATGGCTTGTTGGGAGTATTGCTCACGCCAATCCATAGCAAACTGCAAGGGTGTATACATTCGCTAAAAAGTTCAACAATGTTAAAACAACCGCAATGACTACAATGAAAGCACGCTCGTCAGAGGCAGAATCCATAGAAGAAGGAGTAACCTGTAAGAACCTACGTCCAACAGTAAATTTTCACGAGGAGGTAAAACGACATCGCTTGGGAAACGCCCAGTACAATCGTACAAGACCACCAAGTACAAGAACCCAACAAGGCAATACAACAGGGGGACAAACACGAGCCAGGAGCAAGGAGCTGAACAGGAACTACCCCAGGCAATTGAACTAGTAGTAAATCTATCAACTCAAGAAATGTCAGCGCCACATGTTCAAATTCTTAATACAGTACTTGCATTCTGTCCCACAGCAAAATGAGATCTTGTTCAGACCAAAGTAGATCTATTTAAGTTCATCAGGAAATTGAAACTACGCTCCTTTTTTGCCAATAAAGAAGATTATAGATCATTTTAAGTTACAGAACCCCATACTAGTGACCTATCAGAACATACAACTCCTGACTAACTTATCAGAGGATATTACAACAGCACCAACAACTACAATCCTGGATACATAAGTTAACAATAACCCTGTCCTTTTAATCTACTTACCATACAGACAAGATAGAACCTAGTAACTAATTTAATATAATTAGAGGATATGGCTGTAGACACGATGATTGTTGTTCTCAAACTTACATTATAACAAAAGAGGGATCTTGCTCTTGGCTGAAGGGGATAAGTACTACATAATATTCTGTATAATTTACCTCTGATTGCCTTTTCCAAAATAAATCAGGTATCAACAATTGAACCATGGTTACAATGAAGGCCAATGGGGACCCAGGGGGAGCATGGCGCGAGCCGGTATCCCCCTGGGGTTTTTCGCGCGGTGGAACAATCCATGCGGCACAATAGGTGTAGGTAGGTCGAGGTGCGGGACTTACAGGTAGTTATTAAATATGCGGGGTTTTGGCGGGAGGGCACTTTTGAAAGGAGTTAGCAGTTAGCTTTTGTTGACGTGTTTTTTTCCCTGTCAGCGTGTCGTCACCGTTTTTCACAGAACGGCCTGTTTAATTCCAGTTTTTCCTAATGGCGGAGGGCGTTGCTGTTCGTGACGCGCTGCGCGTCCTGTGCGCTGCGGGTCGGGAGGACCTACTGAGGCCCGGTGTGTCTGCTGCTGTGGCGGCGGGTGCGGGACGCCTGAGAAGGAATGCGGCGCTAGGAGTCTCACAGGCGGTGGCGGCATGTTTGCTGTCGCACGGCTGAGTTCCTCTGGTGCCGGTAAACAGAGAACGTGTGGCGGTAACAAAGCAGAGCCGCGGCCGTTTTTACCGGCGGAGCAGCGGTGGCAGGCTGTCTTCATCACGGTGCTCTTCGGCTCCTGCTGGGGAGGCAGGTCAGTTGGGGGCAGTCTCCGCCTCTCGTGTGGGCCGGGTTAAGAGACGCGCTTCACGGAGGGGTGGGGCTGCCTCTCGGGGCCATTCTGTTTCATTCCTTCGGGAGGGCTGGAGCGGGGGCGGGGTTTATCTGAAAGGGCGGTAATTTCTCTTTCTTTGCCGGCGAGCCCCTCCCATGCAAAACAGGCTCATTTGAAAGTTAATGTGCTCAAGAACAGCTCATATTGTAGTATAGGAGGTGCTCAGATTGATATAGCGCCTCAAGTGTTTTCTGACAAACGCTCCGCTTCATTAGTGGACTATTCAAGTGACAGTGGGGAAGAGGCTTTAGGGGATCAGGTATTGTTCCCCGCACACAAACAAATGGTAAATAAGAAGTCGTTTAAGAGTTTCTAGGTTCCTGGGTCAGCATTGGTGGGGGACAATTCTGGTGTTGTGCAGTCCCCTGTGTCAAGAGGCCCCCCTGGATGTAACTCCCAATTGTCCAGTAGGGATTCGCTTGCTGCGGGTCAATTTGTTCAAACAGAGTCAGAAGTTTGTGATGATGTTCATGAGGAGTTTGATGTAGTTGAGTTTTTTCCACACAGTGAGCATGCTGCTCCGATGCCTGAACAGTTAGGGGTTTCATCGGGAAGTGAGTTTATTTTTCCGACATCTCGCCCTCCTCCGGGTCACCCTCACTTTAATTTTGATTCATCCTTTGGGCCTCAGGCTGGGCAATGGGTGTGGGTGGAACATTCTACCGCCCCACTGGTTTCGGATGGCAGCTCTGAGCGAGGGGCTGGGGGTAACAGTTTGGATTTTTCAGCGTCTTCTGGCAAGAGCGGCTTGAAGTTTTCCGCATCAGCAAGATCACAGACAATGACTGGTGTTTCCAGTATTTCGAATACGGAGCATTTTGCGGCTTTTGGTAAAAAATCAGGCACTCAAGGCGGATCAGGTGCGGATTTTCGGGGTACGGCCGGGCATTCGGAGCGGATGCCTGTGTCCAATTGGAAGTTTTATGATGGGGGTTGGGGGATGGGGAACTGCCAGGAAGTAGTAACACCGATTTGGAAATATTTGATGAGCAATTTGATTATGGGGATGTTTATGATGATATTCATGAAGGGGATTTTGGGGAAGAAATTGAGGTTAATGTACATTCGTTAAGTCACGATCATGTGTTTTCAAAGGGTGGGTCGGGGGCAACCAATGTTTTTAGTGTGTTGCAGAAGTCAGGAGCGGACAGCGCAACGGACCAGGAACAGCGATGCGGTCATCGTCAGCGTGATGATCCCAAAGAATTTCAGAAACGTGCTGCTCAATTATCGACAGGTAAGCCACATTGGTGGGCTTCCTGGTCACAACCCTTGATGGGCAAGCGCACTACACGTTCTGTGGGTGTGGGTGATTCCTCGTTGTCTGATGCAGTGGGGGTGATTTCTGGGGAGGGTGTGGTGAATGTGGCGGGTCAGTCGACAACGGCTAGTAGCGTTGCTGTGGCGAACAAGGATACAAGTCAAGATAAAAAGGTAGATGGTGTAAATAACTCCAGTAATGTGCAGGTGGGGGAAGTTGATAATAATATTCATAAGAAGCTCCCTTATATGGGTATAGCTATGCCATTGGGGACTCATCTTTCAGATAAGACAAAAACAGGATTTGGCAACACGAGTTTGTTGATGTGTTTAAACTACTTCATAGGGACATTCAGGCTAAGGAAGGGTCCAAAGAAGAGGAATGGGAGCTTGCTAAACGTCCCAGGGTCCCTAAGAACATCGAGAATTGGACGTCAGCATTCTTGATCTACGCGAGTGTGTATTGCAAGAAACATCAAGATAGGGCAATTGCTATGTTCAAATACATGGACATCATTCGTAAAGGCCCAAATGCACTTTGGTGGTTTTGCGTGGCTCAGCTACGACGAAGAATTTAGGGCCAGGGTCAGTATTTTTCACGACAAATCTTGGGGTGACGTTGACGCGGAACTTTGGCTTCAGTGGATGTCCTCTACCCAACCGCCTGCAACAACGCATACAGCAAGTGGTTTACCAATTACATACCGGCCCTTTCAGCCTCGCCCCGCCCAAATCGGGGCGGGTTGGTTCGGTAGAGGACAGTTTCCAGTATCCGGAGCCTGTTGGAATTTTAACCGGGGTATCTGCACCAGACAGTTTTGTAGATTCAAACACAAATGTTCTCAATGTGGAGGGAAACATGCCATTACACAATGTTTCACCAATCAAAGGTTTGGGGAGCAAGGGAGATTCCAAAGGGGAAGGGGATCAGTTTTTCAACCTATGCCAAAGGGCTCATACCCCAATTAGGCTGTCGATTCTTGAATCATGGCTGGCTGAGTACCCAGATTCAGAAATTGCTTCCAAACTTTATTGGGGTTTTAAGGACGGGTTCAAGATTGGTTATCAAGGGCCAAGATATAATTGATGGGCTGATAACTTGAAATCTGCCAAGGAGTCACCACTGATTGTGCAAAAGAAATTGCACGCGGAGTTGAAAGCAGGCAGAATAGCGGGTCCATTCTGGCAGTGCCCCCTGGTAAATTTGATTGTATCACCGTTGGGCTTAGTACCCAAGAAAGTGGCTGGGGAATTTTGTTTAATTCACCATCTATCTTGGCCAGAGGGTCAATCTATTAATGATTTCATTTCTCCTGCTGATTCTAATGTGTCTTATGCCTCAGTAGATGATGCATTAAAATTGGTACGGTTGGTTGGGACTGGTGCTGAATTAGCGAAAAGCGATATTCAATCAGCTTTACGATTATTACCAATACATCCATCGGATTTTGAGCTTTTGGGTATGTTTTTTAATGGAGCATTTGCTTTGTGTTTGGAATTGAATTGCGGCCCGACCAGGGTCGCGGAAAGGCCCCCCCACGAATGTAGCGGTGTCCAGCGTGTTACTCAACATCGCGATATGGAGCTTTGTGGTTTCTGCACTAAAAGGAGAAAAATAGTCCTGCCGTAACCAGTAACTAACACAGAAACCTACTGAGGTACTTGAATTTTAATAATGTGGATTTGGCAGCCGTAATGATTACAAACTTACTTGTGGAATGAACTCTAAATACCACGATGCACTTTGCTGAGATTTAATGAACTGCTATTTAAGAGTTGCGGCACGCTGCCTTTCCGCATTTTGCCAAACACCTGTGATCAAGGGCGCAAGAAGCCCGAAACGCGTAAGGATTAAAATATTGGCAAAATAATTCTGTGTGTTTGCTGGTCCTGAGCAGAGCTGCCTTGCAGAAATAAAGGATTACACAAGGTGTGTGCCTCTCCAAATCTGGTGCTTTGTGTTTGGAGCATTTTATGTAGACAGAGTTCTCCCTATGGGTTGCTCAGTGTCCTGTGCTCTTTTTGAAATGTTTAGTACCTTCCTGCAATAGTGTTTTACCAAGCGAAGTGGTCACAAATATGTTTGTCATTATCTGGATGACTTTATGTTCATTGGAGCCGCACATTCAGATCAGTGTAGCAGGGCTCTAGGCATTTTCCAGGACATGGCTAAAGAGTTAGGTGTCCCGCTGGCCCCAGAAAAGACTGAAGGTCCTAACACCAAGCTCACTTTTTTGGGTATAGAAATCGACACACCGGATATGATGGCTTGTTTGCCGGTTGAAAAGGTACAGGAAATCAGGTCCTTTTTGTTGGGGATTATTGTCAAAGACAAAATTGAGCTCAGGCAGGTTCAGCGCTTACTGGGCTATCTAAACTTTGCCTGTCGGGTGGTCAGGGCAGGTAGGACTTTTTGCAGACGTTTGTCAGGAGCATACCTTCCTCACCACAGGATTAGAATTTCTAAGGCCATCAGGGAAGACCTTTTCATTTGGCAAAAATGTTGGGAGGATTTTAATGGAGTCTCACTCTTTTTTTGTGGAGGACAATACCATTTGGCAGATCCAGCTCTTTTCAGATGCATCTAGGGCCCATGGTTTCGGTCTGTTTTGGGAGGGTCGCTGGTGTGCAGAGAGATGGCCCCCTCATTGGCTTCAGCAAGGCTGCAGTATTGCCTTCCTGGAATTATTCCCTCTTATTGTTGCTTTGCTAGTTTGTGGGGAGGAATTTCGGGATAGATGTGTGCTTTTTCACGTCGACAGTATGTCTGTGGTAGATCTTATTAATAATCAAAAAGCTAAAGATCTACGTGTCCTACGCCTGTTGCGTGTTTTCATGTTACAGAGCCTTAAATTGAATATTGTTTTCAGAGCAAGGCACATTCCGGGCATTAACAATTCTATAGCAGGCGCGTTGTCTCCCTTTAATTGGCAGAAATTCCGCAGCTTGGCGCCAGGGGCAGACAGCTTCAAAACTCCGATTCCGCAGAGCACCTGGGTGCTCGGGGATTGAGGATCGTCGAATTGGTGGAAAAATCTATAGCTCCTTCCACCAGACGAAGCTATCAACAAGCTTGGAGCAAATTCTTAAGTTATGCAAGGTCTCAAAGTTTTGATGGGAACTCAGATGGTAACAAACGTTTCATCTTACAGTTTGTGTTACATTTGATTAACAAGGGCTTGTCACACACGACCATTTCTGGGAACTTGGCTGGGATTTCTTTTTATGGCCAATTATGGTGGGGTCAGGACCCGGTAGAAGATGCTTTGTTAAGAAGATTGTTGAAAGGTTTCAGCAGAGAACATACTTATTCTTTGCCATTACGTGAACCAGTTACTTTTGCAACAGTTGTTGTCACAATTACCAGTTTGCTGTTATGACGTTTGGGAGGTTTCCCGTTTTAGACTCAGCATGATTTGGTTATTCTTTGGTGCTTTCAGGGTCTCCGAATTATTGGGCTTGAGGGATCAGATGGGTATTCAGAGCAGCGAGGTTCACTTACACGGAAACAAACTGAGGATCTGGTTGAAGAGGTCAAAAACCGATCAACTGGGCAAAGGCATGTGGGTGCATTTAAACAGCAGCGGGGTACTGGATTGCTGTCCTTTGAGGGAGTGGGAGTCATTTTTCAATTCTGCTGTTTTACGGCCTGGTGCAATATTTTCTCATTTGAATGGGACTAAGATCTCCAGTGCACATTTATTGACTGTGTTACGGAAAGCTTTGGCCAAACTTGGCAAAAACCCTTTATTGTTTGGGACACACTCTTTTCGTATAGGGGCGGCTACTGAAGCGGCCAGGTTGGGTTGGGGTTGGGAGGATATCAAGAGGATTGGGAGGTGGAAGTTTTCTGGAAAGGAAAAGGTGGTATGCGGTGGGAGGGTTTGTTTCAAACGTTAAAAGAGCTGTCTTCTGCACGAGGTTTTCCTGACATGTTAATTATCCATTTAGGTAAAAATGACTTAGTGCCTTTGTCGGGTTTATCCCTTATTAAGCAGATGAAATTGGACCTTGCAGTACTCAAGAACTATTGGGCGGGCACATGTTTGATCTGGACAGAGTTTATTTACAGGCAACATTGGAGGGGGGCTCGTAATCACCCTGCAACTGAAAAGGCCAGAAGGAAGCTTAATCGGGCGATGAAAGTTTTTTGCCAGGCGATGGGTATTAAAGTTTTATTACACAACAATATCACAGGTGCTGAAGATCATCGTTTTAGGGAAGATGGTGTCCATTTATCTCAGCTGGGTCAAGCGTACTATTTATTGGAGATGAGAGATTTGTTGGCAAATATTTGGAAGGAAAACCTATGGTGCAATAAAGGTGTTTTATAATTTTCTTTTACAGCAAGCTTGGTGGGTGGGGCCAGGAAAACTCTGTGGTTTTCCTGGGTGGCGTTTTTTGGGGGGTGTTGGATAGTCTGGAGCGGACTTATCCATCCCTCTGGGGTGGGGGCGGGGGGGAAAAGGTCAAGAAACAAAGGAAGGGAAAGGAAATGATGGGTTTGTTGCATTACATGGGGTGTATTTCTGCAAGTTTTGTTGGAACTATTTGGGTTTATTATGATAAAATGTTTTGGGGGTTTTTGGTTGAAGCATAATGCAAAAAGGGGGTTTATATGACAATGATTGTTCTAGTCTTTGCTTAAGGTCAGCACTATCTGCGCCAACCTTGGTGAAACACTCGAAAATATCGGAGCGAGCTACAAGAGACTGCATTTACCAGAATGCTAGGGGTGAACCTTGCCTGAGAGGTCAGCGGTGTGCTCCCACATCCTGTTGTCTGTCTTAATAAAGTGACCTTTTCTGCTAAGACAATAACGGTGAGTGGATTGTTGTTATTGCGCGATGGGGACCCAGGGGGAGCATGGCGCGAGCCGGTATCCCCCTGGGGTTTTTCGCGCGGTGGAATAATCCATGCGGCACGATAGGTGTAGGTAGGTCGAGGGGCGGGACTTACAGGTAGTTATTAAATATGCAGGGTTTTGGCGGGAGGGCACTTTTGAAAGGAGTTAGCAGTTAGCTTTTGTTGACCCACCCACCATATATATATATATATTACGATCGAAGACAAACACTCCGCCCAAGAATACCGAGGCACAATGCAGAACAATCACCAACTTTAGGAGGCGACAAAGGCGGAAGGCAAACAGAAAGCAACGTAAAATCAAGGAAACAAAGAGGGGGTCGCTGGCAGAACAGATAACATCTTCAGACACGCAGAGGACAGACAATACCATCATGAATTTAACTAACGTCGACTTAAGCACTGAGGAGAAATGAATCCTTAGCCTGGGACTATCTTTTTGCCCTAAAACTAATTTCAATTACGTCAACACCAGACTTGATATATACAAAAATGTAAGGAAACTCAAGTTAAAGAAATTTCATATGTCAACAAACAAAACCGGATCTATCACAACGACACCAGAGATTAGTTCTACACAGGATGATACTGTGGGAAACTTAACGCAATCAGATTTGCCGTTACTGGATGCCCTACATGAACTTTGGATACAACCACAGGATATATCGGAAGGGACAACCAGCCCAATTGAGAACAATGCACTTGAATTACCAACGTCTTCAGGTGCTAAGAACAAATATGGAACGTCGTTCAAACCTAAATCTACCTTTAATCCAGTGTCTGTACGGGATTCTATTGATGTATTTCAAGAACTAGTGATAGAACAAATCAAAGAATTAAATTTTATAGTACAAGGCACGAAGAACAAATACCAATGGCAAGATCGAAAATTCCATGAACTCATGAGAAAATTAAAAGACAATAATACTATCATGATACGTAATTCAGACAAGGGTGGCAACATCGTGATTTGGAGTAAAACGGATTACACAAAGGAAGCGTATGCTCAACTAAATGACAGATCCTGCTATGCGAGAATCAGCAGTTTGAATCTTAAGTCTGTTTACACTGAGTTTTATCACAAGCTTCATGTATGGAAAAGAATGGGTTTAATCACAACACAGGAATTCAAATTTTTAAAAAACGACAATCCTGTCATACCCACTATTTATTTTATTCCAAAGGCTCACAAAGATCCACTCAGGCCTCCGGGCAGACCAATTATATCAGCCCGCAACAGCTTGCTTGAACATACCTCACAGTATGTAGATCATTTTCTCCAAACTCACGTGAAGTCGCTGCCATCATTTGTATGAGACACAAGTGATTTTCTAAGAAAACTAGAAACAATTGAATGGAAAAGCAATTACCTCATGTTGGCATTAGACGTGACGGCTTTATATACAAGCATCCGGCACGATGATGGGGTGAATGCCATGGAACATTTTTTGAACAATGACTATGAACACTCTAGTGAACATAAGAAAATGCTTTTAGACATGGTGTTATTCTGTTTACACAACAATGTGTTTATGTTTAATAGTGTACTGTACCAGCAAACAAGGGGCGTAGCGATGGGGGCCAGCTTCTCCCCCAGCTATGCCTGCCTGCATATGGGGTGGTGGGAGGAGCTGGTCTTTAACACCACCCACTCACACTACGTCAAAGACAACATAAAATCATGGTTACGCTATATTGATGATTTATTCGTTGTGTGGGAAGGCACAGAAGAGTCAGCTAGGCAGTTTGTGATGGACATCAATAGTAACGAGATTAATCTGCACTTCACAGCTACCATCAGTAATAGCACCGTAACATTCTTAGACACACAAGTGTACATTGCAGATAATAAAATTGAGACAAAACTGTTTAGAAAACCGACTTCAGGGAACTCTACGCTACATGCCAGTAGTGCCCATCCCCGGCATCTCATCACCAGTATTCCCTATGGCGAGATGCTGCGGATGAGGCGGCTACATGGCAGAAAGGAGGATCTCTTGGCAGCACAAGCAGAGTGTAGCAGTAGGTTTTTGGATAGGGGCTACTCACGTAAAATCATTGATTCAGCCATAACCAAGTCCATGGTTCGGTCTAGAGATGAGCTATTACAAGACAGATCAGATATTATACCAGACTGTACAGGATTGGACATTGGCGATAATAAGCGTAACATCAAAGACTTTAGGCTAATTATGCAATACAGTAACCAACACAAACAACTAGAAACCATCATTAAGCGAAATTGGCCACTGGTTCTGAGTGATCCGGTCATTGGATCAGATCTACCCCAAAGAGTATCCTTTACATATAGCCGGGGTCCTTCTATGAAAGATCAGTTAGTTGTAACAAGCCCAGAGATATAGAGGGATCAAGCTGGCTTCAAAAACAGAAAGGGTTCTACAAATGCAAAACATGCAAGGCATGTCAGCATGGAGAAAATAGAACTACCTACCAAACACCATTCAGCTCTAGAGTTTACAACATAACGAAACTATTAACCTGTAAAACTGACCATACGGTGTATGTCCTTTCCTGTCCCTGCAATTTGTTATATGTTGGAAGCACGAAACTACAAGTTCATAAGCGCGTGCTGCAACATCTAAGGGCCATATGCAATCAAGACAATACCTATCCGGTAGCCCGACATTTCAGAGATAGTCACCAATCCAACAGCAAGGGTCTGAAATACTTTGTGATTGACGCGGTGCCGCCCAGTAGAAGGGGAGTGAAGTACTGGGTTTTATTGGACCCAGCGGTGCCAGGGAACACACCCAATGACCTCGAGTTCTTCCTGTCTCAGGCTACAGAAACACAGAGTCTTCTTGGTGGCTTCAAAGATCAATTTATTGGCTGCAGCCAGCAACAGGTATCCTAGAAGTACAACACGGTGTATGTTCTCAGGAGACTCCTTTCTCATGGAAACCAGCTATCTCTTTTATACAGAATATTATGCTTTAGGCAAACATTCCTTATTTTTACAGTGGGTCATTCACATATTTCTTACAACAAAAGAAAAGACAGATTCATGATGACAAGCCCATTTTCAGTTTGTCCAGCCCACAACCAAATACCCAGTGAGGCCCAACACCTGCAACAGATATAATCTGGACCCCTAATAAAACCGGGCACCTCCTCCTCGTAAAGCAGGTCATAAAGAAAGAGCAGTGACAGGTGTGAATAAGATTTTAGATATAGATGTGTGCAATGAAGGGTTTATGGCATGCTGCACCTGGGCCCCTAATCTCAATCGGCCACTGGGAACTAAAACTGGCCAAACAGGTTCTGGCTCTGGACAGTGGAGTCAATCAATCAATCAATCATTTGTATAGAGCGCTACTCACCCGGAGGGTCTCAAGGCGCTTGGGGGAGGGGGGTCCGCTACTGTTCGAACAGCCAGGTCTTGAGTTGCTTCCTGAAGGAGAGGTGGTCTTGGGTAAGGCGGAGGTGGATGGGTAGGGAGTTCCACGTCTTGGCAGCCAGGTAGGAGAAGGATCTTCCTCCCGTTGTGGCTCTTCGGATGCGGGGGACGGCGGCGAGGGCGTGGTTGGTCGATCGTAGCTGGCGGGTGGGAGTGTAGAAGGTCAGACGGTCGTTGAGGTATCTGGGGCCTTGGTTGTGGAGGGCTTTGTGTGCGTGGGTGAGGAGTCGGAACGTGATTCTCTTGCTGACGGGGAGCCAGTGCAGGTCTCTCAGGTGTCTGGCGATGTGGCTGTGTCGGGGGATGTCCAGGATGAGTCGAGCTGCCGCGTTCTGGATGCGTTGGAGTCTTTTTGAAGTTTGGCTGTGGTTCCGGCGTAGAGGGAGTTGCCGTAGTCCAGTCGGCTGGTGACGAGGGCCTGGGTGACCGTCTTCCTGGTTTCGGTGGGGATCCACCGGAAGATCTTGCGCAGCATGCGTAGGATGTTGAAGCAAGACGAGGAGACGGCGTTGACTTGTCGGGTCATTGAGAGGGAGGAGTCCAGGATGAAGCCCAGGTTGCGTGCGTGGTCCGTTGGTTTGGGTGCGTTGCCCAGGGCAGGGGGCCACCAGGAGTCGTCCCAGGCGGAGGGTGATGATCCTAGGATGAGGACTTCCGTCTTATCTGAGTTCAGTTTCAGGCGGCTGTTCCTCATCCACTCGGCTACGTCCTTCATCCCTTCATGTAGGTTGGTTCTGGCGGTTGTGGGGTCGTTGGTGAGGGAGAGGATCAGCTGGGTGTCGTCGGCGTAGGAGATGATGTTGAGGTTGTGTTGGCGTGCGATGGCTGCGAGGGGGCTCATGTAGACGTTGAAGAGGGTGGGGCTGAGTGATGATCCTTGTGGTACGCCGCAGATGACTTCGGTGGCCTCGGAACTGAACGGGGGAGGCAGACTCTCTGGGTTCTTCCGGCGAGGAAGGAGATGATCCACTCCAGTGCCTTCTCTTGGATTCCGACGTTGTTCAGGCGTTGCACTAGGGTGCGGTGGCAGACTGTGTCGAACGCTGCGGAGAGGTCCAGGAGGATGAGGGCCGCTGTTTCCCCGTTGTCGAGCAGGGCTCGGATGTCGTCGGTGGCTGCGATGAGGGCGGTCTCGGTGCTGTGGTTGGCCCGGAAGCCGGACTGCGAGTGGTCGAGGGATCCATTCGTCTCGAGGAAGGTGGCCAGTTGTCTGTTGACGGTCTTCTCGATGACTTTGGCAGGAAAAGGAAGGAGCGAGATGGGGCGGTAGTTTTTGAGGTCGGTGGGGTCCGCTGACGGTTTCTTCAGTAGGGCGCTGAGTTCGGCGTGCTTCCAGCTCTCTGGGAAGGTGGCGGTGTCGAAGGAGGTGTTGATGATGTCCCGGAGGTGGGGTGCGATGACGGCGTCGGCCTTGTTGAAGACGTGGTGAGGGCAGGGGTCGGTAGGTGATCCGGAGTGGATGGAGTTCATCGTGCGGATAGTGTCTTCGGTGTTGATCGGGGTCCAGGCTCGGAGGGTGGAGGTGGGGGACGTTGGAACGGTCGTAGGGTATGTCGGCTGTGTGCTGAAACTGTTGTGTATGTCTGCGATCTTGCTGTGGAAGAACGAGGCGAGCGAGTTGCAGAGGTCTTGCGAGGGAGTGATGTCGTTGTTTCCGGCGCTGGGGTTCGAGAGCTCTTTGACGATGATGAAGAGTTCCTTGCTGTTGTGGGCGTTGTTGTCCAGTCGTTCCTTGAATGCGGTTTTCTTGGTGGTGTGGATCAGCTGGTGGTGTTTTCGGGTGGCGTGCTTGAGGGTGGTCATGTTGTCTGCAGTCGGGTCTCTGCGCCATGCTTTCTCGAGGGCCCGGCAGTTCTTCTTGGATTTCTTGAGTTCGTCGGTGAACCAGGATGCTTTCTTGTTGCCGTGTCTGACTGGGGGGTCTTCAATGGGGCGAGGTCGTCTGCGCAGTTGGTGATCCATCTTGTGAGGTTGCTGGCGGCTTGGTTGGGGTTCGTTGAGCTGGCGGGAGGGTTCTGGCTCAGGGATGTGGTGAGTTGGTCGGTGGTGATCTTGTTCCAGCTTCTGCGCGGAAACTGTTGCGTGTGGTGGTGCGTGGTGGTCCAGCTGAAGTGGACGCAGCTGTGGTCTGTCCAGTGGAGTCCGGTGGTGTGGCTGAAGGAGATGTCCTTACTGGAGGAGAAGACGGGGTCAAGCGTGTGGCCGGCGTGGTGTGTGGGGGTGGTCACCAGTTGCTTGAGTCCGAGGTTGGCGAGGTTGTCCAGCAGGGTGGTGGTGTTGCGATCGTTGTTGTTCTCTAGGTGGAAGTTGAGGTCCCCAAGGAGGATGTAGTCAGCCGAGGGGAGGGCGTGCGGGCTGATGAGGTCGGCGATGTCTTCGCTGAATTGTGTGCGTGGTCCTGGGGGTCTGTAGATGAGGGTGCCTCTGAGGGTGGTCTTGGGGTCGGTGTGTATCTGGAAGTGCAGGTGTTCGCCGGCTGTGAAGGTGTCGTCGGAGTTGGTCGTGATGCGGGTGGTGTTCTTGTGGACGATGGCGATGCCTCCTCCGGTCTGGTTGGCGCGGTCCCTTCGGGTGATCTTGTATCCGTCCGGGATGGCGATGGCGATGTCGGGCGCTGAGGAGGCGTTCATCCATGTTTCCGTGAGGAAAGCAACGTCTGGTGATGTGGAGTCGAGCAGGTTCCAGAGTTCCACGGCGTGTCTGTGGATGGAGCGGGTGTTGAGCAGGATGCACTTCAGGTGGTTGCTGCTGGTGCTTGGCTTGGCGGGTGCGGTGCAGGTCCGGAGGCAGGAGAACTTGCAGGATTGGCAGGCGAAGGGTCCGTGGGTGCGACCTGGGGTGGCACGGTGGCAGCCGGGGATACGGCCGGTGTTGAGTGCGTAGAGGGTGGCGGTGTCGTAAGTCCGTTGGGTGGGTTGGCTGCTGCGGGGGCCAGGGGTTTGGCGCTGGGCGCGGTCCAGGCGCGGACGGGCGCAGACGGGCTTGCCTTAGGCGCGCCTTTGGCGCGCCAGCGGCGCGGCGCGCAGCGGCCGCCATTTATGGGGAGGTGGGAGGGAGGAGCAGCTGGGAGGCGGGAGGCAGGGGCAGCGAATGGGCAGTCAGGGGGCGGGGCCGCAGGGACGCAGCGGCGGGAATGGCGAGAGGCAGCGGGGGCACAAAAGGAAAATGGGGAGAGAAAACAGACAAAAATACAGGCACAACGCAAATGGGGCAGCGAGGGGCACAGAAAGGAAAATGGGGGAGAAAACAGACAAAAATACAGGCACAACGCAAATGGGGCAGCGAGGGCACACAAAGGAAAATGGGGGAGAAAACAGACAAAAATACAGGCACAACGCAAATGGGGCAGCGAGGGGCACAGAAAGGAAAATGGGGGAGAAAACAGACAAAAATACAGGCACAACGCAAATGGGGCAGCGAGGGGCACAGAAAGGAAAATGGGGGAGAAAACAGACAAAAATACAGGCACAACGCAAATGGGGCAGCGAGGGGCACAGAAAGGAAAATGGGGGAGAAAACAGACAAAAATACAGGCACAACGCAAATGGGGCAGCGAGGGGCACAGAAAGGAAAATGGGGGAGAAAACAGACAAAAATACAGGCACAACGCAAATGGGGCAGCGAGGGGCACAGAAAGGAAAATGGGGGAGAAAACAGACAAAAATACAGGCACAACGCAAATGGGGCAGCGAGGGGCACAGAAAGGAAAATGGGGGAGAAAACAGACAAAAATACAGACACAACGCAAATGGGGCAGCGAGGGGCACAGAAAGGAAAATGGGGGAGAAAACAGACAAAAATACAGGCACAACGCAAATGGGGCAGCGAGGGGCACAGAAAGGAAAATGGGGGAGAAAACAGACAAAAATACAGGCACAACGCAAATGGGGCAGCGAGGGGCACAGAAAGGAAAATGGGGGAGAAAACAGACAAAAATACAGGCACAACGCAAATGGGGCAGCGAGGGGCACAGAAAGGAAAATGGGGAGACAAGCAAAGAAATACGGGCACCGAGGCCACAGGCGGAAGGGCGATCTTACCAGCAGCAGCAGCGGGCGGACAACACAGGCGGAGCTGTGTGGTGGGGGAGCGACCTACCTGGCAAGGTCAAGGGTCGCTCTCCTCACCGCGCAGCGGCCGCCATTTATGGGGAGGTGGGAGGGAGGAGCAGCTGGGAGGCGGGAGGCAGGGGCAGCGAATGGGCAGTCAGGGGGGCGGGGACGCAGCGGCGGGAATGGCGAGAGGCAGCGGGGGCACAAAAGGAAAATGGGGAGAGAAAACAGACAAAAATACAGGCACAACGCAAATGGGGCAGCGAGGGGCACAGAAAGGAAAATGGGGGGAGAAAACAGACAAAAATACAGGCACAACGCAAATGGAGTCAGCTTGCCCAGGTCACTGAAAGTGTACGTGTCCCCTAAGGCGCGTTTTGGCTTGAGACATTGCCTTATGTGAGGGCAACCACAAAATGGCTGCCGTACACAAAATGGAACCCGAGGGTTCACAAGGGAATCGTTAATATTAGAGTGATCCCGTCACTCGAATATGACGCAAATACTCAGATATAGCATACCTGTCATTACCGGTCTGCTGATACCAAAATCGTCATGTTACAATGATGTTAATGACACAGGTCCAGAATTTTCAGTACCACAGACCCTCCTTTTGCCCTTACATAGGCAATTTACTTACACTCATGCTAATCTGAGTCTAGGTCTATGTTCATGAATTCATTGAGATGTTGCTGTAGCATCATCCTATTACTTAGCTCGTCCCTTGATACAGGTTTCCTTACACATGATGTAACACATAGGCCGCATATGGCAGGAACACACTGTATGCACAGACAAAACAGGAAAAGGATGGCTAGAAGTATCCCAATGACCATCAGAACTTTCCATCCCCAGGTGGATAACAGTTCCCAGAACCATCCCATCAACGACCAGTCTCCTTCATCTATATGGATGGATTCAGAGATCCTATGTAGTTTGGAGATGGCCTGGTACACTGTTGGAGCGTTATCTGGAATGAAAATGCAACAACTGGATTGGATCACTCTACATACCCCACCACGGTCTGCAAGTATGATGTCTAACGCGACCCTGTTCTGCAGGGTCATAAGGCGGTCCGACTGGAGCTCAGCAGTCAAATTATTAAGGGCACCGACAGTTTCGACTATGGTGGATTCAACCACTCGCGTCAATTGCCTCACATTCCTGTTGTTAGCCATAGGTCCCCAGAACGGCAGAAAACCCCTAAAGAAGTCTCCCGCTTCTTGTCCTCCAGTGTCTTCCTTGCTGAAGACACCCCTAATTCTTCTTATCTTATGGTAATCTGCCGCAGCTGTGTAGGTGGGAGGCAACAGGAATGAAACGAAGCATGTGCCCGAGAAGTCAGGGAGCAACCACGTGTAGGCCCTATCATGGCAGATAAAGTAGGTACCCCTAGCTGCTAAGAACAAAGGGGAAGTCTGAGACGCAAAAATATACGTTTCAGTGCAGATACTCTTCCCTAACTGAGCTCTTGGATTCTTGCCATTACCTTGCAGACATAGATGACCCTGATGGGGTACAATCCAAATTGGAGCGGATCTTTTTGCTTGCTGGTTCTCGCTCAGTCTCGCTCCATATCCAGCCACGTTCCATCCAATATACGCTAGTGTCTCATCTTCCGGGATAGTTTCGTAGGAACTAGTTCCCCTTATCATGTCGACTATCCCCTTAACTAGAGCACTATTCTTTGGGTTGTCTTTGACGGAACGTAGGGGGTGGATTTCGCGAGCATAGATGAACATCGTTCGGTATGCCCACACAGAACCATTGTAGCTGAATGGCAGCACTAGGTAGGGAATACCTTTCTCAGTAGTATGAGGCATAAGGCCACACACCCAACAGTTGGTTCTGTTCACTACTAGCTGGTGTTGGTGTAAGAGCTGAACAAAGGAGTTGTTCATAAACTCTAATCTTCTAACGGACTCGTGTTCAGGTAGAGGGTGAAAAGAATGTGAGGAGATAGTAGAGGAAGGCATGGGCTGTACAGTGGGTGCAGATGTCACTTGAAAAGAGAATATGATATACCCCACTAAAGACATCATTAGACTAAGTAAAATACAAAGACACATAATTAGAAAACATTTTCTGCTCATGGTTGCACATATTTTCCTCTTGAAACTTATTCTTTCAACAGGTCTCTCCATCTGAAAAGGCTCCATCCTCTAACGTGCTGTTCGCGGCGGTTGGTTTTCTTCACTTGAGAGTGTTTCTGAATGTCCCAGGGAACGCCCTAGAACAAACCAGACCCGTAGACCTTGTGTCCGCAGGCTACACACTTAAGTCTTTTCACCACGACCCTACAGCTGAACCCGGATGGTGGTTCAAAAACAGGTTTTCGGATGGGAGGACCAAAATTTCATTTTATTTGTCCATGACTCTCGGTCGCAAGTTATAACGGCTTTTCCAGGCAATGTCTGGTCGCAAAACAAAAGTTCAGGCTCAGTAGTGTCCAATCGAAGTGGTGATGGTATTGCTCTTTGGAGAAGATCGTCACTTTCTCGCTCAGAATTTGTCCCTGTGACGCGTGCGTCACTAAAAGGCAGAAAACGAGGCACTGTTTCAGTTTCCGAGTCAGCAATTCCCTCCTGGACCCACCGGTCATATGGTAGAGGCAAAGGGACCCTCTTACAGTGTACGCCGTGGATCCAGATTTTCTTCCCTTGTACTCGCACTGCAGATCTTGTGGACAAAATCACCAAATAGGGGCCAATCCAGCGGGGCTGATCGTTCTTTGTCCGCTGAAAGTTCTTGATTAACACCCACGATCCGGGATTGATTGCATGCCCTGGATCTTTAGAAGCCTGAAGCAGTGTATTATGAACCTGTTGGTGTAAAACACGCAATTTAGCCGTCAAATCATGCAAGTAATCAAGCAGTACAGGGTGTTCAATCTCGCTGAATTTCGTTGGCCTCGGCACTCCCCATATGTTAGCCGGGCGACCAAACACTATCTCATGAGGACTAAGTCCTACTCGGGAATGTACGGTCCTCCTAGTTGACAACAGTGCTAATGGCAACGCATCAGGCCATTTAAGGCCAGAGCTTGCTTGTATCTTGGCCAGTTTTAGTTTAAGAGTGCCATTATAGCACTCAACTAATCCAGCTGATTGGGGATGATTTGCAGCGTGAAATTTCTGCCGGATTCCTAAACCTTCACACACTCGTTTCATCACTTGACCCACAAATTCACCCCCATTATCACTCCACACCATTCTCGGCAAACCAAACCTAGGGAAGAACTCTTTGAGAAGGGCTTTCGCTGTGGACAAGGCAGTATTATCTTTCAGAGGATATGCCTCTACCCATCTTGAAAAGGCACAAACAACAATGAGTACGTATTTCAAATTGTTGCACCTCTCCATGTGGATGAAATCTAGCTGCAAAACCTCGAACGGATACGTTGGAGGCGCAAAATGACCAGCTGGAGTTGGGGTTCCCTTACCAGGATTGTATTTCCAACAAACCATACAATTTTTGACCACATTCTCTGCACATTTGGGAATTCCAGCATTTTGCCACACTGGAGCCAATAACTTACAGATTCCTTTCACACTGATGTGGGCCATCCCATGTGCCATTGTAACCACTGCAAGCACATATGTATCGGGTAACAACCATCGCTGATGCTCCGACAATTCAACCCAACAACCATTTGCATCCAATTTACCCGTACTCTCTCTCCACGTACTTAATTCCTTCTCCGTAGCTTCAGCTTGGATGGACTTCACACTCTCTATCGTATCTTCACACATTCCAACGTCACCAATCCATCTTGCAGGGCCCGCAACATACATTCGACTCATCACATCTCTTGCTGTTTCTTTCGCAACTTCATCAGCAAACATATTACCGCGACCAACGTCGTCAGTGATCTTCTTATGTGCACTGCATTTCACAATCGCGACTTGCAATGGCAAAGTAAGTGACTCCAGGAGCTCATTCACCAATTGACCATGCTGTATTTTCGTACCGTGAGACGTGAGGAACCCACGTTCCTTCCACAAGCGTCCAAAACTATGGGCCACACCAAACGCATACTGGCTATCGGTATATATGGACACTTTCATTCCTTTTGATAATACACACGCTCTCATAAGTGCAGTCAACTCTGCTGCTTGAGCTGAATTATGTGGGATACGTGCAGTTTCAACAATCGTATGTAAAGTCGTGACAGCATATGCCGCAGTCGTATCACCATTCGGAAGCTTGAAGCATGACCCATCCACCCATAAGGTACCATCACACTTTACAAGAGGAGTGTCCCTAAGATCTACTCTCCCTTTCGTTTCTTCTTCTGTCCTAAGAAAGCAATCAAGCTGTTCCGGAACATCTGTCTTTGTTATAATTGGCAACAATGTAGCTGGGTTCAGCGTGTTGCATTTTCTTATGTGCACATGGCTCGCTAAAAGTGTCAACTCATAACCTGACAATCGAGCACTAGTTAAGTGCTGTGTCTTGGTCCTGTTTAACAAAATATCCACTGCATGTGGGACCATCACGACCAGCGTATTATTCATCACCAAACCAGCAGACTGTCGAATAGAAACAGCTGCTGCCGCTGTGGCTCTCAAACAACTCGGCAACGCTCTAGCTACCGGGTCCAAAATCGACGAGAAATATGCACATGGACGTTGCTTGTCCCCAAAAGACTGTGTTAACACTGATAATGCACATCCTTCTCTCTCATGGACATACAGCGTAAAGGGCTTGCTGTAGTCGGGGTACCCAACACAGGAGCCGAACACAATGCATCACGCAATTCGGAAAAACTTTTCTGACAATCTTCGGACCAAGGAAGGGGATTCGGCGTGTCTTTATAGGTCAATGCTACCAAAGGTTTAGCCATCAATGAAAAATTCGGTATCCATTGTCTGCAATAGGATGTAATACCTAAGAAAGCACGCACTTCTCTCTGTGTCATTGGCACACTTAATTTTGCAATTGCCTGAATTCTTTCTGGGGTCAATCTTCTTCCCTCTTTCGATAAGAGGTGACCTAAATAGGTCACTTCTTGTCGACAATACTGTAACTTGGAAAGAGACACTTTGTGGTGTAAATCAGACAAATGACGCAACAATGACAAAGTGGCTTCTTTACAAATCTCCTTAGTATCTGCAGCAACTAACAAATCATCGACGTACTGTAGAAGGGTAGCGCCATCAGGTAACACAAGAGTGTCAAGCTGAGACTTCAGAGCCTGACTATAGATAGAAGGACTTTCACAAAAACCTTGAGGAGCTCTCTGAAATCGGAAGCTTCGGCCTCCTAAACAGAATCCAAAAATATCCCTGCTCTCTATGGCAATAGGGCTGCTGAAGAAAGCATTCTTCAAGTCAATCACCGAGAACCAAGTGGCTGAGGCTGGAATCATTGTCAGTAAAGCAGTGATATCGGGAACGACTGGAAACTGTGGCACAACTATCTTGTTTACCTCTCTAAGATCAATCACAAACCTGTAAACAGGTGGCTGAGAAGAGTCAGTACGCTTCAAGACAGGTAAAACAGGACTATTGCAAACATTACCTCTTGTCTCTTCAATTACATTTTTCTCAATCAAATCATAAATGATCGCTAGCAACGCTTTTTCACCTTCATTAGAGATCTTGTATTGGGGAATGCGCGGTATTTTAACATTGGCTTTCAACGTTACAACATATGGCGGTATTTCCAAAAGACCTACATCATTGGGACCAGTAGCCCAAAGAATATCAGGGAGAAACGACAATTCTGTTGGAAGTTTGTCCTTTGACAAATATATTGGTGAAACCACTGTCTTACCCAATGTGAGTTGTACTCCCGAAGGAGAACAATACAATGTCGCATACAATCTTTTCAGCAGATCCAATCCTAACAAGTTCTCACCACAACCTGTCGTTAGAGTAAGTGGTGCTTCGATTTCACAAGGTCCAACAGAAAGAGACATAGGGCTAGAAATCGGGTTCCTAACCGGGGCGCCAGAAAAACCTACTGAAACATTAGTTTCGCCAGACAAAGGTGCGCCAGGGAATTTAGAGTGCATAATAGAACTCTTTGTAGCACCAGTATCCAACAGAAAAGGCTCTGACACACCTGATGTAATCACCTCAATATAAGGTCCACTCTGATCTACTGGAACTGAAACAACTCCCTCTCTTTGTCTATGGCTGTCCTAGCAATCATCACCTTCCATACTCTCACCTTCTGCATAGTAGTCATCAGCATAGTACTGAGTCGTCCTACCAGACGCGTTATTCTGCTGATCAAAACTATTCATTGAATTTTGAGGAGGAAATGGGCGCGCGTTCTGGGTGAAATTTCCGCGTCCTCTAGCTCTAGGTGCTTGTGGAACACCTCGACCTCTTGCGCCAGAAATACCATTCATACGCTGCAACAAAATAGGGCAATTATATTTAAAATGACCTTCTTCCTTACAATATGAACATTGGTTAGGGCCTATCAGAGCACGTTGTTGAGGATACTCAAACCTTTGCGAATTCCTCTGATACTGTTGAGGTTGCTGATAGTCACGCTGATTACTACGAGGCGGATACGCTTGTTGTAAAAGAACCTTTGTTTTTAACTCTTTAGTTTTCTTGTCTGCTCTATCTTTCTCATCTTTATCTCTATTTTCGTAGTATTGTGCAGTAGCCAATATCTGTGCTGAAGAGGAAACGGCCCAAGAACTCTCTGAATCTTTCAATTTTTTACACAATTCGGGAAGCAAATTATGCACAAACTTGTCAACAAACAACCTTTGACCACCTTCTGTACTCATATCCTGACCACTGTGGTCGATAAATGTCTCTTCAAACCTAGTGAAGAAGTCAGATACACTTTCCTCCTTCTTCTGCTTGCATGCAGACAATTTATCCCAATTTACACGCATTGCAGGCATCAAAGTCTTCATGTAAGTAACGATCCTACCAGGGAGGTCTGCTACTAAAGGCTCTGGTTTAGCACCGCCTACTTGTCTGTCATTTGCCGCATTGATATTAATCCATGTGTCCCCTAACTCCGGCGCATGATCCGTGTGACGGATCACTCTCCATAAAGGCTGTGGGACCACATTTCCAAACAACATGTCTATATCAGCTAAATTCATAACACAGGAGTCTGCAGTCTGTGATAATTCCTTATAATAACCTGCAGGGTTTTTACGGGGGTCGGGTAGAGTCTGCTTAAGAGCCAGGACTTCAGTTCGCTTCCATGGAACATGTACCCACACACGTTGAAAATGAGGCTGAATAGGTGGAACAGCATTTAGGTCTCCTTCTTTCCAAACTGGGGGAACTTCTCTCATGGGATACTGTCTGACCTTCCTTTTAACAGAGGGTTCTGGCTCAAACAACAGTCGAGAAATACCCTCACTCCTAAATGATAATAATGTCGCAACTGCTTTCTCAATATCGGAACCCACAATCGTGCCTTTGGAAAACTCAAACTGTACATGACACAACTCAGGCGGATTGCCCTCCATATCACAATCTTTTAATCTTTCAAGAAGAACTTCGCACATTTTGTCAAAAACATATCTCTGTTTCGGTGCTTGCCATTGGTGGAAGACATCCATAACAGACTCTAACTCATATCTTGTAGGGTCAGTGACCCATTTATGCGCCAAATGATCCAATACTCCCTTCTCTCTAGAATCGGGCAATTGGCTACGCAATTGTTTACGCTCTAAAACGGGGGTCGTAGTCGGTGACCCAAAGAAAGGAGACAAAATACTAGTAACAGTGTTTGTCATTCTCTGTCGGACAGAAGGAGAAGTTGACAAATGAACAGGAGGAAAAACAGGAGGAGACAAAGCAAATGCAGAGGCAGTGTCAGAAGGGATAGTGTGGAGGGAAATAGATGCAGGGGGCAAAGTCATAGGAAGTAAAGATGGAACAGGTAGTAAAGGTGGCAGCCCTTGAGGGGGCTGCACCATAGTAGTAGGAGCCAACTGAAAAACAGCTGGTGGTTGTGGAAGAACCGGAGGTACAACAACTGGGGGTTGTACAACTAAAGGTTGCGGAGGTGCTGTAGCACTCTGCGCATAAGGAGGTGGTGAATTCAACAAATGAGACATTAAAGGATCCTTCTCAAGTTCCTTCACTGTATCTTGCTGAAGAGGTGGCAAAACTGGATAACATTTATCAATTGCCAATTTACGTTGCCTGTGCAGCTGTTCACTCGCTTGTTCCTCTTCATCATCCTTATACTGCATAGCAGCTTGCATTATTGAAATACCCTTTTCTCTTTTATTCTTCTTTACTAATTTAATTTCTTTCTGTTTGGCTTCTTTTCGCCATAGGCGGAAAGAGTCAAACATCGCCGGCCGGGCTTTCTTCTTAAAAAGTCTAACCTCTAAATTATCCAGAATTTCGGTGTCAAAACTACCATATTGGGGCCACTTTAGGACACCAGCTTTCCTTGTGTACCTAACCCATATGTTATTATACGTGATAGGGCCCACTCCATGCTTCACGTAGAGCTCATAGGTTGGAGTTCCAATTGGAGGAACCGGACACGAGTCCTCCAATCGGGAATCCCTATTACAACCAAGACAAAACAAATTTCCAAGTCTGCTAAGACCAGGCATCTTCGCTCACTAGTCTAGCTTCAAACTTCAAAGGATTATCGAATACGACAGTCTCGTGAATACACGAGTCCTTCGGCTTTGGTACTTGCAAGTTCCAAATCAAAAGATCCTAACAAATCAAAGATCCCATGGGATACCCAAAACTAAGAACCAAGACTAAGGACTGGGAGACGCTCCACTTATACTTAACTGAGGTATCGATGACGTCACCAGAAGACTCGTCTATTGTCTCGCTCTACAAATCATAAAAGGGTCCAAGACAGGGCGATAGTCAGGGCAGCAGTCCTTCGTAGCCGTCGGGACGCGGGGAACCTCGCAGCAAAGACTTTCGGACCACGAACGACATACAGGGGTCGATGGAGTGGTTGGCCTTCCTCCAGAATTTTACACGAAGCTCCTCACGACCTCTGGCTTGGACCGGTACCGCTGAAATCGCTCCACGTTGGGCGCCAATTGAAGTACTGGGTTTTATTGGACCCAGCGGTGCCAGGGAACACACCCAATGACCTCGAGTTCTTCCTGTCTCAGACTACAGAAACACAGAGTCTTCTTGGTGGCTTCAAAGATCAATTTATTGGCTGCAGCCAGCAACAGGTATCCTAGAAGTACAACACGGTGTATGTTCTCAGGAGACTGCTTTCTCATGGAAACCAGCTATCTCTTTTATACAGAATATTATGCTTTAGGCAAACATTCCTTATTTTTACAGTGGGTCATTCACATATTTCTTACAACAAAAGAAAAGACAGATTCATGATGACAAGCCCATTTTCAGTTTGTCCAGCCCACAACCAAATACCCAGTGAGGCCCAACACCTGCAACAGATATAATCTGGACCCCTAATAAAACCGGGCACCTCCTCCTCGTAAAGCAGGTCATAAAGAAAGAGCAGTGACAGGTGTGAATAAGATTTTAGATATAGATGTGTGCAATGAAGGGTTTATGGCATGCTGCACCTGGGCCCCTAATCTCGATCGGCCACTGGGAACTAAAACTGGCCGAACAGGTTCTGGCTCTGGACAGTGGAGTCAGCTTGCCCAGGTCACTGAAAGTGTACGTGTCCCCTAAGGCGCATTTTGGCTTGAGACATTGCCTTATGTGAGGGCAACCACAAAATGGCTGCCGTACACAAAATGGAACCCGAGGGTTCACAAGGGAATCGTTAATATTAGAGTGATCCCGTCACTCGAATATGACGCAAATACTCAGATATAGCATACCTGTCATTACCGGTCTGCAGATACCAAAATCGTCATGTTACAATGATGTTAATGACACAGGTCCAGAATTTTCAGTACCACAGGAGGGAATCGAGAAAGTACCTTGAGAAAACTGGAAACTAGGTACATTATAGAGTTGGATACAAAGCAGCCAAATGGGCTGAACATGACGGAAGACTTGTATACTTGTTTATGATTAATTAAGGGAGATAGATTTAAGTACGAGCATATTTTTATAGTTACAACTGTTGATGATTTTAATCCAACTATTTGAGTCAATGAGTTCATCTTTAAGACTTATGCATTATTTACATATGGAACAGTAAATATGACGTGCCTATATGATTGCACATTTTAACAATCTATGTGTGTATGAAAAATGTATTGAAACAGGCAATTGTTTTAGAGTTGTTTAGGGATTTTGCACATTTTTATGGGAATATTTATTTCAGTATTCTACTAGAGTATTTATTACAATATATATTTTTATAACAGTATCCATGTATACATGCATATTCAAAACGGTTTGAACCTCATGTATTGTCAGTCAAACGCTGATTATTCACTGGAATAATAACAACATGGAGTAACTCTGGGTTATGTATCTACAGGCAGTACTAATGAGATCACAGGGCAATCTAACAATTTTAAACAACAAGAGGCCTCCCATAAGAGTATCCACCAACCTCCCCAAGTATTTATCACACTGCGGTAGACCGGCAGTATTGGACATATCATCAGGATGTACATATTTTGGCATTTACACCATAATAGTCCTCACACAGTATATATGAAATGGCCACATAAGATACGACGTATAGAATAAACATTACCTGCCATTCAGCTAAGGGCATCATATATTAAAGACGCTTTACATTTGTACAAAGATACACGAACATCCTAGGTATCAACAGCTCTGACAGCAGTCAAAGATGTGTAAACGTTAAGAATATTGCACACTGACTGAGCGTATTGTATCAATTTTTATCCTTTCACAGCACTAAGCACTTTTAGCACTTTTAGCACTACCCAACCAGCATAGTTTTTTTAACACTTTTTAGAGTTAGTGTACAACCTTTGCACATCCATTCATACAGCGATTAGCAAAAGAATTAATAGGATAGAAATGATGCGTAAAAACATTAGTCGAGTGGGATAACAGGTCCATGCACTTAGAATCAAAATGAATGGATTGATCTTAACGCATTATAACATGGAATCTAAAGGCACTAGCCATGGCTTGTATTACCATTATTATGATTGCATATTTCTTACTATATGTATTTATATATTTATATATTTATGATCGTATATTTTTTCTATGTCTATTGCTGATTTGCACACATGATGGCATACTCTGAGCACTCGTCACTTTAAAAATGAAAAGTTTACTCACTTCTGTGTCATGTGATCAAGGCTCTTCCGAGCTGAAACGCGTCAGACCGAGTAACAGCAATAAAATACTGCAGCACGACATCGTGGTCCGTCTCCGTCCATGGTATGAATGCCGAGGAGTGACGGAGTGGTTGGATATATATATATATATATATATATATATATATATATATATATATATATATATGTGTGTATGTATATAAAAAGATTTTTTTAAATAAAAATTATACGTCACTATAGGACAGGTAACAGTTTTTACTTTTAAAAGTCGTTTTTTGTTAGTAGGCGTTTTTTGCGGGGGGTTGGATAGTCTGGAGCGGGCTTATCCATCCCTCTGGGGTGGGGGCGGGGGGGAAAGGTCAATAAACAAAGGAGGGGAAAGGAAATGATGAGTTTGTTGCATTGCATGGGGTGTATTTCTGCAAGTTTTGTTGGAACTATTTGGGTTTATTATGATAAAATGTTTTGGGGGTTTTTGGTTGAAGCATAATGCAAAAAGGGGGTTTATATGACAATGATTGTTCTAGTCTTTGCTTAAGGAAAATATCTGTTCTACCTGTCTTAATAAAGTGACCTTTTCTGCTAAGACAATAACGGTGAGTGGATTGTTGTTATTGCGCGAAACAATAGTGATGTGCTTCTCACCAGTTTGATAATAATACCGCAAATAGTTGTGACTACACTCCAAGATGGCCGCCGCAATAACACTGCAATTTAGTCCTCCCATCGATCTATAAGCGTAATAATAAAAGACGGCCTTTTTAACCGGCAACAAACATGGCGTGGTACCACAATGCCAACAGACTTGTAGAGGGATTGAACCCATAGACGCAGGTATGGCATAGGTTCCCGCTATTAGTCATTGACCCAGAGCGGATAAACAGCTGTTACTACAAAGACCTTAAGCGCATAAAGTGTTTCACTCTGGAGCGCCGCAAGAATGTCCTATTCCTATGCCAACTGGCTAAACTTAAAATGAGAAGCTGTAGACAGCTCATTATGTGGACGCAATCACCCAACAGACCCTTAGAGTATACAGCGTTTCACTCATGAGCACTGCATTAATGTCCTCTTTCTGTGCCAGTGCTCCTAATTTGAAACAAGCTGCTGTAGATAGCACATTACGTGGATACAGGTAATGGGTTTCAAATCACTGTCACCCTCTGCCAAATATCTGGAACTTGATAAGGCAATGCCTGGACGCAGACTCTCTGGTTTTTAATGCCACGGTACAGCCGCAAACATCCGACTAGTTAATCTTATGAGATGAGCGGGTCGACGTGTTCAGGAGATAAGATGTAGCATAAACTGCTCGAGCTCAATTTTACTCCACAGACAGGGGCACACAGGTGCCATTCGTAAGCATCGTGAAATTTAATCTTAAGCAAATCAACATATGGTGGTAAGAGCTCTCCCTGACAATGAGCATATAAAGAATTCAGGCAAAACTGAGTATTGTAAGTAGGTGAATTATTCAATTAATACTGCCACTGTTCCCCTTAATACCTGCTCTCCAATTTCATGTTCTTAAATCGACGTTAAGCAGGATATAACAAAGATAAACTGTATGAAAAAGGATGCAGTCTGAAAAGTATTTAAACAATGGTATTCATTTGCAAATATATACAGAACTGTGACTTTAATTTAACAAAGAACTTGATGATAATAATCTACGTAATTAAGGTATGCCCTGATGTAATGACACACCATTTTCTGACTGTCTGATTCTCTAATGTTAAGTGCATGGCACAATAATCAACAGAGTACTCATTTAAAAGACTGTTAACACAAAGTAATATTAAAGATAACATTGCATGAAGTAAACCACCTGCTTTGTAATTTTCTTCAAAACCTTTTTGATAAAACACATTACACTCAATAACCACCTTGCATGCAATTTATTTCCACAAGTAACTTTATTATTCTGCTCTCACACCTTCACCTTACCTATCATCTAACTCTTGATCTTACCCTCATTTATGAACACGCAAATAACCCTAAGTAATGAATGCACTTGCACCGGACGTCTCCTTGGAACTTTAGACAAAATGGGAACTTTTCACTTTCATTTTCGGTGACGGTTCTTCGTGGAATTTAGAAATTATCACTAAGACTTTTTATTGTTATTTTTTCCTTATTTGACACAGCCTTGAGAAATCCCGAGGCTTAACAGCCCCAAGGGGCGAAACACGTGCTGGCTGTTCTCCAGCTTGATAAATGGAGCTGTGTGAAATGGGGATCTCTAGTTGGCAGAGGTAGGTACCTTAGTCCAAATAGTGACCTTTGCTTCTAGTCAGGGTAAGGGGATACACTTTTCAAATAACCCCTGCTCACCCCCTTGGTAGCTTTGCTCAAGCAGACAGGCTTATCTCAGAGGCAGTGTGTAAAGCATTTGTGAACACATACAGTAATACAGTGAAAACACTACAAATGGACACCACACCAGTTTAGAACAATAAGTAATCTTTATCTAAACCAAAACAAGACCAAACAACAAAAATCCACAATACAGTAATAAAAATATAACTTTCAGATGGTAGAAATAGTTCAGTTCAAAGCAAATTGCAGATGCGACACTTTTCACACAAAGTACCGTGGATGCGTCAATCAAACAAACAAAACGGGCTGCAGGGAAGGTGATTCGTCAGTTCCTTACACTTAGGGAAGGTGATGCGTTGGTTCCTTGCTCCAGGGAGGTGATGCATCTGTTCCTTACTGCTGCGCAGGGGAGGTGATGAGTCGGTTCCTTACTGGAGAGGAGGTGTTGCGTCGGTTTCTTACTGCGTGGGGAGGTGATGCGTCGGTTTCTTAACACATCCCACAATGATGCGACAGACTTGGCGCCGCGATGCGACGATCCTGGATGGATTCTTGTAGCCGCACAGCAGGGCTTGCGTCAGAATCGGTGCGATCATGTCGGACTTTGGAGATCGTTGCACTCGATGCGGCGTGCAGCAATTTCTCGAGCCGCAGCAGGCGCTTCGACGGTTTCTTAGGCGATGCTTCGGAAACAGGTACAGATGCGCCACGCTTCTTGGTATTGCGTTGATTTTCCAGCTCCCAGCAGAAAACAGTGTCTAGAGGCCCAAAACAACAGCAGGCACCTCTTTGCAGGTCAGAACTCCCAGCAAGGAAGTTCAGGGGAGCTAGTTGTGCCCCTGAGACTTCAGAACAGGAGGCAAGCTTCGTTTCAAGCCCTTGTAGATCTTCCTCAAGCAGGGGACACAGCAAAGTCCTTTCTCCTTTCCTTGGCAGCAAGTAGCCACTGCAGGCCAACCCCAGACAGCAAACAGCACTGGGGCAGTATTCCTCCTCAGCTTCTCCGGCTCTTCTCCTTGGCAAAGGTTCCTCTTGATTAAGGGTGGGCGGAAAACTCCGCTCTGCCGGCGGAGTTTTGGGAGTTTTCACTACTCTGTACCGGCGGAGCGGAGTTTACGGGCGTGCCTAAAAAAACTGCTGAGATAATGATTGAGGTTCAATGATGAGAGCACATTTGAACCAGAAGTGCAATAGAGTTCCTCTCTCTTGCATTAAAATGCAAGAGCAAGATTGCCTGAAAAGTTAAACACCGAGCAGGTAGGCCTGACAAAGGGGCACCTTTTTTCCACCAAAGAAACAAATGCAAAATGGAAAAAAATCAAATCACTCACTCGTTATCCTTCATGGTGCTCTCTCCTCAGTGATGGGTTTGACGGGCGCAATGCTGTTGGTGGCGGTGCTGTAGTTGCAGAGGCCCCCTTCAACCTGCCAACAAGCCAAGCCACACCACCGTCGGTCGCGGAGAGTCAGCCAGGATGGGGGAGGCACTGAGGCGCACCACCAGCGGAAGTAAAGTTGCAAGGACACTTGTGGGGCCATTAACCTAGGCACGAGGGGTGCTGAAGCTGGTGTGGGCAGATGCCTAGGAGGCGGCCCTGCATCTGTCAGCATTTATCACTCCCTGAGGGCAACTACAGGGTGGCATTCCCACCGGCAAGAACTGGAGCGATGCTGTTGGTGGCGGTGCTTGTATAAGCCCTGCCAGTCCTCGTCATCATCGTTGCTCGACAGTGTTGCACAGAGCAGGAAGAGCAACCATGGCTGCGGTGTCTCACACTTTCAGGCTGGGCTCCCTGTCTGCAAGCCACAGCGCACAGGCCACCTTTAGCACTACAATGCTAATATGAGTAAAACAACCAAAAACAAGCCCTGCCCACAAACAGACAGTGATGGGCTCAAGTAAAAAGGAAAGTTTCACAGACCTTAATGCCCGGCGCAGTAAAGGTTAAAGGTGAACAAGCAACACTCCACCTGCCGGCGGAACCCCGCAGAATTCTGCGGAGTTTTTCGGTGACTCCGCAGAATTCCACGGAGTGCTACTCCGCCCACCCCTGCTCTTGATTTCCAGAAGTGATATAAAGTTCTGGGGTCTGGGCCCCAATATTTATACTACAAAATCATTTGCTTTCTGGTGGCAGACAAGCCCTGTGCTTGGTCAAAACCGGTTCTGTCCTCTCTGGCGCAGCTTCCTGGCAGGAGGTGGAGACAGCATTGGGGAAGGCAGACCAGGCCCATTCAGGTGAAAGGAAATCTCCTCCCCCTACTCTAAATGCAGCCCAGGTCTATTCAGCCCAGCCCTGACTCATCAGGCTCTCTGGAGCCAATGCTCCACCCCAGCCCCTGTCATCCAAAAGTCAGACATGCAATACACAAACCTAGCAGAGGCACACTGTATGGCAAAGCAAGAAAATACCTACTTTCTAAAAGTTGTATTTTCAAACACAGAATGTAAAAATCACCCTCACTAAAAGATGCATTTTAACATTCTGAGTTCAGGCATACTAAACTTTATTTTCCTACCTTGTTCCCAGGGGCAGTTATGTTTATAAGATGTTATAAGCAAACTCCCCATTCTATCCTATGGGAACAGGTAGCCTTGCAATAGTGACAAACGAAATTGGCAGTATTTCGCTATCAGGACACGCCACACACACCAGGGCATGTCCTACCTTTCACATACACTGCACCCTGCCCACAGGGGTACCTTGGGCCTACCTTAGGGGTGACTAACATGTAAGAAAAGGGAAGGTTAGGGCCTGGCAAGTGGGTGCACTTGCCAGGTCGACATGGCAGTACCACACTGCACATGGGCTCTGCAATGGAAGGCCAGAGTTACATTTACATGCTGCTTATGTGGGTGGCACAATCACTGCTGCAGCTCACTAGCAGCATTTGATTAACAGGCCCTGGGCACACACAGTGCACTGTACTAGGGACTGACTAGTAAATCAAATCAGCCAATCATGGAAACACCAATCCATAACAACAATTTACAAGGGCCTATCTTTATGCAACATGAGATACGATCATGCAGAGCAAGATGGCGCCTGAGTAATACTCCACTTCACCGCCTCCCGAGCCGTGAGCAGTTTTCGGCCATCGGCTATGCTTCCTGGACTGCGGACACTGCTCCGTAAACTCCTGCTCCTCCCTGGAAGACGTCGCCGTCGTTTATCCCACGGGTCTGGTGCCGGTGCCGCTACGAGCACTTTTCACCCGTGTACACAGGATTGCTTTTGCCTTTGGTCTGCTGCCGTTCTTTCCCTGATTTGTTCCGCGGCTCCCGCGTACCTCCAGCGGGCTCTGTTGAAAGAGACAGGCTGTGATCTAGGGCTGATTATGGCGGCGGCGGTGCGAGGGAGACTTAAACTAGGACTGCTCCTGTTAATACTGGAGTCACGGGCACTGGTATGATGGCCTCAGACCTGGACTCTGTTTCTAGAGGTAAACGGGATGCTGGGGGCAGCAAGAAAGCCATAGGGAAAGCTGTTGGGGGGGACGCTAAGAGAGGGCGCAGGCTCCCAACCCTCTATTGCAAATTTGTTTCCCGCTTCCAGCTCTTTGGGTCCCAAGGGGAGGAGAACGACAAGCCCTGATGGAGCTGGGGTAGCTGCCGAGTCCCCTGAATTGGTTATTGACAATACTGGGTTATCTGGTTTGGAGCAGCAGCCTGACCCTCATTCTACTGGCTGTCAGAACCTGGCCCTAACAATGGAACCTTGTAGACAAGGGGCCTCTTCCAGTGGCACTATGAGCTCTTTGGAGGTTGGCTTGGATTCCACGACTTTATCTCCAGTTATTACCGTAGTGGACTTTAACGCCCAGGTTGGGATACCCCTAGATCTGACTGAGCAGAGAGTTTGCAGCTCTAATGTCGCTGCTTCTGAGAAAGGAGGGGCCGCTGGCAAACAGCTGTCTCAGGCAGTTTTGTCCCCTGAATTGGCAGGGGAGCACTTCTTCTCGGTCTCCGATGGCTCAGACTCTACAGCTGGGGGGAGCTCACTCACCTCAAGTGATGGGGACCAATCAGATTCCAATAACAGTCATTTTGTTAAGGAAACTGGTACCGTACAGCGCCAGAAAACTTCCTCCAGTAAGCGAAAGGGGAGGCGAAACGAAAAACACAGCCAGCTGAAAGGGGATTATTCTGGCTCACAACTCACCTTTCTCTATGGCGAAGATTCCGGCAGGATCCCTAGCTCAGAAAGCACTAGGGTTACAACTGAGCTCGCTGAAGAGCCCTCCTTGATGGCTATCTTATTGTCTATCAAACAATTTCAAGAGGAAGTGCGGACGGACAATAGGCAAGCAAAAGGGGTGGGCAAAAAATTGCAAGGGGGACTCAGAAAGCGGAATAAGACCTGTTCAAATATTGTAGAGCGGGTCACGATGATGGAAAGCTGCACCGAATGCCTGGAAGCTGAAGTCACCTCTCTGAAAGAACTGAGTTCTACTCAAGGCGCTTGCATGACTGATGTGATGTGGAAACTGGAAGACCAGGAGAACAGGCAGCGTCGAAACAACCTCCATCTGCTGGGGATTCCCGAAGGAGTAGAAGGATAAGATACTCGCCGATACATAGTGAAGCTTCTCAAGGGTGCCTTCCCCGTTTATTCAGATTGGAACTGGGAACAAGAGATACAGAGGGCTCACCATTTCCCCTTCACCCTGAAGAAACAACACGCTAATAGAGGAGAGAAACCTAGAGCCTTTTTGGTGTTTTTTGGCAATTTTTACTCAGACAATTGGTCTACGAACATGCTCGGCCGAACTCACAGAAAGAGTTTGAGGGGGTGTCTTTCTTTGCTAAGCCTGATTTCTGTCATGCTACGGTTGAACGTAGATGGCGTCTTCGTCAGTTATTTACCCCTTTTCAGCAGCTGGGCGCTCAAGTATTTCTTATGAACCCTGCTAAACTGAAAGTTAATCTAAATGGTTCTTCCCGCACCTTTATGTCAGAAATCAAAGCCCAAGAATACCTCAATGAAATCAAGGCCAGGAAGGGGCATAGTTAAAGAATGTTATGATATAATGTGGGATAGTCTCAGACTCCACTAATCTCTTTTCTCCTATGGGAAGTCTCTAAATGGGAGCTCTTAAGAAGGCTTATGGGAGGAAGGAGAGTGATGGAGCAAGAACTCGAAATGAGACTTGCTCGTAAGCAATCCTCTCACAGTATTAATATATTAAACTTTGTAATGTCTCTACTAACAAATGCACACATGAACACTATATGAGTGAAGCTTGCTTATATGTTTAAACTAATAAGTAACGCTTGTCTAATCCAAAATGGCCACTAAAGCGCAGGAATTCCATTGCGCATGTGTCAACCATATCACGTGGTATGACGTCTTTCTTTGCTTGGAGGGAAAACTTTGCTTCTGCGCAGTGTGTATTAAAATGGCTGCTTAATGTTTTCACGTGCTAAAGCTTGTGCATATGCTTCAATTAAAACTGTGGTATTCTAACGCTATTAATGCGGGATAGATTTATAATTAAATGGGAATAGAGTAGAAATAGTGGGTATACAGTGAAAACATTTATTTGTGATTTTAATGTTTTTCTTCTTTGATTATTATTAGTTCGTAAAATGGGGCCTGGGTTAATGGAAAGGCAGCTTGCAGCCAATGAGAAGTGCGCATGCGCCCTGGAGAACAAGGCACAGCAATGAAGTCAACTTGGACGTCATCCAAGGCCGTGACCTGGTGGCCAACTCCACTGCATCCGCGATGTTCCTGCAGAATGCAACAATTTATATGAACAATGTATTGAATTTTGTCGTGAGACGGGTGGGAAATAAAGCAAATGTATTAATTGTGAGGGGAGGTATTTTAAAACAATAGGCTTAAAGAAATTGAACTAAATTGATATGGTGTGAGGATCAACCCCTGTCCCCGTCCAATCAGAAGTAGTGGGCCCATAATTTTGAAACATTAATGGGAGGTGCCTGGGTGTAGAAGGGTATAATAGGTATAGATTAGTTAATTAGAAAGCAATGCTACATTCATTGATCCAGACGCTGATGCAGAGCAGAACTAGGCTGATTCGCTGTCCAGAGAGGTCCTGAGGTGGGGGTGACGGATTCTTAGAAGACGACTCGAGAGAAGCAAGGAGAAGCGAAGTATCAGAAAGGGGAACGACGCAGGCGTCGTTGATAGAGAGGTCACCTGTCCTGTCCTGAACTTGGTCCAGAGGTCTTTTGTCTTCATCCTTCTTGGGACCTATCTTTCCAACTCCTTGGCCAAGGGGTTTGGTTCTCGCACCTTTAGGTAAATATAAATGCAACCTTTAGCTGTGCTGCTGTCTCTATCTTCTTCTTTCTGAGGGACCGTCTTTGATCAATAATTGATTATTAGTATGCTTCATCCTTGATATACGATTAAGTATTATGTGGTTCTGTAATTTACTCTGCTAAAAGAATTTAGATAAACATTT
Source organism: Calotriton arnoldi (assembly GCA_963921515.1). Taxonomy (NCBI): domain Eukaryota; kingdom Metazoa; phylum Chordata; class Amphibia; order Caudata; family Salamandridae; genus Calotriton; species Calotriton arnoldi. The sequence continues at coordinate 426,011 of CAWUFW010007505.1, read as the reverse complement.
TAAAACTTCCTGACTCAGTGATTATTTCAGGATTATGAATTTTATTGAATGTCACTCATTTTAAACTTCCCAATTATCAAAGGGTCCATTGGTAAGTCATTACTCTTCAATCGGAAAAGTAATTGGTAGCAGGGATATTGATAAAGAGTACAACTGACCCACCAGCGGAAATTGCCAGCGTAGTATGAATGAATGGGCCCAGGTGAGTATTCGGAGTATGAATGCTTGTTGCTAGTAACCCGCTGGATCAGTTTTCTGGTTATCAGAGGATGGTTGTACTTTGTTAATTGGGTAATGAGAATTTTATTTTTATAAACTAACATCCGTTTGTTCAAAAGTTTTGTTTTATGTTGTCCAGAATTCCCCGGGGAAAATTGAATAGCGGATGGTAAGTGGAAGCCATACTGCAGTGAGGTTATCTGTCAGGCAGAAATAGTACTGAAAAGTTAAGCATGGCTATCAGTACTTGTTAGGGACTCTATGCGTGTGAGTTATAGCAAAGGAATACGCTGGTAAAAATGTGATGTTATATCACCTAGAAAGGGTAACATTGAAGAAGTAGCAGGTATTTCTGAAGCTTACGTGAAGAGTAAACGGAAGGGTTTTACTCGTAGTGTATGTTCAGTAAAACGGAAAGGTTTCACTAAGTGTGAAAGAAACTATCTTTTCCAATTTAGAGAAACTGGCATGATAGCGAATGTTTTATGTTGTTACTGAATTTTAATAAGAAGCATAGAGAAAATAAAGTTGTGCGTACGATTTTGTAAAGGGAGGGTCAGCTGCCGGAGAGGAAGCTGACGTCACAAAATGCCGCGCTGGGATTGGTTGAAACAGCGGGCGTGGAACGACTCTTGTAAAGGAGGGGTCAGTAGTCAGGAGTAATATTGACGTCACAGGTGTCGCGCTGGGATTGGTTGAAACAGCGAGGGGCAGAAAAGCGCAGATTGTAAAGGAGGGGTCGTCAGACAGACGTCACTGAAAAAACCGCGCTAGGATTGGTTCAGAGATAAATGTTAGCTGGAATTTAATTGGTTGTCAGCATAGAAGTCGAAATCTTAGTGGATAGTGGAGATTATATGTGGAAACGTGATCCAACTTTAACGGGAACCTGTCCAGACAAGAGATTTTTAGGTTTTGTAGAATATAATTCAATACATAGATATTTACCCAAAATGTATGGAGAAAAGAGAAAAATGTTGTTTCTACAAAAGATTAAGAATTATTTTAAAAAGGTTAAACCCATCAAAACTAGAGAAGGAATTATCATTCCACCAGCAAAAACGCCCGCTTCATTCATGATGATGGAGAGAGGTTATCATACTTGTGTATGGTTCGAAAATTGGATAGAATATACCAAAAACGATGGAATATTAGCATTCCCAGAGAATGGTACTTTCAATGGGAGAATTCTTCAAAATTTAAGATTGAGGATGAATGATTTAGAACCCAGACCAAGATTAACTCAATACGAAGCCTTAGAAGAGTGGGAAACCAAGGCATTCGAACGTGACCGATCAAGAAGCAGTAGGGGTTATCGGGGATTTTTCCCTAGATACCAAAATGAGTCAAGAGACGGTCAGATGAAACAGTGGAGAAGAGCGATGCTTACAGAGGGTTTGTATCCAGTTTGTATAGCAGAAGAGTCATTAGGGAGCAAATGCACAGAAAAGACAAAACATTTGACCAGGTTTGGAGATTCTGAAGATGAATTTATGGAAGAAATATTAAAGAACCCGCCACCATATCAGGAAGGGACAAGTGGATGTACCCCAAGTGCACCACTTTTAAGAACACCATTGGTACCGCAAGTATTGCATAATCCACCATTTAATAGGGTACTTCAGGATAAAGAAAAAAAGGGTATAGACAGAAACAGAGCAGAATTGATACAGAAAATAACACAGCTGAATGTACATCCTGATTCCCTGACCATACCTGTAACAATTGGTCCAGTGGTTCCCTTATATGGTGACAAGGTAAATTATCCGAAACCATTAGTGATGCCTACACCTGTAGAAAATCCTAAACCCGAACCCGTAATAATTGATGACCAGATCAGTGATTGTGAATCTATGATATCCCTAATGGATTTACCTACTCAAGGATCTGTAAATAGCACTCCTAGAAGAATAACACCTGGTTGCTCCAAAGATGTAAATATAGTAACCTCATCTGGAACAAAGAGTGCCACAGTAGTAACGCCAGAAGACTTAGAAAGGTGGGCACAAGGATCAGACAGACAGAGTTCACCCCCAAAGATCATGGACATCTACAAATTAAAAGTCGAGTTAGAAGAAATGATAGCAGGAAATGTAGGAGTAGATCGTCTAAATATTTACGATGAAGAAGAACTATTGTTCGTATGCAGAAGCATAACTAGAAATGTAAAGCTATTTCATGAGAAATTATCAGATTTGGCCTTACAATTGGGGATTGAGATAGGAAAGTCAAAAGTACTACAGAAACCCTATAGAGCAGACTTTTCTGACAAAGATCTAGAAAACATGAATGCCTCTGGCCGAAAACTACAAGTAAAGGAATTAATGTCAGTACTACAGAAATGGGGAGATCTAGATAAATGGAAAGCTAGATGGACAAAGAAAAAGGAAGAGGCACGGTACAGTAGATCGAATTCTGAATATTTATTGAAGGAAACAGGGAAAGCAGAACAGATGTACCCGATGCGAGAAGTACAAAATGCCGGCAAAATGGCCGCCGCCGAGTAGGAGCCTCTCCGAGGAGCTCCCGGTTTGGGGATTACCAATTTCTGGTAGTTATCCCCGTTAAAATCGTCCCTCTGGCTCTGGCGATCTCTGTGGAGCGACTGCACACCACCCATACAAGAACTGCCCTAACTCTGAGTCAAAAGTGGACTCCCATCCTACCTGACGAGCGACTGCCACCGGAGTTCTTTCTGCACCCCCACTGCCCGGGACCCCCATCGCTGTCCGAGGCATCGCTGGGCTGCGGAGCCAGCTTCGAGCCGTGGATGACTGCGAGACATCGCTGAGGGAAGGACGACCCCCGGTCACGACCGTCACCTGCCTCCACTATCAGATCCGAGGTCCATGGGTGACCCCAGGAGTTGGATGCCATTTGCGAGGCTTCCCCCGTTGCGATCCGAGGTCCGTGGGTGACCCCAGGAGTTGGACGCCATTTGCGAGGCTTCCCCCGTTGCCCCATACGGCCCGGCTGCGGTTCTCCGGTCTGCGGCCAAGGAGCTAGGACGTTGGGGTCCAGGCCGGAGCCCGACTGCGGTGCCGAGGTGACTACCCTCTACTCAACTACCCTCCTGGTGCCAAACGGGAAACAGAGGGAATTGGCTCTCTCTCCGGCGCCTACCTGCAGCTGTGGACCGTGGCTGGCTGCTCGTCTCCCTTGAGGTCACGCTTGTGCGGCGGCAGTCCCTGGCACTCTGCTGCTGCCTGGGTGCTCTCTATCTCCTCCTCCATTGCTCTCGCTACGATCCTGCCGGCGCACGCTTACTATGGCGCGAAGCCTCTGATGCCGCTGCCCCCAGTCTTCTCCACACGGGAGACAGAAACTGACGAGGATTCCGCCTACGCACACTTGAAACGCACGCCAGGTACGTTCTTTCGTCGCCGAGACATTTTCGGCTCTTCAGAGGGTCCCGGGCCGATGCTCCCAAGATCTTAAAATGGCGGCACCCTGAAGTGCATTTCAGGTCAATCTCTCACCGCTACTGCTCCTCATTCTACACCGCTAATGAGGCAGCTCTGCAAACGCCACTAAAGTGAAGTGCATTATTGCCCCTGATTGTGTACTAAGTCCCTTTACAACCTGCCTGTACACTTGTTGCCGATCAATACCTGACTCCAAAATGGCGACGGTCCAAGACATCCTCGACTCGCCTCACAGTGCCTGACCTTAAGATGGCGCTGCCTCAATACTTTATTGTTTAATAACCTTTGCTTTCATCTCTTCTGTGTAACTTCACAGTTACATTGCTGTACCTGAAGACTCACCAAAAAAGAAGGAAGGAAGACAGAAGAAAAAAAATAAATAAAAATCTTTTACCCTCTTTATCATAGGTCCATCTCATCTCTGTACCGGGAAACTCATCCCCTCCGCTGTCTTTTTACCCTCTTACTCATATTAGTGCCCTTCCCTAACCAACATGTCAAGCCCTGACCTGACATGGTCTGGGGAAAACTCCTACACTCTAGTCTACCCCCCCAACCTCTCAAAAACAGGTGCTAAATCATTCAAGCACGCCACCCTAAAAAGCCACCCTGAGACGCTGATATCTGACCTGCGCTCCAACGTGGACAGTGGCGTTTGCATAAATGACCTTATCTTCTATTCCAGAAGAACCGCCGCCTGGCGCAAAACCCTCTCGCACCTTCTTAACGTTCGCTCAACCAAAAACATCCCATATGGCACCAAACTCACAATTGCTCCCTCCTCTACCCTGCGAGCGGACCTCACCATCACCCTCTACAAAAATGGCATTGTTCTGATCCAAGCCTCAACCAATAACCTTAATAAATTCGCAGACCTTTTCACCCTCCTCAGAAACCACGTGCACGACACGGATAGGGGATCTAGCATCCGCACCAACGACCCACCGTCCTGCCAGCCTATTGTGCCTAGCCACCCGCATACCCCTCCAATGGCTTCCTTCGCAGCTCATCCTATCCCCCTCAGCATCTCTACGGACCCCGGATACGGACTCCCCCCACACCCTTGATCCCCTCCCACCCAGCGCCCCCACCAACTGTGAGACTGATACTCTCCCAAAGACCCCGGACTCAGGTCGAACTAACCCTCCAATGGCTCCCAACACTGATCACCCTAACCGTTATAACTCGTCCCCCAGCACCTCCAACAGAGTCGCCCCCAGACCCCTGATCCCCTCCCCGCCAGCCATCCACCAAATCCACGAGCTCGATACGCCTCCAAAGACCCTGGAGTCGGCTCATGCCAACCTCCCCCCTTCCACCCTTACATGCCACCTATACCGCTCCTGAACCTTTGCCCCCTGCCCTCTAGCACCCCCAGCTTATATTGATCTCGCAATTCTGCACTCCAGAGCAACCAAACTAACCCAGAGCATCCATAGCTCCATCCTGGACCTTATGAACCTCCTTCACCTTGCCGAACTCTCACTCGCTAACCTCAAGCCACCTCAATCCTCCCCCCACAGATCGCCGAGCCTCCCAAACACCCACTTCCACTACCCTTGAGACATCTTCGCCCGCGCAAACACCCTTGCCACCTATCAGAGGAGGAATCCCGAGCTCTCGCACTCTCTTACAACTCTACCACTGCCACCTCTTCTAATCCACTAGACCTCACGGAAAACGAAATCCTAGCCATCCTCCAAGACCACAATTCGGTCCAAGCCATCCCTCGTCCACTAAATAGGAGCCCTGAACACCCCATCAGCACGGTCACCATCAACCCCAACAGGCCAGCCACCCTCCATAACAGAAGTGTGGTTAAAAGCAACCTTGCGCCTATATTCCTATCCGTCCAGACCCCTGGCACGCCCCCAGACCCACCCCTATCTGGTCTCTTAATCAATTGCCGATCGGCAGTTAAGCATGCCGCAGATATCGCTGACCTCATCCTGAACAAAAACTTAGACCTAGCTATACTAACAGAATCCTGGCTCAATGAATACTCTTCCCCTTGCCTAGACTTATTAGTCCCTCCCAACTACAGCATTGCTAGACTAGACAGACAATCTAGCAGAAAAGGAGGAGGCATCGCTTGCATCTACCGATCCTCCCTCCTTGTCACGGAACTCGTGGCGGACACCACCGACTCCTGCGAATACCTCGCACTCTCCATTTGCAGCAACTCATTACATCTTTGCAACTTGCACATCTTTTACCACCCCCCAGGTTCGAACGACTCTTTCACCGATCACCTCTTGGAAATCATCACAACTAGGATTTCCTCCAATGCCAAAGAGATTTTCCTTGGTGATTTCAACCTGCACTGGAATGACCCTAAAGATCCCTACGTCAACGCCATCAAAGACCTCCTAACCGATCAAGCCCTGACTCAAGCCTGCTCTCTGCCAACTCACTCAAAAGGGGCCACCCTTGACTGGATCATTTCTAAGGAATCCTCAGTCAAGCTTATCTCCTCAGACCCATGTGACTGGTCTGACCACCATACCATCTCCTTCGTTGTACCTGGGACCCTCAAGACAAAGACACCGCAACCGGTGATTCCCAAACGCTGGGTCAGAGACACTAAGAACCTTGACCTTAGGAAACTGGAGGCTCGTTGCAAATCTGACCTCCCCCTCGCACATAACTACGGTCAGTGACCTCAATGCTCATTACTCGGCGTCTATTTCAAACATTCTAGACGACCTTGCCCCCTAAAACTAAAAAGAACACAAATCAAAGACAGAAACCCCTGGTTCTCTGGTTCCCTCAACTTGGAGAGGAGATCCCTACGGCAATCTGAAAGAATCTGGAGACAGCACCCCTCTGCTACGCATCTAAAACTTCTCCGCCAGGCGAGAAACTCCTACAACAAACATATCCTCAATTCAAAAAAGAATACTTCAGATCGGAATTGGAGAATGCCAAGAATAGACCCCGAAAGCGCTTTGAACTGGTCAAACACCAATCAAATAAACTGGCTAAAACACCGAAAGAATCTCCCAAGTCTCTAATATCGTCTGAAGAATTCTCCTCCTTCTTCACTGATAAAATCACGGCATTAGGAATTGAACTCAATACCTCCACTCACTCTCAACCCCTTCCAGACCTGCCCCCCTTTCCCGCGCTACCTCCACTGACCTCACCTAAAAACCAAGCATGCTGGACCGACTTCGAATACTATGACGAAGACTCCATCTCTAAAATCCTCTCTACCTTAAACCCAAACAACCACTTTAATGACCCACTACCATCCAACTGCCTCGCTGCTGCCTCCCAATCCATTGTCCCTTGCTGGACTGCAATAATCAACGCCTCTCTCCAACAGGGATCGATCCCGGACCCATTGAAAGCCGGTCAAGTCCTTCCTATTTTAAAAAACCATCGCTGGATCCAGCCTCCCCGACAATTTCAGACCTATCTCCAATATCCATCTGCTAGCCAAAGTATTAGAGAAGTGTGTACAACAGCAACTAAGTCAGCACATCAACAACTTCCACCTACTTGATGACTTCCAATCTGGATTCAGACCGGGGCACAGCACTGAAACCACTATGCTCCACATCGTGGACGACGCCCTCCAAGCCATAGACAAAGGCAAAACCTGCCTTCTAATCCTCTTAGACCTATCTTCCGCCTTCGATACTGTGAACCATGCAAAACTACTCGAACGCCTTGAACTCAGGATGGGTCTGGATGGTGTTGTCCTAGAATGGTTCAGGTCCTTCCTCCACAACCGATCTCAGAGATTCCTCATTAACGGCAACCTATCAGCCCCCACCCCGGTCACTGTCGGAGTCCCCCAAGGTTCAACCTTGTCCCCCACCCTCTTTAATCTTTACCTAGAGCCACTCACCGAAGTTCTTCGTACTGCCAACATCTCCTACCATATGTACGCGGATGACACCCAAATATACATCAATATTTCATCACTCGAGGAGATCCTCTCCCTGAACGAGACCTTGAAACTGACGGTCCAATGGCTAGCCGCTAACCAACTCAAACTCAACGCAAAGAAAACTGAATTTCTCCTAATCTCCCCCTCAAAGGCCAACCCGGAGATTCAGTTGTGGATCAAGGCCATCACAGCCTTAAACTGCCCGCCGACCATTGTGGACTCTGCCAAATCTCTGGGCATAATCCTCGACTGTAACCTGAACATGCGAGACCACATTAACTCAATGGCTAAATCAGCCAGATTCCACCTGAACTACCTGTGGAAGCTGAAACCTTTCATCGATGCTCCTGACCTAAAAATGGCAGCCCAAGCACTAGTCATCTCTAGACTGAAATATGGATGTTCCACCCTCACGGGATTACCCAAGATCTCCTTGGCACCTCTAAAAGCCTGCCTCAACGCGACCGCCAGACTACTCACCGGCACCAGGAAATTCGACCACATCTCTCCACATATGAAAGCACTGAACTGGCTCCCTCTAGAGGCCAGAATACAGCTGAAACTGGCTTGCATCACACACAAGGCTTTACACACAAACTCCCCCATTTACCTGGCACAGAAACTAGTGGTATCCGGGGGAAGCAGAAACTCCTGGTCCGCTAGAAACCTCTTGCTCCAACCTGCCCGTTTTCAGTAAAAAAGAACCTACAATAGGGCTTTCTCCGGAGCAGCACCAAGAATTTGGAACTCTCTCCCCCCCGCCATCAGAAGAATCCCCTCTCTAGCACGTTTCAAGAAGGAGGCCAAAACTTTCCTCATGGGTAAATTCCTCGTCTAAGGCCGCCCTCAACCACCAAAATGTGCCCGACGAATCTAAGACTATCGCTTCTACCTCAGACCACCAATTCACCCCGCCGAGATAATGTGGGGCTCTTGTTTTTATTGATCCTAACCATAACTGTAACCATAAACTTGTATCCCCTTTTCCCCCATGTTCCCAACACCCCTGCCCCTCGCCTGCCGTTTTGTATATTTTTGTATACCGCTGTACTTTAGACTTTTTGTTTGTTCACCCCTGTATATATATTTCTGTATTTTAGACTTTTTGTTTGTTCACCCCTGTATACCGTGTAAAGCGCTCTGATACCCTCACAGGTCAAGTTCGCGCTCTATAAAACACTAAAAATAAAATAAATAAAATAAAATAAAACCTGGCGGAGGTTACGTTCATGTCCCATGGAGTAGACAAGATATTTTGTCATTTACGAATGATTTCCCAAAGTTGAGAGAAAAGCCAATTGAATGGTACAAGCAGGTTGAGAGGTTTGTGAAAGTGTCAAAAGTATTGTTGAAAGATTTGGATGGTTTGTTCGACATAGTGTTACCTGCTGATTTATGGACAGATTGTAAAATTACAGTTGACTGGCCGAGTGAAGAGTATCCTAGAGATGCAAAGACAGGTGCTCCATCAAGTGACGTAATGAAAAAGTATCAGCAGGTAATAACTTATCTGAAAGGGAAAATACCACCGAAAGAAACAGATTGGGTGAAAATAGACAGGACTACCCAAGAAGCCAGTGAATCGGTACATGCCTATTATGAACGTCTATTGCAGGTGTTCAAACAGTATAGTGGATTTGAGGACATTGGAGATAAAAATATGAGTCAGTTTGTATACCGATTTGTTTATGGTCTAAAACCAGAGATTTGTCAAATGATTAAGCAGCATATGTTGTGCTGGCAAGGGAAACCCATAGATGAGATTTTGAAATATGCAAAATATTGTGGAGACGATATTGAGGATAGGCACAAGAAACTGCAAGAGAAAGTGATGTGGGCTCAGGTGAAAATGGCTGAGCGACAGGGAATTAATTTAGATAATCCAACTGATAATCAGGGAAAGGATTCTGGAACGAATGGTGATACAGGGAATGGTGGAAAAGTGAGAGGACGAATGAGTAGAGAAGAGGCTAAAAAGAAATTTCCTTATCATGGATGCGGAAAATTGGGGCATTGGAAGAACGAATGTAAGAAGATTCAAAATAATAATGGCCCAAATCATAATTTAAATCCACAGACGCAGAATGACTCACAGCAGGGTGTAAATCCTCAGAGTCAGTTGCCACCTGCCCCTATACAGGGTAATGTAAGCAGAGCAAAGCACAGTACAGACGTCGGATATCAAGGAGGAAGTGGTAAGAATGACTATGTAACTTCTCAGTTTCTTTTACAGGATTATTTTTATCCATATAACAATCAATGACGGTGCCTAAGAGAGGGGGAGAAGGAGTGCGTACTTGGCGCATCCTTGCCGGTAGATCAGTCAGGTCCATATGTTGAAGGGAAAGTAAGAGGTAATGATGTCACTTTCCTTTTGGACACTGGTGCTACCCGTTCTACTGTGAGAACAGTAGACATCCCAGACCTTCCTCTCTCTGGAGAAGCTATCCAAGTTGTAGGTGTAGCTAATCAAAAGATCAGAACACCTCTTACTGAGCCAATGGAAGTAAAAATAGGAAACTTCCGAGAAATGCATCAATTTGTAGTATGTGATTCTAGTCCAGTAAACCTATTTTGTAGAGACTTACTGTGCAAAATGAATTGTACTATTTTCTGCACACCGGATGGTGTTGCAATACAGACCCCGGATGAAGATCATGTTTATAAGTTCATGATAGCCAAGCAAGGTACAGAAATAGATGAGATGTTTTCTTTGATAACAAAAAATGAATTACCAGAAGAACTAAGAACTACAGTAAATTCCAAGGTATGGGATTTCACCGGGAAAGAAGTAGGACTTATGGTAAAAATAGACCCAGTAAAAATCACTGTAAAGGAAGGTGCAATTTTCCCAAATACCAGACAGTACAAAATGAGTGCAGAAGTAAAAGCAGGAGTTGTTAAGGAAATTAACAGAATTGTAAAACAAGGCATATTAAAAGAAGTTATGAGTAGCCCTTGTAATTCACCAATCATGGGTTTGAAGAAGCCTAGTGGAAAGTATAGGATTGTTCAGGATTTACGCAAAATTAATAAGATTGTGGTACCTTGTTGTCCTATAGTGCCAAATCCTGCAGTAATCCTATACCAGATCCCCTGGAGTCCAGAATGGTTTACCGTGATTGATCTATGCCAAGCATTCTTTTCAACACCATTGCACCCAGATAGCCAGTATCTCTTTTCATTTAAATTCGAAAATAAAGTCTATGTGTGGAATCGTGTTCCTCAAGGATACACAGAAAGTCCCTCCATTCTTAATCAAATACTGAAAGGATGTTTGGAGAAATTAGTGCTACCCAGGAGTTCAGTCTTGGTACAGTTTTAGACGACTTGCTGGTAGCATCCAACACTCATGATGATTGTGTTGAAGATTCAATTGCATTACTCAACCATTTGGCTGAGGAAGGACATAAAATGTTGCCTGAAAAACTGCAGTTCTGTACCACAGCAGTTATATATTTGGGACACCAAATTGAAAGAGGAACAAGAAGAATAACATCTGATCGAATAAAGATAATAAAGAAAATGAAAATGCCAGAAACACAAAGAGAAGTGAGAATGTTTCTTGGAATAGTAGGTTACTGTCGACAATGGATAGTAGGGTTTTCATTATTAGCAAAGCCTTTAATTCAGTTAACCAAAAAGAAGGCCAAAGATCCAGTTGAATGGGATGATGAAAGTGCTGGTGCATTTGTAAAATTAAGAAATGCATTGTGTGAGGCACCTGCCTTGGGCATGCCTGACTATACAAGAGAATTCGCACTATTTTGTTATGAAAGAGAAAATTGTGCACTTTCAGTGTTAACTCAAAGACATGGAATAGACAGGCGTCCTATAGCATATTTTTCTGCTACATTGGACCCAGTGGCGGCAGCATTGCCAGGCTGTTTGAAAGCAGTCGCTGCTACCTGTATGAGCATTGAACAAAGTGAGTCAATAGTAATGGGATATCCTGTAACAGTATTTGTCCCACATGCAGTTGTGATCCTGTTGACAAGAACTTGAACTCAGCATCTCACACCTAGTCGGATGACAAGGTATGAACGAATTATTCTTGGTACTGAAAATGTGACCATAGTTAGGTGCACTATTGTGTATCCTGCTACGTTATTTCCAGATCCAATTTTTGAAGAAGTTAAAGATGATCCAGAACATGATTGTCTAAAGGTCACAGAATTATGTACAAAACCGATACCTGACATACAGGAGACGCCCCTAAACGATCCAGATAGGGAGCTGTTTGTGGATGGCTCATGCCTAAGGCATGAGGATGGTAAACTAAGCGCAGCCTATGCTGTGTGTGAATTAACTGGAATAGTCGAAGCATCCTATTTACCAGGAGTCAAGTCTGCACAAGTAGCTGAATTATTTGCTCTGATCAAAGCTTCCAAAATTGGGAAAAATTTAAGAGTAACCATATTTACGGACAGTCAATATGGGTACGGGGTTGTGCATGACTTTGGCCAACTGTGGATGCAGAGGGATTTCATGACTTCTTCAGGATCCCCAATCAAAAATGGACAGTTTGTAAAAGAATTATTGGAAGCAATACAATCACCAAAAGAATTGGCGGTGGTGAAATGTGCTGCACACCAGTCAGGAGATGATTGGGTGGTAGTCGGCAACAGATACGCAGATCTGGTGGCTCAACACTGTGCCAAAAACAGGTTGTCAGTAAATAAAAAGGTTGAAAGGATGGGAATCAGCTGCCAACTTAAGCTATGTGCACCACCTGAAACATGGAATGATGTGAAAAGACTGCAAGATGATGCTGACGAGAGTGAAAGAGATGTTTGGATAAAAATAGGATGTACCCGAAGAGCAGATGATGATGTATGGGTATATGCAGATGGTAGACCAGTCATGCCAGACTGTCTGATTTCACAAATGGCCAGAATGTATCATGGAGACACACATGTAGGGAGAGATGCCATGATTAGACTCTTCAGACAAAGTTGGTATAATCCAAAGTTTAGGGCTGCAGCAGAGAGTCTTTGCCAAAGGTGTCTAACTTGCCAAATGAATAATCCAGGAAGAAAAACAGTAATTGGTTTGGGAAAAATTGTAAAGGTTGAGGGTCCTTTCGTGAGACTACAGCTAGATTTCATACAGTTACCACCATGTAAAGGACTGAAATATGTACTTGTCATAGTGTGTCTGTTTTCAAGGTGGGTGGAGGCTTACCCTACCAGAAGGAATGACAGTATTACAGTCGCAAAGCTATTGCTACGGGAACTCATTCCTAGGTTCGGTTTCCCAGTAACTTTGGAATCAGATAGAGGAAGTCACTTCAACAACGATGTAATTCGAATAATATGTGAAGCATTCCAAATTGAACAGAAATTGCACTGTGCGTACCGCCCAGAGGCTTCTGGAGTGGTTGAACAAATCAATGGCACAATAAAATCAAGAATGTCAAAGATGTGTGCATCAACATCGTTATATTGGCCAGATGCATTGCCACTTGTTTTAATGGGACTCAGAAGCATTCCTGATAGAAATACTGGATTGAGTCCGCATGAAATAATCATGGGAAGAGCAATGAGACAAGCACATGTACCTACAAATAAACTGCTGAACATAACTGATGATATGGTTCTAGATTATTGCAAAGGATTGGCTGACCTAGTGCGTTCTGTCTCTCACCAGGTTGGAGAAGACGCTGTTTCCAGGCAGCCTGAGCAAGAGCATGATCTGAATCCCGGAGACTGGGTGGTTGTGAAGCATCACACCAGAGAAACCTGTTTATCACCCAGGTGGGGCGAACCTTGTCAGGTTATACTAGTTACAAAAACAGCAGTGAAATGTGCAGGATTGCCCAATTGGATTCATGTAAGCCACACCAAAAGGGTGCCAGAGCCTGAAGGACAAGATCCTCAGACAGCATCAGTAACTGAGGAAGCTGAAGGCTGGCCAGCTGGAGAATCCCAGGTGAGAGATTCGAGAGAAGCTGAAGAAGAACAACTGAGCACAAGTCAGGACTGGATACCAGTGGTTGAAATACCAGAAGTTTACAACAGAACAAGAAGCCGAGCAAAATTAGAAGAAATTAGGGAGGACCAGATAGATGAAGAAGAAGCAGCTCAGGATGAGGAAAACGAAATAATAAGAGAACCTGAGCAGGACCAGATAGGGAGAGGAAATTGGGCTCAAATCGACAACGAAACAACAAATTTTGAGCAGGGACAGATAGGTTTAGAAGAACTCGGTCAGGCTGCAGAAGTACAAAGTGCAATAAGCCCTGATCAGAACCAGTTAGAACTAGGAAAATACGTTCAAGAAGAAGAAAACCACGAGAACCTCAAGCACGAAGACGTAAATCCTGAACAGGGTCAGTTACAAGAAACTCACATTGGAGCAACTGAAGAAAAACCAATAAGACCTGAAAAAGAACAAATAGAAGAAGAAACTGAGAACAAAGAAAAACAAATTGTGCAACAACCTGAAAATAAAAGAACTTTTGAAGAAGGAATAAGGAGTGAAGAGGCAGTGCAAACAAAGAAAGCCAGAAAAGGTGATCATTGGCCTAGTGTCATTAAAAGAGTAAAATACCATATAGAAACCAGAAGTGAAGATCCGGAACAAGTAAATGAAGTAACAAGCCTAACTGGACAAACAAGTGGAACTGAAAAACGAAAAAGCAAAAGACTGAAACTTGTGAACAATAAAATTAAAGGTCCTGATTGGACTTATATAATCCTTGAAGACTACGAGAGTTCAGAGACAAGTGAAAGTGGTGACGAAGGAACAAGTGCAGAACTGACTTATGAAAAAGAAGTGAAACCGCCTTGATAACGTTAAGTCTTGAAAGAAAAAGATAAGAAGAGAAATCTTCCTTGTCGAAATGCCTGACGACAGAGTTTCTGGGAGACCGAAACGGAAATGTTGTAAAAGATGCTGTGCTATATGCATATGTAGTCTGGTAGTGGTGCTTGTAGTATGGTTAGTTGTGATCATAGCGATTCCTTACCTTCTGATAATGGATAAAAAGTTTAACAACGAAACGAAGGGAAGGATAGATAACTTGAAAAGTAATAGAGTAAAATTAGAAGCAGAAGATGAACCAGAGTTTCATCATGAGGTAACAGATAACGACACTAGTTTAAATGTTTTCACAAAATTATTGTTTCAATATGTAGATACCATGGAAGTTAGTGATTGTTATGTCTGTATAAAGTTACCGGAATCAGTAGCAGAAGGGTTAACATATCATCATTTGCCATTAACTTATGGCATATCATGTAGTGTATTGACTAGTTTATTCTATAAAACAGGGAGACTTCAGTATTATTATTCAGATACAGATGTAATATTTTCTGAGGTTCCAATTCGAAAGAATATGAACCCAGTGCTTAGTAGTCAAGATGCACAATTTATGGGAGAATTTTTCCTAACAATGAATTCAATAGATATAACACATGCACATAGAAGCAATCTAACATGTTCGTTACATGAAGAAGAAAATATATTTTTGAATTTAGTAGAAAATAGAAGACAAGATTTCCAAAAGAAAGCATCTGAGCATAAGGCTCATCTACCACCATGGGCTGAGAAGGAGGGTAGTTACACACCTGGTAAGGCTCAAGCTGCTATGTCTCTGGATTTTGTAAAGACAGGGAAAATTTGTCTACATAGGTTAAAGACTGATTATAACAATATTTTCATCGGTACCAGTGAATGTGAACATAATTTTTTAATTCTTGGAGGTTGGGTTCTAAAAGGAGGAACAGATTCAGTTTTTCCTGGAATCTATTATGTGTGTGGGAACAAGGCTTACTTTAGGCTTCCTGCACGGTGGTATGGAAGTTGTTATTTCGGAATAGTATTTCCAAAAGTATACCATGTAAAAAGAAACACTGGGAGCAATGAAAATAATAGTGAATTAACACGTAGTAAAAGAGCTAGTTTTTCTGAAATTGTAGGTGATATATTTGGTGCATTGATACCTTCAGTGGGAATAATTCTGAACTCAAGGAAAACATGTAAATTATCTACAGTGGTTGATCGTTTATCAACGGACACTGCTGGAGGATTTCTAATGATTAATGCGGAGATAGTTGCGAATAGATCTATGGTTATGCAAAATCGACTTGCTCTTGATATAATATTAGCAAAAGAGGGCGGAGTCTGAAAACGAAACATTGTTGCACGAACATACCTGACAAAAGTGCAGAAATTGGAACGTATATACAGAATATAACAAAACTTGAGAATGAACTAAAACCACTGGAAGTTGATAGTGTATGGGAAAGATTGACAAATAGTATTGCGTCAATTGGTACCTGGTTTGCTAATGTAGGAAAAGGACTTATAGGTCAAATATTAGTACCCTTAGTAGGGATAGCAATAATAGTATTGTCAATAATGATATGGTGTAAATGTTGTAGAAAGAATGAGACGTATAGAGCGACAGGAAAAGGAAAGAAACGAAAATTTGATGAAATTGAATTAGAAGATCTGAAAAGTGAATTATACAAGAAACTGAAAGGAGATGATAAAAATAGAAAGTGTAAACATGAAGCTGAGACAATTTTATGCTAAAAGTTGGCATCTGGTTGTGGGTAGTATTTGATGGCTCAGAAACGCCATCAGAGAGGGGATTGATGGAGCAAGAACTCGAAATGAGACTTGCTCGTAAGCAATCCTCTCACAGTATTAATTTATTAAACTTTGTAATGTCTCTACTAACAAATGCACACATGAACACTATATGAGTGAAGCTTGCTTATGTGTTTAAACTAATAAGTAACGCTTGTCTAATCCAAAATGGCCGCTAAAGCGCGGGAATTCCATTGCGCATGTGTCAACCATATCACGTGGTATGACGTCTTTCTTTGCTTGGAGGGAAAACTTTGCTTCTGCGCAGTGTGTATTAAAATGGCTGCTTAATGTTTTCACGTGCTAAAGCTTGCGCATATGCTGCAATTAAAACTGTGGTATTCTAACGCTATTAATGCGGGATAAATTTATAATTAAGTGGGAATAGAGTAGAAATAGTGGGTATACAGTGAAAACATTTATTTGTGATTTTAATGTTTTTCTTCTTTGATTATTATTAGTTCGTAAAATGGGGCCTGGGTTAACGGAAAGGCAGCTTGCAGCCAATGAGAAGTGTGCATGCGCCCTGGAGAACAAGGCACAGCGTTGAAGTCAACTTGGACGTCATCCAAGGCCGTGACCTGGTGGCCAACTCCACTGCATCCGCGATGTTCCTGCAGAATGCAACAATTTATATGAACAATGTATTGAATTTTGTCGTGAGACGGGTGGGAAATAAAGCAAATGTATTAATTGTGAGGGGAGGTATTTTAAAACAATAGGCTTAAAGAAATTGAACTAAATTGATATGGTGTGAGGATCAACCCCTGTCCCCGTCCAATCAGAAGTAGTGGGCCCATAATTTTGAAACATTAATGGGAGGTGCCTGGGTGTAGAAGGGTATAATAGGTATAGATTAGTTAATTAGAAAGCAATGCTACATTCATTGATCCAGACGCTGATGCAGAGCAGAACTAGGCTGATTCGCTGTACAGAGAGGTCCTGAGGTGGGGGCGGCGGATTCTTAGAAGACGACTCGAGAGAAGCAAGGAGAAGCGAAGTATCAGAGAGGGGAACGACGCAGGCGTCGTTGATAGAGAGGTCACCTGTCCTGTCCTGAACTTGGTCTGGAGGTCTTTTGTCTTCATCCTTCTTGGGACCTATCTTTCCAACTCCTTGGCCAAGGGGTTTGGTTCTCGCACCTTTAGGTAAATATAAATGCAACCTTTAGCTGTGCTGCTGTCTCTATCTTCTTCTTTCTGAGGGACCGTCTTTGATCAATAATTGATTATTAGTATGCTTCTTCCTTGATATACGATTAAGTATTATGTGGTTTTGTAATTTACTCTGCTAAAAGAATTTAGATAAACATTTTAAAACTTCCTGACTCAGTGATTATTTCAGGATTATGAATTTTATTGAATGTCACTCATTTTAAACTTCCCAATTATCAAAGGGTCCATTGGTAAGTCATTACTCTTCAATCGGAAAAGTAATTGGTAGCAGGGATATTGATAAAGAGTACAACTGACCCACCAGCGGAAATTGCCAGCGTAGTATGAATGAATGGGCCCAGGTGAGTATTCGGTGTATGAATGCTTGTTGCTAGTAACCCGCGCTGGATCAAGAGCAGGTCCCGTCATTAGCTGGTTCTAATTCAGGATGGGTTTCGGGGCTTTCCCCTTTTTTTTCCTTTTCTTTTTCTTTCTCCTTTCTCTTGCTGCCTCTTTTCTGGCCTAAAAGGGTTAAAATCTTTGATAGACTATGCGGCAGGGTCGGGTGGCGTGGACCTACTGTAGGCGTTCATCATTCAGGTTTTTCCTGATTGCTCTATTGTTTGGGGGGGGGTTGGGGTGCAGGGGGGGTTTGGGGCAAGGGAGTAGGGTGGGTTGTGTTTTGTTGGGTCCTTCACGTTTCTTGTCTAGGTGCTAGTGGGAGAACGTGCTTCTGTCTTGGTGATCTAGAAAGTGTAAGAATTTGTTGTTGCTGTATTTTTAGACTTATGGTTTCTTGTTGCTGGGGGGGGCTCCATTTTTGATATTCTCTTGCCTTATTTTTTTTACCTATGCTGCTTCATTGATGGAATCGGTATGGAGCTAATATGGAGAACTTAATGCACTTTGGAATTGCTTCTGTGAATGTCTGTGGTCTAAATGATGCACGAAAGAGGCAGAAAGTCTCACAGGGCTTACGCCTGTTCGGGGCTGACTTAGTCTGCCTCCAGGAATCACATATTGAAGGATCACAGACAAATCTCCAAAATATTATGGGATATACTCTGATTGGAGGGACATCAGAGGGTGCGTGTTTTAGAGGGTAGCCATTTTGACCCGGAGCAATTGTCTGCTTCAGACCATGCAAACTAAAACTGATTCTCTTGGGAGATGGGTTCTGGCAGAATGTAGGTTATCATCTAAGCCCTCTTTCACCCTATGTTCAATTAATGGGAGTACAGTAGATGACCCCAGAGTAATTGATTGGCTTTCCGGGGAATTGGCTCATTGGCCTCTCCCTGTTATAATATGTGGGGACCTCAATATCAACTTACCCTGTGACAGGGACATGGATACTCAATCGCATTACTCAGGCTGAAAACCAAAAGTTTTACAGGCCTTGAGGAACCTATTTCACACACATGGGCTGGTCGATGCTTGGTCCCGTTTAAAACCAAATCAACCAGCGTACACCTACTATTCTGTGCCCCATTAATCACATGCCTGACTTGATTATTTTTTGGTTTCCTCTTCTTTGGTTCAGGTTATTAGCATTGATATTATTCCACGATTCATGTCGGACCATAACCCTTTAATTTTAGGTGTTAAGGGAATATCCTTCTGCAAAGAAGTTCTGACTTGGAGCTTTGAGAGGGATTGGTGTTTGATAAAGATTATCAAAATCACATGAAAAGCTGGATACAGGACTTTCTTGAGAGAAATATTGGCTCTGCTCCAGTCGAGGTGGTCTGGGACATCCCGAAGGCGGGAGACTCTACAGTTTTCTCTTAGAAAGAACAAACAGGAGAAACTGCAGATCTTGGAGCTTCAAAATAAATTAGCAAGGGCAGAGGAAAAACTTATTGGGCTGTCCAGAAGGGGGAGGAACTGTAGCCGGTACAACTAGAAGTTGCAGCAGTAAGAGCAGAAATTGGCGCAATCTTGGCCGAGAAAGCTGCCGCTAAGTGGGCCGCTGCGGGCAAAACAATTTATGAATTTAGTGAGCAAATCGGTCACCAGTTAGCTTTGAGAACTAGGCAGCACCTCACGAACAGCGGCATACATTCCATTCGGGTCCCGTTAGGGGGGATTACCAGCGAGCCGAATATAATTCAAACAGCCTTCCGCCAGTTTTATCAAGACCTGTATACTGAGGAAGACGCTGGCTCTCCAGCTGCTAGACAAAAAGCTATCGACAACTTTCTAAACCCGGTCTTGATTCACGCTTTAGCTTGGAGGATCGCAAACATCTAGAGGATCCCCCTTCTTGGGAGGAGATTGCCACGGCAATGTCTAGTCTACCTGATGGCAAGGCGGCAGGCACCGATTGTATACGGTAGAATTCTACAAAGTTTTTCCTACCCAGATTAAAGACATTTTTAAAGTCCTTTTGGTCCAAACTTTTAATGGCACGACTCCACTTTCATCTTGGTCGACAGTCAAAATTATTACCTTTCCTAAGAAGGATAAATCTCCCTTAGAAATGGGCTCTTACCGCCCTATAACGCTCATCAATGGAGATTCTAAAATCTACTCCAAGATCCTTGCTTCCCGGCTATCTGCCATTATTGAAAAACTTGTCTCCAAATGGCAACATGGGTTTATTCCCAAAAAAAGTACTACCGATCATATCCGGAAGACCATCACTCTGTTTGACGCGGCACAGTACACAGGAGACCCGATGGCGTTAATACTTCTTAATGCCTAAAAAGCTTTCGATCGGGTCTCCTGGCTGTTTCTGTGGAGCGTAATGCAGAGAATGGGTTTCGGGCCCGGGGTTATTCAGGCCGTCAAGGCTCTATATATAAATCCTACGGCTAGGGTTTTGATCAATGGGCGATTGACAGAGCAATTTGTAATAACTCGGGGGACTCACCAGGGTTGTCCCTGGTCCCCATTGCTCTTTGCAATGTATATCGACCCATTTATTAAAAGGCTTGTAAACAACCAAGGGATTCCGGCCATATATAGACACGGCTTTGAAACAAAAATCATGGCCTACGTGGACGACTTGGCTTTTGTGACGTCGGACCCCAGCAAGGCTATAGAACGAGAGGCACAGAATTTCGGGGAGGTCTCCGGGTATGCTCTAAATAAAGGAAAAACCCACATAATTGTGAATGATAAAATCAATTTGATTGATAATAGAGTCGTCACTAAAGCAAGGTATCTTGGGGTAAACATCTTGGCTGAAACGGATTTGATAGTCGGCGAAAATGTAGTCCTGTTACCTTCAGAGACAAAGAAGGAAGGCATTGAACTGGCTTAATAACTTACATCTGTCATTAGTTGGCCGGTGAAATGTCCTCAAAATGTTTTTTTTCCCTAAAATTCTACATTTTTTTAGAGCTATCCCCCTCGAATTTACCAACACAATGCTAAAGAAATTTGATGGTCTTTTCTCACAGTTTATCTGGGCCTATTCGCAGCCAAGGAGGTCTTTTAAATATCTATCTCTTCCCCGTGAGAGAGGTGGCTGGGCGCTTCCAAACCTGAAAATATATTAGTGGGCCACTATCTTGCAGATATGCCCAGTATTCTTACAAGACCGGCCTTCAGTTTTAACAACGGAACTCCCGTCTCCGTTTGAACCACTACTTGGGTCAGACGCTTGGGGGTGCTTATGTCGCCAGCTCGAATATGGGTATTATAAGAAGGTAAGGTTCAAGACCCTTATGGGAACCTATAAGGTCTTTACCGCCGTACGCAAGCTATTGGGGATTGGCAGATTGAACCATTACACCCCTACTAGTAACAACAAGAACCTGCCAGATATATTTAGGGGCTCTTATTTTCTAACTTGGCTTAGTTCCGGTATTAACAAACTGGGGTCCTGTATTCGACTGAAGGCACTCTGGCATTTGAGGATCTTAAAACTCAATTTGGTTTAAGTCATAAAGAGGCCTTTAAATATCTAGCTATCAGGAATTTTTTTATCACGCAAGGCAGGAAGGCCCTCAGGTTTGGCTAAATGTGAACTTATTGAGAGATTGTTAGATCCCATAACCACTCAAATCGGGACCATCTATGGCATTCTTAACAGCTTAATGCCGGGCGATCTGGCTAAAATATCTGGGAAATGGCAACGGAAACTAGATATCACCAATAACGTCGTCCAGTTAGCTCTTCAATCTGCCCAAAGTGATTTACTTTCAGCCAATTTGCAAGCCCAATTTTACAAAACATGTTTTTTTTGTATTATACCCTGAGTAAAATCGCTAAATGGGGAACTGGCAGAGGTACTAACTGTCCCCGGTGATCCGAATGTAGTGCAGACTCCGTTCATATGTTTGCCACATGCGAGAAACTTGGCCACTTGCTAATTGAGATCCAAGGCTTTCTCAGGACAGTTCTATCTCGAGATATCCTGCTTACTCCCACCACAGTTCCACTGGGAGTACAAGACACCATAGATAGGAAAAGTGATGGGGTCCTAATTTTTATCGCCATGGCAATTTATAGGTTGTGTATCACATCGGCTTGGTTAGACCCCAATCCCCCTTTATTTCAGCAGTGGTTGGCCCGGCTATATTCAATACACAACCTTAAGAAAGCTATTTACGCTAAGAAGGGTATCCGGGCTAAACGGAAGGATTTGGGAATTTGGGAACCTCTGTCTAGCTGGCTTTGTCAGACAAACCCACAATAAATTTAGGGAGGGGGGCAATGCCACCTATTCCTGAGCTTGTCTGGCAGACTGAAAGAGGAGTGTACAGCTCATTTATTTGAAGATTAGAAGAAGGGTCTTGTCCATCATGTTATCTTTATGCACATTTTGCACTTTTTTTACGCACTTTGCACTTTCGCATGGGTCACTTTATATTTGTGAATGTATTTTTGAAAACTGATTATTTACACTTTTGCACTTTATGAATGTTTGGAGCCTGAAGGATTGTGCTATGATTATCGCTTCCTACGATCTTGATGGATTATGTTTTTATGCAAAATGGACTATTCTCTAATTGATGACCTTTTTTCTCTGGATCGTGTCAGACCGGGAGGGCTAGGGTGGAGGGGAGGGGGAGGGACCTCGAACCTTGCTGCTCTGTTTTTTCTTGCCTGTTTGTATACTTAAAATGATAATTTAAAAAAAGACATACGATCATGCAAGGAAGCACTACTACTCATATATACATCGGTTACTCCAAAAGTGCTAGCACAGTTCGGCAAGTTCTTCGCGGAAGCAGTCAGATTACTATGAGAGCCTGGATCATCATAAAGGGGAATTGTCAAGCCTATAAATCCTCAATGGAGCCCCCTCTGGCCCGCACGTCAGCACCCAACAAAACAGCAGGACTTGGAGCTGGCACTCCTATAAGCCTGCTTGCACATGCCACTTGATACTCATTTATAGACTCAGATACCAACTTTCTTCATAAACTTTAAGTTTAGACTTTAAATTCGTTAAATTCTGATACATTTATGTTTTTAACATTTCTGTTTGTACCAGTCATTCTAAAAGATAGATCAATCGGACTGGTCAACCAAACAAACACACCATCTTAACATAAGCTTTACACTAGGTTCTGAAAAAGCAACACTCAAAGACTGGAGATAGTGAACCAATCTCAGATGAAGCTCTCAACTTCCTGCTTAAATGTTTATTCACTGTTAAAAATGAAGCTGGTGGCCACAGCTATGATCAACTACATGTCAAATAAGCCCTTCAAACAATGCTCAATGTCTGGTCTACACCAGTACATGGGCTTAATACTGTTAAGCTTCTCTTAATAAATAATTTTGTTTTACTATGTATTACATTTTATTGTGATAAAAGATTGTTATGGTTTTAATTAACTAAACAATAAATTTTGAATATTAAAAAAAATAAACACTTCCTAATGCATACCTAACGTATTACTGCTTTATAATTTATATACAGGCATAGCACATTTTCTTATGTTTTATTCATGACTACAGTACTCCTGTTTAATAATGTGACTAAAACTACCACAACTACCAGAATGCAAATAATATAGATGTATCTATTCTGCACATAATGCTTAGACATTTAAAACATTGTCATTGTTAAAGGCATTGCTCATGGTAATTGTAAACAGTACTAACATCTTAAACACATACCCTCTGCCAGATAAAGTTCATCTGATATGTTTTTTTCACATCACTGGGATGCTTTTTTTAATCAAACTCCCATATACTTCTTCATTTAGTTATATACATACCAGTGAATGTAGCACATAGATTATATTGTTCTTTTAGCTCTTTCTGGATAGTTTTGACACTGTTAAGATTTGAATAAATTAAGCACAAGAATGGTACACCACTCTCATAGAAGGCAACATTAAAATGGCAACCTCTTCAACTTTCCACTATATGATCATGAGAATGAAATCATGTCTTTAATTTAAGACTACTGTATCTCCACTTGTGAATGGTTAGCATCTGTTAACCCTTTCCTGTGAAAATGAGATTCCTGCCTGCGCATTTTTGTGATTTTTTCACGATCATCATGGAGTAGCTTCATTTTTTTAAATTTAAATACTACACAGCAGTTTATTACTTAGTCCTGAGTTGGAAATAAAGCTTAGCATTACTTAAATTGTGTCATCACTCCTTAACTTTAAAAAAAAATGTTCTGTCTCTTTAACACCCTTCCCCTCCAATACACTCCTAGCTAAGTGTACCTAGCAACCCAGTGGAACCAGTAGGTCACAAGTTCATGGCATATTCTAGAAGTAACATGCTACTTCCAAATGAGATACAGCAGTGGTTTACTCCACAGTTTCAAAAGCATATCCATGTCTGTATTGCATTTCTTGTATTAAACAACAGCCAAAAATAAGACTTCTTTCTAAGGCATCCAACACACTACCTAATTTTATTCTCTTTCATGCTGACAGCATGCAAAGAAGTATATATTTGTTTTTGGGAGAGAAAAAACACCTCCATTTTAACTGCTTTTCCTTTGGAAAACTACCTCTTCAGCTCCAGCCTTCTCCTGATTACTATTGCTCCTTCTCATCAAAATGCTTAGGGTATGGATTGTGGGCCCCAGCTATATCTATTGGGCTAAAGAGGCTGCAAAAAAGAGAGGTATTTACAGAGACTTGGGTTTGCCAAATGGGCAGATTACTTGGCCAAAGAGGGTTAAAGTTTCATCAGTTGCTGGTTTTGGTTAAATCCATTGTGGATTCCCAAGCACCTCACCTCACGATTGTGCATTGTGGTGGCAATGACCTATGCACATTGACTGGGGTAGGGCTGGAAATCCTAATGAAAGAAACCTTTGCAAAACTGATGTTGCTTTTCTCTCACACTGTCTTGGTGTACTCTAATATATGTCAAAGACAGATATGGAAGTGGTCAAATCAATTCTGTCCACAGATTGACAAAGCCAGGAAACATGTTAGTAAAACTGTTTCTGCATTCCTCAGAGACCATCGCATGGGCTGTATCTATAAGAGCAATCTGCGTTTTGACATGAATGGAATTTACAGAAATGATGGAGTGCAATTTACAGATGAAGGCAACAGGGTGTTTCTAAGTAACCTGAAACTCTGCATCCAGTCTGATGTGTAGCAGCCATATACACACAACCAATGCAATGGCTCTTGTCAGATCCACCCTAGTACCCAAAATATTGCGAAGTTTTTTTCTAATAGTTTTTTTACGTTTTTGACAATCTTCACAAAGACGTCATGATGCCCACGGATACATCGCGAAAACAGAAAACAAAACCAAACATTCAATGGCCACCAACACATCCAAAAATATGTAAAAATATCCATTCTGAACATTGCACTAATCGCAGCGGACGCGCTCAGCGGGCGCGCCGCTGGCACACCAAAGGTGGGCCAAAGGCAAGCCCTTCTGCGCCCATCAGCGTCCCTGAAGCGTCCAGCGCCAGCCACTAGGCCGGTATTTTGCCAGCTGACGTGCCTTGTATCTGTTTTGATAGGGCCTCCTTACTCTGTATGGCCCCCACAAGGAAATGCTCGACATGCTGGTCCCCGGGCATTCTCTGTGAAGAGTTTATTTGCCCCAGCTGTGCCTGGCCTCTTAGTATTCCGGCTCCCCCGGTCTTCTCCCGGCTCCATTGGTGCTGAGACCATCCAGAAACAGTTTAGGGCAGCATTGCTAAATACTAGATCGCTACAGAAACACAAAGTCCTAATATTTGATTTACTCAGTGACGAGGAGCTGTATGTACTCTTCCTCACAAAGACTTGGTTGTCTGCCACAGCCAACCCCACACCAGCATCAGCCATCCCTTCAAACTACAGAATTCTCAGGAAGGACCGCAACACAGGCAGAGGAGGTGGGACAGCCATCATATTTAAAAAAGATTATGAATGCTCATCCTTTGAGCTGGCAGGCCTCCAAGAGATTGAAGCATTAGTTTTCTGCCTTTCCCTCTCACCTAATCAGTTGCTGGCAGGGGTCCTTGTGTCCTGACCTCCCGGCCCTGGCAGCAGGTGCCTGCGCTCATTGGAAAGCGCATTGGCACCGTGGACAATCAGGTATGCAAATTTCATGGTAATCGGTGACTTTAATATCCACACAGACAACACAACAGGGCCAGAAACCATCGCTCTTCATGAAATTATGAGCCCTTTGATGCTCAAACAACAGGTCTTTGGGCCTACCCATCTGGCCGGACATACTCTCAACCAGGTTTTCTCCAATTTGAACCTAGCAATAGCACAGCCTACTCCTCTTCCTTGGATGGACCACTATCTCATCTCCTTTACATGGTCCCAGACTTGCAGTAAGCCGCCCATGAAAGGTAGTGTTTCTTCTACCTATCGGGCCTTTCACAAGTTACAGCCGGAGGTCCTCAACCATGTCTTAATTACTGCTTCCCCAGTCCTGACAGGTGATGTAGAATGTGTCACCGCCCACCTTGATAGCTGGATTAGTGAGACGGTTAACTCGCGAGCACCTATTAAAAAGATATCTCAGGCGAGATCTTGCCTGACTGCCCCATGGTTTAATGCTGAGCTTAGCACTTGTAAAGGCCAAAGTAAGAAACTCGAGAGAATATGGAGACGAAATTATCTCACAGATGACAAAGCCGCTTACAAGAATGCACTAAAGGTGTATCAGGGGAAACTGCAACTCGCCAAAAAAAAGCTTTTACGACACTAGGATTATGGAAGCGGACAACAAAGCGAAGGAAATCTTTAAAATTGTAGATTCCTTCTTGCGCCTTGTGGTCACCTCTAGAGCCTGCACCCCAACAGCAGAGTGGTGCAAGGAACTCAACCTGTTTTTCTATGAAAAAATTATGTCTATTCAAAAAAGCTTCCTGAACCCAGCACCCCCACTACAGAGTCAAGGGCCATGGCTATCTCCTTCCTCACCCAAGTATGCCACCTTAGATGTCTTCACTCCCATCTCACTCACTCAGTCTCTATCAGCATTAAAAAGCCTCAAATCCGGCTCCCCCCTCGATCCCTGCCCCATCACGGTGCTAAATATGGTGGCAACGGCGATTAATCCCTCTGTAAACCACATTTTTAATACCTCGCTGGTTACAGAGGAGGTTCCCTCTATGTGGAAAAAGGCCAAAGTTCTGCCACTGCTAAAAAACCCTGCAGCAGACCCTAAGCAAGTGGTAAACTACAGGCCCATCTCCCTTCTCCCCGCCTTCTCCAAAATTCTGGAGAAAGAAGTTAATCGCCAACTTTCCGATATCTGAAATCCAACGGTATTCTCCATCCTATGCAATCCGGCTTCCGCCCTCAATTTAGCACTGAGACCGCGCTTCTTGAAGTTACTGAGCACATCCGAAACACCCTTGATAGGGGAGGCAAAGCAATGCTGATACTACTTGACCTTAAAGCAGCATTTGACACTGTACCCCATCTCAAGCTGCTGGCGCACCTACACGAGATAGGGATCAGACACCAGGCTTTCAGCTGGTTAGCATCATTCCTGAACAGACAGACGCAGGAAGTCTGGCTGCCACCGTATACAGCTCAAGCCAGGCCCCTGTTGGTGGGCGTTCCGCAGGGGTCGGCTCTCAGTCCTACGCTGTTCAACGTTTATCTGACACCCCTCGCCACGCTCTCAGAATCTCTTGCCGCTAAGGTCATCTCGTATGTGGATGACACGCAGCTGCTGTTTACATGCGAGAAAGGCATGGATTTAGACGATAAGCTGATTTCTTGCTGTCTTACCAAAGTGTTTCAATGGCTGGAGTTGCATCATCTGAGATGCAACCCGGAAAAAACAGAGATTGTGACCTTTGGAGCTGTCCCTCACAACTTTGTGGAAGTTTGCTAGCCAAATAATCTACCGCACCCGGGCCCCCCGCAAAACTGTGTCAAGAATCTCGGAATTAAAATTGATAGTGCCCTCTCCTTCCTTCTGCAGATTCAAGCTCTGGCTGGGTCATGCTTCAGCGTGCTTCGCATGCTGAAAACATTTCTTCCGCTCCTATCTGAGGCTGCGGGCAGAAAGGTAGAGCAGGCCCTGATAACATCTAGACTGGACTATGGGAATGCACTGTACTTGGGCCTCCCTGACTATCTACTCAATAGACTACAGGTGGTACAGAACTCTGCAGCAAGACTGCTGCTCAGACTTCCTCCCAGGTCCCACATGACTCCTCACCTAAGGGCCCTGCACTGGCTCCCGGTGAAACAGAGGGTGGCGTTCAAAGCCATGGTCCTCATGTACAAGTCCTTGAATGGGACAGGGGCATCATATCTTAACGAGAGAATCAGTACTTACACCCCCGACCGCACTCTCCGTTCCTCCTTGGTGTGCATGGCAAAGGTGCCCCGAATTAATAGTCTCAGAATGGGTGGGGGATCCTTTTACTATCTAGGACCCCTCTCTTGGAACAGACTCCCACGCGACCTGCGGTTGATAGACAGCCTCAATCTGTTTAAGAAAAAGCTCAAAACCTACCTTTTCAACAGCTAGAACCCCTCAAGCGACCCTCTTCCCCCTCTGCCAGCGCCGGGACACTATTCTGAGTAGCCGTGCGCTTTATAAATTTATATAAACAATGCATCAACAACAAAAATTACAATAATCAAGAACAGATACTGGAAGAAACACGTAGTATATTTAGTAATCAGTGTTATTTAATCACACTGAACGTACATTGGTTTGCAATGTTATTTCAACAATGACAGAAAGTAGTGCCCCTAGGAGGGAAAAGAGGGGGATGTGAGTAATACGGTGAGTATTGTGATTGGAGTGAGGATATGAGGGTAAGTATAGAATAATTCCGATAACGAACGTGACTCCTCCATGCTAACTAGTTACGCGACCCCCAGCAACATTTATATCACTTACCAGCTTGATCAACAGCGATTAATCACTGTGACATTGTTTTCAATCATGGCTATTTATCTTTTAGAAATCATTTTAAATTTTGGGGCTCAAGATATGAGCCTTGTGTTGTCTATGTGACAAATTATGTGATTTGCACTATATCTTCTATACTTACCCTCCTATCCTCACTCCAATCACAATACTCACCGTATTACCCGCATCCCCCTCTTTTCCCTCCTAGGGGCACTACTTTCTGCCATTGTTGAAATAACGTTGCAAACCAATGTACGTTCAGTGTGATTAAATAACACTGATTACTAAATATACTACGTGTTTCTTCCAGTGTCTGTTCTTGATTATTGTCATTTTTGTTGTTGATGCATTGTTTATTGGGACCACTTTTTGTAATGTACTGTCCTATACCCAGGTCCCAGTGACGTATTTTGGGTTCGCCCCTTTTTTGTAACTAACTTATAAATTTATATAACATAACATAACAACATATTACTATATACATACTACTTTGAAAGTATGTTTAAACTCATATTTTTGTACTGCGTTTCTTAAAAAACATCTTTCAGACCTATTTTCCATTTTCGCAGTTATTTGGGGCGTCGTGATGTTGCTGTAACCGTGACAATTGTGCCTTTTGCATAAAGTGAAAACACATATATGCACACTTATTACAGTATTTTACACGTTAGTGCTTTATTACTGTACACTTCAAACTCATGTTTTTCTAGTGTATTTCTAGAACATCCATCTCTAAAACCTATTTTCTGTTTTCGCAGTGAGGCTGGAGATCGCAATGACGTTGCCCAAATACATAATAAGGTGCACCATACAACATTTCTGATTAGAGTTCATAGTCTTTCAAAAGCTCAGATTTATAGGACAGGCTGTCTTATAAATCCAAGCTTTTGAAACAAGACATGAAATAAAAAGAAGATTGACATATGAATTGGAAATCCGTCTTCTTTGGACTCTGGACTCTGTTCAGAAATGTTGTGTGGTGCACCTTATAGTGTATTTAGGCTTATCTAGTCCTCCTTTGGACTACACCTAGACAGCAGGTGCTAATATTGTCTGCACACTCCTAACATGTTAAATATCAGGGGATATACAGATAAGGTGCGTTTTGCTCGGGGTCCACTGTCACATTTTGGTTAAAATCGCAATGTCGTTGGTCATCGTGATCCCTCCGATTACGTTGCGAAAGCAGGAAGCAAAAGCAGGAAATAAATAGCAACCACCACATTCAAAAATGTATAACTATATAATTCATTCTAACCATCACAGTACATTACTCACTATATAAATAACTCTATAAAACATTTATCTCAGAATCTCAATATCTCTATAACAATGCGTATTAATGATACACTGATATATGTTTTTATATTACCACCAATCTTTGCAATGCCTTCGCGATAGTCGCAATGTCCCGGCGATGGTACATGGGGGGCACACTGGCGGTTGTGGCATCATCGTGAACATAGTGCGCAATCAAAAAATTATATTTTGGACACATAACTTGTGTCAATAACACCCCCATTTCTCAAACATGGGGTCAGAGTACTTTCAGCCCCAGGAACCATTCCCGATCAATAAAATGGCGGCCGCAACTTTATGTTCAGGTTCCGTCCAGGCAATTAGAGCATTCCTGTTGACGCGTGCATTCACAATTTCTCAAAAACCATTGCAAAAATTCCACGACCAGAGATAACACATTATAATTTTCTTACTAAATTTCTCAACAACTACTGAACGGATTTCCACCAAATAAGCAAAATGCACTTCCTTGAACCAACATCTACCTCCCTGACAAATTTGGTGTAAGTCCGTTCAGCAGTTCAGGCTGTAGGTGTGACTAAAGGTTCCTATCGGAATTAACATTACAAATGCACCCTTATTTTGTTCCTCAATTTCTCGGTCCCCAATGCAGAGATCACCACCAAGCTTTCCATGACACACAGAACCTATCTTGAAACTTTTTGGGGAAAGTTTTATGAAGACTGGTCAAATGACGCCAAGTTATAGGCCAGTCAAAAAATGTTTTTCCTCTGGAATCTGGGTCCTAACTATAACTATCTACTGGCGACTGCCTGTTGGCAATATATATATATATATTATATATTACCTACTGGCGGTCGCCAGTAGGTAGTTATAGTTAGAACCTAGTTTCCATAGGAAAAGGGTTTTTTGATTTGCCAATAACTTTGACGCCATTAGACAAATCTTCACGAAATTTTCAAAACTAATTGTTCACTCAGGTCAGCTCCTGTCTTGAAAGTTTCGGGGTGATTCGTCAAGGGGGGGCCGAGAAAAAAGGGGGTCCCAAAACATGTTTTCTCCATCTTAATTTCCATAGGATACTTTAGACACGGCTACAGCCTGAACTGCTGAACGGAATTACACCAAATTTGGCAGAGAGATAGCTCTTGGTCCAGAAAGCATGCTTTTTTTTTTAAATGGTGTAAATCCGTTCAGTAGTTTGTGAGAAATTTAAAGATTTACAGATATCGATAATTGAAAATTGTGAGATCTGATTGGCTGAGCCCTCCCGAGCACAAGCTTGCCTCTGATTGGCTGCCAACATTCCAAACCAGGAATTGTTGGCAGCCATCTTGTGCCTCGGACTGAGTGAAAATGAAAAAGGTGAGAGAAACATAAAAAAACAAGAAAAGGAGGCAGGGTAAAAACACCCTGGCCCCCCAGGCCTGCTCAGGGGGTCCAAAAAAAGCATTTTTTTTTTTACATTTTCGGCCGGGTCGCGCTGGGTGCGAGAACCCCGTCAAAAATGAAATAAAAATGAAGCGCGGGCTCCCGCGCTTCGTTTTTGAAAGCACCCGGGTGGGCCTGGGCCCGGAGGCAATCCTCATTTCTGTAGCGGGGGCCCGTGGGGGCCCCCACAGCCCCGGGCACTGCCACCTCCCTGGGGATTTATAATTTATTTGCAAGGGCATGCAGCCCCCCCGCAGCCCCGGGGACCGCCACCTCCCTGGGGCTTTATTATAATAGGATGGGGGGGCCTCGTGGCCCCCGCAAGCCCTGGGGACTGCCACCTCCCCGGGGCTTTATTAAAATACGGTGGGGGGCCCCCACAAGCCCTGGGGACCACCACCTTCCCGGGGTTGAAATAATGTGTGTGGGGGGCTCGAGCCCCCCACACTGCCCCGGGGACCACCACCTCCCCGGGGCACTGTTTATTTAAATTCAGGGGTCTGTTACGGACCCCCCAGGACCACCACCTCCCCGGGGCTTTACAAATGATGAGAGGGGGCCATGCGGCCCCCTCCAGGAGCCCTTGATGGCCCTGGGGACCGCCACCCCCCAGGTCCGGCTCCTGCAATTTCCCGGGACATTGCAGTTTGCTATGGCAGGGCGGGCGGACGCCTCCCACCCTGCCATACCAAACTCCTGTTTTGGTTTTTGGAAGCGAGAGCAGGAAACCTGCTCTCGCGTCCAAAAACCAAAGCAGATTGGTTTTGCACAAGGGGAGCTGCTTGTTAGCAGCTCCACATGTGCAAAAGCAATGCCGGCTCCCGCAGGAGGCGGGGAGCCGGCGGGACCGTGGGGGCATTGGGGCTCCCCCCATGGTCCCCAACGGTGAGGCCAGGCCCTGGGGGATGGGGTCCCCGGGGCCAGAAGTGGCCCGGGAGGGGGGCCACTCGGCCCCCCTCCCATTACATTTTTTTTTTTAAACGGAAGGCCGGCCCCGGGGTTGGGGTCCCCGGGCCAATAGTGGCCTAGGAAGGGGGGGGGGGCACATGGCCCTCCTTCCCAATAATTACATTTTGAAAAGGAGCCCATGTCCCGGGGGATGGGGTCCCCGGGGCTTTAATGGCCTTGGGAGGGGGGCCGTGCGACCCCTTCCCGTTTAAAAAAAAAAAAAAAAGGGGTCAGGCCCGGGGGGATGGGGTCCCCAGGGCCCCAAAAATGGTAAAAGAAGGGGGGCCACACAGCCCCCTTCTATAAAAAAATAGCCCCCCTCCCTGCAGCACTCTGCAAACGCGCCCCCTGGTGCATTGTAAGTTGGGGAATTAATTCCCCTTGAATACTGAGGGTCCCTGGGGGTCAACTATCCCACCAGGTACCTCCAGTAAGTGCCACACAGCTGGATTGCAGAGAGGTGGTCTGAGGCCACGCCCCTTTTTACACCACTCTGCAAACGCGCCTCTTGGTGCACTGCTGGTGGGGAGATGAGGTCCTCTTGTGTCCTGAGGACCTCAGAACACAAGTGGACTTCATCCTCCGAGAATCAGTGCGCCAGGAGCTGTGTTTGCAGAGTGGTGTAAAAAGGGGTGTGGCCTCGGACCACCTCTCTGCAATGCAGCTCTGTGGCGCTTACTGGAGGTTCCTGGTGGGCTAGTTGGCGCCCAGGGACCCTCAGGATTCAAGGGGACTTAATCCCCCATCCCAGAACACACCAGGAGGTGCGTCTGCACAGTGGTGGAGAAAGGGGACATGGCCTGGTATGAGAAGTTAGCAATCCTGCTGTGTGGGACTCACTGGAGGTAATAGGAGGGGTAGTTGGCCCCCAAGGTTGACGTTGGGGGCTAACTAGCCCTCCTGTTACCTCCAGTAAATCCCACACAGTGGGATTGCTAAGAGGTGTTCGGAGGCCACGCTCACCTTTCTCACAGGTTTCAGGGACGTTATAGTTTTAGGACATTTCATTCGTACAAAACCAGAGAAATTCGTCCGTTATAGTTAGTTGAGCTAACTATAACTCGTGGCCCCGCAATGCACTGCTGATGACGTCACATATTACATCATTCATGACATGGGCAGTGACATCACTGATGACATCTCAAATAACATCACTGATGACATCATCCAGTGACTGTGTTTCTGAAAAGTTTAAATATGTTTTATATATGTATGCCAAGGTGTATTGAAGAATGAGTGGGTGTATGAGTGTTTGAATGGATGATTTAGTAGGTGCGTGACTGACTGTATAAGTGAGTGATTAAATGTGTCTTACGGATTGCATGGGATAGTGACTAAACTATGTGAATGTCTGTATCAGTCTATCAGTTGGTGTGTAAGCGGCTGCATGGGTTGGTGAGTAGCTACATGAGTGTCTATATGGGTTATTGATTGGTTGTTTGAGTATCTGTATGGGTGCCTGAGTGTGTGTGGGTGGGTGGGGGTATGTGCATAGATGTGTAAGTGGGTGATTCACTGGGTGTATGGGTTCAAGAGTACATCTGTTAAGGGCTATAAGGGTGGGTAAGTGTGTGTATGGGTGTGTTGGTGAGTGAATGGATGTCTCAGTGGTACATGCGTGAGTAACTACATATGTGAAAGGCAGTATTTGTGAGTGCTGGAGTATATAAATGAATATGTGAGAGTGAATGATTGTGAGAGTGGCTGTATGGATGAGTGTGTGCTTGTATCAGTGATTGTGTAAGAGAGTAAGTATGTGTTAGTATCTGTATGAATAAGTGAGGTGGTGTGTGTATAACTGTATAGGTGAGTAAATGGGAGTGTGATTGATTCTTTGCATGACTGACTAGGTGTGTGAGTAACTCTATGGATGAGTGGCGGTGTGTGAGTGTCTGTATATGTGTATGAGTGCATATAATAGTGCTGTATTGATGAGTGACTGCATGTATGAGTGACTGTATGGGTGAATGAGTGGATGTGTGTGTGTAGACATAAGAATCAGTGAGTGGGTATGTAGTAACTGGTATTGGTGTGTCTATGGTTTCAAAAATGGTAGTCTGTATTTTAGAGTGGGTGTATAAAAGGTTATACTAGGGTGTGAGGAGGTGCATCAGATTATCACGTGGATGATGTCATCAGTGATGTAATTTGAGATGTCATCAGTGATGTCACTGACCATGTCATGAATGATGTATATGAGATGTCATCAGCAGTGCATTGCGGGTGCGCAAGTTATAATTAGCTCAACTAACTATAACAGCCGAATTTCTCTGGTTTTGTAAGAGTGAAATGTCCAACTAACTATAACGTCCCTGAAACCTGTGTTTTTTCAGTGAATTTCTAATGTTTTTTAAATGCTAATTTCTAACTATAACGTCCCTGAAACCTATGGTTTTTTCAGTGAATTTCAAAGGTTTTTTAAATGCTAATTTCTAACTATAACATCCCTGAAACCTATGGTTTTTCAGTGAATTTCAAAGGTTTTTTAAATGCTAATTTCTAACTATAACGTCCCTGAAACCTATGGTTTTTTCAGTGAATTTCTAAGGTTTTTTAAATGAAAATTTCTAACTATAACGTCCCTGAAACCTGTGGTTTTTCAGTGAATTTCAAAGGTTTTTTAAATGCTAATTTCTAACTATAACGTCCCTGAAATCTGTGGTTTTTTAGTGAATCTCTAAGGTTTTTTAAATGTTAATTTCTAACTATGCCTACATAGGTAGGACATGTGCAGAAAGAGGAAGAAAGGTGCAGAAAGTAGCAAGAGAAATGCAGAAAGAGGCAATAGAAGTCCAGAAAGAGGAAGAAAGGTGTAGAAAGAAGCAAGAGATGTGCAGAGAGAACCAACAGAGGTGCAGACAGAGGCCTTGTTGCAAAGTCATCCTGTGCCCTGTGCACCCCCCAACTTTTTGCTGACTTGTACTGGTGGTAACTGACTCTGACTGACCCTGGGCTCTGCGTAACCAGGCCCGAAGCCAGTGCTATGCTGAAAGACACTTAGAATACAGTGAAAATACCTACATACACTAGGGTACACTATGGGTTGGGGTACCCCTGTGATTGGCATGACCTCCCCTGTAAGGCCCTAGTACATAATAGGGCAGTGGGATTAAAATTACCTCTAAGTCCCTAGCATATAATAGGGCATGGCAGGTTAGGGAGCAGCAGCCCTTTTCTGCACTTGCATGTGTGCACTGCTGAGCCTGAGGTCAGTTTAAAAGTAGCCCTGTGTGTGCAGAAAGAGGCAAGAGAGGTGCAGAAAGAAGCAAGAGAGGTGTAGAAAGAAGCAAGAGCAGTGCAGAAAGAAGCAACAGAGGTGTAGAAAGAAGCAAGAGCAGTGCAGAACGAACCAACAGAGGTACAGAAAGAAGCAAGAGGGGTGCAGATTGAGGCAAGAGAAGTGAATAAAGAAGCAAAAGAGGTGCAGAAAAAGGCAAGAGGGGTTCAGAAAGAGGCTAGAGCAGTGCAGAAAGAGCCAAGAGATGTGCAGGAAATTGGAAGAATGGTGCAGAAAGAGGCATGAGGGGTGCGGAAAGAAGCAAGAGAGGTGTAGAAGGAAGCAAGAGAAGTGCAGAATTTTTACAACAGGGGTGCAGAAAGAGGCAAGAGGGGTGCATAAAGAGTCAAGAAAAGTGCAGAAAGAGGCAAGAGAATTTCAGAAACAGGCAAGAGAGGTGCACAAAGAGGCAAGAGGGGTGCAGAAAGAGGCAAGAGAGGAGCAAAAAGAGGCAAGACAGGTACACAGAGAGGCACGAGGTGTGCAGAAATTTGCAAGAGAGGTTCAGAAAGAAGCAAGAGAAGTGCAGAAAGAAGGAACAGAAGTGCAGAAAGAGGCAAGAGGGATGCAGACAGAGGCAAGAGAAGTACAGAAAGAGGGAAGAGGAGTGCAGCAATTTGCAAGATGGGTGCAGAAAGAAACAAGAGCAGTACAGAAACAACCAAGAGAGGTGCAGAAAGAGGAAAGAGTGGTGCAGAAAGAGGCAAGAGAAGTGCAGAAAGAAGCAACAGAGGTGCAGAAAGAGACAAGAGAACTGTAGAAAGAGGCAAGAGAGTTGCAGAAACAGGCAAGAGATTTGTAGAAGGAGGGAACAGGGTGCAGAAAGAGGCAAGAGAGGTGCAGAAAGAGGGAAGAGACGTGTAGAAAGAGGGAAGAAGGGTGCAGAAAGAGGCAAGAGGGGTACAGAAAGAAGCAACAGAAGTACAGAAAGAAACAAGAGAAGTGCAGAAAGAAGCAAAAGAGGTGCAGAAAGATGCAAGAGGGGTGTAGAAAGAGGAAGAGAAGTACAAAAAAGAAGCAACAGAGGTACAGAAGGAGGCAAGAGAAGGGCAGAAAGAGGCAAGCGAGTTGCAAAAACAGGCAAAAGAAGTGCAGAAAGAACCAAAAGCAGTGCAGAAAGAACCAACAGAGGTGCAGAAGGAGGCAAGAGGGGTACAGAAAGAGGCAAGAGGGGTGCAGAAATTTGCAAGAGAGGTGCAGAAAGAAGCAAGAGCAGAGCAGTAAGAAACAACAGAGGTACAGCAGGAGGCAAGAGGGGTGCAGAAAGAAGCAAGCGAACTGCAGAAAGAAGCAACTGAGGTACAGAAAAAGGCAAGAGTGGTGTAGAAAGAGGGAAGAGAGGTGTAGAAAGAGGCAAAAGAGTTGCGGGAAGAGGGGTGCAGAAACAGGCAAGAGGGGTGCAGAAAGAAGCAAGTGAGGTGCAGAAAGAGGCAAGAGAGGTGCAGAAACAGGCAAGAGAAGTACAGAAAGAGGCAAGAGAATTGCTGAAAGAAGCAACAGAGGTGTAGAAAGAAGCAAGAGAAGTGCAGAAAGAGGCAAGTGAGGTGCCGAAAGAGGCAACAGAGGTGCAAAAAGAGGGAAGACGAGTGCAGAAAGAGACAACAGGGGTGCAGAAAGAAGCAAGACAGGTGCAGAAAGAAGAATGGAAAGGGCAGAATGAAGCAACAGGGGTGCAGAAAGGCAAGAGAAGTGCAGAAATAGGCAAGAGAGTTGCAGAAACAGGCGAAAGAGGTACAGAAAGAGGGAACAGGGGTGCAGACAGAGGCAAGAGAGGTGCAGAAACAGGTAAGAGGGGTGCAGAAAGAGGCAAGAGGGGTACAGAAATTTACAAGAGAGGTGCAGAAAGAAGCAAGAGCAGTGCAAAAGAATGCAGCAGCGGTGTAAAAAGAGGCAAGTGAGATGCAGAAGGAGGCAAGAGAAGTGTTGAAAGAAGCAAGAGAGGTGCAGAAGGAGGCAAGAGAACTGCAGAAAGAGGCAAGAGAGTTGCAGAAACAGGCACAAGGGGTGCAGAATGAGGGAACAGGTGGGCAGACTGAGGCAAGAGAGGTGCAGAAAGAGGGAAGAGGGGTGCAGAAAGAGGCAAGAGGGGTGCAGAAAGAAGCAACAGAGGTGCAGAAAGAAGCAAGAGAAGTGCAGAAAGATGAAACAGAGGTGCAGAAAGAGGCAAGAGAAGTGAAGAAAGAGGTAAGAGAGGTGCAGAAACAGGCAGGAGAGGTGCAGAAAGAGGGAACAGGGGTGCAGAAAGAGGCAAGGGGGTACAGGAAGAAGCAAGTGAGGTGCAGAAAGAGGCAAGAGAGGTACAGAAAGAGGCAAGAGAGGTACAGAAAGAGGCAAAAGAGGTGCAGAAAGTGGAAGAGATGAGCAGAAATAGGCAAAAGAAATGCAGAAAAAAAGAAAGGTGCAGAAAGAAGCAACAGAAATTCAGAAAGTGGCAAGAGAGGCGCAGAAAGAACTGGTTTGCACACCATTAGTACCAATTTGACACCCACATTTAGCAAGAAGTAACAGGTGACCATTCTAGGTTTGCAAAGGGCCTTCCACCACACTGTAACACTTGTCGTTGCACTTTTAGTAGCGTTTGAGCAGTTTGAGCTAGAAACAAGGTTTTTTTTTCCAAATCTATAGATTATGCAGCAGATGATGGATTATGTGGCAAATGCACAAAATGTATAATTGTGCGAAAGTCAGTGCAGCCAAACAGTCGCATAATTCCACTGACTAGGTCCAAAAGTACTCCTCAGTGGTTCCTTCTTTTTTTGTCTCATTGAGTTTATGATTTAGCTTCTACGGAAACGAGGAAGACTAAACCTGAGGTAACCACTCCACATCACAGACTACCATACCACATAATTACTCTCCATAACACATAATCCCCCTCTACATAATTCCTATACACTAAATACCACATATTTTCTATCCACATAATTTCACTGCACAACACACCACATAATTTCACTACACACAATGTACATCAACTCCACTCCAAAAAACATTAGTAAAAAACTTTTACATTTACAACGCCAATAGCTCTAACTCTCGCAAATGCGAGACCTATTACATTGCAAATGCTTCTTTAACTAGTAGTCGCATTTGAAGAGTGGTGGAGAAAGGGGGCTGGGCCTCCGACCAGCGCTCAGGAATTCCTCTGCGTTGGACTTACAGGAGGTAACAGGAGGGCTTCTTGGCCCCCAAAGTCCCTCAGGAATAAAGTGGACTTCATCCCCCAACCAGTAGTGTGCCAGGAGGTGCGTTGGCAGAGTGGTGGAGAAAGTGGGGCGTAGCCTCCGAAGACCTCTTAGCAATCCCACTGTGTGGGACTTACTGGAGGTAACAAGAGGGGTAGTTGGCCCCCAAGGACATCCTTGGGGGCCAACTACCCCTCCTATTACCTCCAGTAAGTCCCACACAGTGGGATTGCTAAATTCTCATAGCAGGCCACGCCCCCTTTGCCCACCACTCTGCAAACGCACTCCCTGGCGCGCTCTTGGATGGGGATTGAAGTCCCCTTTGCTGCTGGGGGTCCCTGGGGGCCAACTAGCCCTCCTGTTACCTCTAGTAAGCCCCACACAGTGGGATTGCTGAGAGCTGGACACAGGCCACAACCCCTTTCTCCACCACTCTGCAAACGCGCCTCCTGGCGCGCCCTTGGTTGGGGGATGAAGTCCCCTTGCCTGCTGAGGGTCCCTGGGGGCCAACTAGCCCTCCTGTTACCTCTAGTAAGCCCCATACAGCTGGATTGCTGAGAATGGTCAAAGGCCATGCCCTCTTTTTATACCACTCTGCAAACGCGGTTCCTGGCGCACTGCTGCTCGGAGGAAGAAGTCCACTTTAGTCCTGAGGTCCTCAGGACACAAGAGGACCTAATCACCCCACCAGCAATGCACCAAGAGGTGCTTTTGCCGAGTGGTGTAAAACGGGGCGTGGCCTCGGACTACCTCTCAGTAATCCCACTGTGTGGGGCTTACTGGGGTACCTGGTGGGCTAGTTGGCCCCTCAGGACCCATGAGATTGTAGGGGACTTCATCCCCCAACCCAAAACGGGCCAGGAGGCGCGTTTGCAGAGTGGTGCAGAGAGGGGGCGGGGCATCTAGCGAGATGCGGCTTTTCTTTTTTTTTTTTGTTAGAAGGGGGGCTGTGTAGCCCCCCTTCTCTTAATATATTTTGGGCCCTGGGGACCTCATCCCCCAGGGCCTGACCCATTTTTTCCCTTTAAAAACGGGAAGAGGGCCGTGCGCCCCCCCCCCGAGCCCGATTATGGCCCGTGGACCCCAACCCCCGGGGCTAGGCCTTTGTTTTTTTAATATTTATAGGGGAGGGGGGCCGTACGGCCCCCATCCCCAGGCCGATTTTGACCCCGGGGACCCTAACCCCCGGGGCCCAGCAAAACCTTTTTTAATAGAAGGGGGACTTCCCTGGGCCACTTTTGGCTGTGGGGACCCCATCCCCCGGGGCCTGGCCTCCATGTAAAACATTTTTTTTTTTACTTTTATGGGAGGGGGACCACGTGGCCCCCCTCCTGGGCTACTTTTGGCCCCGGGGACCCCATCCCCCGGGGCTTGGCCAATCCTTTTTATTTAATTTTTTTTAAAGAGGGGACCGAGTGGCCCCCCTCCCAGGCCATTTTTGGCCCCGGGGACCCCATCCCCCGGGACCGGCCCTTACGTTGGGGACTGTGGGGGGAGCCCAAATGCCCCCGGGTTCCCAGCCGGCTCCCCGCCTCCTGCGGGAGCCGGCATTGGTTTTGAGCAAAATCTGTATTTGTAAAGCGCGAACTACTCACCCTTACGGGTCTCAAGGCGCTGGGGGCCGTCATGGAAATTAAGTGAGCTATTGCCCAGAGTCACATGGTGCTGAGCTGAGCTGCCGCCGGAGCCGGGGATCGAACCGTGAGTCCTGTGCTCCGAAGTCAGCTGCCCTGGCCGCTGCACCACACCTCTCCAGCAAGGGGAGCTGCTGGCATGCAGCTCCCCTTGTCCAAAAGCAATTCTGCTTTGCTTCTGGGAAGCGAGAGCAGGTTTCCTGCTTTCGCTTCCAAGAAGCAAAGCAGTGTTTGCTAGGCAGGGCGGGAGCCGTGCTCCCGCCCTGCCATAGCAAACGGCAATGTCCTGGGGATGGGCACCCCGGGATATTGCAGGAGCCGGCCCAAGGGGGTGGCGATCCCCAGGGCCATCGAGGGCTCCAGGAGGGGGGCCAGCAAGCCCCTCTCCCAACTGATTTGTGCCCCGGGGCGGTGGT
This sequence comes from Calotriton arnoldi, assembly GCA_963921515.1. Classification (NCBI taxonomy): domain Eukaryota; kingdom Metazoa; phylum Chordata; class Amphibia; order Caudata; family Salamandridae; genus Calotriton; species Calotriton arnoldi. Next base: position 385,283 of record CAWUFW010007505.1, on the reverse strand, counting down.
GGTCCCTGGGGCCCGGGGGGGCCGCAACGGACCCCTGCATTTTAATGAAGAGTGCCCCGGGGAGGTGGTGATCCCTGGGGCTGTGTGGGGGGGCTCGAGCCCCCCCCCACACTTTGTTATTAAAAGTAGCCCTGGGGAGGTGGCGGTCCCCGGGGCTGCGGGGGGGCCTGCGAGGCCCCCCTCCCCAAAATAATAAATGCCCCGGGGAGGTGGCAGTCCCTGGGGCTGCGGGGGGCCCACGAGGCCCCCTCCCTAAAATATTAAATGCCCCGGGGAGGTGGCGGTCCCCGGGGTTTGGGGGAGCCTGTGAGGCCCCCCGCTCCAAATTACTCTTGCCCCGGGGAGGTGGCAGTCCCCAGGGCAGCGTTGGGGGGCAGGAGCCACCCACACATTTTTTTGAAAATGCCCCGGGGAGGTGGTGGTCCCCAGGGCTGGCCCCCTGCATATGATTAACTAAGCCCCAGGGAGGTGGCAGTCCCCGGGGCTGCTGGGGCCCCCGCGGGCCCCCGCTAATTAATTGGACATTGCCCACGGGACCTGGATCACCCGGGGCCTTAAGGAAAACGAAGCGCGGGAGCACACGCTTCATTTTTCTTTTTTTTCCGGCCGGATTTGCACACCCAGCACGAATTCGGCTTATTTTTTTGTTAAAAGTTTTTTTTTTTGGGACCCCCTGAGCAGGCCTAGGGGGTCAGGGTGTTTCTACCCTGCCCCCTTTTCTTGTTCTTTATCTTTGTTTTACTGTTTTCTGATGACTCAGTTTTACCGAGTCACAAGATGGCTGCTAACACATTCTGGTTTGGAGTGTTGGCAGCCAATCAGAATGAAGTTCGTGCTCGGGAGGGTTCGCAAATCCTCCTTGGTGCTCAGATATCGATATTTTTTTTTTTAATTTCTCAGCAACTACTGAACGGATTTACACCATTTAAAAAAAAAGCACGCTTTCTGAATCAAGACTTACCCTTTTGCCAAATTTGGTGTAATTCCATTCAGCAGTTCGGGCTGTAGCTTTGTCTAAAGTTCCCATGGAAATTAACATAGGGAAAACACGTTTTGGTACCCCCCTTTTTTCTCAGCCCCCACTTGATGAATCACCCTGAAACTTTCAAGACAGGAGCTGACCTGAGCGAACCATTAGTTTTGAAAATTCCGCCAAGATTCGTCAACTAGCGCCAAAGATATTGGCAAAAGAAAAACTCTTTTTGAAAAGAAACAAGGTCCTAACTATAACTGCCTACTGGCGACCGCCAGTAGGTAGTAAAAAAAAAAAACATACATATATATATATATATATATATATAGTGATGTCGTTTGAGCTATCATCATTGATGTCATCAGTGATATCACTGACCTTGTCATGATAGATGTAATATGTGAGGCCATAAGCAGTGCATTGCGGGGCATAAGTTATAGTTAGTTCAGCTAACTATAAATGCTGAATTTCACTGCTATTGTATGAGGCAAATGTGAGCCTAACTGTAACTCCACTGTAACCTTTGTTTTTTTTCTGTGAATTTCTATGTTTTTTTAATGTTATTTCCTAACTATAACGTCTCTGTGACCTTTGGTGTTTTAATGAATTTCTACATTTTTTACCGTTCTTTACTAACTATAACTTACCCGTAACCTTTGGTTTTTTAAGTGAATTTCTAAATGTTTTTTTATTTTATTTCCTCATTTTAACCTATAACCTTTGAGAGTGAATGTGTGAGTGAGTGCATCAGTGTCTCAGTGGGTGAGTGAGCGAGTGTGTGACTGTCTCAATGGGTCTGTGAGTGGATGTGTGAGTGTCTGAGTGGGTTTGGTAGTGGCTGCATAAATGTCTCACTGGGTATGTAAGTGGATGTGTGTGTGTCTGAGTGGGTCTGTGAGTGGGTGCATGAGCGTCTGAGTGGGTTTGGGAGTGGCTGAATACGTGTCTCACTGGGTATGTGAGTGGGTGTGTGAATTTCTGAGTGGGTCAGTGAGTGGGTGTGTGAGTCTCTGATTGGATCTGTGAGTCGGTGCGTGAGTCTCTGAGTAGGTCTGTGAGATGGTGTGAGTGAGTATGAGTGGTTTTGCAAGTGATGCATGAGTGTTTGGGTGGGTCTGTGACTGGGTGTGTTAGTGTCTGAGTGGGTCTGTAAGTTGTGCTTCAGTCTCTGAGTGAGTCTGTGAGTGGGTGCATGTGTGTCTGAGTGGGTCTGAGTGGGTGCATAAGTCTCTGAGTGACTCTGTGAGTGGTTGCAAGAGTCTGTGACTGGATCTGAGAGTAGGTGTATGTGTCTCTGAGTGGGTCTATAACTGGATGAGTTAGTGTCTGACTGGGTCTGTGAGTGGGTGCATTAGTGTTTAAGTGGATATCAAAGTGGGTGCATCAGTTTCTGAGTGAATCTTTGAGTGGGTGCATGAGTGTCTGAGTAGGTCTGTGACTGGGTGCATAAGTCTCTGAGTGGGTCTGTGAAAGGGTACTTGAGTCTCTGAGTGGGACTGTGAGTGTGTGCATGAGTCTCTGAATGATCTGTGAAAGTGTGCATGACTGAGTGGGTGTGTGACTGGGTGTGTTAGTGTTTGATTTGGTCTGTGAGTGGGTGTGTGAGTCTCTGATTGGGTCTGTGACTGGGTGCATGAGCCTCTGAGTGGGTCTATGAGACAATACATGAGTCTCAGAGTGGGACTGTAAGTGGGTTTATGAGTATCTGAGTGGGTCTGTGAGTGGGTGCATCAGTGTCCAAGTGGGTGTGTAAGAGGTTGCATGAGTCTCTGAGTATGTCTATGAGTGAATGCATTAATGTCTGAATGAGTCTGGGAATCTATTTTTAAAAGTTTTTTGCTGATATTTGCGAATTCCACACAACGTTACATGGGGGAGAGGTGCTGATGGTTGTGAACAATTCACAATTATTGCGTGTGAAATACAAAACCTGTTTTACAACATATTATACACATCAGGGGTCCCTCGAAGACCCCTGTACACCAAACATAGGGTCAGGATACCTCTACCCTGACCCCTTATAGCACTATTGATTTTAATTTTCAGCCCTAGGGACCGTGCTCCTAGATGGTAGCTGCAACTTTCTGCTTAGGTTGTGACCAGCCAATCACAGCATTCCTGTTGCGACACCTATCTACAAATAAGCAGCAAAACCATTGCGAATTTTTCACAGCCACAGATATACAAATTTGGATTCCCTTCAATTTTTCAACAACTAGTGAACGAATTTACACCAAATAACAAAAAGCACAATCTGCAGAACAAAATCTACCTTTCTACCAAATTTGTTGTAATTCCGTCCAGCTGTTCGGGCTGTAGTCATGTTCAAAACTCCTATGGAAATTAACATGGGAACTGCATTTTTTTACCCCCCCTTTTCTCGGCCCCCACTTGAGGAATCACGCCGAAACTCTCCATGCGCAACTAGAATTACTAGCACACTTTTGTTTTGAAAATGTATTGATGATTGTCAAACGGCATCAAAGAGATAGGTAAGTCCAAAAACGCTTTTCCTATGGAAACTATAGCTACCTACTGGTGACCGCCACCAGGATATATATATATATATATATATATATGACCTCTGAAGACCTCTCAACAATCCCGCTGTACGAGACTTACTGGAGGTAACAGGAGGGGTTGTACGCCCCCAAGGACCCTCAGCAGCTAAGGGGACTTCATTCCCCAACTAGCAGTGCACCAGGAGGCATGTTTGCAGAGTGATAGAGAAAGGGGGTGGGCCAAGAAAACCTCTCAGCAATCCTGCAGTGTGAGACTTACTGAAGGTAACAGGCAAGGCAGTTGGCCCACAAGGACATCTTTGGGGCCCAACAACTCCTTCTGTTACCTCCAGTAAGTCCCCCACAGCGCGATTGCTTGGAGGTCTTCAGAGGCCATACCCCCTTTCTCCACCACTTGCAAACACGCCTCCTGGCATGCTGATGGTTGGGGGAGGAAGTCCCCTTCGCACCAGAGAGTCCATGGGGACCAACAAGTCCTCCTGTTACCTCCAGTAAGTCCCATACAGCGGGATTGTTGGGAGGTCTTCAGAGGCCATGCCCCTTTCTCCACCACTCTGCAAACACGTCTGCTGGCGCACTGATGGTTGGGGGATGAAGTCCCCTTGGCTTTTGAGGGTCCTTGGGAGCTATCTACCCCTCCTGTTACCTCCTCTAAGTCCCCCACAGCTGGATTGCTGAGAGGTTGTTGTTGGCCACGCCCCCTTTCTCCATCACTCTGCAAATGCACCTCCTGGCACACTACTAGTTAGGAGAAGAAGTCCACTTTACTCCTGAGGCCCTCAGAAGGCAAGGGGACGTCATCCCCCCACCAGCAGTGTACCGAGAGGCGCATTTGCAGAGTGGTGGAGAAAGGGGGTGTGGCCTCCGATCACCTCTCAGCAATCTCTCTGTGTGGTAACAGGAGGTCTTGTTGGCCCCTAAGGAACCTTAGCAGGCAAGCGGACTTCATCCCCTAAACAGCAGCGCGCCAGGAGGCGAATTTTCAGAGTGGTGGAGAAAGGGGGTGGGGCCTCTATCATGCAGGTACCATTTTCTTTGTTTTAATTATAAAGGAAGGAGGGCAGTGTGCCCCCCTTCCCTGGGCTATATTTGGGGGCCAGGCAGCGGCTCACTTAGGGCTGATTACGACCCGGGGACCTCATCCCCCAAGCTCAGCGTTTCTTTTTATTAAAGGAAGGGTGGCCACATGGTCCCCATTCTGTGGGCAAATTTTAGCCGCATGGATGCCATCCCTCAGGGCCTGCCCTTTATTTTTTTATATATTTTTTAAAAACAAGGAAGAGGGCTGCACGGCCCCCTTCCCGGGCTGATATCTGCCCGAGGCCCCATCCCCTAGGGCCAGGCCTTTATTTATATGTTTTTTTTTTTAAAGGGGAGGGGGACGCAAGGCCGTTCTTCCCAGGCCAATTTCATCCCCATGGGCCCCATCCCCCGGGGCATGGCCTCTAGGCTGGGTGCCCTGGTCCCATCCAGCTCACCCATGGAGACCGCGGAGGACCCTGAAGGCAGGGGCAAGCATTGCTTTGAGACCCAGGGAGCTGCTAACATGCAGCTCCCTGGATCTCAAAGCAATGCCTGCTTCCCTGCTCACTTGACAGCAGGCAGGGAAACAGATATGCTCTGCTTTCAGCAAGCTAAAGCATTTTCTGCTCTCGCTTGGTTAAAGCAAAGCACTTGTTTACTATGGCTTGGAGGGAGCAGTGCTCCTGCCAAGCCATAGCAAACTGCAATATCCCGGGGGTGGGTACCCCGGGAGATTGCTAGAGCTGGCCTTGTGGGCTGGCTCCAGGAGAGGGGCCACGTGGCCCTCCTCCAATTTTAACGTTAGCCCCAGGAAGGTGGTGGTCCCCGGGGCTGGGGGTCCGCAGCATACCCTCTTCATTATTGTGTTTGTGCCCCGGGAAGGTGGCAGCCCTCGCCTTTTCCTTTTTTAAATAATTTATGTGCCCCAGGGAGGTGGCGGTGCTCGCTGCAGCGGAGGAGTCGTAGGACCTCTCTGCATTTTCTAAAAAAAACAGTGTGCCCTGGGGAGGTGGCGTTCCCCCCGCCTTCCTTTAAGAAAACAGTGTGCCTCGGGGAGGTGGCAGTCCCTGAGGCAGCGGGGGGCCAAGCGGGTCCCCTGCATTTACAGCATTCATTGCCCCGGGGAGGTGGCCGACCCTGGTGCTGCGGTGGGCCAAATGTGCCCACCGTATTTTTATTGTTTACTGCCCAAGGGAGGTGGCGGTCACAAGGCTTTTTAGAAGCCTAACAGCGGGCCCCATGAGCCCCCCTCCTTCATACCCCTGGGATTTTGTCCACCGTGGGGCGTAAAATTATTTTACCGCTGATTTGCAAACCCACACATGAGTCTGTAGCAAAAAAAAAAATGTTATGCTTTTTACCCCACGCGGGTTCCCTGAGGGACCCCACCATCTGGGGGTTAGGGTATTCCTACCCTGCCCCCTTTTCTTTATTTTTTACTTTGTTTGTGAGACTCAGCTCCAAGGTGGCGGCCAACACTTCCTGGTTGAAGTGTTAGCAGCCAATCAAATTTTAGTAGGGTCCGCGAGTCCACTGCAGGGACTCGTGTTCCCAGATATCTATTTTTTAAGGTAAAAATCTCAAAAACCACTCAATAGATTTACACCAAATCACAAAAAGGACGCTTTCTGGACCAATATTTAGATTTCTGCCAAATTTGGCACAATTCCATTCAGCAGTTCGGGCTGTAGTCGTGTTCAAAAAATGAAGAACCCCCAAAGACATAGCATTGGGACCCTCCTTTTTTCTAGGCATCCGCTTGACGGATCACCCAGAAACTTTCAAAATAAAAGAGAAGGTTTCAGGGACGTTATAGTTAAAAATTAGCATTTAAAAAACCTTGGAAATTCACTGAAAGAACCATAGGTTTCAGGGACATTATAGTTAGAAATTAGCATTTAAAAACCTTAAAAATTCACTGAAAAAAACCACAGGTTTCAGGGATGTTATAGTTAGTTGGACATTTCACTCGTACAAAACCAGAGAAATTCGGCCAGATTAGTCATTAACCCATGTATTCACTAAGACATGTTTAATCACTCACTTATACAGTCAGTCACGCACCCACTAAATCATCCATTCAGACACTCATATACCCACTCATTTTTCAATACACCTTGGCATATATATATATAACATTCTTAAACTTTTTAGAAACACTCACAGGATAATGTCATCAGTGATGTCATTAGTGATGTCATTGGAGATGTCATGAGTGATGTCATCAGTGATGTCACTGACCATGTCATGAGTGATATAATATGTGACGTCATCAGCAGTGCATTGTGGGGGCATGAGTTATAGTTAGCTCAGCTAACTATAACGGCCAAATTTCTCTGGTTTTGTACGAGTGAAATGTCCAACTAACTATAACAATCCTGAAACCTGTGTTTTTTTTTGTGAATTTCTAAAGTTTTTTAAATGCTAATTTCTAACTATAACTTCCCTGAAACCTATGGTTTTTCAGTGAATATATATATATATAATTTTAACAACAGAAGGATGGCATTGCCGGGTGACTTCCGGGATTGGGAAGATTTGGGTAATTTTGCCATTTCTGATTTAAATTTATTGAGGGATATGGATAGTTTGTCCAGAAGAGAAAATAATGAGGTCACTGATGACAGGCTCATTGAAGATCAAGGGCTTAATGTTTTTGAGAGACCAATCACTCCATTTAAACCTAAGTCCATTTTTCTACCCATGGTGCCACGCAATTCCATAGATATGTTTGCAGAATTTGTGGTACATGACCTTAAAACAGTGCAAAAAAAATATATATATATATTATCTACTGGCGGTCGCCAGTAGATAGTTATAGTTAGGACCTATTTTCCATAGGAAATCCGCGACATTCTATTTGAAATAACTCTTGCGTCGGTTGACGAATCTTTGCGAAATTTTCAAACTTTATGGCCCGCTCCGGTCCGCTCCTACCCTGAAAGTCTCAGGGTGATTCGTCAAGCGGGGGCCGATAAAAAAGGGGGTCCCAAAACGTGTTTTCCCCATTCATTTTCCCATAGGAAACTTTAGACACGGCTACAGCCCGAACTGCTGAACGGAATTACACCAAATTTGGCAAAGAGGTAGTTCTTGGTTCAGAAAGAACCCTTTTGTTAAATGGTGTAAATCCGTTCAGTAGTTCCTGAGAAAATCAAAAGTTAAGCCACATATATATCTATGGCCGAGTAGGGTCCGCGTACCCTCCCGACCACGAGCTGCATGCTAATTGGCTGTCAAGTGGCTGTCAACACTCCAAATCAGGAAGTGTTGGCAGCCATTTTGTCCCTCGGTAGAACCGAGGGACAGAAACAAGTGCGCAAAGCGCAAAAGGGGGCAGGGTAGAAACACCCTGACCCCTAGGTCTGCTCAGGGGGTCCCACAAGGACCCCCTGGGCAGAAAAAGCATTTTTTAAAAAAAATCAGCAGGATGCGCTCAGGGTGCGCGGATCCTGCCGATTAGAAAAAAACCCAGAAGAAACAAGTGCGCAAAACGCACAAAGGAGGCAGGGTAGAAACACCCTGACCCCTAGGTCTGCTCAGGGGGTCCCACAAGGACCCCTGGGCAGAAAAAGCATTTAAAAAAGAAATCGGCGGGATGCGCTCAGGGTGCGCAAATCCCGCCGTAAAGAAAATCGAAGAGCGGTCTCCCGCGCTTCGATAGTTATTTTGCCCCGGGTGGCCCAAGTCCCGGGGCATGCGGGGGTGGGTTTATAGTTAATGGGGGGCCTCTAAGGCCTCTAAGCCCCGGGACTGCCACCCCGGGCTTTCTAATAAAATGTTGCGGGAGGGCACTCGGCCCTCCCGCAGCCCCGGGGACCACCACCTCCCCGGGGCTTCTTTAAAAAAATCAGTTCCTGTGTGGGGGCTCCCCCACACGCCCCGGGGACCGCCACCTCCCGAGGCACTAATAATGTAAATGCGGGGGTCCGTAACGGACCCCCGAGCCCCGGGGATCACCACCTCCCCGGGGCTTTAAAGACATGGGAGGGGGGCCGCTGCCTCCCTCCTGGAGCCTGTGGTGGCCCTGGGGACCGCCACCCCCCAGGGCTGGCTCCTGCAGTGTCCCGGGGTGCCTAACCCCGGGACACTGTAGTTTGCAATGGCAGGACGGGAGCCTCGCGGCTCCCGTCCTGCCATTGCAAACTGCTTTGCTTCATTGAAGGGAGTGCAGGAAACCTGCTCTCGCTTCAATGAAGCAAAGCAGACTGCTTTCCACATGGGGAGCTGCATGTCAGCAGCTCCCCATGTGGAAAAGCAATGCCGGGATGGTGGGGGGATTGGGGACCCCCCCACGGCCAGCCCCGGGGGATTGGGTCCCCGGGGCAAGTAGTGGCCCGGGGGCCACGCGGCCCCCCTCCCCCCCCCAAAAAAAAGAAAAATAAAGGCCTGCCCCGGGGGATGGGGTCCCCGGGGCAAAGGAGGCCTGAGGAGGGGGCCACGCAGCCCCCTCCTTAAAAAAATAATAAAAAGAGTGGCCATGCCCCGGGGATGGGGTCCCCGGGGCCGGAATCGGCCATGGGAGGGGGACACGCGGCCCCCATCCCGTTTTTTAAGAAAAAATGAAAAAGGGGTAAGGCCCTGGGGGATGGGGTCCCCAGGGCCCAAAAAGGAAAAGGAAGGGGGCCACACAGCCCCCTTCGAGGAAAAAACCCCCAAAAAAATGATCGTGCCGCAGGCCCCGCCCCCTTCCTTTACCACTCTGCAAACGCGCCCTGGCGCGTTTGCAGAGGGGAACGAATCCCCTTGAATACTGGGGTCCCTGGGGCCAACTAGCCCACTAGGAACCTCCAGTATGCACCAGGGGCTGCATTGCAGAGAGGTGTACAGAGGCCACGCCCTCTTTACACTCTCTGCAACGCAGCTCTGTGGCGCTTACTGGAGGTACCTGGTGGGATAGTTGGACCCCAGGGACCCTCAGGATTCAAGGGGACTTAATCCCCAACTTAAAACGCGCCACAGGGCGCGTTTGCACAGTGGTGAAGGGAGGGCGGGGCTTCAGGTGACATGTGTGCAAACAGGCCACATGGCGCGTTTTAAGATGGGGAATTAAATCCCCTTCAATCCTGAGGGTCCCTGAGGCCAACTAGCCCACCAGGTACCTCCAGTAAGCGCCACGGAGCTGCGTTGCAGAGTGTTGTAAAAGTGGCGTGGCCTCTGAACACCTCTCTGCAACGCAGCTCTCTGGCGCATACTGGAGGTATCTGGTGGGCCAGTTGGCCCCTAGGGACCCTCGGGATTGAGGAGGAATTAATTCTCCAACTTAAAATGCGCCACAGTGCGTGTTTGCAGACATGTCACCTCAGGCCCCACCCCCTTCCTTCACCATTGTGCAAATATTCCTCTAAAATCAGCTGAACTACGAATTCCGATTTACTCACCTGTTATCAGGAGAGACCTCAGTGCTGCATCTTTGAGCCCAGTACTGATCCTGAAAAGTAATTTTAACCGTACTTACCAGTAACTTGAATTTCCTTCCATAGGCTAACATTGACTGGTTTCACTTGGAAATTCTTCTAAGTGTGGAGTTTTGGAACTTTATAATATTCCTCTAAAATCAGCCGAAATACGAATTCCGATTTACTCACCTGTTATCAGGAGAGACCTCAGTGCTGCATCTTTCAGCCCAGTACTGATCCTGAAAAGTAATTTTAACCGTACTTACCAGTAACTTGAATTTCCTTCCATAGGATATCATTGCCTGCTTTTTGCTGAAAAGTTTCTAAGTGTCGATTTTTGAAACATACAAATATTCCTCTAAAATCAGCAGAAATACGAATTCCGATTTACTCACCTGTTATCAGGAGAGACCTCAGTGCTGCATCTTTCAGCCCAGTACTGATCCTGAAAAGTAATTCTAACCGTACTTACCAGTAACTTGAATTTCCTTCCATAGGCTAACATTGACTGGTTTCACTTGGAAATTCTTCTAAGTGTGCAGTTTTGGAACTTTATAATATTCCTCTAAAATCAGCCGAAATACGGATTCCGATTTACTCACCTGTTATCAGGAGAGACCTCAGTGCTGCATCTTTCAGCCCTGTACTGATCCTGAAAAGTAATTTTAACCGTACTTACCAGTAACTTGAATTTCCTTCCGTAGGATATCATTGCCTGCTTTTTGCTGAAAAAGTTTCTAAGTGTCGATTTTTGAAACATACAAATATTCCTCTAAAATCAGCCGAAATACGAATTCCGATTTACTCACCTGTTATCAGGAGAGACCTCAGTGCTGCATCTTTCAGCCCAGTACTGATCCTGAAAAGTAATTCTAACCGTACTTACCAGTAACTTGAATTTCCCTCCATAGGCTAACATTGACTGGTTTCACTTGGAAATTCTTCTATGGGCCCGATTCTGATGCGGGTTGGAAAAGCTTCCCGACCGAATCGGTTGGGAAATGGTTTCCGACCCACTCGGATCGGGAAAGTCCAACCGGCAGAGTAGGATGCATCCGGATGTTTCCAGATACGATTTGGTTGAACTCCCATTGACTTCAATGGGAACATTTGTTCCTAACCGCATCAGAATTGGGCCCTCGGTCGGGAAGACACGTTCCCGATCCGATTTGGAAGGAGCAAATGCCGTTAGGAGGCCTTCCTAACCGCATCAGAATCAGGCCATCGGTCGGGAAGCTTTTCCAACCCGCATCAGAATCTGGCCCTAAGTGTGCAGTTTTGGAACTTTATAATATTCCTCTAAAATCAGCCGAAATACGGATTCCGATTTATCACCTGTTATCAGGAGAGACCTCAGTGCTGCATCTTTCAGCCCAGTACTGATCCTGAAAAGTAATTTTAACCGTACTTACCAGCAACTTGAATTTCCTTCCATAGGCTAACATTGACTGGTTTCACTTGGAAATTCTTCTAAGTGTGGAGTTTTGGAACTTTATAATATTCCTCTAAAATCAACCGAACTACGAATTCCGATTTACTCACCTGTTATCAGGAGAGAACCCAGTGCTGCATCTTTTAGCCCAGCACTGACCCTGAAAAGTAATTCTAACCGTACTTACCAGTAACTTATATTTCCTTCCATAGGAATCCATTGTCTGGTTTTCAGCAGAAAAGTTTCAAAGTGTCGATTTTCACAAACTACAAATATTCCTTAAAAGTCTCCTGTATGACTTAAACGCATTCTTTCAACTGTTTACAGGAGATGCACTAGTGCTGGATCCAGGATCCAACACTGAGTAAGAAAAAGTAACGATAACACTACTTACCTGCTAAGTGAATTTCCTCCCATAGGATAACATTGGTGATTCTATGTGAAAAAGTTTCTAAGTGTCAACTTTTAAAATACAATAATATTCCTTAAAAATCACTACTGTAACCAAAACGCTTTTACTCAACTGTTTACAGGAGATGTCCCAGGACTGAATCTAGGATCCAGTCCTGTGGTTTGAAAAGTAATCCATAAAGTAACTAATTGCATTTAACTAGAAATTCACATTGAGCTCAATGTTGCATTGTGTTTGAAATTGTGTTGCCCATTGCAACAACTGTAACTACTGTACTTAAAACTCTATTGCCTATTTGCAAAGTATTTAAACTAAAGTAATTCATTCTGAGAAAGTATATTTTGTAATGTAATGTATAATGTAATTACAATGTAATTTAATAAATAAAATATCTAAAAATAAATAGTTTTAAAAAATGTAGTAAATCAGTATCAAAAAATAAATATAACAATTAATACATTTAAAAATTGTCATTTACAAAACCTTTGAAATTCACTGAAAAACCATAGGTTTTAGGGGCGTTATAGTTAGAAATTAGCATTTAAAAAACCTTTGAAATTCACTGAAAAAACCATAGGTTTTAGGGACAGTTATAGTTAGTTGGACATTTCACTCGTACAAAACCCGTGAAATTCCCCGTTATAGTTAGTTCAGCTAACTATAACTCGCGCCCCCGCAATGCACTGCTGATAACGTCACATATTACATCACTCATGACATGGTCAGTGACATCACTGATGACATCACTGATGACATCTCAAATGACATCACTGATGACATCACTGATGACATCATCCACGTGATAATCTGATGCACCTCCTCACACCCTAATATAACCTTTATACACCCACTCTAAATTACAGACTGCCATTCGCAAAACCATAGACACTCCAACACCAATAACTACATACCCACTCACTGATTCTTAGGTCTATACACACACATCCACTCACTCACCCGTACAGTCACTCATACTTATGGTCACTCAGTACAGGACTATCATATGCACTCTTACTCCTATATAGACACTCAAACACCGCCACTCATCCATAGAGGTACTCACACACCTAGTCAGTCATGCAAATAATTAAACACACTGCCATTTACTCACCTATACAGTTATACACACACCAGCTCACTTAATCATACAAATACTAGCACATTGTTACGCTCTTATACAATCACTGATACAAGCACACACTCATCCATACAGCCACTATCACAATCACTCACTCTCGCTTATAGCTATTTATATACTCCAACACACATATATACTGCCTTTCACATATGTAGTTACTCACACATGTACCACTGGGACATACATTCACTCACTAACACACTCTTACACACACTTACCCACCCATACAGTCTATCACAGATGCACTCTTGAAACCATCCACCCAGTGAATCACCCACTCACACATCTATGCACAGAGTCGCACACACCCCTCCCACACAAACACTCAGGCACCCATACAGATGCTCAGACAACCATTCAATAACTCATATAGACACTCATGTAGCTATTCACAAACACATGCAGCCACTTACACAGCAACAGACAGACGGATACAGACATTCACCCAGTTTAGTCACTAACCCATGCATTCAGTAAGATACGTTAAATCACACACTTATAGAGTCAGTCACGCACCTACTAAATCATCCATACAGACACTTATACACCCACTCATTCTTCAATACGTCTTTTCCTATATATATTAAAAAAAATTTTTTTTTACAGAAACACAGTCACTGCATGATGTCATCAGTGATGTCATTTGAGATGTCATCAGTGATGTCATCAGTGATGTCACTGACCATGTCATGAGTGATGTAATATGTGACGTCATCAGCAGTGCATTGTGGGGCGCAAGTTATAGTTAGCTGAACTAACTATAACGGGGAATTTCACGGGTTTTGTACGAGTGAAATGTCCAACTAACTATAACTGTCCCTAAAACCTATGGTTTTTTCAGTGAATATATATATATATATATATCTTCTCAGTACTGAAGAATATAGTTTTCTTAAAGTCCAAAGACCTAAACTCCCGGTCTTTTACCTAATACCCATAATTCACAAAGATGCCAATAGACCACCAGGCAGACCTATTATTGCCACACAGGACAGCCTTTTTGAGAATGTGCCAAAGTATATAGATACATTTTTAAGAACATTTGTAGAAGGGCTCCCTTCGTACATTAAAGATACCACAGATTTTTTAAGCATATCCAGGATATACAGTGGGAGGAAGGTATGCTATTCATGATGTTAGATGTACAATCTCTATGCACAAGTAAAAACCATAAGGATGTCCTGAGAGCGACAGAACATTTCCTGAAAGAAAGACACATAAGATTCTACAAACATAATCTCATGTTACTAGAAACGATGCGTTGGTGTCTGAGACATACCATCTTTTATTTTAATCATGACATATATAAACAACAACGAGGCACTGCGATGGGTACTTGCTTTGCCCCAAGTTTTGTAAACCTACATATGGGGTGGTGGGAAGACCAAGTCCTAAATAACCACCCTTTAGACAGATGGAACAGTAACATATTGTTATGGCTTAGATTCATAGACAATATCTTCGTCATATGGAGAGGGGACATAAAAAGTGCAAAGAAACTTGGCACACAGATCAACTCTAATAGACTGAATCTCAAATTTACCAGCCATATTAGCACCACCACAGCTGAATTCCTAGATGTAAAATTGGAAGTGAAGGAGTACAAACTAGTAACTTCCTTATTTAAGAACCCAAGTGCAGGCAACAGCACATTACATGCCCAAAGCTTCCACCCTACCTCCCAGGTTAAGGGAATCCCATACGGGGAGTTTTGGAGAGGAAGAAGGATTTGTAACACGGAAGGTGGTTTTAAACAAGTTACGAAAGACATAACCCAGAGATTCAGGGAACGAGGATATATTCTATAAAATCTCATTGCAACAGAAGATAGAATTGAGAAAGTTTAAAGACAAAGGCTTATTTTCAAAAGAAAACAGAGAAAGATAAAGTAGAACATTGCTTTATTACTACATACCACACTGCACACCAGAGGTTAAGAACCATGCCTCAGAAACACTGGCATCTCATCAGAAGTGACCCTGTGATAGGCCAGGAAATACCTAAGAAACCACTAATTATCTTCAGAAGAGCACACTCTACTAGAGATAAGTTAGTTCGGAGTGATGTGAGGGTAGACCAGACTACTTGGCTAAAACCTAAGGATGTTTTTTTTGTTGCAGTAAATGTAAGGCGTGTAAAAATGGTGAAAGTATCAAAGAGTTAGTGATAAACAGAAGAACATACAAAATCAAGGGCCACTACACATGTAAAAGTGAATATGTGGTATATATTTTGAGATGTGGTTGTGAAATGATTTACGTAGGGAGCACCACCCTCCAGGTTCACAAGAGAATATTGCAACATCTAAGAGCAATAAAAAATAATGATGCCAGCTATTTAGTTGCTAGGCACTATCATGAGGTACACAAGTATGTATTGGCATTTGATAGCAAAGAACCAAGAGGTCTCAATCTGATGAAGAAATGTATGTGCATCTATAAATTGAGGTGTTGTGTTGGAATAAATGATACATAGTGAAATCAGAAAGGAATTTATGTAGGGGTATGACTTATGACTGTCAGCAGCAGTGAAGCCATTTTATTTGTTCTCATATTACTTTGGACTAATAAGATATTTTTCATATGTGTTTCTTTTACAGGGTAGTGAATAAGAAACAAGTCAGAGTATACTGTGAAGATGAATTAGAACAGCAGCAGTCACAAGCCCACTGGGGCCAAAGTGTTCAGCAAGTAGCTTCATTTAGTTTTGATATTAACGCTGTATAATTCATATTGTATTTTATTAATTGCCCTCTTGGGCTTAATTGTCGGAAATGTCCTAGAGAAACATAACCTCTTAATGTTTGAAAGTGTATCATTGGTTGTATATTTTTTCTATTTTCATTGTTTAAGCTGCCCTGCAATGAGCATGAGACTATAAATACTAGTGCAAATATGGCAATCTCAATGTTGACAAAAGCATAGGCCGAAACGTGTCCAGATAGACCATTGTTGCAGCCTTTTACCCGTTAAATAAACAAATTGTTACCGCATTGAGTGCCAAGTCGTCCTTTTGCCACGAAGGAGGAGAAGTGTTTATATAGTAGTGGCCAAGGAGGCTACAAAGTGGGAGCTATTGAACGTGGTGAAAAAATATATGTATAAATAAAATATAAACCAAACTATACTCGCGCCAAATGGCTGAATGACTAAGTGTTTTCAATAGCTCCCACTTTGTAGCCTCCTTGGCCACTACATCACGGTCTATAATTGAGGAATGTATTTAGGCACTATGACCGTCGATATATCCCATCTGGACCCGAGCCACTAGTGCGCCAATAGGGTATTATGGGGATATGGGATGTACTAGGTTCCAACCTCCCGCCTTCTTTGCCTGTCACTTAATTTCAACTTTTGGCACTATGCCGCTTGGAATTCGAAAGTATATGTTGAAAACCAAATGAGATGTTACAGACCTAGTGTATATTAAGTGGGCTGTTATTTCACCAGACTAGGCGATGCGATTCGCACAACTATGTGTGCAATATTAATTGTTAAAATCTTAAGGGTACCTACTGTGGAAATCTGCTAATTATATCCAGAATCGGATATGATATTTACAATTCTGTGAGCGAGCACTAGGAATATCTGTGTGATTTATATGTTTTCAACTTTGAAATGTATAGCTCTAAGATGGCCGCTCTTTTGGGAGGAGAAACGACTAGTGGTGTTTAGACAGGAAGTACATGCAAGCTGCATGCAAGTTCCTTGTTTGTGTTTACAGCCACGTAATGCACTATGTAAAGCACTTTTGTTCGTTAACTCAGTGTGTGATCAAGACTGTTTGTCGAAATGCGTAACTACTGAGGATTAAACGCTACACTTTTCCATATCTCTGAGAGCGCGTTATTATTTGAATCGTTTGGAGAACTAATTGCCGGATTGTGCTCTGCTGGCACTTACGCGCCACCGGACTACGAGCGGGGATCCAGGAAAGAGCTTCTTGGTTTCTGCAATATATATATATATATATATATATATATGAGCTTTTATTTAAAGTGACAGTGCTCAAAAACTCGCAAATTGGGCACATTGACCTGGTACATCTCATTACACCGTATCAAAGCTATATGAGTACATCTTGTTAAAATGACAGTCTCAGTGAAAAAATACAAAATTAAATTAAATTAAAATTGATGATTTTGGATGGTCCAACAGTGATATTGCTAAATCCAAATCACAAAGCAGATATAGTAGCTTACCTTATAGAACAGGATCTTGCAGAATCCCTTTTACGGTCAGAGACATTAAAATAACAAGGGAGTATCACAGGCAAGTGCCCTTTTGCTCTGACGTGTGATGTGCAAACTGCTGCAGAATGATGTGCAAAATTAGGCATATAGCTCAAAATCCTTCCTCTGTTAATACCAAATTACTCATCCTGTGTTACCATGGGGCTCCATTTGGACAGAAAGCACCCAATCAACATACAATTACAGAGATTTGAGGGCAAGTGCCTGTTTTCCAAAATTGCAAGGTGCATTAGTGTGAATTGGCAAATTATATAAACAAGATTCAAGACTGCACATATTCAAATTAAAAAGAAACTCTCCTACACAAAGAATGTGCACATTTGCAGGAAGGACCATATCACATTAGATGGGTATAATCACTTCTATGTTCTGCTGCAGTCTTGATCCATACATATTATTGTAATCTATTAAAGTGACTTCAAACGACCATCAGTTCAAAATTACATAAAGTGCTCATTGCGTAAAAACCTGTAAAAAGAAATCTCATGCAGGCAATGTTACTCAGTTTGGCTAAAGTTTATAAAATCATTTTAAATCATTATTCTCATTTCTATAGATGAATATAAAGATATTCTTCTATATTCAACTCTGCCGGGACTTTAGTATTGAATCAGAATATTTTTTGACTTCAATTGTTTGAGGCAATGTTCTCTTTTGCCACCTCATTCTACTCTGCACTTGCTCTAATACAAAGTAACTCTAACCCTCTATCCTGCTCTAAAGTACTGCTTCAAAATCTCTAGCTACAGGATATGTCTGGTCCTTATGTTTGATAGCTCTGACATGTTGCAAAATACGTTGATGGACCTTTAAAATTGTACTACCTATGTACAATTTAGAACAAGTTCACCTCAGCACGTAAACAAGAAACTAACTCTTGCAATGTAATGTTTGCTTAATTTTCCAAACTCCATCTGAGAAAGGTAAGGCCAATTGTGAGGTGTTTACTTCATGTTTGCAGGCCTTACATTTATGACACTTCCTGAAGCCACCACTTCCCATCAGCCACGCCCTTCATTGTTGCATTTCTGGACTACTGACCACAAGATCATCTCTCATTGACCTTGCTCTGCAGACTGTAATCAGAAGCCTGCTATGAATCTTTTGACCAATGGCAGGATCACTGCAGAGCAGATGCCAGTGTTGCTGTAGGATCTGTCTCACTCTCTGGTGCTGGTTTCAAAAGCCTGTAATGAGTTGAATGTCTTGCTGACTCCTACACCATGCAAAACTTTATTGCCCGTAGAAAAGGTTTAGTATGCAGTTTGCTTTGATCAACGTACACAGTGAGATCCTCAAACTCGAATGCCTGCGCATTGATGTGGGAAGTGAAGTGTAGGTTCAGATGGTTGGTATTAATTCTCTCAACAAATTTCTGTGCTGTGTCTTGAGTGTCTTGCCATATGATGAATAAATCATCTATGTAACGCAACCATAAGATTACGTTATCCGTCATCTCTTGGGCATACTTTTGGGCCTGCACCTGATCTTCCCACCAGCCCATATGCAAATTGGCATAACCGGGGGTGATGCAGGTGCCCATGGCCTTACCCCTGAACTGGCGATAAAGATCTGACCCAAACAAAAAGATGTTATTATGTAAGCGCCAATGAATCACGTTTAGTAGCATCTCAGTATGTTTATATAACGTGAAGGGCCTGGAGCTGAGAAAATATTCTGCTGCTCTCATCCCATCACTATTGGAAATACTAGTATATAGGGATGACACATTCAGAGTCATAAAAACATAGTTGTATTCCCAATTGACATTGTATACTTTTTCAGGAAATCCCCAGGATCTTGAACATAAGACGATACATTTCTGACAGACTCTTGGAGAAAGTAAACAATATATTTGGACGTATTTTCAAACAGGCTACCAATTGCAGAACTAATTGGATGGCCCGGTGGTTTGCTTATGTTTTTGTGAATTTTCGGTATAAGATATAGGATAGGTAAGATCCTTGACTCTGTTTTAAGAAAAAGGAATTTATCCTGAGCAGTGAGTCACAATGACCTCCACTTGGATAGTTCAGTGTGAAATGTGACTTTGATGTTCTGAGCCCCACTCCTATCAAGTTTACAGTAGCACTGGCCATCTCCCAACTGCCCCATGGCCTCCTCTATGTGTCCACCCTTGTCTGACTGTCTCACTACCTTATCATTTCTTTGGCGTAACTTACTCACTAAACACTTATATTAAATTTGAAACAAATCTGTAGACACTGTTGTGTTAATAATGTGCTAGCTCTTTTGCTGTGTTTTAAGGTCATGTACCTCAAATTCTGCAAACATATCTATGGAATCACTTGGCACTATGGGTAGAAAAATGGATTTTGGTTTAAATGGAGTGATTAGTCTCTCAAAAACATTAAGCCCTTGATCTTGAATGAGGCTGTCATCAGTGACCTCATTATTTTCTCCTCTGGATTAGGCCTGGGCGTTGAACTCCGCTCCGTTTGCGGAGTTTGCAGAGTTTTCTGCACTCCGTGGAGCTCGCGGAGTGCAAGAAAACCCTGCTTCACGTAGTGCAGCGGAGTTTTTCCCCCACTCGCGCTCGCGAACGGTACGTTCACGAGCGCGAGCTGCAGCTCGGGTAGATTTTCTACCCGAGCTGCAGAAAGACCAGCGCGAACAGCAGTTCGCACAACACTCCGCCGCTTGCGGAACTTCGCAGAGTTTTTTTGTAACTTCGCGAAGTTCCGCGTAGCAAAACGCTGCAAATTATGCCCAGGCTTACTCTGGATAAGCTATCCATATCCCTCAATAATTTTAAATCAGAAATAGCAAGAATACCCAATTCTTCCCAATCCCGGAGTCACCCAGCAATGTCATCCTTCTGTTGTTAAAATTATATATACATATATATATTTTTGTACAGCAAGAAGTAATAACGCTCTCTCAGGAGATCAGTTTAAGCTTTGATTTTATTCCAGTTACGTATTTCGGGGAACAGAGCAAGGTGTTCCCCGAAACACGTAACTGGAATAAAATCGAAGCTTAAACTGATCTCCTGAGAGAGCGTTATTACTTCATTGCTGTACAAAAATTCATGTCCGGTGGGCTTTGCCAGTATTCACTCCATCTACCTCGGGCTGAGTAGGGTCGGAAGAAGCACTGTGTTCAAGATATATATATATATATATATATATATATATATACCCAATGGTACGCCTTTGGAACGGTGAGGTCCGTGTCGCAAGACAAGTTATGAACAATGCAGCAGTGTTTCTGACTCCCATCATCCCACTGGGGTAAAAATGTGAATTATGGTTTGGGGCAGTGGCAGCAACCACTGGGAAAAACTTGAAGGAACGACAAGTACCAGGATGCAAGTCTGCACACGCCCACTGGGGCGGGACTTTGTGATAATATCAGGTGTTCCTTTCCATGACTGCCTCTGCCTCTGTTTCTCCTTGCCCGTGAACAAGGACACATGCTGTCTGAAACGCGTAGGGCTGATAAGGATTGATTTGTGATGTGGAGAAGAAGCCTGAAACTTTGAGGTTTGCGATTAAAGGCGTGAATACTCACCGTGAGTGGTGTTTTCTTTCTGGGCACATCTTGATGGATGTGTAGCGGCTCTCCTAAACCGCGAAAATGCCCCGCTGCGACTCTGCAGATCCAGTGATTAGAACACTAATATGCCTTTGGAACGGTGAGGTCTGTGTCGCAAGACAAGTTATGAACAATGCAGCAGTCTCTCTGACTCCCATCATCCCACTGAGGTAAACATGTGAATTATGGTTTGGGGCAGTGACAGCAATCACTGGGTAAAACTTGAAGGAACGACAAGTACCAGGATGCAAGTATGCACACGCCCACTGGGCGGGACTTTGTGATAATATCAGGTGTTCCTTTCCATGACTGCCTCTGCTTCTCCTTGCCCGTGAACAAGGACACACGCTGTCTGAAACGCGTAGGGCTGATAAGGATTGATTTGTGATGTGGAGAAGAAGCATGCAACTTTGAGGTCTGCGATTAAAGGTGTGAATACTCACTGTGAGTGGTGTTTCTCTTTCTGGGCAAATCTTGATGGATATATATATATATATATATATATATATATAATTACCTACTGGCTCACCAGTAGGTAGTTATAATTAGGAGGATGTTTCTATAGGAAAAGCATTTTTTGACTTCACTCTAACTTTGGGGTCATTCGACTAATCGTCATGAAATTTTCCCAAAAAAGTGTCAAGCTAGGTTCTGTGTGTCATGTTTGGGGGTGATCTGTGCAGTGGGGACCGAGACATTGGGGCACGAAATAAGGGTGCATTTGTAATGTTAATTCCCATAGGTACCTTTAGTCACACCTACAGCCTGAACAGCTGAACGAACTTACACCGAATTCACCGAGTCCCTCCAAAAAAGTAAAAATAAAGACTCTCTGACTCTCGCGCTTGCTTTTAAATAACCCCCAGGTGGGCCAGGTCCTGGGATCATAACATACATTTTTGGGGGGAGGCACACTGGGCCCCCCTCCTAGGGTTTATCAAAGCCCAGAGACCGCCACCTCCCCAGGGCACTGTTTATTATGCATGTACAGCCCCTGGGACCGCCACCTACCCGGGTCTAATTTCAATAATATAGGGGGGCCTCGCTGACCCCCCTGCCCTGGGGACCACCACCTCCACTGGGCTTCTCATATTTGGGTCGGGAGGGCCTCACAGACCCCCAGGGCCCTGGGCACCACCACCTCCCCAGGGCCAAACTCTAAAATGGGAGGGGGCCATGTGGCCCCCCTCCTGGGCTGTTCTCAGCCCCCGGGACCGCCACTTCCCCGGGGCAGGCCCTAACAGAAGAATGGCAATCCTGGAGCCCTACATGGTCCTGGGGACCGCCACCCCCCAGGGCCGGCTCCAGCAATGTCCCAGGGTACCCACCGCAGTTTGCTAAGGCTTGGTGGGAGCAAACTCAGCTCTGCCCTCAGCAAGCAAGAGCAGAAAATCCTCTCGCTTGCTGAAAGAAGAGCATGTTTGTTTCCCTGCCTGCTGTCAAGCGAGCAGGGAAACAGACACATTGCTTTGAAATCCAGGGAGCTGCATGTTATCAGCTCCCTGGGTCTCAAAGCAATGCCAGCTCACGCAGGAGGCGGGTAGCCGGCAGGGACCGCAGGGGCCTTCAGGGTCCCCAATGGTCCCCAATGTTGAAAATGTGGGTTCCGGGTGGGACGAGGACACCCACACTACAGGCCGGGCCCTGGGGGATGGGTTCTCCGGGGCAAAAATGATCCAGGAGCGGGGCCACGCGGCCCTCCTCCCTTTTTAAAAGAGATATGGAACAGGGCAGGAAATAGGGGTGGGCCTGGGTCCTGTCTTAAGTGTCATTCCCTTTTTGAAGACCAGTTTGGCCACGTCACACCTCTTCAGATTAGTTTGGCTCAGCCTCTGAAAGGCTGGCCAATCAGGAGAGACTGCTAGAAGGTTGGATTTTGGCACAACAGAAAAGCAAGTTCTATAACTTATTTTCGGTTATAGTTATAATGAATCTAACCTTGTCAAGTTGTTGGATTTATTCTAACTATTATTTAGACACTTTTAGGTATCATTTTAACTCACTCCTGTAAATAGTTAGACATTATTAAAGTTTAGTAAAGCCTTCCCATGTTAGCCTATGGAGCTAATGCACTACAATGAGGAAAACAAAATTGGCAGTTTGTCCCTCACCAGGGCTTATAAAACAACTTTTATAATGTCCCTGCTTATAGTTAGAAGGCACCCTACCCCTGGGGAACATATGGGAGACCTTAGGGTGACCTATATGTAAAAATAAGGTCTAAAAGCATAACCTAATATTATATAGTACTATTTATTATACACTATAAAATTATGCTAAAGTTGTAAAAATGCAAACTTGTGTGTATAACAAATGTATATGTTAAAAATAAATATGTACCATTTTGAACGTTTTTTTTACGAATGCAAATATGTTAAGACTGTTTAAAAATGTGTTATATGAACAATAAAATGTAATTAATGTTATACAACTATGCAACTATAATAATGAAATGTTGTATTTGTTATTGCTAAAATGTATATATTAAAATAAATGTACACTTACACATTAAAAAAATATGAAAATAACAATAAACTAAATTGCAAAAACTATAACGTTTTGTTAATTTAAAAAAAATAAAAAACAGTACACAAAATAAAAAACTTTACTATTCCTACACCAGTGTAATTAACTTTGGCAAAGTTGTTGGACACTAAAAGAATTACATTTACTATTGCCAGTCCAAGATAAACCATTTTTGGGAAGGTGTGGGACATTAAAGGTTTTAAATGCATTATTCCAACTCAAATTTAAACAATTATGAGGAAGGTGTTGGGCACTATAGGGGTTTCAATTAGTATTAAAACTCCAATGTAATTAATTGCGGTGAAGGTGTTGACACTAAAGGGGTTAGATTTACTGTTTCCACATCAAGGTAAACCATTTTCGGGAAGGTGTTGGGCACTAAAGGAGGTAGGTTAACTATTCTCAATACAACGTAAACCATTTGGGAAAGGTGTTGGGCACAAAATGGTTTAGATTTGCTATTCCCACTCAAATTTAAACCATTTTAGGGAATGTGTTGGACACTAAAAGGGTTATATTTACTATTCCCACTCCAATCTAATTAGTTTAGGGAAGGTGTTGGATACTAACAGGGCTAAATTTGCATTTAGTATACATTTACTAGTCTCAATCCACGTAAATCACTTTATGATGAAGTGGGAAAAGGTGTCAGGTTTACTATTCTCACTAGAATGTAAACCATTTTGAAGAAGATGTTGGGCTCTAAAGGCGATATATTTTAACCCCAGCGGTAAACTCCGCCCTGCTCGCGGAGTCTGCGGAATTCGGGCGCTCCGCGGAGGAGCGCGTAATTCCTGAATTCCACCATTCGGGCACGAAGCAGAGGGTTTTTTTCTGTTTGCACGCTCGAGTTTTCTTTTGGTGCTCAACTGCGAGTGCCAAGACTCTCAGGCCGCTTGAGAGCATGCGCAAGACTTCTCACACTGCTAGAGAGCACCAGCGAGACTTTGCGCTCACTCGCACGGCTTCCGGCCGCAATGGCACCAATCTAGCATTCTTAGAGCCGATCGCGATCTCAAACGGAGCGGTCAAGCATTTTTTCTCATTTAGAATGCAGCTGAGAGGCATTTGGAGTGGATTTTCTTATCAAACTGGCAGTTGGAGTTGTTTTTTTTGTTCGAGAAGCCATTTTTTTAAAACTTTTTTTTCCAAACCAGAAGGAAGTGTCCCAGAGACTCTATCTTCCTGTTCCTGTTCAGCAGGCTCCTCCCAGTGCTTTGTCCCTCTCCGGGTCACTTTTCAGTAGGATTTGGAGCTTGAAGGTTCACTCTCCTTGTCTGCTGCATATATACCATTGGATTTAAGGACTTTGTTTTTGAGATATCACAAGTAAGTTGAAAAACTGGTGTATAAGGGTGTTGTTTGTTTGACTGGGGGCATGCACCTGGATTAATTTGTACTTTTATTCGATTTTTAAAATTTATCGTGGTGGGTAGCCTGCAGTTTTATTAGGGGCCTAGTTTTTTTGTGCATGAAATGTATCTTCTTTTGTAAAGGAAAAATGCTGCACAGTTCAGTACATTTTCTTCCCCATGTTTTTTAATAAGTTTGCAATATTGATTAATTTAATTCACTATGTGGCCTAGTCTGCCAACGGCCCTTCCAGCCAGTAGGCCCTGTAGTATTCATGGGTGCATGAAACAACTGTTTCTGTGGTGTCTGTAGAACTGAAACATCATTAAGGACATGGATGGCATTGGAATAAAAAATAAAATGTTTTTTTTGTGGTTTTTCATGTTTTTTTCCACATGCAAAAAGTGTTTAGGTGGGGTAATGCCTTTGGAGGATGTGTGTTGTTGTGAAAATATTTAGCCTTGTTAACTTTCGTTTTTGCCATTGCTGAATTATTGCTGTGTTCTCTGTGTTACCATGCCTCTTTTGTCTGCTCACTGTGTGCGTGTATGTGTGTTTGGCGTAGGCCACCATTTGCATTTGTTGTTCAAGACTCATTATGCCATGTGGCCAGGGGCCATTTTGTATAGTCGGTGTCCACCCAAGGCCTGCATGTGTTCTTTGTTTTCCAGGCCTCCTGCTTGTTGTTGTTGTGACCAATGTGGCTGGTGGCCATTTTGTGTAGCCAGCTAGTGTGCTTTCCTCATAGGCCTGCATTTCTTCTTTGTTTGTGGCCATGCCCCCTTGATGGTTGTTGTCGTTGTGACTAGGCATGTGGCTGCATGCTGGCGGCCACTTTGGGCCTGATTCACAGAACTAACTTACGTCAAAAACGTAAAGTTAGTACTTTTTGGTATTCACAGAATACACTTACTCATTTTGGTATTCACAGAATGAACTTACTCATTTCGGTATTCACAGAAGTTAGTAGTCCTAACTTTAGGACTCCTAAATGCCTTCTGTGAATACCGAAAGTCTTAAAGTTAGGATTTTTCTCAGTTTAGGAGTAGTAAAGTTAGGACTCCTAACTTTAGGACTCCTAAATGCCTTCTGTGAATACCGAAAGTCTTAAAGTTAGGATTTTTCTCAGTTTAGGAGTAGTAAAGTTGTGGCTGGTGGCACTTTTGTGTAGGTAGCCAGTGTGCTTTCTTTTGCCATAGACCTGCATGTCTTCTCTTTGTTCCCAATGCCTTTTTGCTCTGTGTTGTTGTTGTTGTTGATGACCATGTGGCAATGGCAGGCAGCCATTTTATGTGTCTAGCCAGTGTGGCCCTTTGCCACATGCTTACATGGATGGTTGAGCAATGAGATAGCAGTTTAATGAAAAAAAAACGAATGATAAGCTTGAGGCTAATGTCACTTATTTATAAAAAAAATGTAATTTAATTTTTTTAACATTTTAGTTATTTTTTTATGATTTTGTAATTTTTAATTGTCATTTTTTTGAGAATTTTTTAACCAATTTTATAACTTTTGGCATTAATGAATCAACCCTATGTCTGCTATAGGTGCACAACAGCAATCGTGTAAGGATTATTTGATTATCAATGCATTTGTCATTTGCAACTCCCTGCGCGCCACATCCCACATGATACATTGCACATAAAACAAACAGTTACAGCTGTATTGTTTTGTTGTTGCTCTTTCTAATCCTTCCTAAGTGTACAGTCACTATGAAAGTTTATATTGGTGAAGTTTTCCATTTTACAAATGAACAATGTATACTATTGTTAATTATTTATAATAACTTAAGCTTAAGTAACCACACTAAATGATATTGTTTGTTTGTACTACTACTTGAACTGCAACAATGCCACGTTTCACTGATGTTTTTCTTGCTTGTTTGCATTTAGGTTCACAATAGAAGAGACATCATCACCCACAGTACTGCCGGACAGAAGTCCTCTCTCTGCATGATGTGACGCATGACTGACTACGCAACACGGTCATCTCTTCAGCTTGTTGTGTAGCTAAGTGCCACTGCCAACTGACAGCTTCAAGATGGCCCCAAAGAAAGGTGCTGCCAAGAAAGTGGCTAGTGGGGAGCAGACAAAGCAGATTTCCACCACTGGTCTACCGACCACAACCTTTTTCAGGAAAGTTGTGCCTGCCACACCGGCCTCAAGTGAGAAAGCTGAGAACAGCACTCCTCTATCAACAGCACCACCTCCCTAACCTAAGCCCAGGACCCTGTCTGTCAGTGAGGCAGCCAGTGCAATTCTGTTGACGCTGATGAGTAGAGATGTTGAATTGCATTTGTCCCTTTCGCAAAGTAGTACACAATCTTTTCAGGAAACATAGCAAAGTGGACAGCAGCCACAGCCAGCAATGGATTTGTCTGATGTTGGAGCAGAACAGGAGGTTGAGCTTCCTTCAGAGCAAGAAGTTGAATCTCCTCTTTTAAAATCATTGGCTCCCACATCTCCAGCAAGGAAACGGAAGGGTACTACTGCACCATCTTCTCCAAGTACCACTTCTGATGATGATGATAGGGACATGGAGTGGAGCCCGACAGAGACCAGGAGACAACAGGAGAGGCAAGGGAGAAAAAAAGTTTCAGAAAGACTTAGACTTATGGAAGGAGATGAATCAATCAATCAATCAATCATGTCACTTATAAAGCGCACTACATACCCGCGAGGGTCTCAAGGCGCTGGGGGAAGAGGGGGGTGGTGCTGCTACTGATCGAAGAGCCAGGTCTTGAGGAGTCTTCTGAAGGCCAGTAGGTCTTGGGTCTGTCGGAGGTTGGTGGGGAGGGTGTTCCAGGTCTTGGCGGCGAGGTGGGAGAAGGATCTGCCGCCGGCGGTCGTTTTCTGGATGCGGGGGACTGTGGCGAGGGCGAGGCTGGTCGAGCGGAGCTGGCGGGTGGGGGTGTAGAAGCTGAGTCGTCTGTTGAGGTAGGCTGGTCCGGAGTTGTGGAGTGCTTTGTGTGCGTGGGTGAGGAGCTTGAAGGTTATCCTCTTGTTGACAGGGAGCCAGTGCAGGTCTCTCAGGTGGGGTGTGATGTGGCTGCGTCGGGGATGTCGAGGATAAGACGTGCAGAGGCGTTCTGGATGCGTTGCAGCCGTCTCAGGAGCTTAGCCGTCGTTCTTGCGTAGAGGGCGTTTCCGTAGTCCAGCCTGCTGGTGACGAGGGCCTGGGTGACTGTTTTTCTTGTTTCGGTGGGGATCCACTTGAAGATCCTGCGGAGCATTCGGAGGATGTTGAAGCAGGATGAGGAAACGGCGTTGACCTGCTTAGTCATGGAGAGGGTGTGGTCGAGGATGACCCCTAGGTTGCGTACGTGGTCGGTGGGTGGCGGGGCTGTTCCCAGTGATGTTGGCCACCAGGAGTCGTCCCAGGCTGAAGGGTTGGAACCAAGGATGAGGACCTCCGTCTTGTCCGAGTTCAGCTTCAGGTGGCTGGTCCTCATCCATTCGGCGACGGCCTTCATTCCTTCGTGGAGGTGGGCTTTGGCGGTGTGAGGGTCTTTGGTGAGGGAGAGGATCAGCTGGGTGTCGTCGGCGTAGGAGATGATGTTGAGGTTGTGCTGTTGGGCGACGTGGGCGAGGGGTGCCATGTAGATGTTGAACAGCGTTGGGCTGAGGAGGAGCCTTGGGGTACGCCGCAGATGATCTTGGTGGCCTTGGATCGGAAGGGGGCGAGGCGGACGCTTTGTGTTCTGCCGGAAAGGAAGGATGTGGTCCAGTCCAGGGCCTCCTCTTGGATCCCGGCGTCGTGAAGGCGTGTTCGTAGTGTGTGGTGGCAGACCGTGTCGAAGGCGGCTGATAGGTCCAGGAGGATGAGGGCTGCTGTTTCTCCGTTGTCTAGCAGGGTCCTGATGTCATCGGTGGCGGCGATGAGGGCGGTTTCGGTGCTGTGGTTGCTGCGGAAGCCGGACTGGGAAGGGTCCAGGATGTTGTTCTCCTCGAGGTAGCGGGTCAGTTGTTTGTTGACGATTTTCTCGGTGACCTTCGCGGGGAACGGGAGCAGAGAGAAGGGTCGGAAGTTCTTGAGGTCCTTGGGGTCTGCCTTGGGTTTCTTGAGTAAGGCGGTGATCTCGGCGTGCTTCCAGCTTTCCGGGAAGGTTGCTGTCTCGAAGGAGATGTTGATTATTTTCCGGAGATGGGGCGCGATGGCTGTACTGGCTTTGTTGAAGATGTGGTGAGGGCACGGGTCTAGCGGTGAACCGGAGTGGATGGTGTTCATGATCTCGCTGGTGTCCTCGTCGTTGATGTTGGTCCAGGAGAGCAGGCGGTTGGTGGTTGTGGGGGCAGTGGTCTCGGTGGTTGCCGGGGCGGTCGTGGTGTTGAAGCTGTCGTGGATGTCGGCGATTTTGCGGTGGAAGAAGGTGGCCAGTGAGTCGCATGGGTCTCGCGACGGCTGGATGTCGTTGGTGTTGGAGCTGGGGTTGGAGAGTTCCTTCACGATGTTGAAGAGCTCTTTGCTGTTGTGTGCGTTGTTGTCTAGGCGGTCTTTGAGTGAGGCCCTTTGGCGGATCTGATGAGGTGATGGTGACTGCGGGTGGCGCTCTTGTGGGCGGCGTAGCTGTCCGCTGTCCGTTCGTGGAGCCAGATCTTCTCTAGTTTTCGGCATGTTCGTTTGGAGGCCTGGAGGTCTTCGGTGAACCAGGTGGCTTTCTTGCTGGTGTGGCTGTTGGGCGGATTCTTGAGCGGGGCGAGGTGTTGGCGCAGTCGTCGATCCACTGTCTGGAGGTTGCGGGCGGCGGTGTCGGGGTCGGAGGGTTCGGCGGGTGGGCTCAGGGCGAGGGTTGTGGTTAGCTGGTCTTCCGTGACTCTGCTCCAGCAGCGGCGAGGCATTTGTTCGGTGCGGTGGTGCGTGGTGGGCTTCCTGTAGGTGAAGTGGATGCAGTGGTGGTCAGTCCAGTGGGGTTCGGAGGTGTGGTTGAAGGAGACGTGTGGGCTTGCGGAAAAGATGGAGTCGAGCGTGTGGCTGGCGGCGTGGGTGGGTGTAGTCACGAGCTGTCTGAGTCCGAGGGTGGCGAGGTTGTCGATCAGGGTGGTGGAGTTGGTGTCCTTGTTGTTCTCGAGGTGGAAGTTCAGGTCCCCGAGGAGGATGTAGTCCGTGGAGGCGATGGCGTGTGTGCTGACGGAGTCAGCGATGGAATCGCTGAACTGTGGTCGGGGTCCGGGGGTCTGTAGATGAGGGTTCCTCTGAGGGTGGTGTTGGGATCGGTGTGGATCTGGAAGTGCATGTGTTCGGCGGTGCTGAGGGTGTCGTCGGTGTTGGTTGAGACTCTGAGGGTGTTCCTGTGGACGATGGCGATGCCTCCTCCGACTCCGTTGGTGCGGTCCCTGCGGGTGATCTTGTATCCGTCCGGGATGGCAATGGCGATGTCGGGGGCTGAAGCGGGATTCAGCCAGGTCTCCGTCAGGAATGCGACGTCTGGGGAGGTTGAGTCGAGAAGGTCCCAGAGTTCGATGGCGTGTTTGCGGGCGGAGCGGGTGTTGAGGAGGATGCATCTGAGGTAGTTGGGTTCTTTCCTGGGCGGTGGTTTGGCGGGGCGGGTGCTGGCGAAGCTGCAGTTCCGGCAGGTGAAGGGCCCTTGGGTGCGCTTCGGGGTGGCCTGGTAGCAGGCATGATCTTTTCCGGGGTTGAGTGCGTGGAGGGTGCTGGCGTCGTATCGGCGTCTGTTGATGTGGGGGGCGCGGGGGATGCCCGGACCAGGGGGTCTGGCGCTGGGCGCGGTCACGGCGCGGACGGGCGCAGACGGGCTTGCCTTAGGCGCGCCTTCGGCGCGCCAGCGGCACGCCCGCTGCGCGCAGCTGCCATAAATGGGGAGGTGGGAGGGAGGAGCAGGGAATGGGGCAGCGAATGGGCAGTGAGGGGGCGGGGCCGCAGGGGTGCAGCGGCGGGAAACAGGCACAGAAAGGAAAACGAGCACAATCAGGGCATCAAGGGGGCACAGAAAGGAAAAAAACAAGCACAATCAGGGGCAGCAAGGGGGCACAGAAAGGAAAAATCTAGCACAATGAGGGGCAGCAAGGGGGCACAGAAAGGAAAAACGAGCACAATCAGGGGCAGCAAGGGGGCACAGAAAGGAAAAGCGAGCACAATCAGGGGCAGCAAGGGGGCACAGAAAGGAAAAACGAGCACAATCAGGGGCAGCAAGGGGGCACAGAAAGGAAAAACGAGCACAATCAGGGGCAGCAAGGGGGCACAGAAAGGAAAAAAACGAGCACAATCAGGGGCAGCAAGGGGGCACAGAAAGGAAAAAACTAGCACAATGAGGGGCAGCAAGGGGGCACAGAAAGGAAAACGAGCACAATCAGGGGCAGCAAGGGGGGCACAGAAAGGAAAAACGAGCACAATCAGGGCCAGCAAGGGGGCACAGAAAGGAAAAACGAGCACAATCAGGGGCAGCAGGAGGGCACACAGACGGAGCTGTGTGGTGGGGGAGCGACCTACCAGTCAAGGTCAGGGTGATGATGATGATGAGATAGTCATGGTGGAAGGTGGCACAGAGGAATCTGTCATTGCTATTCAACCAGCTCCGAGGGATGTGGCACAGGTAGCACCACCACCAGCTCCCATATTTGCAAAGCCCCAGGTGAGACCTGCACCAACCCCTGCCTCAGGAGAAGCAGAGAGGCAATCAACATGTCCACCTACCTCCAGTTCATCTTCAGGCATTGACAGCGGTCAGGCAAAAATGTACTCCTCCCAAGTTTGGTACTTTTTTACAGTTAGTAAATAGGGGGAGCACATTGCAGTATGCACCATTTTCCACACAACTGTTTGTTGAGGTAAGCCTGGTACTGATTATGGAGGCTAGACAATCCGTATGAAAAAACACTACACAATCAAGTGGGAGGAGCACCTTAAAAAAATTGCTGAACGTGGTCATGGTGGTGGGGAGAGCCGGGGAACATCAGCTACAAGCCCAATCACAGCGGAAGGTGATGATGATGAGGAAGAAGAGGGTGACATCTTCACGCACAGCAGCCCTGTCCCCAGCAGTGCACCAGCAGAATCACCCACCTCAACAACTTCACAATGGCACAAGAAGACTCAAAGTGAGATGATGGAGACACCGCAGCATACAGTGACTTCCCAACCACCACCACGCACATTGAGAATACCACTAGCATCTACTTCTCAAAAGACACCTGTGTCAGTGCCCCAAGAAAAGAAGAAAATCTAGGCTACTATTACGGGCATGTTTAGACAGAAGGGGCCCTACAGGCAAAACCACCCAACTGCAGATTTGTACAATGGGAAGCTGGCAAAAATGTTAGTGCTGGACCTCCTCCCTTTTTCATTTGTGGAAGGAGTGAGATTTTTAGAATTTGTGGCAGCCATCTGCCTAAAATGGAAGGTACCAAGTAGGACCTATTTGTCAGAGTGGTTGTTACAGCGCTGCATCACGATCTGCTGCTATTGGTTGGACAAGCTTTTCAGCAAAGTGTTGGTCACACCATCCAGACATGTGGACCAGTTGTCAGGCGACTGATTACATGTGCATCACAGCACATTTGTTCTCTTTTGCAGGGGTAAAGCAAAAGATATCTTCAGGTCTTGGCCCTGAAGAAAGTTTTAAAAGCTTTTGGCGACATGCAACAGTGGCCATGTTCGCCATGGAGAAATCACATACAGTTGTAAACATCACAGAGGAATTTAACAGCAAGGTGTATGAATGGCTGCGAACCAGAGGTCTTAGAATTTAATTTGTTGCCACGGACAATGTCAGACGTAGGCTATTTCAGGGTCCTGTGTTTGGCCCATGGCATCAACTTGGTAGTGCAAGACTTCCTCCAAAAGGAAGACCTAGTCAGCAACATACTGACCACCTGCAGAATAATCTGCACCCATTCCAGCAATTCTTTTAAAGCCCAGAAGCAGCTGCGGATTATTCCGCATAATAATAGAGCACCAGTTAAAGCCCTGATACAGGAGGTCCCAACACGCTGAAACTCCACCTTTTAGATGCTGCAACGTCTGTTTAAGCAATACAAACAGATCAATGACTATGTCATTCAAAGAGGAGGAGATGCAGTTGGGAAAGCTATGACCATAGATGTGGACAAATGGGGCTTAGTCAAATGCCTGACACAGATGCTACTCCCTTTTTTGGTTTTTACGCGGGAAGTTAGCAAGGAGGACAGTGCGATGGGCTAAGCTATCCCATTGCTTCATCTCCTACTAGACCAGGTAAAGAAGGCATCTGAAAGGTTTGCCCCTGCAGGTGTGAATGAAAACACAGAAGCACATGCCTTGGTTGAGAGTTTAGTCCTGCGCTTGGCTTCTAATATAAGGCTACAACATGACATCATCAAGTCCAAACATATGTGCCACTCTACTTGATCCACAGTACAAAATAATTCTGCCCACTTTGATACCTTTTTCTGAAGGGGATGTTTTAAAATACAAGAGGTGGATTGTAGAGCAAGTCGAAGACTTGGAAGAAGAACTGCTGGAACTTCGAGGCCCTCCCCACAGTTCCAGGGTGCCGCCTTCATCTTCCAGAGAGGGCAGTCTTGTCTCACAGCAGTCAACAACACCATCAACCAGAACACCAGCAACAACAGCAAAAGAAGGACCAGACCCAACCTCTGCATTGCATTGGTTTCAATTGGCAAGACTCAAGTGCAGTGCAGAGGCGATGGCAAAATAGGTAGAGCAAGTGGCAGCACCAATGACTATCCACAGGAGTATCTGGATGATCCAAAAGAGGTGTATGTGGATCAAGATCCATTGATGTATTGGTATGGGAAGATGCACCAATGGACAGAGCTCAGCAGGCTGGCAATAAAATATCTGGCATGTCCTATCACCAGTGTGTCTGATGAATGTGTCTTCAGTGCAGCTGGTGCGGTCGTCACAGTGAGAAGGACCAGTCTCTCTCCTCAAAATGTGGAGAGATTGACTATGATCAAAATGAACCAACATTTTATACTATACAATTACACTGTTACTGAAAGAGCAGAGCAGGTGGAGGGAGAGGGTGATAGGTCCAAAATTTAATCAAATGTGTTAGCTGACCAACTTCTGGGTGAACCTCCTGAGTTTGAGGATGAACTCTACTTCCCGGACTAAGTATGCCAGTGACCCCATAGAACTTTTTTAAATTTCTAGTTGAACTTAGTTCTTTTTTTGAGAAAAAACATTAAAAAAATTAGCCAGAGGAGCATTATTATTTTTGTGTCAGATTTATGATGCACCACATTTTTTTTATTAGTCACATATATATTGCCGGATTGCAGTTGGACTAGTGTGCATTAAAGAAGACTCCACAATTCCTTCATGACATTGGGGACAATACCTGCCCCCTTCGCATGCCTATTGCCTAATGCCTATCCCTTTTTGCATCTCTTAGCACTAGAACGGCTGCCCCATAAAATCATGGATCTGCCGTTCCATCTGAGGAATGTAGCGGATCTCCTTTCTTTGAGAAAGGGACTGAAGACTTGGCTGTTCACTCATTGACCATATTTCTCCGCTAACCTGCAGGCAGTGCATAGCGCCAGGACACCTCAGGGTAACCGCTGGGCTCTAGAAATCTAACTAACATAACATAACATAACATTTATTATGTACAGGACTGCCTGCCTATACCAAATTCCAGTGTGTTGCCTTCATCAAAGATGATTGAATACCCAATACCTGACCTACCCGTGCTTGCCTTGGATTGGATGTGGTAACTTTAACTATTGCAACAGTGAGTGACTGATTGCGTGAGTGATGATTTAAGTTGATTGATGATTCATGTGGTGTCAGACACTTAAGGAGGGTGAGTGTTGAACTGTAATATGGGAAGTTTCTGGAGATGATTATTGATTTGCATTGTTTGGGGCTTGAATGATGGGCGCCTATTTTTTTTTTCCCTGTAGGTGATGATTATCACTTTCATACTTAGCAAGATTTAATTAATTGCAGGGGTGTTCTCCTTTTTTTCTGGTTCTTCAGACACCATAAAAACACAAAAATTGGTGTGATACCCACAGAGAAATGCTGTTTGCTTAATCAGCAAGTCAGCAGGTTAGTACCAGAGACCCGATGAGTTCTCTGTGTGCTGCTTGTTGCTCGTTACCTAAATTCAAGGCAATTCCAAGAATTGGACAAGGATGGCTCACTCACGTAATGTGACATGCTTCATCATTTGCCACCTCGTCCCACCCTGGTAAGATGTTACTACCAGGGTGGAATTGACCTCAGAATGGGGCTTCCTGAGGGAGTTCTTAGACATTTCTTCTCTCATGACAATGATTTATGTCTAGTGTGACTTTAAAAAACCATGGGATAATCCACTAAAGTATCCTTTAATTTGGCGGTATCACTGGTTTTTATTTTTTTATTTTTTTTAAGGTAAATAATTTATTTATTTAAAGGTTCTTTTTATTGAGTTCAAAAAAGAAGACGAATACAGAGAAACATGCACATTGATAGCATATCGGTCACCAACTGCTATTTGGCATACATAGTGAAAACAGAATAAACTCGGGATTCATGAAGACATGGATCGAAGGAATAAATCCTTCGGGTGCTGTCTCTATCTCAAAACAGCAATCTTCCAAAAGGCAAAGCCGGTTCCCAACCCTGAACCAAACAAACAAATTGAGGACACAAAAAAGAGAAAGAACAAAGAAAAAAGATAAGAAAGAAAAAGAAGATAAGAAGGGAGGACATCCCCACCGTGTTCTGACCGGGGTGTATTAGTCCAGTCGTGCTCAGGATGCTAAATGAGCCGTGACCAAATCATGCAGCGAGCGCGCAGCGTCTAAGCGACCACCTCCTCTTCATCTGCGCTGTGGTGGGAGCGAGATTCCAGGTAGCTAAGCAGAGGCGCCCAGATATCCCTAGGCTGGGAACGTGCAGGCAATAACTCCCAGTAGTCAGTCAGTTGATTGTGGCAGAATGCTGCCTCCCCAAGCCAATCCTCTATCTTCGGATTGCGCTTTCGGCCCCAGCAAAAATCCACCCGTCTCTTAGCTAAAAGCAACAACATTGCCACAAGTTTTCTATGTACTGCGGCTACGCTGCGCACATATCATAGCAGGGCCACTAAAGGGGGGCGCTCAAGCGGGGCATTGATCATCAGGGTCAGGGTCCCAAAGATGCGTTCCCAGTAACTCGCCACCGCAGGGCACTCCCAGGCCAATTGAATAAAGGAGTCCTCCGGAGCTCGGCAGTGCGCACATCTGTCATCTTCGCTAAGACCTGCCCTGCGGAGCCACACCGGGGTTCTGTACAATCTATGAAGAAATTTGAAGTGGATTAATCGCAGTCTATAGTTAGGCGATAATTCCTTTAGCTGTGCGCAACAATATGCCCACGTGCCATCTTCAAGCGGACCTCCCAGCACCCTCTCCCACTCTCGCTGCACTTCGGGAATACAGATCGGGGAGGCGCGTTGCATCCCCACATATAGCCGGGTTACAAGTTTCTGCGGCGAGGGGTTCTTCAGAAAGAATTACTCGTATAAGGCGCGTAGCGCTGCTCGTAGTTGATAGTAGGTGAACCTGTCCAGCAGCCCCGTGTGCTCATCGCCTAATGCATCGTCGACAGTGACAAACATCCCGTCGGGGAACGCTTGCCCCATTGTGGTTATCTGAAGCCCTCGTAATCTCTGACTCATCCCAGCCTCAGTGGTTGCAGGCAGTCCCGGGTGACTGATAAGAGGGATCGAGGGGGCAAATGCGACTTCCAAGTTCGCTCTGCGGCAAAGCTCCCTCCAGGCCCAAACCATGCAACCAACAGTGTCAATTTTGGCTCTGGGCCTCCCTGGAGGTCCAAATAAAGCCATGTGTAAGGGCACCGGCACCACCCTATCACTCTCCGGGGCTGTGTGGGCCATGAAAAGAGTTGGGAAGACCCAGTGATAAGCAAACTGAGCTTGGGCGCAGTTATAATACAATTCCATGTCCGGGGCGGCCATTCCACCTTGGGCAAACAGCAGCGTCAGGGTCTCCCATGTCACTCGCGGCTGCCTCCCCGCCC
This sequence comes from Calotriton arnoldi, assembly GCA_963921515.1. Taxonomy (NCBI): domain Eukaryota; kingdom Metazoa; phylum Chordata; class Amphibia; order Caudata; family Salamandridae; genus Calotriton; species Calotriton arnoldi. The sequence continues at coordinate 348,719 of CAWUFW010007505.1, read as the reverse complement.
AGGCCAGTGCAATCAGATTCGAGCGCAGGCGGCGCCGGAATGCCGCAGTGAGGGGAAGTGGCAGGCTGGTAACAACATAGAGGAACTTGGGGAGGACCACCATCTTGGCAATGGCCAGGCGGCCCGCAAGGGACAAGAGAAGCGATTTCCACCTACTCAAACGACTTTCCAGCCACTCCATAAGCCTGCCATAGTTGTGGCTCCATAGTTCATCCAAGTGCCGACTGAGCCAGATCCCCAAGTATTTCACCGGGCCGGTGGGCCACTGAAGCGGGAATTCTGATTGAAATTGGGCAGTGGCCGCGGTAAGAGGAAATATGATAGATTTTCCCCAATTAATGGAGACCCCTGACACTCCGCCAAACCGGACCACCTCCCTAATGAGTGGGTCCAGGTTTTCAGCCGGGAGTTGCACATACAGCGTTACATCATCGGCATACATGGAAACCAGAATCACCCGAGGGGTGAAGTCCAGACCACGTCTAGCATGATGCTGCCGGAGCCTCGCCGCGAGAGGTTCCGTCGCGACAGCAAACAGGAGGGGGGAAAGAGGGCAGCCCTGGCGAGTGCCACGGGCCACCGGGAGTGCAGGGGACACCTGACCGTTAACTCTGAGTCTAGTGGTTGGGGCTGAGTACAGTAAGGCGATTTTTTTGAGAAATAAGGGACTAATGCCTATGCAGGAGAGAAGAGCAAACAAGTAAGGCCATTCTAGAGTGTTGAATGCCTTCGTTGCATCTAAGAACACGGCCGCGGCAGGAAGGGAGTCATCGACCATCTGCATGGTCGCAAAGAAAGTACGCAAATTGTGAGCGGTGCTTCGTCCGGGCACAAACCCACTATGTACGGGCCGAAGCACTGCCGGCAGCAGTGGGAGCAGACGCGACGCCAGTAGCTTGGCTAGTATCTTATTATCAAGATTTATCATGGAAAGCAGTCTATAAGAGTCACAGAGCAGCGGATCCTTGTCTGGCTTAAGGATGGTCACAATTAGTGCCTCCAGCAGGGAGGGTGGGAGTGAACCGCGCTCCAAAGAGTCCTCATACATGTTGAGGAGATGGGGGACTAGAATCTGCGCAAATTCTTTATAGAAGGAGTCCGTCCAACCCCGGAGCCTTATCCCCCAGGCATGGCCCGGATCACTGCATTAACCTCCTCCTCCTCAAAGGGCTCATCAAGATACTTCCGTTGTCCGTCACTCAGCCAGGCCAGCTGCGGTATCACTGGTTGATTAAAATATTACCAAGGGTTAAATACAGGAGGCATACTTAGGTGTAGTGACCTGTATTCGTCACTGTACAAATAATGATGCCAACATGTTTCTGCCTCTAATCAGCTGTGGGTCCAAGGCATTCGTCAGGGCCGTGTCTATGCCCCCTACACTGCAATTAGTAAGTGCTGTGTGGGCTTAGGTATAAACAGAGGACCTGCCTCTCAACTTGTATCCTAATTAGTGATAACATATGAGATAAATACAAAAAACAGCAAAAATTGTTGTTCATGAAATAGGTGAACAAGGAGCTAGAGTTGACTTAACTTAGCACAATAGTCGACCAGAGAGATGGTCGCTTTTCCCAAAAGTTTTAAAATATGTAGCACTATATGACACAAATTAATTAACAACAGACGAGTGATTAATGTGAGTAGACTAACTCTGGCATTTGGTAACATATATAAGGTGAGTCTCATGCATATCATATATCAATGCAGTGATCAAAATGAAGAAAGTAGACAAAATTAAATACCTAGAACTATTTAGCTAGGTGCTTCATGGTCTGTTCGGGGTGGGTCTCTCCTGTAGTCACAGTCTTGAGTCACGAATAGATATATAAGATAGAGTTTAGACAGATATCATCTCTATGGAAAACACCGGAGAATGTTCTTAAAAAAAATATATATTGGCCTACTGTTGTTAGAACAGGAATGGTAGGCAAAATATTCAGTCCCCACATGTAGTATAAGTTATATATGGAAGCAGAACAACACTTCAGATGCACTTAAAACATAAAACCACGCCCCTGTCCTCTTTTGTAATAGGAGTGATTTACAAGGATACCCCACTATCCTGTTTCACTGCCTCTTGAAGGGCCTGCATTCTAGCAATCTTCAAAACACTCCGAGCAAGACTTACTTCATCAAAGTCGAGAACTCACTTGTCACCTAACTTGCCCCATCGAACTGGTGCCGAGGTTTTTTGCCTGGAAGTTCCCGCTTTTAAGCTTTTAGGTCAATGTAAAATTAGATGATCATTTTCACCTGGGTCTGCAGGCCGTAGCCGAGGGGCAAGTGAGAAAATCTGGACTGGTGCCGGAATCCTCGCCCAGCATGCGTCAGGATCCGAGGGTACCACCCCGTGGCCTGACATGCCTGCACCTTGTACCTCGATCGTATATCGATTTGGGGGCGTTTCCCCAAGGCCTATGGCACGTCAGTATATGTGCGGGAGGAGGCGCTGTAATCAAAAATCTAGTTTCTTTAACCCGGGATTGTCTTTTAGCCTCATGTGATGATCTCTTTTGCGCTGCTTTATGGGACATGAAGTCCCTCATCTTATTGATAGCTGGACAATCTGTAGTTTTCTTAACAAAAAAAATTATATTTATATTGAGCCAAACAGAGTATTAAGACTTAATACGTCTGCTCATTGTCAAAATTACTGAGATCTAGAAAGCCTCCAGAACATTTCTGGATGATGTGTTACAGAGCCTTCATTTTCTAAAAGGAAAATTATATATTTATCTGGATTTTAACATGTGCCACCAGCCTCTGTTTTTTAAATTTTTGGAAAAGAAGGAATTTGTGTGGAGGAACAGCATTCACTAGCGAGTAATTGTGTATCGAATTTTTAATTCTGTGTAGGATTCTTATCAAATTTACATTGTCTCCCACGGATAGGCTCGGGGAGATGCTTTACGATTATTTACAGGTTGGCCGAGTTTTTTACACAAAGGCAGGTATAGAACCTTATGATGGAAAGACCAAGTGTTGCTACCTTCTGTGTAATGAGCCCCATGGGATATCATCATTTAGACCCTGTGAATCAGTTTAGAGTAGATACACCCATCGTTGTTCAAACCTGAACAGTGCTCTTGAGATGTCGTTGTTTCTTTGTTCCAGTTTTTCTAGAACATACCATTCTATGTCGTTTTCAGTATGTTGTCTTTCTATATAATGTCTTGTCAGTTTGATATTATCTTTCTTCCATCTGATAGCGCTTCAATGCTCTGTTATCCTTACCCTAACATTTCGTGAGGTCATCCCTATGTATAGGAGTCCACACGGGCATTTCAGCATATAGATCACGTTATTTGAGTTACAATTTGTTAGATGTTTTAATTTCCAGGGTGAGGAAAGGCCCACATCCACCTCAGTGCATTTCTTTGGGAATGTACATACTCCACAGCTTCCACACGGGTAGTGGCCCATGGGTGGAGGGCGATTCCAGAGTCTCTGTTGTGACTCCACTCTCCTCATTTTTGGGCTTGTATGCACAACCACGTCTCTGATGTTCTGACTATGTTTAAACGCAACCATGGGTAGTGACATCTTCAGATTTCCAGTGTTCAGTATCCCCCAGTGTCTCATGACCAGCTTTTTTACTGAGTTGGAGGTGGGGGTATATGTAGTTACACATATAGGTACAGGTTCTTGGGGGCTTATTTACAAGAAACTGATGCATCTATATAGATGCATCAGTTTTCCTGCACCAGCCTGTGCAAAATACTGCAATTCTGTTTCATTCTCTAGTTGTTCTTCAACAACAGTGCACTCCACATCTATCTTGCTTGGATCCTCGCAATTCATGATGATGATGATGGCTGGTCTGGTACGGGGTTACTCACAGTCACTCAGGACTGGAGGATTATCATGGAAGAACTCAGGGCGGGACTGGGAGCTGCAGGACTACCTCATCAACAGCAAGAAGCAAAAAGCAGTTATTGAGTATTAACTTCAGTTCCACTGTAAACCAAGAGTCTGAGGCCTAGTACTACTCAGCTATTTGGAATAGAGAGAGATGTGTTTGTGAAATGCTGTTCTGTGTGTGTGTGTTGGACTTTTGGCAAAAGTGAAACTCTGAGCCCCCCTCTTGTTTGTTTGCTCTGCCTCTGTGTCTTCTTATCTTGATACACTCCTCATGAAGCTTACCTTCCTTCTGTCCTTTTCCTCGACTCTAAAATGCAGTTTCTCTTTTACAAGGCACAGGCCTTCTTCTCATCTCCTTCACGAACAAAAGGCGAAAGCTAGCTGAGCTCAACAACACTCCTGCTTACCTACCGGACCAGTGCAGAGAGGCCACAAAGAGTGGACATTCCAGATGAGAATGCAGACGCACCACCCAATTTTGCAATACAGCATCATTTTTCTTTTAACAATCATATTAACTAAGAGAAATGGGTGGGTGGGCTCACTCCCTAACCTAGAAGACAGAAGATTTGGATATATGGTAAATTGGGTCTTGGGGGAAGGAGGACTGTTTGCAATGCATGTATCTGTACTCTGTCATACTCATTCCTTTGTTTCCTTCTAACAACAGATTGATGGCGAATGATGTGCTGCTGCTTATTGCCCAAATGAATGTTGGCCTTGTGCTATAGTGTTTATCTTTGTCAAACCTTTCCCCAAAGCCCATTACCCATCCATTCATCAAACCCTTGGCCCTCTTCCCCCAGCTGTGTGATTTATTGAGCTGTGGCTTAAATTATACCATCAATCGATCACACACTTGATGGGGCGGATATGGTGAAAGCAACACCAACTTGCTGTAGAATCTTCGAAGCAGTAGCCCACACCAGCCCAGGCCATTACCAACCCACACAATAAAAATGATCCATAGTTTTTTAGATATAGAATGAAGAACAACAGTCGTCAACATCATCATCCTTAAGGCCTTGTGTTGCCTAACTATAAACGCCTAACCTAAGCTTGTCGACTCCAGACTTTGAGTTCATTTTCGATAACTTGTGGATTTCACAAATAATACTGCTAGCTCCACATTAGCCAAAATCTACTAGTTATTAATATTAATAGTAATATTGCTATATTTTCTATTTTAGCACATTCAGGCATTCTCATTGTGTCATCACAATCACGTAGTACTCAGGTGGTGTCAATTGTTTGTAAATCTTTGATAAATATATATAACCCACTCACTCAGTCTTTCTGATCCCATTTAGTTGCCTACGATGTATAATCATCAATCACTCATTCAGAACAGTCCTACAGTTGGAGCTCACCTGGGTGGAACTGGAAGTGGGACCTCGCTTGTGAAGTTGTGATGCCTCCCCTGTTATTGCTGCATGTATATTCAGGTAAGACAACTAGTACAGATGTAATTTAACTTAGTAAGAAATACATTAACTGGTACAGTTTTTTATCTAGATAGTTCAGACCCTCGACACGATGTAGCCTAGGTCATCTCATTATGGCAGCATTACCCATAATGGTCCAGATAGTTAGAGAAGTGTAAGCCTAGACTCTATAACTAAGTGCTACGCTATCTCTAGTCTTAAGTTACAAGCACATAAACAGGCTGCGTAAAACTACTTGAAGGCAGCAGTGCAAAGTAAAAGTAAAATAAACTACTTCAGGCATAAATTTAGAGTATAAAAAATAGTTTCGCCCTTTATTTATTTACAAAGCAACCCACCCTCTCCACCCAAACAACATGCCTACCCCTCTCCCAAACAAAACTGACCCAAGCCCCAAAACTGAAAATGTTCAAGAAAGTCTCTTGAGTCCCACTCCCAACTCCCTCCCACCTTCTCCACCCAGCCCCAACAAACAACAAATCCCTCCCACTAAAACAAAATATCAAAAAAGGGTTAGAAGAGGGCATTATGGACGTCGGTCAGGAGCTGGTCCATGGTCTGCTCCATCGAGGAGAGCCGGCCCTCAATAGTGTCCAGCTGCTGCAGGATATGGCGCAGCAATGGCCTGTTGCCATTTTGGTTGGGGGTGGCAGTAGTTGGCTGGCGGTGGCGCCGGCCGCATCGGCGATGAGATGGCCGGGAGGATGAGGGGGACCAGCTGCACTGGGGCCCAGGAGCTGTGCATTGTTTTCCTCCTCCTCTTCCAGGACCAACAGCCACCGACATTCCTGCTTGATACGCTCCAGCCTCTGCAGCCGCAAACGTTGTAAGCAATGCTCTGTGCAAACAATTGTTTTAAATTACTGAGTGGCACAGTAGCAGTACATTGCTGGTCCCCTAGGGCCATTGGAATATATTTGATGTGATGATTTATTAAGGGTGGGTGGAATTTACGCAGTCGCGCTTCGCAAATTCTCGCAAAATTGTAAAAATCTCCACGAGCACGCGTAAATCTCCGCAAGCACGCGGAAATTCCGCGAACACGCGGAATTGCTTGTCCCGCCTGTTCCCAATGTGTTTTTGCGTGCTCGCGGGGAATTCTATTGCTAACTTGCCCATGCGGTCGCTAATGGGCGCGGCCATCTTGTTTTCCACTTGTCCCGCCCGCTCGCGATGCTTATTTCCTGTTCCGGGTCGCGTATTGTGTGCTCCCGCCCGTTCGGGATGAGTATTTCCTGCTCGGAAACGCGATTACGTGTTCGCAACGCTTTTTGCATGCTCGGGGGGGAAATATCGGGCGAACTTGCCCATGCGGTCGCAATGGGCGCGGCCATCTTGTTTTTCAGTCTATTGCTATGGTTCTGGGCCTGATTTTCTATCCTCCCTCTATCTTTGCAATTCTTTGTTTCTGTACACTTTTTTTTAATCTTTTCTATTTATTATCTCTCTCTCTATTTTCCTGAATCTATATTTTGAGTTTTTTTTACTTTTTTGTGACTTTTTCTACTACTTTTTCACTCTTTTTCTATAACTTGCTTTTTTCATTTCTTTTACTTACTTTTCTAATTCCTCCCTTTTCTTTTCCACCCCCCGAGTCCCAGAACCATGCCCAAGGGAGAGAGCGGGGGCAGCAAGGGAAAGGGCCCGTAGCCACAGCCGCGACCGCCTTCAAAAAGGGGTGCAGGAACAGGCCTTATTTGGTGAGGCGGAGGTGGCCGCACTTGTTTTTTTTGTGCAGCGCCACCTCCCCTTAACCCTAGCAGCAGGCGGCAGGCCTGGGTCCGGGTAAGGGCTCCGGGAGCGTAGCCAGCGGTGGGGAAAGGTGCGCCGGGCAGTGTTTCGCTGCTCTGGTGTCCGGCGCACCGATACCCAGCTGAGGCACCGGTGGTCCGATATCCTGGATCGGGAGCAGGACCTGCTGGACCTGCTAGGAGTGGAGGTCCCGGGGCTTGGTGAGTAGCTATTTAATATTACTACTTTGTGTTCTTCTGCCCTGTGTTATATATTGCGCATATATTTTTTTTCCGAACAGCAAGAATGCTGCTGCTTACATTGCAGGTAAATTACGTTTAAAAATCTTCTGTGATTGTTATGACACAGGTGCTCGGTGCTACTAATCTTACTTGTTTGCAACTTTGCGCTCGCTTGGCCTGATTATGTAAGAGTTTACTTTAGAGAACTTAAGTTAGGTAATGCTAGAGAGACTCTAGTCCTTCCTTTGTCCTCCTGCCACTAAGAAGAGATAGTGGTGGATTGATAGGTTTAGTTACTTATTATTAGTAGGTAATTTTTTAGTGGTCTGCGTGACGCATCCTCTGTCACGTCACGTGTTGCTGAGTGCTGCTTACCCCAGTCCTTAGTAGAACCTTTTGTAGTTTGTTTAGTGAGTGGTAATAGCCTAGGCTTATCACTAGCAGAACATCTGCAGCAACCAACCAACAATTTGGTGTATGCAAAAATGTATGCATGTGTCCTCGATCTATGCATTTTTGAGGACTAAAATAAATGGAAATGCAGACTTAGTGAACAATTGGCCCATCTGGAATAGGTGGGCTCGGTCAGGTGGTACTTAGGCTTAGTTAGTATTCTGGAATCAGAATGGAACACTGGATTAGTGTTCATAAATAATAACTAGACGGTCCGCGAATCCCGCAATACTAGTCGACCAGATTAGATAGGTCAATTGTATTGCAATTGTTGTTTCCATAAATGTTTGAGCGTTTTTCAAAATATTTTATTTGTTTCACACCAATCATCCACGTTTGTCTTTTTCTTTCTTACATCTTTCATGATCAGCACCCAGGGGCAAGAAGACGGGGTCGTCGGAGTCGGCGGGAGCAGCTGATGGCCAGGACCGCTCCTCTACCGAGGGCTCTGCTGCTGGCCCCAGTAAGTCCTCCTGTTGTTAATATTAATAATTATACTTCCCTAACTTTTACTGCACCTTATTTTTTCCGAACTATTATTTAGATTTCCTAAATCTATATTTTACAAAATCTTCTTCGATCTACACAATCTGTTTCTAAATTCTTGTTATCCCTGCCTCTAACTGCCTCTGCTATGACTCTCTGTACTACTACTATTAGTCTGTCTGTAGCTAAGCTTGCCCAGTTGGCCACTCTTTATTTAAAAGGTTTTAAATAAAACTCAGATTCACCAATCGCTCTAGCCACTGAGTCCCGTCCTTTGGGTTGTCCTCTTCTAGTCTTCTTAATCTTGAGACTTTTCAACAATTCCCACCAACAAAATGCCCAACCAGATATTTTACTATTTTTGATAGGATAGGAGATACTACTACTGTTGTAGGGGTTCTGCACATACAGAACTATGCACAAGAAAATAGGACGTTGGTGATAGGCAGTTGGACCTTCCTCACACCTCACCCACAATCCCCTTACCGACTAGCTATAGTGTCTCATTAGCTCCCCGAACCCCCCGAAGATACCCAATGATTAGACAACCCAGAACATAACAGTCACTACACTCCCGACCTCTCAGAGTCGTGGAAGCAATGCACACCCTGTCGCTCACTCACTCGTGTAAGTCCACACCAAATATCAATGTAAGTTCAAAAGGTTTATTTTCAACTAACAAGCTCTAGCCAGCACCAACAGTAAAATGCATAAGATTAAAACAATAAACATTTTTACAACTACAAGTCCAAAGAAGACAAAAGGGGAAATCAATCATGATGATAACTGAACAGTGGTGGAAGAACCACCCTCCCCTTGGTAGGAATAGAGTTTATATAAATTTATAAATGAAGATCTCTGAGCGAATTCTGGGGGACCCCTCACCTTAGAAGAAGCATCCTAGAAGTACTGGTTACATCATAAGCTCTGCAAAGCTCTGGTTCGTAGAAGGGAATCTTCCGTCTGTTATGAGAAAAGTGGTGCGCATTAGTATTTTGCAAGCATTTCTCAGTCGTGCCAAAAAGTGTAGCATGTTATGGCTAAGCAATACGGACTGACCACCAGAACTCCATAACAAAGTGGCTTGTTTTTCGACCTTGTATGCAGTGCTCAGACAGTAGCAGTATGAGCTCATGTGGGCTCAAAGGCGTCTTACACAACAAGCTGCGAGGTAACATGCGTAAAAATAAAAGACACAAAGCTAAAATGGTTGCATGGCTCAGGCTAACTTAGCAAAGACTGAAATGACCCTAGGGACCATGATATAACACTATTAGTGTCTACTGTACTCTAGTACCCGATTTGTACTAGTGATGTATGTTGTATATGTATGTATTAACTTTTCTTTCAATCTTGCTAGTGAAAAAGAAAAAATAGGGGGAGGTGTATATGGCATCTAAAAAAATGTGTAATGTTTTTTCTAGGCGTACTATCGACCACCAGTGCCGGGGCCAGCGGCGATGGTGACGCGGCCATTTCGGAGGGAGCAGGAGATGCGGCACAGGCAGTTGCACGAGCTGCAGGGGGTGAGCCAGCAGCAGTGGCGGGCGGTGGTAAGTTATATTCCTTACTTATTGACATTACACTCGCTGCAAGAGTGTACCCTGTACCCTGTACAGTTGAAACTTAGTAAGACGTTGTTGTTGTGAACAACGGTTGAAGAAGACACCCTTTACTTAGAATTAGCAATAGCATTACCGGCGGGAGTTGAGTAACCAATGACCTCTTCTATCTGCCTTCAACTCAGCTGTGAAAGTTTTATGGAGAAGACTAAAAGTCAGATCAGATGACCTTGATGGGTGTGTTGAACGAAAAGGGAAAGAAGGGTGGAAGGAGGAAGGATGGGCGAGATGTAATATTTATGACTGGTAGAGAAGGATACGTGGGATGCATGCATAGGTAGCTGATAGGAATCAGATGCATGGGTGGTTGAAGGATGGGTGGAAGGTGAAAGAAAAGATGCCTGCCTGGGTGGGTGAAACTGTATGGGTGGAGGATAGCAAGACTCCTCAGTGGTGTTTGGGTCAAACTCAAAGCCAAGGCAAGCAAGGAAGGAAAGGACGCTTGGGTGGTGGTTTAAAAAAAAAAAAAAGAATAAATGTTTGTTGTTGGTGAAACAAACTAAGGTTTGTTGAGAGATTAAGAAGAATGATAGACGTTTACTTTGAATGGATGGATGCCTGGATGGTATTCATCATAGATAGCATAGGTAGAGACTGTCACTGGATGAAGAGTCTTAGTTTGAAGAGAATGTGAAAGAAACCACGCCAGAGTAGCAAAGCTGAGGAGAATATAAGTTGTACCCTTGACTCACAGTAGTTTGCAAGCACAGCATATATATTGTGTATGTATGTAGTTATCATCAAGCGCCTTCCTCCGACTCAGAGGACAACTCCCTACCTATGATAATTTGTTTTCGACTGGGTCAGCCAGCCTGCCATGGGTGGCCTATCGGCTGGTTACACAATCAATCAAAACAAAGTACCTCATGTCGCCCCATATAAGCAATGATCATTGGATCAGATATCATCTGCCTTTTTCTAATAGTCAGGGCAGGGTGAAAGTGAAATTAAGCAGTTGCCCTTGATGTAACAGAGTATGGCCAGTGCCACCCGTAATAGAAAAATACAAGCTTCCCCACCTGCAGACAGTAGTAAATAAAACTAACGTGAGTCTGCGTCATCATGACTCTAGTATGTTTGTCTTAGGCGCAGGCTGACTGAGCTGGCATGCCGGCTACAACAAAGTTACGTTAATTTGTCAAAACAAGAGAGAAGAAGAAGACTGGTGTAGTGTGTACTCGAGTCCATACATAGTGCTAGTACAATGCCAGAAACTCCCACAAATGTTAGAGGCCGAGGAAGTGGGAGGATAGATACATACCACAAATGTTATGTACTGTGCTTGCTAGTGCTACTGTGCCACTATGTGTTGAATTAATTTGTGTTCCTGTTTTGCTAAGAGTATTGGTTAATAGTTTTTTTTTCTTTCTTGATATAGCTACTCCTTCACAAGCAAAACCATCCAGGAAGGAGTTGGCAGCCATGGCCCGGCGCTGGAAGCTCGAGGCCATCTGCCAAGAATACCGGCGACTGGTGGCTCTAGCGGAGGAGGAGGAGGAGGCGGCAGCTGCAGCCTCCTCCAATGCCCCGGGCCCCAGCCAGGCCCCTCGAGTGGTACGGCGCCACGGTCAGGCAGCCGCCCGCCACCGCCCTTCAGGATCCAGCACTGCTGCCCCCCTGTGGATGCAACTGCAGGGCATATGCGTGCTGCATGCTCCTCCGGAATGCGCGTCTAGAGGAGCAGTTAGAGGAGATGAAGAAGAGGCTAAAGGTCCTGGAGAAGCCAAGCCGAAGATCCCGCCAATAACTTGACCCCATTGCATTGACCCCTTTTTAATCCTTTTTTTGGTGGGTGGGAATTGGGCGTTGCGTTGGGGTTTATAGACATTTTGGACATGGTTGGACTTTATTGTTTTGCACATTGGATGGGGTTAGGGAGAGGGGTGGGTTCGGGTGTTGTGGGATTTTTACATAGTTTATTTTTGTTAGGGTATTAAATTATATTTCTACTTAAACATAGCAATACGTTGTTAATGTTTTGTGGGGGGGTTACTGTTTTACGTCACAAACATGGTTTCCTTGCTGCTGCAGGGCCGCACCCAGTGCTGGGTTTAATAATCTGCCGATTTTGTAACACACAAACAGATAGCTGCGGTACCCCTCACTGAGTGACTTGTCCTACTAGTACTGTCAGTCTCTCTTCCTAGTCCATTATTATACCTCCCCAAACTTCTTATCTTACCTGGAATTGATGTTTAAGTTAGGCACAGCGATGGGTGCATGGCGATGATGGTTTTGTTTCCCAAGAGAATGGAGATGCCATGGCTGTGGTGGTAGTAGTAGACACTGGCAGTAGCATTTGCAAAAAAAGAAAATGAGACAGTCAGTCGCCTGAGACTCTGGGAGGAGTAGAAGAACGAAGTAAATAAAACATAATGGTGGCGGGGATAGCCTAGTACAACAAGTTACAAACTGTAGTTGTGTTGAGTCACTCGACTAGGCCTACACTCGACAGAAGCGTAACCTTTAGTGCTGTGTGTAGTAGGATGATAAATCCAATTGATGCCGGCAACAAATGCTGATGGATTAGGTTCCTTTGGTAAAAAAATTACCTCGCAAATATACTGCTCATGGGTTGGCAAGCAGAAGAAGATCCTCGCCCTGCCCTGAAATTGAATTAGTGTTGCTTTCGCCACATCCGCCCCAGCAAGCGTGTGATCAATTATTGGTGTAGATTTAATTTAGTCACACCTCAATAAATCACACAGCCCGGGGGAAGAGGGTTAGGGTTTGATGAATGGTTGGGAAGGGGGGTTTGGGGAAAGGTTTGACAAAGAAAAACAGTATGCTTGGACAAACAACAAAACACAATCTTGGCAGACGACCATATCCATAAATCTGTTAAGGGAGAAAAAGGAAATGCATGCATGATGATGATAACTTGATGGTTAATGATAAGTAGTACTTACTAACTACTACTAGACAATTCGACAGTACAGGGCAGCAGTATATTATGCAATTTGCCTTGCCTGTCTGCCCTCAGAGAGACCCGAATTACATACAGTTTCTGTTCTGTTGTACCGGACTTACTTTTAAACATAGCAAAGAAAATTCAAAAATAGCTGTAGGGATGAATTTGAATTATAAGCAGAGAGCAAACATAATAATAACAACACACAGTAGTAATGATTGAAGACAAAAAATGAATAAAATTATTTAAAAGATGATGAAAGTTGATACTGTTACTGTATGTTATCCTGGTCAAAATGGGGAGTTGCAGCTCGGCATTCCTCTTGGTCCTCCCTTCCATGGACGCTCCGGCCATCAATCTTGGGTGACGCCACTGCCTGCCTGGCAAATGTAGATTCATTGGTAAGGTAAGTGTGAGTTGTTTTTCCCAATATAGCACAGGGTAAGGGCCGGCCTGTAATTGTAGATGGAAAAACAAAAGGGATATTGAAAAATCAAGTAGAAAAAAAATGCATACATTACAGTGGAGTGCAACAAGAACACTTTCAGAGGCGGCATGGATACATCATGTCTACTCTAGTCTGTTTCCAGCATTAACCTCCAACAACAACAGGACAGAGCAGGCCCACGGCACCCGTGACCCATCCTCCATTTAGAGTAAATTTTTTGACAGAGGCAGACAAAGCACGTATACAGCAACATAGCATTTTACAAATTATGGGCCATATGTATCAAAATGTGGATTTGCGATTCTCAAATAGCGATTTTTTGCGAATCGCTATTAGAGAATCGCAAAACGCGATGTATGTAGGATTAGCAAAAACTTTTGCGAATCCTACATATTCCTTAACTGCGAATCGCAAATTGCGATTCGCAATTAAGGAATACCTCCCCATTCATTCCTATGGACCCAGAGGCCCATAGGAATGAATGGGGAGACATTTGCAATTTGCGAGTACCCATTAGGTACTCGCAAATTGCAAATGCAATTACAAGGGTGCAAGGGTGTCAAAGGACACCCTGTTGCACCCCTGAAATAAGCATGGGTGCACATGTGGCGCACATACATGCCCTAAGGGCATGTATGTGCGCCACATGCCACTTTGAAAAAGCAAAAGTGCTTTTTACAAGAATTGCACAATTACCACCAACTATAAGTTGGTGGTAATTTGCGATTTCATATGCCAAATTCGCACAACTTAGGTGCTTTCTACATCGCATATAAGGAATCGCAATTTGCGATTCCTTATATGCACGTCGCAAAATAGGGAATCGCAAATTTTGCGATTCCCTATTTCGTGATGGCCTTTGGGATGATACATCCCAAAGGCTGTTCCGCTTGCAGAACGGGCCGATTCTGAGAATCGGCCCGTTTGCGAATGGGAAAAGGGTTGATACATATGGCCCTATGTGACTAAATCAATGCACAGCTGTCAGGCATACCACCACACTCGACTCCACCACTACACAGACATGTAGGTCTGCAGTGGTTGTTGTTGACTTGTTTACCTTTTATGCCACTCATGAAACGCCCTGACTCATTCCATCAATCATCTCGGATCCTACTGTGTGACTGCAAAGATATTATGTCACTGTGGTCATCATCATGGTGTTGTCCAACTCAGTGTGCAGTGTACAGATTGAGTCCCCTTTCCATATTCAAAATGCAATGGATCGGCCTGCAGTAGAAGTACAAATGTGTTATTAAAAAACAAGAAGGGAAACAAACATTGCCTTGAGTTACTTTTAGTGTGTAGATTAGATAATAGTACACAATGAATTAACTTCATGCACAATAAACAATAACAACACAAATCACTCAGTCAACGTCCAATGCATGGCATCATTCATTACCTGTTCCTTCTCATCTTCAGTTAATGGGCAGTCTCTCTCGGCTCGGAAAGGAGGATAGCTATAGTAGTCATCATCATGTTCCACTTCTTTTGGAGGGACTCAACGAGGCAAGATTTTCTTTTTCTTCTATTATGCTACATCCAATCATCATCTGGCTTGAGGGCAATAGATTTAGGGCGATTCAGGAGGATGGAGGAGCAGGACTCGGAGGAGTGGACTGAAATACAGACAGCTGAAACTCATATATGGCAATAAAAGACTAGAAGACGGTGGTGATGGATTTGTTGTGATTCAAAGTTTCCCAACCAGAAAGACAGACACACAACTAAAAGTAAATAAGGGAGGAAGACAGTAAGAAGTGGAAGCCTAGTTGTCAGGGAAGTATAGCTCGTCCTCAAACTCTGGGGGTTCAACCAGAAGTAGGTAATCATCATCTAACACGCTACTTTCGTCACCTGAACCGCTGTCCTCATCTTCCTCCATTGATTCATGTATTGTGTAATTCGGTGGTATAAATTGCTGATTCATTTTGATCATGGTTAACCTCTGCACGTTTTTGGGCAAGAGACTGGTCCTTTTCACTGTTACAATGGAACCATCAGCACTGAAAACACGTTCAGAAGAGACACTTGCGACAGGGCAAGCCAGATAGTTTATCGCCAGCCTGCAGAGCACTGGCCATTGGCCCCTTTTGCCATACCAATACCGCAATGGGTTTTGATCAATGTAGACCTCTGTTGGGTCATCCAGATAGGCCTGGACCATCCGCTCAATGTTCAGGGGTGCTACACTTTGTTCGGCTGCTTTTGTCTTTGCATCAGCACTGGACCTAGCAAGTCCTTGCTGTAAATACCAATCCTGTGCCATTTTTACTGGGGCTGATGATCCGGTTCTTGCTGTTGTCGATAGTGTTGGTGTTGGTCACAGCTGTGAGCCAAACGCACTGCCCTCAGGCTCTGAAGTTGAACTTGATGCTGGATGCCCTGCTGCAGTACTTGTTGTGGGTTTGAGTAGCGGGCCTTTAATTACCAGCCGTTCATTTTCCAATTTACTGGCTGCCTCAGCTATCCAAGTTTTGTACCGGGCAACATCCACTTTTGAAAAAGGAAGTAATGTCTTACTGTTCAGTGCCGATTTGTACCGTGGATCCAGAATTGTGGCACAAATGTAATGTTCTTGTGACAAAATCTTAGTTTGCACCCTGGCATTTTCAGTTAAGGGACAGGATAAGCTCTCCGCCAACTTATATGCTTCTTTTTTTTCCTCCACACCTATGTACGCTTCAGACACCTCCTTCAGCTGTTGCTCTAGCATGTGCAACAATGGGATAGCTTGGCCCATAGTACAGTCCTCCTTGCTGATTTCACATGTGAAGACCTCGAAAGGAAGAAGCATCTCTGTCAGGCATTTAACTAGGCACCATTGGTCCATATTAAGGGTCATGCCTTTCACAGTAGCATCCGCCCTTTGCATGACATATTCATTGATTGGTCTGTACTGCTCAAACAGACGGTCAAGCATGTAATACGTTGAGTTCCAACGTGTTGCCACCTCCTGGATGAGTGCTTTGACTGGCATTCTATAGTCACGTTGAATGATCCTCAGCTGCTTCCGGGCTTTAAAAGAATGGCTGAAATGAGTGCATATTCTGCGGCAGGTGGTCAGTAAGTTGCTGACTATGGCTTCTTTTTCAGAAAGTCTTGAACTATAATGTTAATGTTGTGCGCCAACCACGGGACCCTGAAATAGGCACCAACCTCCATGGCCTTAAGTACATTACTGCCATTATCCATGGCAACAAAACCAATCTTAAGCCCTCTTGGGCGCAGCCATTCAAAGACCTTGCTGTTAAACTCTTCCAAAATGTTTGCAGCAGTATGAGATTTCTCCATGGCGAACATGGCTACAGTTGCATGTTTCCGAGTAGCATTAAAAATCTCAGCTGTGTCAACAGCACCTACTTCAGATAGCTTTTCTCTAACCCCCACAAAAGAGACCCAGTGTGCAGTGATGCACATGTAATCAGTGGCTTGGCAACTGGTCCACATGTCTATTGTCAGGTGGATATTGTGAACAGCACTCTGCTGCAAAGCTTGTCCAACCAATTCCAGCACATCGTGATGTAGTGCTGGAACAGCAACTCTGGTGAAATAGGACCGGCTGGGAACCTTCTATTTAGGGCAGATGGCTGACACAAATTCAAGGAAACCCACCCCTTCCACAAATGAAAAAGGGAGAAGGTCCAGCGCTAAAATTTTCGCCAGCTTCGCATTGTACAACCATGCCGTTGGGTGGTTGCGTTGGTACTGCCCCTCCGACCTAAGCATGCTGTCAATGGTAGGCTGGATTATTTTCCTTTGTGGTGCAGCTGTCTTCTTGAACCCAGTTAGGCTCAACGACGCACTGCTTTTCATTGCAGTACTCGGTTGCCTTGGTGCCTCAGTCTGACTCTGAGTCTGACTCTTCTTACTTTTACTACGGTGCCACTGAGATGTTGCTGAGGATGTGGGCGGTACCACTACAGTGATGGGGACAGGGCTAGAAATGTCTCCCTCTTGTTGACCTTCCGCTGCGATCATATCTTAATCTACTTCTTCATCCCCACCAACAGCAATGGGTGCAGTTTTACTTTTTTGTAAGCGAAGTAGATGAGCCTCCCACTGGATGATGTGGTGTTTTTTGCGATGACTTGTTTGGCCTCCGGTACCATAGTTTGTACCAAGCTTACCCCGCCTAATAGCTTGTCGACAAATTGAGCATATACAATGTTCTCCTCCTTACTGCTAACCGAAAAGAAGTCCCAAACTGGGGAGCAGAACTTTCTGGCGCTGCTGGAGGTGCCACTTTCAATACCAGATGAACTGGAGGGTGTGCCTGGAATTTGACTCTGTGCAGTTACAGTACCACTACCTACTGAGATGGTGGTTGAGCTGGATGTAGGTCCCTGCCTATGCAAATGCAAATATGGAAGCTGGAGGTCGTGTTGGTGTTGTTACCTGTGTTGGTGGTATCCGTGCTACATCCCTCGCAGCGATTTTGGATAGTCTAATAATGTTGGTGTCCGTCTCCTCTGGGCCGGGAGTGATGTTCATGATGACTGGATCGTCATCATCACCCCCCTCTCTACATCTACCTAAGGCTACATAACTCTAAGGCTTTCTGGAACCTTCCTTTTCACTAGCCTTGTCTTGTGGCGTGCATCACTCTCAGACTGAGCTGGTGGCTTCCAAGTGGCATCTCGATCATCAGAAGCGGGGCTTGAAGAAGAAGTTGATGGACTAACCCTCCTTTTCCTTGCTGGGGGCTGGAAGACAATGGATCTTCTGAAACAGTGGCTTGCTCCTCTTCCTCTGCAAAAAGCTCGATTTCCTGAACTGCCCCTACTTCAGGAGGAACAACTAGTATTGTGGGCTGTTGTTGTGGCTGTTGTTGCGGCTGTGGTTCCGGCTGTGGTTCCGTCTGTGGTTCCGGCTGTGGTTCCGGCTGTGGTTGCGGCTGTGGTTGCGGCTGTGGTTCCGGCTGTTGTTGCGCCTGTGGTTGCGGCTGTGGTTGCGGCTGTTGTTGCGGCTGTTGTTGCGGCTGTTGTTGCCCACTTATCTGCTGAGTTTCCGCCTCCGAGTGCGTTGATTGGGCACTACTTTGCGATAATGACATTTCAACATCACTGCTCGTTAGTAGACTGGCTACCTCTGCCACACTCATGTCCTTGGGCCTAGGTTGGTGTGCTGGACCCGCTGATGCGGAGGTACTGCTCCCAGCTTGGGCCCCGCCGGACACCGCTGCTGCAGGCGTAAGTTTTTTTTCCCCAAAAAACAACTCGGGCGGCACACCAGTCTTGGAAAGTGCCACTTCCTTCTTCTGTTCCTTCTTCTCACTGGCAACTTTCTTGGTACTGGAGGACCTGGTACCTTTCTTTGGGGCCATCTTCTTCAGATGACAGCAGGACGCAGGTACACAAGTTGCAGAGATGTCTGTGGTCACACGTGGACGTGACGTGGTGCGCAGCAGGACTTCTGTCTGGCAGTACAACGGGTGATGATGACACCTCTTCCTCTGTGTTTTTGTGCACCTAAAAGCAAAGAAGCCAGGAGAAGAACATCAGTGAAATGTTGCATTTGTTGTTGTGGTTCAATTACTACTAGTACAAACAAACAAATAAAATGTATAACTTAGTGTAGCCATTTGTGAGACTTTGTCAACAAGGGCTTTCATGGTAGACTGTGTACACTCTCAGGAAGGATAGGAAAGAAGAGGAACAACAACAAAAATACAAATGTAATGGAAGTGGACCCTGTTTGGCATTACATTATTTGCTCATCACATCATTCAAAGAGCTGCAGCTGGCAAAGGGGATGGATGGAAGCAGTAAGCCAAGAGTAAAACCATGCAGGCCTAAAAGGCAAAAGCAGCACACTTTATAACTCCTACCAGAAATGGACACCAGCCACATGGACACTCACAAATCACAAGCAAAAAGCAGGAGGCCTGGAAAACAATGTATTGAAAACAGGCCTATAATAGCCAGGCAAAGGCTGCATGCTAAACCACACTGCTTTGCCTGTAATGCAATAAAATGCAAAAACGAAAATCCACAGGGCTAAACAAGGTCTGCAAGGTACACAACACACCACACACAACAAAGACATGTATTTAACACACACCCAAAAACTGAAATACACCCAAGAAAACACATTTTGCAATTCAATCCAATGTCATCCATGCCCTAAATGATGTTTAAATTCAACAGAACACACAGAAACAGTTGTTTCATGCACCCCTGACTACCTTTGAGCCTACTTGATGAAAGGTCTGTTGGCAGACTAGGCCACAAGCTTGCAGGCCTATAGATAAAAGCACACTACCGGGCTTCAAAATGGCCACCAGCCACATGGCCAGGCCCACAACAACAAGAAACTGAAGACAGACAATGCAGGCCTATGGCAAAAAGCACACTGCCTGGCTTCAAAATGGCCGCCAGCCTCATGGCCAGGCCCACAACTACAAGAAACTGAAGACAGACAATGCAGGCCTATGGCAAAAAGCACACTGCCTGGCTTCAAAATGGCCGCCAGCCTCATGGCCAGGCCCACAACAACAAGAAGCCTAGGCCACAAAGGAAACACATGCAGGCCTATATGGCAAAAGCAGCACACTTTATAACTCCTACCAGAAATGGCCACCAGCCACATGGACACTCACAAATCACAAGCAACAAGCAGGAGGCCTGGAAAACAATGTACTGAAAACAGGCCTATAATAGCCAGGCAAAGGATGCATGCTAAACCACACTGCTTTGCCTGTAATGCAATAAAATGCAAAAATGAAAATCCACAGGGCTAAACAAGGTCTGCAAGGTACACAACACACCACACACAACAAAGACATTTATTTAACACACACCCAAAAACTGAAATACACCCAGAAATACACATTTTGCAATTCAATCCAGTGCCATCCATGCCCTAAATGAACACACAGAACTAGTTGTTTCATGCACCCCTGACTACCTCTGAGCCTACTGGATGAAAGGCCTGTTGGCAGACTAGGTCACAAGCTTGCAGGCCTATGGATAAAAGCACACTACCGGGCTTCAAAATGGCCACCAGCCTCATGGCCAGGCCCACAACAACAAGAAGCCTAGGCCACAAAGGAAACACATGCAGGCCTATATGGCAAAAGCAGCACACTTATAACTCCCACCAGAAATGGCCACATGGACACTCACAAATCACAAGCAACAAGCAGGAGGCCTGGAAAACAATGTACTGAAAACAGGCCTATAATAGCCAGGCAAAGGCTGCATGCTAAACCACACTGCTTTGCCTGTAATGCAATAAAATGCAAAAACGAAAATCCACAGGGCTAAACAAGGTCTGCAAGGTACACAACACACCACACACAACAAAGACATGTATTTAACACACACCCAAAAACTGAAATACACCCAAGAAAACACATTTTGCAATTCAATCCAATGTCATCCATGCCCTAAATGATGTTTAAATTCAACAGAACACACAGAAACAGTTGTTTCATGCACCCCTGACTACCTTTGAGCCTACTTGATGAAAGGTCTGTTGGCAGACTAGGCCACAAGCTTGCAGGCCTATGGATAAAAGCACACTACCGGGCTTCAAAATGGCCACCAGCCACATGGCCAGGCCCACAACAACAAGAAACTGAAGACAGACAATGCAGGCCTATGGCAAAAGCACACTGCCTGGCTTCAAAATGGCCGCCAGCCTCATGGCCAGGCCCACAACTACAAGAAACTGAAGACAGACAATGCAGGCCTATGGCAAAAAGCACACTGCCTGGCTTCAAAATGGCCACCAGCCTCATGGCCAGGCCCACAACAACAAGAAGCCTAGGCCACAAAGGAAACACATGCAGGCCTATATGGCAAAAGCAGCACACTTATAACTCCCACCAGAAATGGCCACATGGACACTCACAAATCACAAGCAACAAGCAGGAGGTCTGGAAAACAATGCACTGAAAACAGTCCTATAATAGCCAGGCAAAGGATGCATGCTACACCACACTGCTTTGCCTGTAATGCAATAAAATGCAAAAACGAAAATCCACAGGGCTAAACAAGATCTGCAACACACCACACACAACAAAGGCATTTATTTAACACACACCCAAAAAATGAAATACACCCAAAAATACACATTTTTGCAATTCAATCCAATGCCATCCATGCCCTAAATGATGTTTGAAATAAATTAATACAACACACAGCAAAGGAACAGTTGTTTCATCATGCACCCACCCATGACTAGCTCTGGGCCTACTGGCTACCCACAACTATTTATTTTTTTTAAATGATGAAAAGTACCAACATTATAGTTGCAGCAACTGCAATGCCCCAATCAAACAAAAAACAACACCAACTTACTTGTAAAATCTCAAATCCAAAAGTCCTCAAATCCAATGATAATGATGCAGCAGACACAAAGAGTGATCCTTCCAGCTCAAATCCAAATGAAAAATGAACAGGAGATGGACAAAGCACTGGGAGGAGCCTGCTGGACAGGAACAGGAAGTTGGAGACTCTGTGGCACTTCCTCCCTCTCCCCCTAAAAAAATTTGACAAAAAAGGACAGCCAAATGTCAATTTGAGGAGTTTTTTTCATCCAAATCATCATTTTATAGAAGGTTTTATGCTGCTCGAGATATTATTCTTCTCCAGATTGAAAATTTTGCGTGTTCGGGATCGCGAGCCTCACCAACATTCCGCCGGATGTCCGATGACGCGTCCGAATGACGTGTTCGCGATCGCAATCTCTCTCGCGGTGCACGATGGCGCGGTGAATGACGTGTTCGCGATCACACTCTCGAGGTGTCCGATGGCGCGGCGAATGATGTGTTCGCGATCGCACACTCTTGCGGGATCGCGCGACCCGCTACCAAAATCTCGTGGCGCACGCGAACAGATAGGAAAACGCGTCGGCAAACACAGGGATCCCGGTAAGTCGCTATCGCGCGCGCTAGAACGCATTTTTAAAGCGTGAACAAGAAAATAATTCTGCTATGCCGCGGATCGCGGAATTTTTGGCAATTTTGCGTTCTCCGCGGAACGCGGAATTGCCTAAATTCCGCAAATTCCGCGAGCGGAGTGGAATTTAACGCCCAGGCCTAATGATTATGATTAGGATAACCACAAGGTCAATTTCATGTTTTCTTTTAGCCACACATGTTGCCAAACATAAAAAAGCAGTGACTGTGTGGCAGAAAAGTAACAGGCAGACTCGCACAGAATAACATCACAGGATTAAAAAAAAAGTGATTGGACTATTTTTTTCTTCTAAAGGCTTTTCAAGTAACTATAAACAGAGTCAGACACTTTGAGTTGGAAAATAAATTACTTCTCATTGATGAGTACGGTATTATGCACTATTTTGGAGTACAAGTTGTGTGTGGTGCTAAAATAATGAAGCCAGGCTCATTGTTAGCCAGCGCCTCTGCTAGTTTGCTACTGGCTGCAGCTGTAGTTGACAATTATCTAATCCCAATAGCCCTGGTCTTCGCCAAATGCATTTCTCTTTCTACCCTGTCTCCAAAGAGGCTGATGAATAATAAATAAGATACTACATCAGTTACATAACTCATGTATGAAATGCGGATATAAATATATTATCCTGTCTGTCGTAAGTAGACGTTGAGGAAAATTAATCTAATTGACAGCGCTACAGGTAAAGGAACAGATTATATAGATTTTATTTGGCACATTCGTCACTGTGTATCCCATATGTCAAATTTGATATCAAATCATGCACTTTCTCCCACTTTACTCTGTGGTCTCGCCCGCCACCACGTTTTCCAACAAATTCATTTGCTGAGCAAGAACCAAGGAAAGGAAAAAACTTGATTTTTTCTACAGTGAGGGGTAGGGTAGAGGGAGTAGACAGGTAGGGTAGAGCATTTTTTTAAATATTTAATAGAGGGGCCACTACACTGATCATCGATTCTTGATCTTTGGCTTATTCAGTCACGGTTCAATTCACAAGGGAAAAATCTGAACAAGTGTAAATTAATCTGTTATGGGAAGCCACGATATATGTTCTGGAATCACTTCACATGGGTATCGCATGGTTAAATGTGGCACATGTCAAGAATGGCTCACCCCCCCTTTCACTCACATACCATTTCCTTTTTTTTAAGTTGCCTTCCATTCTTTCATGTCTCGCTCAAGCCATCAGAGGGCATTATGTGAGATTTTGCTGCATTGCAGATAGAAGAGTCCATAATAACTCAACCACCACTGTGGCTGGTAAAGCTGGGGGAGGGGTTTCACCTCACATTCATTTTTGATGACGAGCAACGCCATGGCAATAGCGAGTGAGCATAGTAATTGCAAGAAATATGTGACTTACCAGTGCCCGTCCCTGCTGCCGCTTCTCCCCCTGAAACTGAGCCGTCGTGTCTCCTCCTGCAGTGGCACTGGAGCCGGCATCACCGATGTTCTGTGTATCTAGAATATAAAACATCAAACATAATTTAGATCCCAGATATTCAACCCCAAATACAGCAGCAATGCAGCACTGCAGCTCAGTTAGCACGTATCTTCCAAATTTCACTCTGGGCATTTGATTGGTTGGTTCACAAAGTTAGACAAGCCAGGCATGGAATATACTGAATAAAAAACCTATGGTGTTGGGTGGCAAATGCAATCCAAGTGGGACCTCATACTTTTTTTTCTAGCCTTGCTGCACTGTCATTGGAAACTGGTGGTGTACTGTAACTATAACTTAACTTATGCATGTACTTAAGTATGATTTCCCTGCAGCATTTTCACCTGAGACAAGTCTACATCGTATCTCTGAGCTAATTCTGATAACTTCTAATGTGCTCGTCTCTCCTTATGGGTGACATCCTTTGCTACAAATAACAGTTTGTCTGGCTCATATGTCTCCATCCTTTCCATAGGCAAGTTCCCACTAATTATTTTGTCTACCTCAGCCTTCAACCGCATCACATCCAACAACCTTGCATTTATCTCACTCCTGATCATTCCCTGACTCGACGTACAGTTCTGTCCTTCCTTATTGTTATTGTGACCTCTCAGCCAAGTCTCTAAATCTGTGGCATCTGGGACATGTTGGGTTCCGGGGATTCCCTGATTGGTACTTGCTTCCGATGTCACACCTACGGGTCCCCTCACTGGAGTTTTCCTCATCCTCCAATCTAAGCTCGTGTTCACCATTGGTATAAATTGTACTGTACTGGAACCAATTCAAATTCCCAAAGGGTCAGCAGTCGCTCGTAAAAAGGTACTAAACGACACAG
The DNA here is from genome assembly GCA_963921515.1 of Calotriton arnoldi. NCBI lineage: Eukaryota > Metazoa > Chordata > Amphibia > Caudata > Salamandridae > Calotriton > Calotriton arnoldi. The sequence continues at coordinate 324,317 of CAWUFW010007505.1, read as the reverse complement.
ACACTAAGGACTGACCATTTTCGTTCATGTTCCCAGTTCATTCCAATCCAGTTCCCTCCGCAAACACTGGCTGTTGCTGACTCGGGTTTCCCAGTGAGCTCGGGTCATAATCAGAGACAACAGGACCAATTGTGACCAGTATTGTGAGAGCTTCCAATAGCCGTGAAGCGGCATTAACTCTACTTGTCTCTGCACCTCCCAAAATGGACACTCCTGTTCCCCCTGCTGAGATCCTTCCCACTACCCCTGCACTAATGCCTGTCTAAGATGCTGCCACACCTTCCATGTTCCCTGTACTCACCAGTTCTCGACTTCCCTCCTCTGAATGTGTGTTGTAAGGTGGTGGACGCTCCAACAACAACCTGTCCAACAAGCTGTCATCCGTATCACTCCCATCATTTCCATTTACCCCTGCACTCCTATTCTGAGAATTTCCCTCTCTCACCAACATTGGATACAACCTGTCTCCCTCTACAGTGTCTACTCTCCATCTCTTGAGTTGTGCACCCCATGAATTTTGCTTTGTACCCTTTAAATTAATTTATTGAAGTATAAATTTCTACAAAACTGTATACACACGTAATTGATTGATTCATGTATTTTTGATTATATTAATTGATTTATAAAATTCACATGTTGGAGGTCATTAGTTTTGATACTCATGAATGATATCTATAAAGTTGATTCAAATATTTTGAAATAATATCCCTTGTAGGCACCTTTACCTGACAATATTTAGCCACCCAAGCCCTCAAGGGTATATTGGGTTACCCAACCAATATAACCCTTTCTAAAAGTGGCATTGCTAAAATAGTAATGTTAAATCCAACATTACCAATAAAGAGGATTTATCATTACCATTTCAAAGATATGAAACAGAATGCAGCTACTCCTTTCCAATCAGGAATTACAGCTTAAAAGTGTATTAAGGAATTCCCAATGCTAGCCTATGATAGGAGTAGGCCTCACAGTAGTGAAAAACTACTTTTAGCTGTTTGTCACCACCAGGTCATGTAAAACATAATAGTACATGTCCTACCTTGTACTTACACAGCACCCTGCCCTTAGGGCTACCTAGGGCCTGCCTCAGGGGTGTCTTGTGTGTAATAAAAGGGGAGTTTAAGGCTTGCCAAGTTGAAGTGGCAGTAAACTGCACACACAGGTCTTGCAATGGTAGGCCTGAGACAAGTTTGAAAGGCTACTTGTGTGGGTAGCACAATCAGTGCTGCAGGACCTCTAGTAGCATTTTGGTTACAGGACCTGGGTAGATGGTATACCACTTTACAAGGGACTTACAAGTAAATTAAAAATGCCAATTGGGTATACACCAATTTCACCATGTTTAGGGGATAAACACATGCACTTTAGCACTGGTTAGCAGTGGTAAAGTGCTCAGAGTCCTAAGGCCCACAAAAAGATACAGCAAAGAGGAGGTAAGCAGGCAAAAGGTTTGGTGGCAGACCACCCTAAGCATGACAGGTCTAACATGTGCCCCCCTCAGATGAAATTGAGGAGATATGCCCAACCTCTTGGATGCTCTCATCAGACCATCAGCATTGGTGTGGTCTACCCTGGTCATTTTCCCACCCTGAAGTCCATAGCCTGTAGGGAAATGGACCAACACAACAGTTGTGGACTCTCACCCCTCATTTGCATGAGCCACCTGAGGGGCCTATGTTCATTCTGAATCAGGAAGTGAGTACCAAACAGGTATGGCCTCAATTTCTTCAGTTCCCAAACCACAGCAAAAGCTTCTCTTTCCATAGCACTCCACCTCTGTTCCCTGGGGAGTAACCGCCTGGAGATGAAGGCTACAGGTTTCTCTAGGCTCTCTTCATTTAGCTGTGGTTAAATTGCCCCTATGCCATGTTCTGAGGCACCTGTTTAAGCAATTAAATGGGAGGAGTTAGGGGCCCTGAACACAAGGGCCGTGCACATGGCCTGCTTCAGGGAGTCACATTCTTTTTGGCATGGCCCTGTCCAAATCACATTTCTGGGCTGCTTTTTAAAAAAGTCAGCTCTGTCAAGGGGGCAACAATGGTGCCATAACCCTTGACAAACCTCTTATGGTACCCAGTTTGGCCCAAGAATGCTCTGACCTCAGTCTGGGTTTTTTGGGGCTCCCAGACCATGATAGTCTCTATCTTGGCCTGGAAGGGCTGCACCTTACCCCTGCCCACCAGGTGTCCCAAGTACACAACAAATCCCTGCCCTATCTGGAACTTACTGGCCTTGATAGTCAGGTCTGCCTGTTGCAGAGTCTGAAGCACTACCCAAAGGTGAAAGAGGTGGTCCTTCCAGCTACTACTGTAGACAGCTATGTCACCCAGATAGGCAGCTGACAAGGCCTACATACCAACAAGGACCTGGTTCACCAACCTCTGGAAGGTAGAAGGACATTCTTAAGTCCTTAGGGTATCACACAAAATTGGTAGTGGCCCTCTGGAGTGGAGAAGGCTGACCTCTCCTTTGCTCCTTCTGTTAGGGCGATCTGCCAGTACCCTGATGTAAGATCAAAGGTACTTAAATACGGGAAAGCCCCTAACCTGTCAATAAGCTCATCAGCCTGGGAGATGGGATGAGCATCTGTCTTTGTCTTGAGTTTAGCCCTCTATAATTTACACAGAACCTCAGTTCATGTTTGGTGTCCTGTGGAGCAGGTTTTGGTACCAGAACCACAGGACTGGACATGGGGCTGCTGGCGGGTTCTATTTATCCCTGGGCTGTAAACACTGCTCTGTGGGTGGAGTTCCCAAAGTTTTGCCACTCCCTGCTCTGCTTGGAGCATGGAGTTTGGCAAAAACCTCAGCCTATGCCACGGGACGGAATTTACCGGCGCTCAGGCTCAAAAACTAAATAGCTTGTCAGTGCCTATAAATGATGCTTGTCTTTCCGACAAATTGTACATGGAAAAAGTGTCATACTATGGGACAAAGTGCCCTTTAATTTGCCTAGATTGGTTACATTTGTATATGAAAATGTATTGTGTAGTTTTAGAACCCAGCGGGCTCTTCGACCCTCTCATTGACATTGGGCCGGCTCCATTTCCAGCTCTGACTCTGAGACCCACAGAGCACTTGAATACTTGCGACACGAGCTCTTCCCTTGCCACTCTCTATCCAATGCATAGCCCATAGCCACGCACAGCATGGAGAAGCTTCCAGCAGGGAAGGTACTGCTGGACGACACAGCGCCTCCGACAGTGGTGATCAAGGGCAGCCAGGGCCTGCATTCCTTTCCTTACAGTAAGGAATAGGCGGTTCTGTGCCCAGGGCCTGCCAAAGGGAGCTTGACCTAGCCCTGGAGCTGGCAGTCAGGGTCGGAAGAGTTGTGCAGGATCCCGACCAGCAGGCTGCCCGAAACCTTGTGAGGAGGTGCCGGTAAAGGTTTCCCTGGGAGAGGGTGATGTCAGTGTCCTTTGTGAGTGTTATGGTTTGTTATGCCACTGAAGATGATTGCAGCCTCGCAGGGTAGTCTTTGAATCACTGGCTAGCTCTACACAGCCTTGAAAAATGTTGTGTTCTGTCACTTTGACAATGCATGCAGGACAAGTCTCATCCCCCTCACAACATAGATGTTTCTTCTCAAAACAAACCTTGGTTTTGAAAAAAAAGTTTATTAGACATGATGAATGTGTTCTCTGTGCTATTACTAATTTATAAAAGTCTTCCTTTCAACACAGACCTGCTAACTTACTCCCTTTATTCATTCTGTCATTGTCTCTATGGTAGCTTGTCCCTGACAGAGTATGACTCCACTAGCTAACTGCCGACTACAAGCAAGTCCGTAAGGGCCAGACGCTCAAAATGGCTGGTAGTGAAGGGCTTTGTTTCAAGCTAACAAGAAAATACTTCTAGGAATTATTGGTGCAAAAGTCTGCAGAACTTATCAACCTAGGATCTCCAGGCATTGTGGCAGGAGTAAATAATTACCTGTAATTTCATGCAGGCATTACAACAGCTTTGTGAGGAGGAAGACTTTCCGAAGTTTGTTTTCATTTGGGAGGCTAGGGGCGGAGGGAGCTGCCCCGGCCTGGATAACATTCTGCAGCCACAGAGAACACATTAAAAATCGATCTTGTTAGCGCTGATTACATTGCTATTCGTAATGCTTCGCGTGTGCAGCTCCATCCACCTCAGCCTCCCAAATTAAAGCAAACTTTGGATTTAGTGAAGTTGATAACCAACAAGCAGCAGCTCTGACGGCAGTTGCATTGTGAAGGCAAAATAACGAACCACTTTGGCTGCGTCGGAGTGGGTGGAACTCCGCAGAATTTCACTGAGTTTTTATGTTACTCAGTGGAATTCCTTGGAGTAGAACTCCGCAAGTTCCACCCACCCCTTGTTCTATCACCCCCAATTCCAGCATTTTAGAGACTTCACTCTTAATGCTTGCCCTCACCTTATCCAACAACCTGTAAGATTTATTCTTAACAGGGAGGTTGTCCCCTGTGCCCACATCATGGTTTCACAGTTGGGTAGCCCCAGGAATAAGGGGAACAATGGAGAACAGAGAAGAGGACTGTCCCAACACTTGGTGGCAGTCTCTCTGCTGTTCAGGAATTAGACTGAGGGAAAGGTTTATTCCCTCCACAGAACCCATCTTTCTCCTTGGAGTCTAAGAGGTCAGACAGAGGTTCACTCTCCTCCTCCTCTTCTCCGTCTATCAACAACAGCATTGTGAGCTCCGACCTCTCAAAGTGTGGTTTGAGGTGATTGATATGGAGCACCCTGTGGGGTTGCCTGGGGGCTTTGATGTCCTCCAGGTAGGTGGCCTTACCCTTCCTCACAATCACCTCATAGGGCCCAGTCCAATGGTCCTGGAGGGCCCTTGCCTCCACAGGTTCCATAACCCAAATGTTCTGCCTCGGCTGAAATTCCACAGTAGTAGAATTTTAGTCATACCACTTTTTCATCACAGCCTGACTGGCTTCTAATTTTTCTGAAGCTTTCTTCCACAACTTAGCCATTTGGCTCCTGAAAGCCAGGATGTAGATCCCTACATCCTGGGGAATCTTCCTGGGAGCTTGCTCCTATCCTTCCATAACCAAAATCAGTGGTCCTCTGACAGGGTGCCCATAAAGAAGCTCAAAGTGGCTGAAGCCGACTCCCTTCTGTGGTATCTCCCTGTAGGCAAACAACAGGCGTGGCAAGAGGATGTCTCGCTTATTCCTCAGGGAGGCCTCTAAAGATGCCTTTCAGGGTCTTTCTGAATCTCTCAACAATGCCATTTGTTTGTGGATGGTGAGGAGTGGAGAACCTATAGGTTACACCACACTCCTTCCACATTGACTGCATATAAGCAGACATGAAATTGGTGCCTCTGTCAGACACCACTTCTTTGGGGAAACCCACTCTGGCAAAAAATCCACATCAGGGCCTTTGCCACTGCAGGTGCAGTCATGGTCCTCAAAGGGATTGCCTCTGGGTACCTAGTGGAATGATCCACCAGAACCAGGAGAAACCTGTTGCCTGAAGCAGTCTGTGGATCCACAGGCCCAACAATGGCAATGCCTACCCTCTCAAAGGGTGTGCCAATGACAGGCAAGGGAGGTATTAAGGGGGGGGGCTTTAAGCCTCTGTCCTGTCTTCCTACTGGCCTGACAGGTTACACAAGTCCTACAGAATGCATCTGAGGACATCTTGATCCTAGGCCAATGAAAGTGGGGGACAAGCCATGCAAAGGTCTTGTCTTGGCCTAGGTGACGTGCCTGGGGAATTCTGTGAGCCAGCTCCAGTAGGAAGCCACTGTTGCATTGGGGGACCACCAGGGCCCTTGTTGTACAATGCACAGGAGCCTTAGGCTCATTGTTGAGGAGGTTATCCTCCCATTAAATATGATGACTACCAGAAGCATCACCTGTGCCCTGCAGAACTCCTCCTTGGAGGGTCCTCCTTCTACATGTTATCCAGCAAGTATAGGCTAGTCACTAAGGGAATCAATGCTTTCCTTAGTGGACTCCAGGGTGTCCACCGCAGGTGCAACATCCATCTCACTGGGAGTACATTCAGGGCCTGGTTTACCATGCTCTTTGACTTTCCCTTCTTAGCAGCTTGCTGGCCCATTATTCCAGGCTCCAGCCTGTTATGATTCCCATCCTAGGCAGACAAGAGCCATGTAGTAGCACAGATCCAGTCAGGTAACCCCAACAGCTCCACATGATCCTTGAGTTCCACTTCCTTCCATGTAGTGTCATGGTCATTACGAAGCAAACAGTTCACAGGCATGGCAGGGCTCATAGCAACCTTTAGAAGTCCTGAAACCCTCCCCCACTCAAATGGAACAAGGGTCACAGGATAGTGACCCTCTCTGTTGTCAGCCACCATAACCTGGTGGAATCCATGGGGAATGACCTGCTCTGGGGACATCAGCTGACTCCTTACCATAGTCATGCTGGCATCTGTATTCCACAGAATCTAAACACCATAACCATTGATGGTGACCCACTGTATTTTGTAGTATTTGGAGTTGAGGGCACATGGATTTCAGGAACAATCTTACTGTTACCAAGTGGCATTAGGTTATCACCACTAACCCCCCCCCCATCCCCATTCAATGGGACAAACTCCTCCCCAAGCACTATGCTGGTCAACCCTGGAATATTTCCTTCAGTGGGAGGTGGAGCTCTTTTTGTACACTTGTGATCCCCTTTGTAGAGCCCATACTCGAAGCACTCATAGCACTTGAGAGTCTTGGGCTGCTGACATTTGTCAGGGTGTTTTTTCTTCTGGGGCCAGATTGGGAATGAGAACCAGACCCTTTCCCTTGTGAGTTGTTTTGGGGGCATTTAGATAACTCTTTTTATATCCCCATCTTTCTTCTGGTGGGTACCCTGACCATCCTTTTGGGAGTCCTCCTCAGATGCCTTCTTGGACACTCTGGTGCTAACCCAAATGTCCACATTCTCATCAAGTTTCCTGAGGTCAGTTAACTTGCTATCAACCAGGTGTTAGTGTAGCTCTGGAAAACTAATACCATGCATGCGCTCCTTTAAAATTAAGTTGTACAGCCCTGAATAATCATCAACCTTGCTGCACCTCACCCAGCCCTTCAGTGCCATGCTGGCATAATCCAAGAAATCCACCCACGGTCGTGATGAGATCTTATGGCTGCCCCTAAATCTGAGCCTGTACCTCACAGGGGTCAGTCCAAACTTACTGAATCGGATGGGTTTCATAACACTGAAGCATGTCTGGTCCACTACCTCTAGTGTAAGAAGTGTGTCCCTCAATAAACTACCACCCCAGAACGCCTCTGGAGCAGTGTGCACTCTTAGAGCCACTGCATAGGCTGCAAACCATTTGTGTATATTATCCCACACCACATAACTGGGCACCAAATCCTTGGTTATCTGGACTCGCCAGTGGACAATGCAGGAACGCTGCCACCATTGCTATCGCTGGACCCCACTTGTAGGGTTGTTATGCCCAGCTCTCACAACTAAGCTCATGGGCCATTTTTCTCTCTTTTATGGCCAGCCTTTTCTCCTCTATAGCTTGCTCTTTCTTCATTTTAGCCAGGGCCTGCTCCTTTTCCTAGCTTGGCAAGGGCCTGCTCCTTCTCCAGTTTCAATTTTGCAAGCTCTACCTTCAGCTTTCTCTTCTCCCTCCTGTCTTCCAGCTCCTATGGGGACAGGTTCCTTGAAGACACAGGGCTGCCTAGTCTGCTGCGAACTTCCAGTCCTGGGAGGATGTTACCCCCCACATCAGAAAGTTGCATGACAAGACCTCCAGAGAGGTCCTGCTCCAATTACTCCTCAGACTCTGATCCCTCCTCCTCATCCTCTGTATTGTTCTGGTGGGCTGCTGCCCATGATAGTAAGGCTTTTTGAAGCCCTGCCTTCTTGGCACTTTCCTTAGTGGGCACCCTCTTTTCTTGGCAGAATCCCTTGAGCTGGGCCACTGTGTAGGTCTTCTGATTGGCCAGCTCAAATTCCATATTGCCAGATAAGGCCACAGACATTTAAGGAAAGAGTATTGTGAAAAAGACTTGGAAAAGTCAAAAATACCAATTTTGGGAGAATTGAAAAGGTTCGAATTGGTCTTAGTATAGAGTTGTAGTGAACAAAGAGTTGCTATATGGTATTTCACAAACACAAGTCCTTTCCTCACCGCTGATCATCACTGTTAGAAATTGGGTCCACCACTCTAGTCAGGATAAACTAGATACACACTAGAAGATAACTTGTGCTCAACCTCTGGTAGCTTGGCACAGAACAGTCAGGCTTATTTAAAGAGGCAATATGTAAAGTATTTGTGCAACACACACACACACAGTAACACAATGAAAATTCCACAAAAATACTCCACACACAGGGTTAGAAAAATAGGGTATATTTTTTATGAGTAAAACAAGAACAACCTGACAAAAATCCAATAAGAAGAACTGGATTTATGAGTTTGTAAAGAATAATTCAAAAAGTTGGGCTTAGAAACATATAGCTCTAAGGGGTTACTTGTGGTCATGCTGGAACTGGGTAAATCCAAATTCTATGCCAATCGTGATGAAGGGCAGGCCGGCTACAGGACTCGGGCAGGTCCCACTGAAAAAGTACCTAGGATGGAGCAAGCGTCTATGTCGTAGACTCGATGCATCAGTTCTGAACCCCTTTACGAAGCAGGCGCTGCGTTGTCATCGAGCCACACTGTCTGTTGTCGAGCCGCGCAGTCCGTTTAAGCAAAGTGGTCGATCAGCTCCTGCATCAGCATCCAAGGTCAATCCATCGGTTAAGATTGGCTCAAAGTCATTACTTCATCAATTTTGATGGTTCTGGACAGTACTTGGCAGGGCAGAACTCACAGATGGCAGAGTCCAAGTGCTATTGCAGGGTTGAAGGAAGTTTTGGATGGCCCTGCCACTTTAGAACAGGGGGCAAGCCAGCAAGCCCTGGCTTGGAGTCACTCTGGGTTCAAGTGAAATGGGTTCAGTCCTTGTCCTCAGCAGAGCAGAGATCAGCAGACAGCAGGGCAGCACAGCAAAGAAGGAAAGCAGTTCTTCCAGAGCAGCAGTCAAGCAGAGTGGCAATACTTGTAGTACAGCAATCTTTACTCCTGGTAGAGTTATTCATATTTCCAGTAGCGTACTGTCTTGGTAGGGTCAGGGGCCCAGCACTTATACCCAGTTGTGCCTTTGAAGTGGGAGTGATTTCAGAGCAGGCCCTTGAAGTGCACAGGTCCCTCTTTCTTCCCAGCCCTGACACTAGACTATTAGTAGGGGGTAATCAGCCCTTTGTTTGGGAAACAGGACTCCGCCTAATCGGGTATACGTGTCGGCTCCCCCTCACTCTTCCTGCCCAGGAAGAGCTATCAGAATGCAGATGAGTTCTCTGTCACACCCACCCTTCCTGTGTTTGTGGCTGTCTAGGGGAAATGTACAAAAAATTGCTGTCACCCACCCCAGACGTGTATTGGAGGCAGGCTGCAAGGCACACAGAGCAGTAAGAACAGAGAAATGTCCACTTTCTAAAAAAGTAGCATTTCTAAAATAGTAATGTTAAATTCAAATTTACCAATAAAGAGGGATTCTACTTAACACTACCGGATTCCAAAACTGTGGGCCTCATTCCGATATTGAGCAGACTGCCTGGCATCTAGTGTATTGGTCAGACCACCGAATTACAATTCCGGTGGTCAGAGCAATTTTGGTCGGGGAAATGACCACCGCCTCCAACAGGCTCAAGGAGCCCATCGGGCCATCAGTCCGAGCCTAATCTCTACAATGTATTAGTCATTTACAGTGTTACAGCTGTGTAATGCTTTATTAATAACATAAACATTTGAATTGCACAAACTTAAACTTTACTGTGCAAGTTTATAACATGTAAAAATAACTTCTATTTTAGTTTTCTCCCCTTTTACAGAGATCAATGGAACCATTTTTTGCAATTATGTAGTTGACTAATTACTTCTTTAAGCTATATAATACATCCAATAAAACATATTGGCAGACATTGCTGGATACACTGCGAACCTCAAGCACACACTCATACAGATAATAGCATAGCCAGCCACACATTGATGCATACACTGAGATACCCACAGACACACTAATGCATACTTTGACATACCCAGTCACACACTCCTTCATACACTGAGACACTCACGCATACACTTATTCATACAGTTAAGCACACAGTACACACTCATACATTCACTTATTCATACAGTTAATTGCCTGTCTGTGTTTGCTGTTCCGTGGGAGAACTGGGGAACTAAGAAAAATTATTAAAATTATAAATTTAAATGCTCAGTACTTTCTCTTTCTTTTTCAACCAAATTTCACCAACTATTCATTTTATTTCTGTCTTTTTTACTGCTTTTATCTTGCTGTTTCAATCATTATTCACTGCATTCTCATTGTTTTATACCCAATTTTGCTGTGGCTTCTCCTTGCATTTCCCTTCTTCATACAGTTCTCTTTTTTCCTTTTCACATATTACTTCAGTGCCTATGCCTTGCTTTCCCCTCATTCTCACTTCTTTTCTTTTCAGTTTTCAACCTTCCTTTAAATGACCATTCCTTGGTTTTCCCTTATTATTACTGCTTTCTCCTTGCTTTTTTGTGTGCCCTCTCTTTCCTTTTGCGTCGTTTTCAGTGCTTTCACCTTCCTATTTCCCTTATTTTTTCAGTGTCTTTTTCTTGCTTTCTCCAGGTTTTCAGTTTTCTCTGTGCTTTTCCCATGTTTTATATTAAGTTACTGCTTGTTTTTTCCATTATAGCATAGGGTTGCAAGCATGTGGTGGGATTGACCGCAATGGGTTTGAAATACCATAGAAATTCACTGAAAAAACAAAGATTACAGAAACATTATATTTCGGAAATAAATTTATAAAAACCTTAGAAATTCACTGGAAAAAACAAATGTTACAGGGACATTATAGTTATGAATTAAAATTTAAAAAATATAGAAATTCACTGAAAAACAAAGTTTACAGTGACGTTATAGTTATGCTGACATTCAAAGCGTACAAATCCATAGAAATTCAGCCGTTATAGTTACCTGAGCTAACTATAACTTACGTCACCGCAATGCTCTGCTTATGACCTCACATATTACATCACTCATGACATGGTCAGTGATATCACTGATGACATCACTGATGACATCTCTAATGACATCACTGTTAAACATATATATTAAGGTATTACAATAGTTAAATTAGTTTACTTTGTGTACTACTAATGAGTGATTCTTTTTTAAAACATAGATTATGTGAGTGTCTGTATAACTGTGTATCTCTGTGTATGTGTGTGTCTGTATCGGTGAATAAGCGGGTATGTGAGTAGCTGTATGGGTGAGTGAGTGGGTATGTAAGTGGTGTATGGATGAGTGAGTGGGTATGTGACAGACTGTATAGATAAGAGTTTTTTTAGTTTTTGTATGGGTGAGCGAATGGTTGTGTCAGTGGCTGTATGAGTAAGTGAGTGGCTGTGTGAGCAGCTGAATGGGTCAGTGACTGGGTGTGTAAGTCACTGTAAATAGTGAATGAGAGGGTGGATGAGTGGCTGTATGGGTGAGTGAGCAGGTGTGTGAGTGGCTGTAAATAGTGAGAGAGTGCATGCGTGGATGTATGGGTGAGTGGCCAGGTGCATGAGTGTCTGTATAGGTGAGTGGGAGGGTACATTAGTAGCTGTATGGGTGTGTGAATGAGTGTATAAATGGGTATATAGGTGAGTGAGTGGGAGTGTGAGTGGCTGTATGGGTGAGTGAGTGGGTGTGTGAGTGCCTGTATGGGTGAGTAAGTGACTGCGAGAGAGGCTCTATGGGAGCTTACGTGGTTGTCTCAGTGACTGTTTAGGTGACTGATTACATGAGTTAGTATCTGTATGAGTAAGTGAGTGGGTTTGTGAGTATCTGTATGGGTGAATGACTGGTTGTGTGAGTGCCTGTACAATTGAGTGAGTCAGTATGTGAGTGGCTCTATGCATGACTGAGTGGATGCATGAGTATTTGTATGGGTTTGTGAATGGGTATGTGAATGGTTGTGTGGGTGTGTGAGTGGGTTATGAAATGTTGCATGGGGATGTGAGTGGGTGTGTAAATGGTTCTGTGGATGATGTCATGAGTGATGTCATCTGAGATGTCATGAGTGATGTCACTGACTATGTCATGAGTGATGTAATATATGAGGTCATAAGCAGTGCATTGCTGGGGCGTAAGTTATAGCGAGCTCAGGTAACTATAACTGCTGAATTTCTATGGTATGAAATCTGAGCTTAACTATAATGTCCCTGTAACCTTTGAGTTTTTCAGTGAATTTCTAAGATTTTTTCAATTCCATTTCCTAACTTTAACGTCCTTGTAACCTCTGTTCTTACTTGTGAATTCCTACAGTTATTTAATGTTATTTCCTAACTGTAACCTGTAACCTTTGAGAGTGAGTGACTGCATGAGTGTCTCAGTGGGTGTGTGAGTGAGTGTGCGAGTGTCTCACTGGGTGTATGAGTGGGTTTGTGAGTGTCTAAAGGAGTCTGTGAGTGAGTAGATGAGCATCTGACTGGGTGTCTGAATGGGTGTGTGAGTGACTGAGTTGTTCTGTGAGTGGGTGCATGAGTTCATGAGTGGGTTCTGCTAATTTTCTGTTAGTTTTCAGCCTTTTTCTGCTCACTTATGACCTTTATTTTCCCTGTTCCTGCTCATTGCTGACCTATACTTTTCCTCTTTCTGCTAGTTTCTGACCTCTATTTTGCCTCTTTCTGTTCGTTTCTGACCCTTATTTTGCCTCTTACTGCTCATTTATGATCTCTATTTTGCCTGTTTATGTGCATTGCTGACCTTTAGTTTGTCTCTTTCTGCTCATTTATGACCTTTATTATGCCTCTTTACGCCCGTTCCTGATCTCTATTTTGCCTTTTTCTGCTTGCTTCTATCTCTATTTTTCCTCTTTCTGCTTATTTCTCACCTTTATTCTGCCTTTTTCTGCTCATTTAGCACCTTTGTTTTGCCCCTTTCTTCTCTTTTACCTGGGACGGGGGGGCCTCAAGGCCCCGCGATCCTAGTGGCAGGGCACCTCCTGCGGGAGCCAGCATTTCTGCTGCTCGGAGGTAGCTGCTGGAAAGGCAGCTACCTCCCTGCAGGAGCAATAGTTTCATCTCTAGCTTGTGCTTCCAGCGGGCAGACGCTCTTTGACAGCTCCCGTCCACTGAAACTGGAGTGTTTGTTTTAGCTTGGCAGGAGCTGTCACAGCTCCCACCAAGCTAAAGCAAGCAGCTATTTACAGGGTGGGGACCTCGGGACACAGCAGGAGCCAGCGCTGGGGAGTTGCGGTCCTCAGGGACATGTGGCTCCAGGAGGGGGGCCCCGCGGTCCTCCTCCTTTGATCTGCATGGGCCGACCCCGGGGAGGTGGTGGTTCCCGGGCCATATATGTTCCTGGAGGGGGGCCACACAGCCCCCCTCCATATGTAAATTCTGAATTTGGCCCCAGGGAGGTGGTGGTCCCCCTTCATTTTGTTTATTTAGCCCCATAGCCCCAGAGAGATGGTGGTCCCCGGGGCTTCTAAAAACCCTAAGAGGGGGGTCTGTGCGTTCCCCTTCCTTTTTTAAACAAGCATTGGTAAATGCATTAGGTTTCACCCATGTGATTAATAATAAGCTGTTTTTTGTTGTAAGTTGTAGCTTACTGAGTAGTTGAACAATATAAGATACAGAAAGTCTGTTAAAGGATGTATGACTTGTTTATGTAAAAAAAAAAAGGCAATACTTTGTGCTGTTACTAGTGGTATAGTGCAGGTAAGTAATAGCAACATTTTGAAAAATGCAATGAAAGAGGGAAATAATAGAATTAATTGATGTAATAGCAATATTATGTGTTTAGAGGAGTTCTTACAACTTTTGGGTCCCGTGACACTGCACCTGATACACCATTCAAATCATGCCCCTATTGCCTGCATGATAACTGCATTTGTGGCTGCTTATTTAGTAGTTAAATATAGCAATATTTGGTGCTTAGAGGAGTTCTGACAACTTTTGCTCCCAATGCCACTGCACCTGCAGCACCATTGAAATCATGGTCCTAGTGCTTGCTAGATAACTGCATTTGTGACTGCATGTTTAGTAGTAAAGGTTTGCAATATTCTGGGTTTCGTAGGGTCCCTAGAGGTTTCGGCCTGGTGCCACTGTACCGCTGCACCATTCAAATCAAGCCCCATTTTAACTGCAAGGTATCTGCAATTGTGACTGCCTGCATAGTAGTAAAACATAGCAATATTGGGTGTTTAGAGGAGTCCTGACAACTTTTGGGCCCAGTGCCACTGCACATGAGGCACCATTCAAATCATGACCCTGTTGTCTGCAAGGTAACTGCATGTGTGACTGCTTGTTTAGTAGTAAAATATAGGAATATTCTGTGTTTAGAGGAGTTCTGACAACTTTTGGGCACGGTGCTACTGCACCTGCTGCACCATTCAAATCATGACCCTGTTGCCTGCAAGGTAACTGCACTTGTGGCTGCCTGTTTAGTAGTAAAATATACCTCTTGTATGTTAACTTTATTTTTAATGTGCAATGTTTAGAATTTGCTCATAATGATCAAATAGATTAATTTGAAAAAATTGACCGATAATGCCTACAATGTGCAAAGAAAGGTACTGAAGTATGAATAGGAAATGTCACAAATATTCTAAGGCTAAAGTATCTGCTTTACACAACTAAGTAATAAAAAGCAAGCGATCCCGCATACTGTTAGAAGCTGTCTGCCTTTAACATGGGACGAGATCTTATCTTGCCAGTAAATGGGGATGAAACAGTCTGAACTACTTTAGTAGAAGTATCGTAAATGCGTGCAGCCAGGGAAAGTTAACAAAACAAAAGTTCCACACAAGAAGAAATGAAGAGCCCCCTTTTAAGATATATTAGATACAAGAGATTTCACAAGCACAGCAGGCGAAACCTAAAAAGCCAGCGGAAGTGGTGGTCCCCGGGGCATAAAAATGCCCTTGGAGAGGGGCCACGTGCACCCCCCTCCTTTTATATTTACTATAGGCAGCATGCCCCCGGGACTTGGCTTACCTAGGGGCTTTCTTAAAAGCAAGCACTGGAGACAGCACTTGTTTTTCTTTTTGCCACAGATTCGTGGTCCTGATGCTTAATGTACTGGACCCCTTTTTGGCACTTATGGAGCATTGACAGTGAGATGTGGGCCCATTTAAAGACGAAGCGTGGACGAAGGCGAGGATGGCTCCCGCACCATAGTCATTTCTTCACAATTAAGGATCAAAGAAATCAAGTATTTGTATAGAGTATACTACTACCCCATTAGACTACAGCATATGGGTAGGGCGCTCACCCACAGCTTCCCACCCTGTGCCAATGCTAACGGCATGTTCTGCACCTTTCATAGCGTTGTTGAATAATTGCAGATGATGGGTAGCAGATTCACAGGGAGATAATAACAGTAGTGGACTGTAAGTGGTATCAGATCCAAAAGTTGTGATCCTAGGGGTGATGGATGCCTGGGATGGTACTGCTAGTGGGTATGGTGGCGAAGCATGATATTACAGAAGGAACAGTAACTCCCCTACACTGCTGGACTGGCAAATGAGTATGGACATCTGTGCGTCAGCAGAGAAAACAGTTTATAGGTCCCCGACCAGCTCCTAACATAGCAGATCTCTTGACTCTGTCTACGTTCTCTTCTGCCACTGACTGCTGACTACTGCCAGCTCACCCTTCACCACTGCTCAGCTGTTCCAAAAGCTGCCGTTTTTCCCGCCCTTTGCCCTCCCACTTCCTGCCAACCAGCACCCCACGCAGAACGACCCCATTAAGTAGGTCCCTGACCAGCTCCTAAAGTAGGAGGTGTCTTGACTCTGCCTACGTTCTCTTTTGCCACTGATCAGCGTGACTGCTGACGGCCGCCAGCTCGCACTCCACTGCCGCTCAGCTGTTCCAGGAGCTGCCCATTTTTTGCACCCTTGAACTTCCCTCTTACTGCCACCCAGTGCCCTGCCTCCTGCCCAGGACCTACTTAATGGAGACTGCAGCACAGCTGCGCTGGCGTGCCAAAGGCAAGCCCGTCTGCTTCCATCTGCACCTGGACCACACCCAGCGCCAGGAAGACTGGCCATCCGACCACCCACAGGTACTCTGCTACCGAACTCCAAGCCCTGGACCATGGGCGCCGCAACAACAACTGCTGCAGCTCCTCTCCCAGATCTATGGAATGACCCTACGCCTGCCACCACTGTCACTTCATGTGCAATGCAAGACCGCCAGCCCACACAGGTTCCCCCACTGCGCCCACCCAGAAGGCCACAAACACTCCAGAACTGCAGTGCATCCTGCTCCACGCCCAGTCCCACTGCAAACATGCTGCAGAACTCTGGGATACCATTACCACTCTCACCCCTGACTTGATCTTCATCACCGAGACCAGACTCGATGCCTCTTCAGCACCCGACATCACCACCGCAACACTCAATGGCTACAAGAAGATCCATCATGACCACTCCAACAAACACAGAAAAGGCATTGCCAAAATCCACAAAGAAACTATCCGATGTATTGCCTCCGAAGACTGCACCACACCAATCATGAAACATATGAACCTCAAACTCCAAACTGACTCCAGAACGACAATTAAAGGAACCCTCGCCTACAGACCCCCAGGACTGTGACATGCATACTGCAACACCATCACTGAATTCATTGCCCCGCTAGCCATCGACTCCAAGCACTATGTACTACTCAGCGACCTCAACTTCCACCTCGACCAATGACACCAACTCCACCAATCTCCTAGAAAATATGAGCAACATCGGCCTCACCCAACTGGTCACAGAACCAACACACAGCGCAGGACACACACTGGATCAGATCCACACCTCCAGCAGCAGAAAAAAATACAGCCACATCCCCGAACTCACCTGGGCCGACCACGCCATCATCCATTTCACCATCACAGACTCACCAAGCACCATCACCAAGCCACCCAGCTCCCCACACAGCAGTGGGAACAAAGTAATGGAAACCCAATGGACTCAGGCCCTCAACACCTCCCAGTCGGATGCCAAGTCAGACCTAAAGCCGGCCATCCAGAAATTCTCTGACTGGATCACCAAATGCGCTGAAAGAGTTGCCCTCCCATGAAAACAGCCAAAACCTACAAAGCCTCAAGAAGAGCCAGCTGGTACACACCAGAACTCAGGACCATCAAGCGCAACTTCAAACGACTTGAGAAACAATGGCCCACCACCAAAGATCCCACTAACCGAGCTACCTTGAAATCAGCCCTCAACAGGTGTGACCAATGCATCAAGGACACCAAAAGAGACACCCTCACTGACCGCATCGAGACTAGCGGCAACAGCATGAAGGAACTTTACAACATATTCAGGGAGTTCTCTAGCTCGTCAGCCACCGAGTGTTACGACAGCCACTCACCCGTACTCCAGTTTGTTCCTCCCTTGATGACTGTTCCCAAAATCCTCTGGAAATTACAAGAATGGCAAGAAGGGTACACGATTGCCAATCCTATAACCTTCCGGGGGAAGGGGGATGGGATTGAGAGACAAGAGAAACAAGAAACAGAATGCTCTTCCTACTCTTTGCAGATTGCCAGGGACATGTCTCTCAGGAAAGCAGGGATAATGAAGTATATCTCTTCTCAGGAAGGACTTTGGGATTAATGTTTGTCCTAAACAATTCTGTAGAAGAAAGAACTACATTACTCACACATTCTATAAATGGACTTAGTGATATTCATTCATATATTAGCACTTTCTATAGAGCCTACCCTTTGTGTTTGTAGGGGAACTTCTGGATTAATCTACTTCTATAGCGTACGTCTTTACTCTCTTTTCTTTACTAGCTTTTTTCTAAAACATAACACAAGTTGTTAGGAACATATACTTCTTCTTCATTCGACATTAAAAGTACTTTAGAACATTCTTTTCTGACATACCTGTAATTTTCTTATCAGAGATGCCAAACGTCGCTTTAACTGAAATATAATAAAACATAAAGGAGAGCACAATATGCAGGTGCAATATAAATTATCTTAAATAAAATTGTCCAAAAATATTGCTGATTTGAGTACTTGCATTGCTTTTGAGGATCACAAAAGGTTAACAAAGTTCTATGGTTTTTAAGGAGTTAACGAAGTTGCACTCCAATTTCAGTTCGGAAGATTATTACACAGAGAAATCAGCAGAGTTCTTGTTCCTTCATTTTAAAGTGCTTCTGCGCTTGAGCACCTTTTAAATGTCTTTAAATAAGACAGAAAGGTAATAAAAGTCTTACCGTTTCGGTAAAATGTCACTGCAGTGTTCAAAAACTAAATTATACCGTTCTTGTCTTGAGCGTTGCCAGGCAACTGAACACAACTTTCCTTTTCTCTCCAATATTACAGGAAGACGTGCCGGAGGACAGGATATGAGGGAAAACCAGGACCGGAACTCTCGTCCAAGAGGCTGGAAGGATTGCAGGAAGCGCGTCGGGACAGCACGGAAGCGAGTCTGAAGCCAGGTGAGTTATCACATCATCAACGAGGCGAAGCATTGCAGAATGAGCGGGCGCGTTTTAGATACTCTCGGCGCTCCGCTCGTTCACTGTAAACACGTGCGCACTGGTTAACTGTTTAACGCACGTGTTGTATATGCATCTTTCTTTTATGCCTTATGTTTCTCTTTTATTGTATTATGTTCCTTACTGTGTGCAAGCGGAGCGTGGCATGGAACACTCCTTGTGTTCGTCATGAGTTCCAATTCAGGTCGTCAGTTGTACTGGGTCCTGGAGTGGAAGTCGTGCTGCCTGGCACTCACCTGTTTCCTGCTAAGCTTAATAAATCTTTCTGCCTAAATACGTCTACCTCGATCATTACAATTGGCGATGATCGCTGGAAGAACCACACGGAAGTCTTTTCTTGGATATATATTTTTTTTTTAATTTGAAGAATTCTTGTGATTTCAGCAACGAGACGCATTTTGACGTTTGCCAGTGTCTTTCGACTTCAACGGGAATCGTTTCACCATCTTCAAAAGAGACAACAGTTTAAAGTATATGGGGTAAGATTTTCCCATTTTACTTACGGTGTCAGTGTGGATCGTTGGGGGCAACTGCCATCGGCCGCATCTTTCGAGCGGCGGAAGAGTTCGGGGATCGAGAGTTGATCGCGCGACTGTGTGCGACCTGTTTGCCTGCACGCGCATTTGTGAACACTGAGTTACACGTCATCGCGCAAGGTCACGCAGCGTGACCTTGCGTAGCGGCCATTTTGGGGGAAATTTATCAGGAGTGTTCGAGCATCGAATGAGTTTGTCGGAGCAGAACAAACTTACTCCTGCAACGGTAGAGATATGGCTAAAAACACAATTTGGAGATGGTGTGACATATTAGGAAACAGGTGAGAGAGTCGGGGGCCGACTCCCAATTATTCGTATTTATTAATCGCATTTTGGAAAGCATTTCTGTGGCATTTTTTTTTTTTTTTTGGGACTGTGCTAGGGCAGTCTACCTAAGTACTTTTGGAAATTGCTTATGGAACAAGGGGACCAAGGAGTAGAGCAGGCCATGGCACAACAAAACTTCACCATCAGTAACCCACATGCATTTTGGACTACTGGATCCCAACCCAGTATTAAATGGGTGGGATGGAGAGAGTACTTTGTGAATTACATCGAGGCTATTGATGAGGCAGGCAAAATGAAACCTGATCAAAAGAAAAGAATTTTACTTCACTCCTTAGGTCCGATAGGCTTAAAAACATATTCTCGCATGCCAAAGATTACAGGCGGAGAGGAGAATGTGTTCGAAGCTGCGTTAAAAGATCTTGATAAGTATTTTGCGCCAAAAGTGTGTATTGGCGTGGTAAGACACAAATTTTTCCAGAGAAAGCAAAATAAAGAAGAACTTGTGGATGACTGGCTTGATGATCTTAAAAAATTGGCAATAGACTGCAAATTTGGTGGCTTACATGACGATCTCATTCGTGACCAATTGGTTATGCACAGTAACAATAATTCTATTCAAGATCGGTTGTGGGTAAACGGGGATGCACCTTTAGAGGATGTTTTGGCTATAATGAGGAAAGCTGAAATGTCAGGGAGGTGTGCCACAGTCGTTAAAGAATCGGAGAAAGATTCTGGAGGAGTGTTCAAACTACAGAATCCAAATAAGTATCAAGGCCAGCACATGACTGGGCGTTGGCGGAATACACCTCAAAGGAACACAGGAATGGAAAGAAGAGTAGAAGAGAGGAGGTGCTATCGCTGTGATAGCAAAGAACATTTGGCTTTCAGCAAATGTTGTCCTGCTTTACAGAAAAAATGTGGTATCTGTGGACTAAAAGGGGATTTTAGTAAAATGTGCCGGAGGAGGAATAATGTTAAATATGTATGGAATGATGAAGAAGAAATTGATGGGGACGTTGATAATGAGGACAGTTGTGTGAAGAGTTTACAAGGAAATTACCTTTTGAATGTTGTGGACAATTCTGTGAAGGGGAAGCCAATATGTGAAATCTCCTTGGGTGGTGTTACGGTGAATGTGTATGCTGATTCGGGATCGCCTTACACAATAGTTAATGAAACTATATGGAATGATAAATTTGTGGGAAAAATTGGGCAACAGTTATCTCCTACAGATTTGAACCCGATAAGTTTCACTGGGGAAAGGATCAATATGCTTGGGTTCAGGTGGCTTACATTTTTATTCAAAGGGAGGTCAGTGAGAGGTAAATTATATGTAGCAAAAAACGGTCCATCTGTACTTGGTTGGTTAGACCAAAAGAATCTACACATCATTTTAGACCCGAATAGTGAAGAAAAAGTACTCATAATGGATGAGACAAGTAAATTGGGAGAGGTTCTGGTAAAGAAATTTCCAGGAGTCTTTGGGAAAAATCTGGGAGCACTCAAGGGGTTCGAACACAGAATTGTACTAAAGGAACGGGCGAAACCTAAGGTACATAAGGTGAGACCAATACCTATACTGATAAGAGATGAAGTCAATAAAGAACTACAAGGGTTATTAATCAAAGGTGTGATCGAAGAAGTGGAGAGTTCCGAATGGATTTCTCCGGTCGTGGTCGCACGCAAAAGCAATGGAAAAATCCGTTTATGCATTGATTTACGCCATTTAAACAATAACATAGTTGTTGAAAGATTTCCCTTACCAAAAATCAATGAAATGGTTTCTTCTCTAAAAGGAGCAAGCTGGTTTTCTACCATAGATTTATCAGCGGCATATCATCAAGTTATATTGTCACCTGAATCAAGGAAACTCACCGCATTCATTACGCCTTTTGGGTGTTACCAGTTCAGACGTATGCCATTCGGTTTGGCCTCAGCCGCTGCTGTTTTTCAGCGGCTGATGCACAGATTGTTTGGAAAGGCGAAGGGCGTGAGTTTCTTTCAGGACAACATCCTGGTTGCTGCCACCAGTAAGGAGGAACACGACCATATTCTCAATGAGGTGTTGGGTATATTGCAAAAAGCAGGGTTAAGTGTAGAACTTAGCAAGTGTAGATTCGCACAAAGGAATGTATCGTACCTTGGACATATTATAAGTGAGGATGGTGTAAAACCTAAACCTTCACTTGTAAATGCCATTGTGGGTTCACCTGCTCCTACTACTAAGGATGAAGTCAGATCCTTTTGGGCATGACTGAATATTGCGCTAAATACATACCTAACTTTGCTAGCAAGATATTCAATATACGCTCACTCCTTAGGAAGAATGTAAAATTTGAGTGGTCGGATGAATGTGGAAGAGAATTTTCTAAGATCAAAGTTGATTTGGGGAATGTAAATGCTTTGAGCAGCTTTGACCCAAACTTGGAATGTTTGTTAACCACTGATGCAAGTGACAAAGGACTGGGCGCAGTTCTTTCGCAGAAGATTGGTAATGGTACTGAGAAGATCATTTTGTTCACGTCCAGAGCACTTTCCCCTGCAGAGAGTAAATACCCAATTATTGAAAGGGAAGCTCTGGCCTGTGCATGGGCTTTAGAACATTTTAGAGCCTTTGTTTGGGGAAAATCTGTCACCATCCGCACGGACCATCGACCTTTGGTAAGGATTTTAACTAGTGAAGGTAGTGTAGGAGCTTCTGCCAGGTTGGCTAGGATATCCATGAGAATGAAGGAATACATTTATAGGATTGTCTACGTACCCGGCAAAGACAATGTGGTGGCCGACTGTTTGTCTAGGCTACCTGCACCTTTGGAAGAATGTGTGGATGATCCGTGGGGCAATTTCAGTATTGCTTTGATTCAGGATTCTGGTACACCGGTCATTACTAAAGCTGAGTGGGTGGAAGAACAGTCTAAAGATGAAGTGATACAAGCTGTTTGTAAAGGATGGCCGAAAAAGCAATTTATCAATGGCGAGTTGAAATCATATTGGGATGTGCGAATGGAACTGTCATTTGATAGGGATTTATTACTGAGAGGTGAGAGGGTAATTCCACCTAAAGTTTTACGGAGGAGAGTGTTACAGTTATGTCACGAAGGACATTTTGGGGTAGTTAGGACCAAACTAGTGGTCAAAGGTATCTTTTGGTGGCCAGGCGTTGACAAAGAAGTGGAGAAGTTTGTGAGAGAGTGTTCTGTTTGTTCTTCGGCAGATAAATCATTAAAGACCTTGAGACCTCCGATGAGTGAAGGGTTGATTCCTAATCTTCCTTGGGAGGTGATTGCAATTGACATTTTTGGGCCTGTGGGAGAGTCAAAGGAATATGGTTTGGTTGTAATTGATTTGTTTACGAAGTGGCCTATGGTTAAGATTGTGGAAAAGTGGACACACACGCCGTTTTAAAGTTTATGGACAAATTATTTGTTTTGGAGGGATTACCAGTATGTGTGTTGAGTGATAATGGGGTACAGTTCACATCTAGAATGGCTAAGGATTATTTTCAGAAATGTGGGATCAAGCACAAGACCACCTCACTGTACAACCCTAGTGGGAATGGCACTGTAGAACGTTTTAACCGTGTGTTAAAAGGTGTGATTCAGGGTGCAATGAGCAAAGGGTTGGAGTGGAAATTGGAAATACAAAAAGCTGTTTGGGCTTATAGAACCACAACACATGCTGCAACTGGTTTATCTCCTTTTGTCATGATGAGGGGTAGGACACCCAGGTGCAAGTTCAGCCCCAAATGGATTATGGAAGGTAAGGTAGAACAATGGTCACCTATTGAAGTAAAGGGAAATGTTGAATTGGCACATATGAAAAGTAAAGAGCATTATGACAAATGTCATGGCACTAAAAATGTTCCTGTAATGGTTGGTGATTGGGTTCGCATTAAGAGACCCATTAAAGTTCCTAAAGGTGAAAGCATGTTTGAGGAACCACAACAAGTGGCAGAGGTTCTTCGTAATGCAATAAGACTTAAGGATGGTAGGGTTTGGAATCTAAAGAATGTTGCTTTAGATTTAAAACAACAACATGACATTGATACTACACCTGTTTTTCAACACCCTTCCAACTTTGAGTGGGTGGAGGACTATTTTGATCACAGTACTGTACAAACTGATTTGAGACTTGACGGTTGTGTACCAACAAAAACTGTGGAGAGGGATGAATCGTCAGAGACAAACCAAGTCTCCACAGAGGTTGGGGAAGAAACTCTTCCTCAGGATACCACTCCTTTTGTGAGGAGGGAGGAGGGGTTTCCGAGTACTTCTAGTTGTAACACTGAGCAAGTTGGGGAGAGCGACTTGTGTGTCATTGGTAAGAGGAAAATGGTTTTGCCAGGATGGCTCAGTGAATATGTTAGGTAGTTCTGTTTTGTTTTTTTCTTCTACTTCCAAAGGAGGGGGATGTGTTGTATATGCATCTTTCTTTTATGCCTTATGTTTCTCTTTTATTGTATTATGTTCCTTACTGTGTGCAAGCGGAGCATGGCATGGAACACTCCTTGTGTTCGTCACGAGTTCCAATTCAGGTCGTCAGTTGTACTGGGTCCTGGAGTGGAAGTTGTGCTGCCTGGCGCTCACCTGTTTCCTGCTAAGCTTAATAAATCTTTCTGCCTAAATACGTCTACCTCGATCATTACAGCACGTTTCCCATTAACCGGTTGGGATTTCTTTATGCAGATGCACACATGTGCTCTCAAAGCCACGTTTGGTAGTTTAAAAACGTGATGTTTCTAGGCCTTTCAAGTGCAGCACTCAACTGCAGACTTTCTGACTTTTCAGATGGTTGCTCAATTTAAACGTGGCACATTGTTTTCCAATAAGTATCATTTTACAGTGTGCATAACTATTACCATATGCTCATCATGAAAAGTATATTTGGATGCAAACAAAGTCTCAGATTGTCCATTCCACAGTAATACTGAATCTGCGCAACCACCCAAGACTTTATGAAGCCAATGATAAGTTTCGTCCAGTCCCCCCCCCCCAAAGGTCTTCTAACAGGACGAGGTTTGTTTGGGTGTAGGGCATGGAAGGCTCGAACCAATCTTGGTGCATGCACATGAGTTTCTGGTTCCCAGGATCTCTCTGAGGCATCATAACCTTTCCAGTCAATTAGATAATGTAATCGACCACGTATTCTTTTAGCGTCTAATATGCGCTGTACCTCGAATTCTACATGATCTCCAACAACCACAGGTGGGGGTGGATTATCTTTTCTTGTGGAAAAGTAATAGGGTTTCAGAAGGGACACATGAAAGATGGGGTGAATGGCATATTCTTCAGGTAATTCTAATTTTATTGAGACTGGATTCAAAATGTTACATATGGGGTATGGACCAATGTATCTTGGTTTTAGTTTCTTGGGACCTTTTATTTGAATGTTCCTAGTAGATAGCCAGACTAAATCTCCTATTTTATAAGGTGGTTCTGGCGTTCTATGTTTGTCTACAGTTATTTTGGTGCTAATTTTATTTTTTGCGAGACTAGCCTTGGCCTTCTCTTGTAGTTCATGTAGCAGTTTTAACCTTTCTGAGACTGCTGGCATGATTTCAGATTTCTGAGGAAGAGTAGTTGGAAGAGAGCGTGGATGAAACCCCGTTAAAAAGTAAAAAGGAGAACAACCTAAGGCTGAATGAATACTATTAGTATAAGAAAATTCTGCCAATGGTAACGCCAAGTCCCACTGTGAAGTAACTGTGGAAGTTAAACATCGTAAACTTTGCTCAAGATATTGATTCACCCTCTCGGGCTGGCCGTCTCTTTGAGGGTGACAGGCAGAAGATACTTTTCCAGATTATTGCTCAATTTAAATGTAGCACATTGTTTTCCAATAAGTATCATTTTACAGTGTACATAACTATTACCATATGCTCATCATGAAAAGTATATTTGGATGCAAACAAAGTCTCAGATTGTCCATTCCCCAGTAATCCTGAATCTGCGCAACCACACAAGACTTTATGAAAACAATGATAAGTTTCATCCATACATAACACCGAGAACACGGTCCACCCCGCCAAAGAACTCTGCGACACCCTATCGAAATACTTCCACAGTAAGATAGCCTCCACCTACAACTTCGACCCCCAAACCCACAAATGTCGACCTCAACAATCTCAGCCCACCCACAGAGATCGCCCCCTCACTCACCTCATGGAGTCCGATCATCAAGCAGACCACCACAGCCCTCATGTCCTCAATCCACTCTGGAGCACCCACGGACCCTTGCCCCACCACTTCTTCAACCTCATAACCTCATAACCCAAGAAGTCACCACAGAACTCAACTGCATCCTCAATGTCTCTATCACCACAGCTACCTTCCCTGACAGATGGAAACACTCAGAGGTCAGACCGCACCTGAAGAAACCCCCTGCCAACCCCAGCAAACTCAAAAGCTACCACCCCATCCCACTGCTCCCATTCCCTGCCAAAGTCCTCGAGAAGGCCATCAATCTTCAGCTCACCAAACACCTAGAAGAAAATAACCTGCTTGATGCCTCCCAGTCTGACTTTTGACTTTTGAGAAAACCACAGCACAGAGAAAGCCCTACTCGCCGCCACAGACAAAATCAGATCCCTCTTGACCACGTTGAACCAGCAGCCCTGATCCTCCTTGACCCCTCAGCAGCTTTCAACACTGTATCCCATTACACCCTCATCAACAGACTCAACCAAATCGGCATTCAAGGAAATGCCCTCAGATGGATCGCATCCTTTCTCACTGGATGAACTCAAAGAATCCACCTGCCTTCCTTCACCTCAGAACCCAAGACCATCGTCTGCAGTTTCCCCCAAGGATCGTCCATCAGCCCCACCCTGTTCAACATGTACATTACACCCCTCGCTGATATCGTTAGAACCCACGGAGTCAACATCATCTCATTCGCAGACAACACACAACTCCTTCTCTCACTCAACAAAGACCCCTCCACCACCAGAACAAACTTGTGCAACACCATGACCAGCGTCGCAGACTGGATGAGGACCAACTGTCTGAAGCTCAACATGGACAAGACAGGAGTTCTGATCTTCAGGAAGAACACCTCCCCGTGGGACAACAGCTGATGGCCCTCCATGCTTGGACCCAGCCCCACACTCACAGATCACACCCCCAACCTCAGCATAATCCTCAACAGCAAACTCACTATGAAGTGCCAAGTCAACGCAGTCACCTCCTCATTCTTCCACACCCTCCACATGCTCTGAAAAATCTTCAAATGGATCCCTGTCAACACCAGGAAAACCATCACCTAAGCACTCGTCACCAGCCGCTTAGACTACAGCAACGTTCTCTATGCCAGAATCACCTTGCAAATCTTCAAGAGACTCCAAACCATACAAAACGCAGCAGCAAGACTCATCCTCCTCCTCCTCCCCAAATGCACCCCATCACCCCCACTTCAAGAACCTCCACTGGCTCCCCGTTCAGAAGAGATGCCAGTTCAAGCTCCTGACACAGACCTACAGAGCTCTTCATGACCAGGGACCATCCTACATCAATAACCACATGAACTTCCATCAACCCACCAGACACCTTTGTTCTACCTCCCTTGATTACGCTCGCACCCCCCGCATCCCCTGCAGCTACAGCGGAGGCTGCACCTTCTCCTGCCTCACCGCAAAAGTCTGGAATGACCTGCCCTTCCAGCTACGAACATCATCCTCCCTGGCGGATTTCAGAAGAGAACTCAAGACCTGGCTCTTTGACTAATGACCTACGCTACCTCGGTGCCCATAAACCCTCAAGGGTGAGGAGCAGTGCTATATGACTGATTGATAGATTGATTGATAAGGCACATAGGTCTCTGCAAAAACATCAGAGAATTTGGGGGAAATGCCAAATGTACTGCGCCGTAAGCTGCGCTCTGCGGACCTTCAACTGGCGTGCATTCCTCGAGTGAGAAGATCAAGAGCTGGATGACGATCTTTTAGGGCGATGGCGTTGGCCCATTGGAACACTCTCCCGGTGACCATCAGGAGCATTCAGAAACACGGGACTTTTAGAAAGGCCATAAAAACGTGGCTCTTTTCAGCCTTATCCTCCGCCCCTCTTCTCCCTTCTGCTATTTGTCTCTGGATCTAGAGCTGGGACGCCCCATTGCTGGAGCAGCTATGCCCTTTACAAATCAATTACCATAACATAACAATGGATCAGAATGCAAGACTTTAATGGATGACATTGATATCTATGCCCACTTGCTTGGACCTGTAATGAACAAAGGATCTGAGAAAGACAGTGCCTGCATTCTTGGCCACACTTCGGTGATGACGGGCTCCACAACTCCACGCGACAAGAAGCCACCACACCTGCATGCCAAAGCACGCCAAGCAAGCGCATTAGAAGCTAGTGGCAGTTAGGCAGCGCAAGGAGAGTCAGTGCCTGCATTCTTGCCTGGAGACTATGTGTTCCACAACTCCACTCAGCAGTAAACTCCACACCTGCACGCCAAACCATGCCAAGTGCTCAAGAAGCCAGTGGGGGTCCCACAGCATGGGGAGAGACCGCGCCTGCATTCTTGCCCGGGGACTATGGGCTCCACAACTCCAAGCGGCAGGAAGCCAGCGTACCTGCATGCCAAAGTGTGCCAAGTGGGTGCTTAAGAAGCCAGCGGCGGTCCCGCAGCGCAGGACACACATGAGACTCACCTGGGCGTATGCCAGGACCAAGACCGAGCCTGTCTTCACCTATCATCGTCCAGAAGAGGCCAGGCCGGGCCTACTCTCTTTCCTCTAATATCCAGATTTCATTGCCTCTTGGGAAACCATAAGTTTATTTTAGTTGTTACCACTGACCATTATTACAATAGGGCAAGACCCACTGTGCCTCACTTTACGGTAGTCCCTGCCTCAATTAGAAGTTGTTAAGAAGAATGGGGAAGCGGAAAGCTATTTAAGCTTCGAAGACGTCAGTCAGTGCCATAAAGCAGAGGAAACCCTCTAGGAGAAGTGCTTCCCCCCCATCGAGGATACCGGAAACTCTACACTCGATGCTATCAATCATCTGATTGAGGAAGTGGAGACACTAATTCCACATCTTCTAGAGATAAATCAAATTCTGTAAAATTTAGTGGTGCTGCTAGCACAGCTGATAGCTTGTCCAAAATTGCCCCTGATACTCAAAGAGTGGAGGATGCTCTTAAGATCACGAAACTAGAAGCTGTCAGGACCGGAGATATCTCTCCTCGTGATTTGTCGTCAATGCCTCGACAACCTCTATCTCCAACAGTCAACATTGTCTTCAGCATTTCCTGCCCAATAGGTTTACACCTCTAACAACATTCTTGATGACTAATCCGCCTTTTCCTGAATTTATGGTTTTATCCTCAGCACCATCTCAAGCTCACGCTGCAGAGATCAATAATGATGACCGCCTAGATACTGTTCAGGCGCTTGCAGCCAGCAATGACCATGGCTTGTTACATCATAATTTGGACAATCTAAAAAGTCTATTTTTTACTTTATCCTCCCAAATTACGAACATCCAAGACAGTAAATGCTGCTGCGTGTGTTTTAACTGCAAGGGACCTGGGAGGATGTCACAAAGACAATCCATTGGAACTGAACTATTAGTCAGCAAGTCTTCCTTCCAATGACCTAATCTTATGGCTCCTGGCACAGATTCCAATCTATCTTCTTTTCAGGCCTCTAAGGATTGTGGAAGACGTAACCACCATGAAAATGCCTTATACCCTCTGATGACTTTGTCTGCCCATGCTACCCCTAGGGTTAGGTCTCCTATCCACCCTCATGCTTCTAGACCTCCCTCTGCCTGGTACAACAATCAACCTACTGTAGAACCTATTTATAGAGCAAGAGAACCGTTTTCACCAGGGTTTTCATTCCCATGGGGACTTCAAATTAACAGTGGAAATAATGCCAGGAGAGGAATTTATATGACCCAGGTACCCAAGCTGTCTCCTGGATTACGTGAAAACACCGACTCACTGATCAACATTGGCTATGGACCATACGCAACTGCCCATCTATAGTGGGGTCCGACATTAAACATGCTAGCCATCATAGTATAGACTCATCACCTTTTGATTACATTCTTCTGTCACTGATCAGTGAAAAGTTGGTTCAGAATCTTATTAATATCGAATTATGTACTTGCCATCTTGTGGTCTCATTTAGGACTGGAACTAGGCTTAAAGTATCACCTCCAATCATCAAGTCTACTTCTGCTAGCAGAAAGAAACCCCCAAATCTGTGTATACAAGAGTCTTCCCCTGATACCCAATTAGAGGTAAGCAGCCTGAATGAAATTGATTGACTGACCCCTCAAATTATGCCCGCTATGTATGACAAGTGTGTTTTACCAGGGCCTTCAGTCCCTGCTAGCATTGTCATAGCAACTGGGCATGATGGCATAGGGCCACATTTAGGGGATAACAATGGTGATCTACTTGCTCCGAATCTCAATATAGGTATACAGCCTTGCAATGATGCTTTTCCTGGAGGTGCCCCAGAATCTCGAGCTAGTATTTCCATGACTTCATGGAATCTGGCTGGTATTAAATCCAAGTTAATTGACCAAGAATGGCTGATTTAACTCAGGGATTATGACGTTTGCATGTTCCAGGAAACATGGGCCATGAACAGGGTGTGTATATATGGTTTTTAGACTTATAGTGTAGAGACCAAACCACCAGGGAAATTTTGTAGAGCCATCGGGGTATTGCTCTATTACTTACCGGTAATCTTCATTACTCCGGGTCCCGTTGTCCTCGTCCCATTCTTAACAAGTGGAGATAACTATCTCCCGACAGAA
The DNA here is from genome assembly GCA_963921515.1 of Calotriton arnoldi. Classification (NCBI taxonomy): domain Eukaryota; kingdom Metazoa; phylum Chordata; class Amphibia; order Caudata; family Salamandridae; genus Calotriton; species Calotriton arnoldi. The sequence goes on along the minus strand of CAWUFW010007505.1, from coordinate 294,188 downwards.
AAAAAGAGCAGAGGAATGCTGGGACCCTAACCCCGCCCCTCCCACCGGGAGTACATAAGGAGTACCTACCCAGCATTCCGCCTGAACAACCAAGCCCAGCAGGAAGGCCGGCCGTCTGGTAGGGAGGGCGGGGCGTAAGAATGGGACGAGGACAACGGGACCCGGAGTAATGAAGATTACCGGTAAGTAATAGAGCATTACCCCCAGGTCCCTTATGTCCTCATCCCATTCTTAACAAGTGGAGAATACCAAAGCAGAAAAACCCAGCCTTCCGCACCCACAAGCACACCCAGGAAACCACACCAAGGCAGCAAACCAAGGAAAGCAAAAGGAGGGAACCGCAGGCACAGGCAGAGCAACCAGACAGGAAGCACCCCACCGAAGCAGGAATGCACCAAGAAGAGGACAACCCAAAGAGGGCAGCCAGCAGACACGAGGAGCCCCCCCCCGAGCAAACAAGGAAGGGGGAGAAAACGCCAAACAAAAAAAAAACAACAGAGGCCGCCCACAACAAAAGGACAGCAAGGAGGCCACAGAAGAAGAAGAAGAACCCCAGCGGCCCAACAGGCCAGCAAGCCAGAACAGGCAAGCAGGGACACAACCAAGGACCAGAAACCAGGACCAAGGAAAAGAGAAGGTGACAGCCACAACAAGGAGGCAGCCAACCAGAGAAACCGGAAACAGAGCACCCAGGCCAACCAAAGGGAAACCCCAACCCGCCAAAGGGAGGAAAGCACGCCAAACAAGCCGACCAGGCCAAAAAAGGAAGCCGAAAAGGAGGCACTCCAAAGAGACCCCAGAGGCAAAGCCCCAGAAGGAAAACAGGCGCCAAAGCAACCGACAACCTGGACCGCAGCGGACCAGAGAAGATGAAGCCCCACCAGGACACGGCCAAGGGAACCCACCAGACAAAGGCCGACAACCCCAGCACCAACAGGGAGGCACAGAGGACCCGGCGGTAGCACAGACACAGACCGAGCCCCAACCACACCAGAACAAGAAAAAGGAAAGAGGCCAGGGCCAGCCCACAAGGCGCAGGCACAGCCCAAAGGAACAACCAAGGGCAGGACCACCCAGACCAAACCAGGAAGGAGGAAAGCACCAGCCAGGCACCAGGCCCCCCCCAACCAGAACGAACCGGCCCCCAGAGAGCCCAGAGGACAGAGAGGAGGACCAGTCCTCAGAAAAGAATGGCCAGGGCCAACCCACAGAGCCGCCAGACGACAACCCCAGGCACCCAGCCTGGGAGGAGGAGCCACACAGAGAGGCCAGCAACAGGCCAACAGCCAGCAAAGGACAAGGCACACACCAGAAAGCCGGGGAAACAGGAACACAACCCCAGCAACGGCACCCCACAAGGCCCACAGAGCCAGCAGGCGGGGGACAAGACAGCCAGACCCCAACCAAACAGAAAAGGACAGGGAAAGAGTCAGAGACCAGAACCCCAGGAGGCCAAACGCCCCACATGGAACCAGGCTGCAACCAAACCAGGGCCCGAAACGCAAACCCAGAGCAGAAGAGGCAGGGGAGGCCAACCCCAAAGGCCACAAAGACAAGGGCACATGGCAAAGGCAGAAGAAGAAGCCAACCAGAGACGCCCCCAGAGAGACCAGGCAGACAGCGGACCAAACAACAGAGGGGCCAGCAAAGACCAGGGACCAACACCCCGGAACCGCTCAGGCCTGGAAGGGGAAAGGACAGGACCAACGGTCACAACCCAGAAACCCCCAAGGGTAGGGAAAACAAACCCCCAAAAACCAGCAAAGCCAGAGAGGCAACAGAAGCCAGGACGGAAGCCCAACAGACCGCACAGGCACACAAACACCACGGCCCAGCACACACCAAGGGCGGGCAGGAGCAGGGGAAAAACCCCAGGGCAGAGGACAACAAAACAGACCCAACCAGCGGCAACAGACGCCAAAAGGGAACCAGGAAGCCAGGGCCAAAGCCAAGCGACCCACCCAGGCAAGAGGACCCCGCGGCCCAACCCGCACCCGGGAAAAGCCCACGCAGCGCACAGGCCGAAGCAAAGGGCAGGGAGGCCAACAGAGACACCCGGCACAGAACCACCAGTCCACGCAGCAGGCCGGACGAAAACAAAAGAGGCAACAGCCAAAGAAAAACAGCCGCCGGCAGAGCAGACCGGGAACCGGAAGAAGCAGAGAAGCCAGAGGCACAAGCAGCACCAGGCCCCGGACAACCAGCAGCAAGGAGGGCAGACCCCAAAAGTGGCAAGAAAAACACCACAGGACCGCACCCCGACAGGGGAGGACAGGGGGCACGCCGACCGACAGACTCACACCGGGGGCAGGACCCGGGGAGCACGGGGGAAGACAGGAGAGGGCACACAGGCAAAGACAGGCCCAGACGGAACCGCGAAGCTGAAACGGCAGGAACACCAAAAGCTCGCCAGCAAAGGGACCCGACAGAAGAGGGACCAGCCAACCAACAGGCAGGGAGCAGACAAGCCAGGACACCAGCACCAGAAAGAAGACTGGGAACGCCAGGCAAAACACACCCCAGAGCCGGCATAAAAGCCACAGCACAGCCAGCGAAACGAAGCAGGCACAGCCGGAGGCCAAGCTGAACCAGCTGCCAGCCGGCAGACCAGGAGCGACCGGAGACAACCCCGGACATGCCAACCCAGAAGCACAGAGCACGAGGACCCCACACAGGAACGAACAAGGCCAGACACAGCCCACGGAAAAACAGGGCGGAAAGCCCGCAGGCCACAAGATGGGCCAATGAAGGAGGAGCGCCGGGGCAACCGGGGAAGACAACAAAAAACCCGTAGCCCAACACCAGCCAAAGAAAACCCAGCAGAACCAAGCAGGAAAAGCGGGCACCCAACCAGGGGAGAACCAAGCCCGCGAAGAGTACAGCGGGCAAGAGCAGGCCCAGGAGTGCATGCAAGGGAGGATGAGACCACCCCAGGAGCAAGAACAGGCGAGCAACGACAAGAGGAGCAGGCCCAGCACAGAAAGGTACCAGCGGCCACCAGACACGACCAAGCAAAGAAGCAGCGGCAGCCAAAAACCCCTGTCGAGCCATGCCAGGAAACCCAGAGAGCACACAGGCAAAGACCCAGGGCCGAGGAAGGCGACCAACAGGTGCCGAAACACACAGGAGCAGGAAAACCCAAGCGCCCCCCCCCCCAGGCACCAACCAGGCCCGACCCCGCCAAAAGCCGGAGACAAGACCAGGAGTCCTCAGGGAGGAAAGGCCGGAGGCACAAGGCCAAGCAACTGCACCAGGCACCCAGGCGGATCCCCGATAGGGAGAACCGCGGAGAAGAGAGGAGACCAGGCGCCAACAACCGGGACCCAGCACCAGCGAAAAACAGCCAGGCCCATACAGAAGGGGCATGAACCCCAGACTCCCAGGGACCACCGGAAAGAGGAGGCAAAATAGGAGAACCCCCACACAGAACACACCCAGGAGACATGAACAACTCCCCAGCCCAAGGCGCGCCACCCGCCACCACGCCAGGGCAGGAGGAGCAACCAGCCCAGCCGCCAAGCACACCGGGGCAGCAAATACCAACCCCCAGGCAACAGCCAGGCAGAGAGGGGGCCGGGACACCACAGCCCCCAACGGACAACCAGAGGCAGAACCCAAGACACCCGCACACCAAAGAACAGAGAAGAGTAGGAGCACAATGTACAGCAGCCACAAAAATGGCACCAAATCACAGGAAAGACGGTGCAGAGGCCACAACAAGCACCAGAGACCCAAACCTCCCAAGGGAAAAGGAAACAGCGCGAACAGGACCCGAAGGGACCAGGGGTGGCACACCAGCACCAGCCACGACACAGGAGGACACATGCAACTGGCAGAAGCAGGCACCAGAAAGGGGGAAGCAGCAGGAGAAACCCCCTACCACATAGCACTGCATACAGAACAGGGTACAGGTGAAGCCAGCCCCAGCGACAACGCCGCAGCCAGCACCCACCAGAGCAAACCAGGAGCAAAGTCACGTCCAAAAGAAAGGCAGGTCAACCCCAGAGAAGCAAGGGGAGCACAACCAAGTGTGGCAGAGAATGCAGCAGGGGAACACACGGACCCCACCAACGAATCCACCGTAACCAGGAACAGGGAGACACAGCGAACCGCGTGAAAGGCAGGGAGAACACACCAGAGGCAGACAGCATGGAAGAAGCAAGCCGCCCGACACAGCGTCAGTCAGCCAGCCCAACACGCAGCAGCCCAGAGGCCGGGGCAAACACCGGAACCCCTAGGTGCCGAAGCCAGATGGGTAGCAACCCACGCCCCCCCCCACCGACTTGCAGCCACCGCTAAATGCAAGCCTCCCGGCAGAAGCAACACCTTCGGAAGCCTGGATGGCCCATACAACCAGCTGGAAGGAGGGACCCCGCACCACTAAGCACCAGTCGAACACGCACAGCAGAAGGCGGCATTGCAAAGCATGCGCTCTACCACTGAGCTACATCCCTATCACAGCGAGGTACGAAGGCACAATGGGCAGAGGAGAAGCAGGAACACATGGAGTAACAGAGGGAGACCAAACACACTCCCCTGTACAGATGAGGCAAGTCCCCCAGCAAAAGAAGGGGAAAAAAACAGCCACCGCTATGCAGTACTCACCCGGGAGGGGGGCCAGGAGGCAGACAGGAACAAGGCCCCCACCCTCCCACAGCCCAAGGCATACCACCAGAAACAACGCCAGGGCCGAGCGGACACATCCAGGGAAGCACTCCGGCGCGTCTTTCACCTGGCCAGGACCCAGGAAGACGCGCCCCTCGACCCGGAAGAGAGCCGAGGCCGGTGCACCAGCCGCAAAGGGCCGGCCGGCACCCAAGAGCCGGCAGTGAAGAACCCAGCCTCCCAGCAAGCCCGGCAGGCCAGGAGGCAGGACAGTAGACACCCCGACCGAACAGCCAGGCAGCCGGACGGGGAGTTCCAAGGAGAAAAGCCACCCAAGCCCAGGAGGAGCAGCACCAGCATCTACAACACACTTCTGTCGACAGACAGAAAAAAAGAACAGGCGGAATGCTGGGTAGGTACTCCTTATGTACTCCCGGTGGGAGGGGCGGGGTTAGGGTCCCAGCATTCCTCTGCTCTTTTTTTCTGTCGGGAGATAGTTATCTCCACTTGTTAAGAATGGGACGAGGACATAAGGGACCTGGGGGTAATGTTAATCTTAGTAAAACAGTATTTTTCATGCCTAAATGCTGCTTCAAAGGTGGACTCCCCTAATATTTTAGGGATTATTCACAGATTCCCTTTGGGTACAAAGTAGGTGTTAATAAATGTAAGGTCTGTACCTGCCAGTAGTGAGTTCCCTACTTTCATCCTTTTAGACGGGTTAATCAAGATGCACCAACAGGATACAAAGATAATTGTTTAGGGATTTTAATAGCCGTTTTGAGCCCTCGCCTTAAATTAGTGAGCTAATAGAACTAGAAGACGAGCAATGGAACAATCCCAAGTTAACAGGAAAACACCAGCGTAATCTTACTGGCATCACACTTCAATTAATCTCCATATCTGTTGGCCCGGGCTTAAGTGCTTGTAACGGTCATACCCACTCAGATTGCGAGAGGGCACCCACTTTAAAAAGAGGCTCTTACTTGAGTTTTATCTATTACATCTTCTTAGACGTTAGGCTTTGGTCTGTATTGGTGGACATGAGAGTTGAAACCCAAATGGTCAGTGTTCATAATTCTCTGGTTATTTTGCTCTTGGGGGAAGCTCTAACAAGGGCACATACTGCCAGATACACTGTGGGCCCGGAACCTTCATTAGCCAACAATCGTAGCTGAGTCTCCTGGCCACACGTAATATCCCAGTCTAAATGGCACTCCGAGATCTACAGCCTGTTTATTGCCTTTTTATATGACTATGAAGGTTTTCCTAGTCCTAGTACTTTCATTCCGATCTTAGACATTCATAATGTTTTTTTCATAAAGTTGCAAGAGATCTTTTACCAGAAAACTGGCCACCTGCAGATAGCCCCCCACCCCCAAAGAGGTTTATTGGTGTGATTCAGACTGTAAACAAGCTAAGCAAATATTAAGAGCACCAGTTAAAAGTTGTGTACGGGCTAAGATCTTTGAGGCCAGGTGGAATTACAAATCTGCTCTTAGGAAGGCTAAAAAGAATTGGGATGATATAGTCTGGCAAGAATAGCTCCAGACTGTCAAATTAAAGGATAATAGGTCCTTTTGGTGCATAGTATCACAGGGAAGAAGCAGGAATGAGAATACATATAATCATCATATCCAGACCGAAAAAATGGATTCACTCATTTTCCTACCTTGAACACCAAGGAAAATCCTGCTGACCTCCCCCAGAGCAGAGGGTCAATGGTCTCTAACAAGGATACATCTTCAGCAGAAGTCGAGATTACTGACACAGTATCTTTCAGTTTTGAGGATACTGTTAATGCCATCTGTCTCCTAAAATCAGCAAAAGCCCCAGGGACTGACAAAATCCCCGGTGACCTTTTTAAATCAAACCTCAGATCTGGGCTAGTTATGTACATCTTTTGTCCAATGCCATTTCAGCCAGTGGGGAAATTTCTGACTTATGGAAGGGGGCAGAGAATATCCCAGTTTTAAAAAGGGCGATCCCTGTATTCTGTCTAACTATAGGCCTGTCAGCCTTATGGATAATGTACAGAAAATCTTTGCAAGGCAAGTGCTTGAAAAATTATTAATGTCGGTAGAAGAAGATCATATCCTATCACTACTTCAAGCTAGTTTTCGCCCGAAGACAAGTACCACTGATCAGGTTTTTAGACTTCCACTGCTCTACTGGAAATATGCACTCCTGCTGAAACAAAAGCTATATGTAGCATTTATAAATCTGAGGGCTATGTTTGATCTCTTACCCCATGAGAATCTTTGGAGATTTCTGATAGATATGAGCACTCCGGGGAATGTGGTCAAACTTATGGCAAGTTTACATGACAAGACCTATGTTCATGTCCGCTGGGGCAGTAGGGGGGAATTGATGGATCATATCCCAATTCCAAGGGATGTGCATCAGGGGTGAGTCCTTGCTCCAACCTTGTTCACCCTGTATATAAACTGCTGGTGACTAAACTGATGGACTATAGAAATTATTCACCCATGCTAAATGGTACAAAGGTACCCATCCTTCTATTTGCGGATGATTCACTTCTCATTTCCAAGACCCCTATGGGGCTCCAGCTTCTAATAGATACATTTATGGGGTTCTGCAAATCCAGAGGTCTCGAGCTCAATGTCACAAAAACTAAATATATGGTGTTTGGGCCTGGAGCAGTTAAGAATTATGTACTTAGAGCAGGCTCTGAACCTCTCGAAAGAGTTCACACATTTGACTACTTAGGGGTCAAAAAAGTATCAGACAAATTCAAGTGGGAACCCCAACTCAACAAAGTTTTGTTTTTGATCCAGCACATAGGTAATACCATTCTTCGACTACACAAAAAAATATGGGCTCTCGCTCAGTCTCCCCTGCACTTGAAGTGTATTGCGCCAAAGCTCAAAGTGTTGCATTTTTTGGAGGTGTGGGGATATGCTTACACATAGCAATTAGCTACTGTGGAAAATAGCTTTGTCAGAGCACTTGTCTTAGTACCCCCCTTATCCCACTCTTTTTTGATCTAGGCATTAAAAGAATCTGAGATTTGTTAGTTTACTGGCCACGCCTTTGGGTTACACCAAAACTAAGTGATTACAGGGATTCCCTTGAAGAAATATTAAGCTTGAGAAATGCATGCAGATTCCCTGGATTAAATTTGTATCTAAATGGCTCCATAAGCTGGGTGTACAAAAATTGTGAAATAACCGCAGAATTATTTGTAAAGCAGAGATTGACATGCTAAAAGTCTAATTACTGGGTTTATGTCTACGAACAGTATGTTGTAAGTGGCTCCAAAGGTACTTGACTAATTTGTTTCTTGATTTTTAGATTTCCCCATGTTTTGAACCATTTTGGACATCATTACACCGCCACTGACCAAGAGCATATAAATGCTCTTCCGGCTAGGTAACCTAACATTGAAATCTGTCACAAGGAGGTGGAAGAAACATCTGGGCGCTTACCTGTGCCCTGCCTGCGGTCTGGTTCCTAAGACAGAGGAATATGTTTTGTTCTTCTACCCGGAAAGCATAGGTTCCTGACGGGAATGGATTTGACCAGTATGTTTGAACATGGGGATGACCCGTTATGTAACAACTCTGAGGATACTGAAGATCCTCTATTCCTATTGTGTTTGCTGTGAGCCGCTACTTGACTAATGTATGATACAAGCATGCAAAAATTTTATCTCACTCAGCTGTCTGAATAGTGAAACTGCTTATAATATTGCTGTCTATGTACTGTCTATGGTCTGGATCCTGTTGTTTTATTGATATCTTGCACTATGCATATTTTGCACTCTCTGCTATTGCACTGATTGCCTTCTGTATTTAGACTATCTTACTCTGTAGCAACCTGAATGAGATATGATGATTCGTATTGTGCTACCATTTTTTTAATGTAAATCCTTCTGGTATTGTATCAATTGTTACCTAAACATATTGCACAATGATAATTTTGCACTCAGTGACTTTGGATTGGCGAGACTGATTTGCAATGTAACCCTGCATTTAATGATTTGCTCTATATGTATGAAAGTGAGCCGTGTCTTTAAACTTATTTTAAATTTTATCTTTTATCCATGTGATTATTATGAAATGTGAGTATATGTCTTTTCTTTCTGTATGCTTTGTGGGTTACGATAACCGAATAAAGTGCTCTGATGATGATGTGTGCCCGTGGGGGCGGGAGATTTCTTGCAAAGCTAGGATCGTGTCATGTATGTGATTACAACAAAAGATTTTCTTATATGTATATGACATGCCTGTTTTGTTCTGTGTAAAAACAATAAAAATGTTATAAAAAAGAGTTGAACTTAAAGCTGTTAGAAATATGCTGTTACTAGTATTCACACACCTAGGAACTTACATCATCCCATTTAAGATGAATCAATCATACTGTAAAAGAGGTAAGAATTGGGAAAAAAGCGGATGTTAAAAAATGTGTGCATGGGATATAACAGATTAGGGTCTTAAAACCACTAATATACATCTATGCATAACCACTCCATGTGTGTGTTTAAACCGAAACCGGTCCTAGGATGCTTATTTCCAGTCCAGGGAGGACCTGGCCTGGCAGTTCGGGCTGGACTGTTCCCATTGGGCGCAGGGTCAAGACCAATGTTCCCTCTAATTTTTTTACTCTGTGTGCGGCAGTGTAGGGTCTCTGTGCGCTGCAGCCATGGCTATGTGCGCCAGGAACCAGACCGCGCTTGTGCGCAGCGCCAAATATCACTCCAAACATTTGCTTAAAAAACTGAAAACACAGTGCATTTCCACACATACAACCCACGTTAAGGGGCTTAAGGCAGATTTGCAATTTGGATACACACACCATGACAATAATGGAGTAATGGTGAAATTGGTAAGAGAGGGACGGAAAGAGAAAGGCAGCCAGAAAACGAAGGTCACGACCAGACGAACTTCTGTTATGGTCGTCCTATGCAGGATTTATCATACCTGCAAGTATTCCGGTTTGTTCGAGTGAAATACACTGGACTAGAATACACAATTGACTATCCGGATGCATGATTACTGACACTGTTTATCCAACAGGTTCCTTACACTGGCTTTGAGAATCTGGAAATATATCAGGGAATTCTCGCAGCACTTGCCATTTTTGAATTCTACGCTTTGGCCATCTGGATTATTTTTATCCATCCTTTATTTTCTTGCCCTGATGAAGTTCCCAGTGAGGGAATGAAACGCGTTGGCTGAGCCTGTCGTATTGCTGACTTATGAATTTAAAATAAAGAACTATGTTTACACTACTATTTGACTACTGGACTTCATGACCTGGCGCACCCCCATTTCATTAACTACAAGAAAGGCAGCCAGAGGCTTTGGAGAACTGGGAGGGAGAACAGAGAATGGAAAACCGGTAAGAGAGAAAGCAAAGAACAGGCAGTGAGAGGGAAATGGAGACAAGAATGGGATGGGGGAGATGGGGAAAGTGGGTAAACGTGGAGCGGGACTGATATGAGGAAGAAGAAAAAGAAAAAGAGAAGGAGACGGAGAGAGCAGCTGGGGAGTGGAAGAAAAAGGACAAAAGATATGTCAGAGAAGACAGCGAGTGTGGTATGGCAATGCTTCAGAAGTAGCGTCTCAGCATATCAACGTTGGGGGTTCTATAAGGAGCCTTTTCGCCATCTTGTCATTTCTAAACGCTTGCTCTATGTAACCGTGCTCACCTGAACGAACTAAGAAGGGTGGAAGGCTGGTTAGGCCTTGCCAAGATTTTTAATCTTGCCAAGATGCAGGTCTGAGCAAATGGCAGCTGCAAGTGTGTAAATGACTGATCCATCTGTCGGGAGTATTCTCTTCACTAACACTTGCTTTCCTTTTTGAAACTCAGGGGCAGCAACATTGTCGTGGTGTCACCAGGGCTTTAAGTGGAAGCTTTTTCAATATTATATAGAAGCCATAGTTGCTGCTTATTTATCTTATGCAACTAACAACCACTGACAAAGCCAATAGTCTGACTTGTGGTAGGTACGATGTTACTTGATGTATCATATATCTGGATGCAATGACAGAAACAGGAAAATACAAGTCGGGGCACACTATGCCAAGCACAGAAAAGTTTAGAAGTCACACAATCACCCCACAGCTCAGCTCTATTAAGAAGAGAAATACAGCAAGTCTACAAACACGGCGTGTGCTTTACACACCATATTTGTAGAGTTGCTGCAGTTCTTTTCTTAATAGAGCGCAGCTTCAAGGTGATTGTGTGCTTTTGTTAAAGTTTTCAGGTTAATCGCAGCGCCCGTCTGGAGCTGCAATTAACAAGAAAACTTTCAGATGAAGTGAAACGGGATGACTTAGAGTGGGCAGTGCGCTTAGAGGCTTTTATAGGTGAGAAAAGTGATCACTGAACTGCTATGCAACTTTCAAATCCTTGAAAAAAATACAAACTTAGACCAACATTACAACGCTGACAAGAGATCTGTGAAAACCTGCACCATCAGTGCACTGGTACATCACCTAGTCCAGTGGAATGCTCAGGTCACATCTCATCATGCATAAAAACACACTCTTTCTAGATGTCAGTTTCTCAAGACAATAATAGAACAATTATTAAGACCCTAAAAAGACTCTGCTCCTCCACTGCTCGAGACTACTGTTACCATCATCAGTGTCTCACTGGGTCAAGGTTCATCTAGTCTATTCTTCAGACTTGCCATAATGAGCATCTACATTAGAAAAAATAGAGAAATCATACATTTCCCCTTTCTTCCTTCCTCTGACCCCATTAAACCTGGAAAGAATAATCACCCCGCAATTTGAACAATATTTAGAAGCAAGCCAGCTGTTGAATTCCCATCGGTCATTTTTCTGTCCCAACCACAGTACGGAAGCTGCGCTACTAGATGTATGGCAAGCTCCTATCACAAGACAGTCTGCTTAACCTGATGAACTTCAGAGCTGAGTTTTGTACAGTAGATCACCCCTTTCGCCTCTAATATATGCAAGTACAAAAAAGGGATCTCATTAATAGTCAAACTGCTTCTTGTTAAAATGTCACATTTTGTCTAAAGGGGTTGTTAAAACTGTACTACCAGCGTGACCATAACAGACACTCAAGCAAGTCTGTCATTGGCAGCCTCATCACAGCTAGAAAGATGGCTGGAGAGTTTAGCTGTTTTCAAATTCAGATGGATTTAATTTATACAAGCCATTGTTGCTGCATATTTATCTTATGCAACTAGCAACCACTTACAAAGTCAATAGTAGGTATGATCAGGGCTTTAAGTGGGCCGGGTCTCACCAGTGCTGAGCACCGGCAGTTTTTAAAGGGGGCCTCGAAACGGGTCTCTATCGGGCTCTGTTTTGTGCCCTGGCACAGGCGGTCCATTTTTTTCCAGACTGCATCGACAGTAGGCACATCGATGTGCGCGTGCTCACACTCCTCACTTCACTAGTAGAGAAGTTAGGGCATGACGTCATGCCAGGTGAGCCTTGTAGGGGAAGGGAAATCCTTTAAAGAGAGTCATTTTCTCTCTGGATTTCCCTTCTCTTTTGAAACTCAGGCGCAGCAACATTGTCGTGGTGTCACCAGGGCTTTAAGTTCAAGCTTTTTCAATATTACATACAAGCCATAGTTGCTGCTTGTTTATCTTATGCAACTAACAACCATTGACAAAGCCTATAGTCCTGACTTGTAGGTATGATGTTACTACTTGTATCATATATCTACTTGTATCAAATATCTGGATGCAATGACAGAAACAGCAAAATACAAGTCGGGCTGTACACTATGCTAAGTACAGATTTTTAGCTTATGTGTCTTAAGCCACGCCCTTGATTACACTGGCCACCCCTTTGCGAGACCCCCAGTTTTTTCATCCCACTTAAAGCCCTGGGTATGATGTTACTTGTTGTATCATATATCTGGATACAATGAGAGAAACAGGAAAATACAAGTCGGGTGGCACACTATGCCAAGCACAGAAAAGTGTAAATCACACCACAGCTGCGCTCTATTAAGAAGAGAAATTCAGCAAGTCTACAAACACGACGTGGGCTTTACACGCCGTGTTTGTAGAGTTGCTGCATTTCTTTTCTTAATAAAGCGCAGCTGAGGGGTGATTGTGGGCCTTTGTTAAAGATTTCAGGTTAATCGCAGCGCCCGTCTGGAGCTGCAATTAACCTGAAAACTTTAACAAAATCAGACCATCACCCCGTAGCCCAGCTCTGTTAAGAAGAGAAATTCAGCAAGTCTACAAACAGGACACGTGTGCTTTTCACGCCGTGTTTGTAGAGTTGCTGCATTTCTTTCTTAACAGAGCTGGGCTGAGGGGTGATTGTGTGCCTTTGTTAAAGATTTCAGGTTAATCGCAGAACCCGTCTGGAGCTGCACTTAACCAGAAAACTTTAACAAAGTCACACAATCACCCCGCAGCCCGCTCTGTTAAGAAGAGAAATTCAGCAAGTCTACATAAACGGCTAAGCTTTACTCGCCGTGTTTGTAGACTTGCTGAATTTTGTTGTTGTTACATAAGCGCAGCTGTGGGCAGATTGTGTGCTTTTGTTAAAGTATTCATGTTAATCGCAGCTCGTGACGGCGCTGCAATTAACATGAATACTTTAACAAAAGCACACAGTAGGCACCGCAGCCGGGCTCTACATATAAAAGAAGAAACCAAGTGCCCAAAACTTACCTGCTGCTCCCTCGCCTTTTATTGACATCAGTCTATTCTGCCGCTCTGCCGGGAAACACCTGCTTTCGCGCCGCTCGCTTTTAAAAGCAGCGGCGCGAACTCTCTAGCTGGATGTGCTGTGTGTGTGCGCGCTCCACACACAGCACTGCGCGCTACAGGTAATAGAGGTGAGCTGCGCGCATGCGCGCACGTTATTGGGAACAGTGGTCAAGACTGATTTGCATATGGCTGGGTCCAACCTGGAATGGCATGGTGAGCAGAAAAAAAATGGATTTAGGCCCAGATCTCTGTACTGGGGTGAATGTATGACATTGTTCTGCATTCTGTCCATCAATTGTTGTTTTTGCATTTAAAGATATAACCTCATGATCTAATACATTTGTCTGTACTCGTTGCACAGCGTGTGAAGACCTGACATGTCAACATCTCAGGTGGTGTGGCAGGAGAGTGTGCCAAGCAGGTGCCATGCTGTGCTAGCCTCAATTGGAAACCTTTTCTGTTCTTTCTGTTCTTCATAAAACAAACTCCGAAAGCGGGAGTTTGCTTCGGGAAAAAGAAACAGTGGCTCTGACATGCATGGTGTTTTCTCCTTACTTGCTGGGGACATTGATTGATTTTCCTGCCTGAAACGCCATGCCTCACGGGGCAGTGCAATCATCGCTATGACCTGGGAGACCTCTGGCTTATGGCTTATGTGCTGCAAGGCAAATGGGATTCCCCACCATTAAATGAGGAAGCGCAAATCTGGCGGGTCAGCTAAACCATCAATGTATAGAGGAGGTTCACCGGCTCCTCCAAATTCTGAATGAGCCCCTAAGTCTTCTTTGCAGGTGTCTGCAAATATCCTGGACGTCTTTATCTTACTCACTCATTGTTTACCAAGTTTCATCATTATGTCAGTTCTGACTTGATTGATTCAAATGTCGAATTTCTTGTGCTTCACTGCATTTCTCTATTCACAGCATTTTCCTTTCAGCTATTTCGAATCAAACAGATTAACATATTAGGTTATTGTCTGTCAGAAACTCTTGACAGATCTGAAGCAGTGACACTTCTGTTTTCACTGTTGAAATACACCACCAGTCAAATATCTGACATTATGCCCTTTAACAGATTTTTATTAAACTGTGGAAATCATACTAAAATATTTCACCAATGGTCAGAAAACTCTATGGGAAATATGTACAAGCCCCTATCGCCACCACAACGTCACTTTTACCGATGTTGTGGTGGCGATAAGGGCTGCGCCTGATGTACAAGGCAGAGTTAAGCCACTCAACGTGGCGTTCCACCGCAACACCCATTCATTTTGATGCTGCCCCCTATGTACAAGGGTGGCGTACAAAGGAGGCCGCGCCAAAATTAAGACCAGGTAAACCCTGGTCTTAAGTTGGAGAAACGAGGAGATATACATTATGTCTCCTCGTTTTTGCTTTTTCCGTGTGTTCTGCCTTGTGCAGCACACATGGAAAAAGCAAAATGCCATGGTTTGTTTATGTACAGGAAGGTGTCCCTTCCTGTACATAAACAAACCTTTAAAAAAAATACAATTTTGTCACTTTCATGTGTGCTGCATGAAGCAGCACACATGACAGTGACAGAATGGCATTTTAGGATTGTTTATGTGCAGGAAGGGACACCTTCCTACACATAAACAATCCTCTCCTGCACGCAGACACCCTTGCACTATGGTGCAAGGGTGTCTGCGTTGGCGCTAAGTTGCTAAACTTAGCGCAATCGCAAGGAGAAACGCAAGGCTGCACCACATTCTTGTAAATATGGTGCAGCCTTGCGGTTCAGAAGTGGTGGAGCACAGGGTTAAGCCAAGGAGGCTAACGCCGCGCTCCGCCACTTCCTTGTACATATCCACCTATATGTCTGCCAAGAGCTCCATCACATGAAAAATCTTAACATTACTTGTATCCTGGTTACAACTTCACAGTCCTAATGTTTACGTCCTATATTAAACAATATGTCACATAACGTCACTGGTGCTTTGAACTCCTTTCTTGTGTCCCCACTATTTATGCATGATTTGTATAGGAAAATGCCCCTTGCTTTTCCCATTTCATAAATTATAAATCCAGCTAGTTTTGGAAACCCCTAAATGGTTTCTGCATCCCCAGGGTCATCTGTTTGCTTAGAGTTGCTGTATTATCTCGAGCTATACCTTACATTGTAATGCTTAACCTCTGGTGAATGTAGCCATTCCCTTCCTTATCCCTTCTGGGATATTATGCTACTATTGAGTTGCTTACACAATCTTCGCCACCCTACAGCATTCTCGGTCCTCAGTCATCCTGTTCTACCTGCTGGCTTCTCAGTCAATAAACCGTGAAAAAAGCTTCAACCTCTCCCTGGTGCCACTTAAAGAAGATATCCTGTCGATAGCGAGTGCATCCTGTGAAGCACAAGACACCCTCTCCACTCTGTAGTGCCACATCATAGTAAGGGATTGTCATCTTCAATCTCAAATTCAACCCCTCAACTGTCACCTCCTCACATCCAGCTTTACACACTGTACCTTCTACTAAGGCCATCTGTCTGTGGGGCCCAGAATAACCCGTTCGTTTCCCTCCTTAGAATTAGCACTACCGGGGTTTCTGATGATTTCGGGTGTGGGGAAATTACAGTGAATACAAGATTTTGTTGACTGGGAGTAACATTCTGAAATTCGCATTTCCATGCCAATGTGTATGTTTTCCTGCAGTACTCCCCACTCCTAACCTCACTCTTCCATGAAAGTAGAGCAACGGGTATATTTTTGCAGGGGTTTGACAAAAGAGCAGAGTTATCTCTTGTTTTTGCATTTTTACATGAAAGGCCTTGGCACGCAAAGGCAGCATTTTTGACACTGAGGAAGGGGCGGGCTGCTGCCCTCACCTAAACTGGACACGTCTCTTCTCCCTGAGACCCCTAAATCATCTTCCTGGGCTACTGCATAACACCAATAGGCCTGAGCATTTGTTCCAGGTCATGTAGAAAGTAAATTGGCTGTGACAAGCGTTTTCCTTTCAATTGTGGCGCTCCCTTCATCATGGCCTCGGATGGCTGTTAAGTTCTTTTAAGTACTTGTAACGAGCCCTTTGTCTCACCTTTCAGCTGGATACATACAACAGGCCTTTTGAATTCTGTTCTGTTCCCTGACTGAAATGTGTTTGAAAAATGACCAACGCTCCTTATAAATATTGAAAATACTGAATTCAATGTCCATTTTTGAGATACCTTGAAATATGTTTTTGCAGTATCTGCAGTATTTTGAAACGTTAATTATTACTTTTTTTTAAACAACCCTTTACAAAACATCAATTACAATTAAATAGTCTGTCAGGTGTTGTACATGTGTGAACTATTGACTTTGCCAATACTTGTTTTCAAATATTTTCTAAACGGTTTTTTAGGTCTCGCCTGAGCCAGCGCGCATGTGTTGCTCTGCGAGAGATTTAGTAAGCGGGTTTTGAAAGTGCTCCCAAAGGCTTTTGCCGGCCACCAGCTTGCGGTTACGCGCACAAGCGCGCGCGCCTCGCTCCGCCTCTCCAATCAGTGCAGCGCGCGCATCCCTCGCGTGCTTAGCACAGAGCACGTCATCGCGATCACTTTCGCTTTCACCGCGATCGCGATCACTTTCGCGTCTTTGTTGCTTTTTTTTTTTTTAGCTGGGTGGCTTCTTCTGACCAGCGCTCCTCACCTCCCCCCCTCCCCATGAGCCATAACGAGAGGAAAGGCAGATGCGATTGCGATCACTTTCACTTTCACGGCCAATGCTTGTTTCTTCTACTCTCTTCATCGTTACTTCCGCCTTAACCCTCTTCACTTGTTCCAATATTCACTCTCCCAACCTCTTTTCTCCCTCTTACAACCTCTTTCCTTCTCCCCTTCGTTCCCCGGGCCCCCTCTCCTTCTTCCTTGAGGCTCCCAGGAAGATTTCTCCATTTGCACATGACGCGCGGAACGAAAGTGAGCACTTTAATACAACTAGAAAATTCAAAACGCATTAAAACGGCATCGGCATGAACTGGTGTTTTGAGCATGCTATTAAAGAATGTGCAGTGGAATACTTAGTCGATTCATTCATTGCATCCTGGAAGGTGGTGAACCATTTTAACACTGTCTGCTCCTATTTCTCAGGGAATGCTGAAAGCTGATAGATATTAAAGCTGTTGGAATACCTCTTGCTGCTTTTCCGCGGGGAGAGAACGAGATAGCTCCATCTCCATTTCCTTTTGTTCTTCCTGGTTCTTGGTGTGCTCTGATTCTCTCCCACTGTTTGCAGACAGACACCTTTTGGTGTTCTCCAATATATTGCCTTTACCTGCATCTCTTGTTGCGATAGGAGTCTGGCTCTCTGGTGTGTGCCTGCGTGCGTCCTCCCTTTACCATCGATTCCATGTTGAGACACTCAGCATGTGTCCGTGTATACTACCTTTAATCACCTCGGTACCATCAAAAACATTCTCACTTGAGCATTGATGTCTGCATGTTCGGGGTTGAGTGTTTAGAAAAGATTACAAAGGCAATACTTGGGCACTTCCCTGAGCCGTGCTTTCTTCTCTTAATTATCATTACAAAGTGTGGGAGCTCCCTCGTGACAGACTAAGCCAGGAATACACCTTATAAGTGTTTAGTTATCCAGCACAATATCCTTGGTGCAACAACATCAAGTGTTGCATGGCTAAACACTTACAAGGTCCCAAAAGCGAGACCTATTGGCTATGCCAATGCTTGTTTCTGTTGGATCTTAATGGATAAAGTCCTACTTCTTGCGATTACCTTTGTGTTTCAGAGAATACGAAATGTATTTTCATTTTGATTGATTAAATGTACAAATATAGCAGCAGTGGGCTCTTTCACTGCAGAATGATCGATTTAACAATGATTTGTATTATGACACTCCACTTCAGAGAAAGATGTTGACTGACAGAAAGCAGTGAGTGTTCATAGCAGAATTTATCTCTGAGATGCCGAACAAGTGCATTTTAAAATTTTAATATTGCAGCGAATCACATGGCTTTCCTACGCATCCCTCTCCGTGTTTCGCTATGGGCTTGTGGGGGAAGTTAGCCTCCTAATCAAATCCGTATGATGCCTTGTGGCTTGAGCTGTGCTCTGCAGATGCTTCGGAACTAATTGGTATTTCGAGTCCGCATCCGGTTTCTGATCTGGAGATGTGCGTGTCATAGGAGACGGCACGTATTTTCAGGTCAGCATTGAAGGCGAGCGGACTGCAAGGCCTCCATGTTTCTGAGATGCTAAATGCTCCGTTCCGTGGAGTTTGATCGCGAGGCCGCGTTGTCCAGTCTGTTTATGGTTGTTTTGCGGTCCTCTATAGGTACATCGCAGTAGAGTCATATTTTAAAGCATCTGCCTAGAGTAACACTCGTGCGCAAGCGTCAGCTAAATGACGCAATGCCTCTCGAACAGCTGTCCTCTGAGGAGAAGCCACAGCGAGGTCTTTGTGTGTTACCTTATTTCACCTGATCTCTCTCGTGACTGTTGGAACACTGGAGGGCTAATATTTTCTCCAAACAGAGAGGTGTTTACCCTGTCTGCACCGAGGAACAGGTGCTTTCTGACTCACTGTCCTTGAAGAAGAGGCCAAGTAATCGCTATTCCTTCAAGCAACCAAGACACTTTGTGTACCCGCACAGTAGAACAACACGAGCTGTGCTAGCGTCCCTACAGAGTGCAGCAAGGCTTCGCTTTTACACTTCGTGCTGAAAATGTAAATTATATTTCCTTCTTAAAGTCCAATATTCAGATCTGGCAGTGGCAGGTCTATTCACGAAAAAAAAATCATCTTGCTGAAAAACAAGCCTAACCTACGAATTTAACTATTCATTAATATGGCATATATGTCATAGGTCACGCTAATTTTAAAAATAAATGGCAAAATAGGAGAGACAAAGATGCCAGCGAAATGAAGTTGAGAATGTGCTTACAAATGTGAATTGGGTTTGCAGTGCACTTTGTTTTGCTACTGAATAACCTGTTTTACGAACGCACCTTTACCTTCTAGTCACTGCTCCCAAGCGAGATGTTGCCGAAAGTAGGCTTCGAGTGCCTTTACTGATAACTACCACCAATTCAGTCCTCTATGCCCTCTCGAGTGTACTCCTGTTGAAATAAAGCACTGTGGAGGTGAGCTGAGCGATGCCCGCCATCATAATTCACTCTGCACACCCCAGCTTAGTCCAGGTTATAAATGAATCGGGGTAAGCGCTGCCTTCCTAGTTGAGCCACGGTGGCAACCTTCGCATTTCAAACGGTTCCCTCTCCCCAACAAATGTTAACACGAGATTTCTTCAAAACCATTTAATGTGGTTACCTATATAACAAGATATACACCTTAACAGTATATGAATTTGTTTGATTTTTCTCTCACAGCAGCCGAAATCAATCAATCAATCAATCAATCAATCATGTCATTTGTAAAGCGCACTACTCACCCGTGAGGGTCTCAAGGCGCTGGGGTGGGGAATGCTGCTACTGCTCGAAAAGCCAGGTCTTGAGGAGTTTTCTGAAGGTCAGCAGGTCTTGGGTCTGCCGTAGGTGGATGGGGAGGGTGTTCCAGGTCTTGGCGGCGAGGTGGGAGAATGATCTGCCACCGGAGGTCGCTCTTCGGAAGCGGGGGAAAGTGGCGAGGGCGAGGTTGGCGGAGCGGAGCTGGCGGGTGGGGGTGTAGAAGCTGAGTCGTCTGCTGAGGTACGTTGGTCCGGTGTTGTGGAGTGCCTTGTGTGCATGGGTGAGGAGTTTGAAGGTTATCCTCTTGTTGACTGGGAGCCAGTGCAGGTCTCTCAGGTGGGGTGTGATGTGGCTGTGGCGAGGGATGTTGAGGATCAGGCATGCAGAGGCGTTCTGGATGCGTTGGAGCCGTCTCAGGAGTTTGGCCGAGGCTCCTGCGTAGAGGGCGTTTCCGTAGTCCAACCTGCTGCTGACGAGGGCCTGGGTGACCGTTCTTCTCGTTTCAGTGGGGATCCACTTGTAGATCCTGCGGAGCATGCGGAGGGTGTTGAAGCAGGCGGAGGAGACGGCGTTGACCTGTTTAGTCATGGAGAGGGTGGAGTCGAGGATGACCCCTAGGTTGCGTGCGTGGTCGGTGGGTGTTGGGGCGGTTCCCAGTGCGGTCGGCCACCAGGAGTCGTCCCAGGCCGAAGGGGTGGATCCGAGGATGAGGACCTCCGTCTTGTCCGAGTTCAGCTTCAGTCGGCTGTTCCTCATCCATTCAGCAACGGCCTTCATTCCTTCGTGGAGGTTGGTTTTGGCGGTGTGGGGGTCCTTGGTGAGGGAGAGGATCAGCTGGGTGTCATCGGCATAGGAGATGATGTTGAGGAAATGCATTGCTGGAGACCCAAGTCTGAGGGGAAGTATTTTCCCGGACGGTCCCGGTTTTTGGAGAAGTGTCACCGTGTCGCGACACTTTTCTCCAAATAATAATAATAATACAGACGTTTGTAGAGCGCGAACAGCTACCTCCAGTGGAGGTGTCCCGGCGCTACAGCAACAGGTGGCATGCAACCGAGGTTCCAAATGAAAGAAATGTTCCGGTTTTCATGCAGTGCCCGGGTTAAACATAGAAATGTCCCGGTTTTTCACTAGTGTCTCGGTTGAGCATGCGCACTAGTGTAAAATAGATGTGTTCTTGTTCTCTTTGCACTGCTTGTTAAGGCGTGATGTCACTTAGGTGAGCATTGTAGGGGGACGGGAGATCCTCTAAAGAGAGGCATTTTCTCTCGAATTTCCCTTCTGTTTGTACAACGCAGTGCCACCTACGTCATCATCATGCCAGCCTTCCACACAACAGCTGATTGGAACCACCTGTGACCAGCACGACCCTGCTCTCACTGCCAGCAAGATCCAGCCAGCAACCAGAGTGACCCTGCTCTGCCCTTCCAAGCGAGGGAGGGACTGCAACAGAATTAAGCAGCACTGAAGCAGTGAAAGTGAAACCAACCTGCGCAATGCTTTCCCAGCCCTACCAGCACCGTCGGGACCCTGCCTCTGCATCAGAGCTGCCTCAGCCAGGATCCTTCTGAAGCCACACAAGACTTGCCCTCCCAGCCTGCAAGCCAGCCAGCACAAGACTTGCAACATTTTAGTATTTCAATGGCCATTTTTTATTTTCTTTCTCCATGTTATTGTTGTCCTTTTTGTCTTCCTTCCCCTTCCTTCTTCCTCTTCCCCTTTTCAGCTCGGAGGGGCAACCTTTTAGCCTTTTTTGCAATACACCGCCTTTGACATTATTAACCCATCCCAGGCTTTTTAGTTGGCATCCCTTTACATTCTGGTGCTTATTTCCATCATGCTAATTTGATCTTCCTCAGGAAGTCTCATCTTATCCTCCTAGGAGGGCTGAGAGAGCTTTTGGGATTACGTAGATTGTGCCTGATTCACAAACAAATGCAGGAAACTTTGCCTGAGAAGTTTGCTCCTTCATATATGCAGTCTTACAAATTTTAAGAATTCACATACTTTTACCAGGTTACTCATGGAGAGCTACGCTTTTGGCTTCGGAGTTGAACTGTCTCCGAGCATAGTTGCACACATTGTATAAGTGTGCATTCTGGAAAGGTAATACCTTTGTACTGTTGCACAATATTATTTCCTCTTTTCCTTACGGGAAAATATTTTCCCCATGGAGAAAACCTCTTCCACCAAGTTCCCATGAAGTTTGGGGTGTTTGCTTTGCCTTCCCACCCTGGAAAGACATTTAATCCTGCCCTTGACAGAAATCTATATCTGACCATTTTCAGAGAGGGAAGGGGTGGCAAGGAGTTTGTGAATACTGACAAACTCAAGCGTTGGTGTGTGTTCGCAAACGTTTACGGTAAATACGCCTTGAAACACCCACTCCCCACCCCTTGCATGGATTTACTCCAGCATTACGCCACACCATTGTGGGGTAATATTACACATGACTACAATGTATATATATATCTATATATATATATATATATCTATATATATATATATATATATGTATATATATATATATATATATATATATATATATATATATATATATATATATATATATATTACCTACTGGCGGTCGCCAGTAGGTAGTTATAGTTAGGACCAAGTTTCCATAGGAAAAGCGTTTTTGATTTGCCAATAACTTTGGCGCTGTTTGACTGAATCTTCACGAAATTTTCAAAACTAGTGGGGCAGTCAGCTCCTGTCTTGAAAGTTTCGGGGTGATTTGTCAAATGGGGGCCGAGAAAAAAGGGGGGTCCCAAAACGCGTTTTCCCCATGTTAATTTCCATAGGAAACTTTAGACAAAGCTACATCCCGAACTGCTGAACGGAATTATACCAAATTTGGCAAAAAGGTAGCCCTTGGTTCAGAAAGAGCCCTTTTTGTTAAATGGTGCAAATCTGTTCAGTAGTTGCTGAGAAATTAGAAAAAGAAAAAGTTTCGATATCTGTGGCCGAGGAGGGTTCGCGAACCCCCTGAGCATGAGCTTCACTCTGATTGGCTGCCAACACTGAACTGAGTCACAAGAAAACAGTAAAAAAAAAGGTTAAAAACAAGAAAATGGGGCAGGGTAGAAACACCCTGACCCCCTAGGCCTGCTCAGGGGGTCCCACAAAGACCCCCAGGGCCCAAAAAAGCATTTTTTAAAATAATTTCGGCAGAAATTGCGTTGGGGTTGCGATTCCCGCAGAAATTATAAAAGAAAATGAAGCGTGGCCTCCCGCGCTTTGTTTTGAAAAAGCCCCCGGGTGGGCCAGGTCCCGGGTGCACTCGCAAATTAATTAGCGGGGGCCCACGAGGCCCCCACAGCCCCGGGGACCGCCACCTCCCCAGGGCTTATTTTATTGTATGCGGGGGTCCCAATCCCCCACACGCTGCCCCGGGGACCGCCACCTCCCCGGGGCTCTGTTTTTAAATTATTGAAGAAGTGTGGGGGGGCTCGAGCCCCCCCCACACGCCTCGGGGACCACCACCTCCCCAGGGCATTCAATATTCAAATGCGGGGGTCTGTTACGGACCCCCGTGCCCCTGGGACCACCACCTCCCCAGGGCTTTGCAAACGTTGGGAGGGGGGCCGCGTGGCCCCCCTCCTGGAGACCTTGATGGCCCTGGGGACCACCACCCCCCAGGGCCGGCTCCTGCATTGTCCCGGGGTGCCCACCCCCAGGACACTGCTGTTTGCTATGGCAGGGCGGGAGCCGTGCGGCTCCCGCCCTGCCATAGCAAAGTCTGCTGTGCTTCATTGAAGTGAGAGCAGGGAAACCTGCTCTCGCTTCAATGAAGCAAAGCAGATGATTGCTTTTCCACAAGGGGAGCTGCATGTCTGCAGCTCCCCTTGTGGAAAAGCAATGCCGGCTCCCGCAGGACGCGGGGAGCCAACGGGACCGTGGGGGCATTGGGGCTCCCCCCACGGTCCCCAACGGAAAGGGCCGGCCGCGGGGGATGGGGTCCCCGGCGCCAGAAGTGGCCCGGGAGGGGGGCCACGCGGCCCCCCTCCCCGATTAAAAATAAATTAAAAAAAAAATATATATATAGAGGCACAGCCCTGGGGGATGGGGTCCCCAGGGCCAATAATGGCCTCAGGTGGGGGGGCCACGCCGCCCCTCCTTAAAAAATGTATTAAACATGTGGCCATGCCCCGGGGATGGGGTCCCCGGGCCGAAGTTGGCCTCGGGAGGGGGCCACGCGGCCCCTTCCCGATTTAATTTTTTATTTTTTTAGAAAAAGGGGTCAGGCCCTGGGGGATGGGGTCCAGAGGGCCCCAAAAGTTTTAAAAAGGGGGCCATACATCCCCCTTGTAAAAAAATAAATTTAAAAAAGCCGGCATCTCACCGGAGGCCACGCCCCCTTTCTCCACCACTCTGCAAACGCGCCCCCCGGCGCATTGTTAGTTGGGGAATTAATTCCCCTTGAATACTGAGGGTCCCGGGGGGCCAACTAGCCCACCAGGTACCTCCAAAATGCGCCAGGGAGCTGCATTGCAGAGAGGTGTTCTGAGGCCACGCCCCTTTTTACACCTCTCTGCAACGCAGCTCTGTGGTGCTTACTGGAGGTACCTGGTGGGCTAGGTGGCCCCCAGGGACCCTCAGGATTGAAGGGGACTTAATCCCTCAACTTACAACGCACCAGGGGGCATGTTTGCACAGTGGTGCAGGGAGGGGGTGGGGCCTGATATGACAAGTGTGCAAACACGCCCCCTGGCGCGTTGTAAATTGGGGATTAAGTCCCCTTCAATCCTGAGGGTCCCTGAGGGCCAACCAGCCCACCAGGTACCTCCAGTAGAAGCCACAGAGCTGCGTTGCAGAGAGGTGGTCCGAGGCACGCCCTTTTTACACCACTCTGCAAGCGCAGCTTCTGGTGCACTGCTGGTGGGGCAATGAGGTCCTCTTGTGTCCTGAGGACCTCAGGACACAAGTGGACTTCATCCTCCGAGCAGCAGTGCGCCAGAAGCCGCGTTTGCAGCGTGGTGTAAAAAGGGGTGTGGCCTCGGAACACCTCTCTGCAACTCAGCTCTGTGGCGCTTACCGGAGGTACCTGGTGGGCTAGTTGGCCCCCAGGGACCCTAAGGATTCAAGGGGACTTAATCCCCAACTTACAACGCACCAGAGGGCGCGTTTGCACAGTGGTGCAGGGAGGGGCGGGGCCTGATATGACAAGTGTGCAAACACACCCCCTGGCATGTTGTAAATTGGGGGATTAATTCCCCTTGAATCCTGAGGGTCCCTGGGGGCCAACTAGCCCACCAGGTACTTCCAGTAAGCGCCACAGAGCTGCGCTGCAGAGAGGTGGTCCGAGGACACGCCCCTTTTTACACCACTCTGCAAACGCTGCTTCTGGTGCACTGCGGGTGGGACGATGAGGTCCTCTTGTGTCCTGAGGACCTCAGGACACAAGTGGACTTCATCGTCTGAGCTGCAGTGCGCCAGAAGCCGCGTTTTCAGCGTGGTGTAAAAGGGGCATGGCCTAGGAACACCTCTCTGCAATGCAGCTCTGTGGCGCTTACTGGAGGTACCTGGAGGGCTACTGGGCCACCAGGGACCTTCAGGATTCAAGGGGACTTAATAGGGATGTTATAGTTAGAAATTAGCATTTATAAATCCTTAGAAATTCACTGAAAAACCATAGGATTGAGGCACATTATAATTAGAAATTTCCGTTTAAAAACCATTGAAATTCACTGAAAAAACCATAGGTTTCAGGGACGTTATAGTTAGAAATTAGCATTTAAAAAACATTGAAATTCACTGAAAAAACCATAGGTTTCAGGCACGTTATAGTTAGAAATTAGCATTTAAAAAACCTTAGAAATTCACTGAAAAAACCATAGGTTTCAGGGACGTTATAGTTAGTTGGACATTTCACTTGTACAAAACCAGTGAAATTCCGCCCTTGTAGTTAGTTCAGCTAACTATAACTCGCGCCCCCGCAATGCACTGCTGATGACGTCCCATATTACATCATTCATGACATGGTCAGTGACATCACTGATGACATCACTGATGACATCTCAAATGACATCACTGATGACATCATCCACGTGACTGTGTGTTTCTTTAAAGTTTAAAAATGTATTATATATATGCCAAGGTGTATTGAAAAATGAGTGGGTGTATAAGTGAATGAATGAAACGGGCTCTTGTATAGCGCATGGCTACCCAGAGGCATCCCAGCGCTGCGGAGGTGACTAGGAGGATAGGTGGAATCATGGAAATAGCCAAGTTTTCAGATGTTTCCGGAATGTCCGGTGGTTGGCTTCCTTGCGGATCGGGAGCGGCATGGAGTTCCAGAGCCTGGGGGTGTTATGGGAGAAGAGCCGACCGCCTGTTCTGGCTCTCTTGATTTTGGGGACCTCCGCCAGGTAGAGCGCGTCCGAGCGGAGGCATCGCGTGGCCTTATATGGTTTGACCAGATGCTTAATAATGGGAGGACCTCTGCCTTGCAGACCTTTATGCGCAATGCAGAGAGCTTTAAACTGGATTCTCTCCTTTACCGGGAGCCAGTGAAGAGAACGGATGGCTGACTTTGCAGAGCAGCGGTTATTTGTGCCCGTAATGAGTCTAGCTGCTGAGTTCTGGACCACCTGCAATTTGGCAATGGCTGAGTTAGGTGCGCCCAAATAGAGAGCGTTACCGTAATCCAGTCTGGAAAGGATGAGCGTCTGGATCAGGAGCTTTCTTGAGTGACTTGGTAGGAGGGGAAGTATTTTCCGGGTGGTTCTGAGCAGAGCGTAGCAAGCGGCGGCCGTTCTCCTAGAGTGAGCACGGAATGACAAATCGTGGTCAAGCCAGATGCCCAAGCTTTTTATCTCTTTTTAGGCGTTGGGGCAGAGCCCATGCAGATCGGCCACAGGGTGTTTGGATCAAAGCTTGCTTGGTTGCCCAGAAGCATGAGCTCAGTTTTGTCACCGTTGAGTTTCAGGTGAGATGAGCTCATCCAGCGGGCAATTTCCTTCAGACAAGAACACAGATTCATAGGGGATTGTTCAGTCTGGTTCAGTGCCACAATGGATGGAGGATTTAGTAGGCGCGTGACCGACTGTTTAAGTGAGTGATTACATGTGTATTACTGATGCATGGGTTAGTGACTAAACTGTGTGAATATCTGTCTCAGTCTGTCTGTTGCTGTATAAGCTGCTGCATGGGTTGGTCAGTAGCTACATGAGTGTCTATATGGGTTATCGATTGGTTGCCTGAGTATTTGTATGGGTGCCTGAGTGTGTGTGGGTGGGTGGGAGCTGTGTGACTCTGTGCATAGATGTTTGAGTGGTTGATTCACTGGGTGTATAGGTTCAAGAGTGCATGTGGAAACAGCTGTATGGGTGGGTGAGTGTGTGTATGGGTGTGTTGGTGAGTGAATGGATGTCTCAGTGGTACATGTCCAAGTAACTACATATGTAAAAGGCAGTGTATGTGAGAGTTGGAGTATATAAATGACTATACGTGAGAGTCAGTGATTGTGAGAGTGGCTGTATAGATGAGTGTGTACTTGTATCAGTGATTGTATAAGAGAGTAAGTATGCATTTGTGTCTGTTTGAATAAGTGATGTGGTGTGTGTATAACTGTGTAGGTGAGTAAATGGAAGTGTGATTGATTCTTTGCATGACTGACTGTGAGTAACTCTATGGATGAGTGGTGGTGTGCGAATGTCTGTATAGATATGTGAGTGCATATGATAGTGCCGTATTGATGTTAGACTGCATGTATGAGTGACTGTATGGGTGAATGAGTGGATGTGTGTGTAGACCTAGAAAAAGAACAAAGGATAATGATCTTTGGGTGAAACTTATATACAACGCAAACCAGAAAAACAGTGCCAAATTCTGGCAATCAGTAAACAAATTGCAGCATCCTAATCATCATGGGATCAACTCCAATATCACTGAAGCCACCTGGACCGACTATTTATTTAAACACTTCAACGATCATGAACCTGAAACAGCAGTCTCCCTGGCTTCCTCGAGTTACGTTGTCACAACAAACCAAACTGGGGTGGGAAGAAATCACAACCACCAAAGAGACGCGGGAGTCGAACCGTCTAATCTGCCACAGCTAGAGGCAGTTCTCCTCTCAAGACACAACCGCTCATCTTGCACAGGAGTCATGCAAAAAGAAACTCTAGTCGAAGCAATAAGAAAACAAATATCTAGAGGCAGACAGGCAGGAGCACCGGGCCCAAACGGCATACCGCCGTTGTTATACAAACAGGACTCTGACTTCTGGAGCAAGGCACTAGTTCCAGTAATAGGACAGGCTTTAAGAACTACAGCAATCCCAGAGTCATGGAGAGGCTCAATCATGAGTCCAATATTTAAGCAAGGAGCGAGATCTGATCCAAACAACTATCGTCTGATAGCCTTGATAGACACTGAGGCAAAATACTATGCAGGGATTGTACTTAAAGACTTGGTCGCCTGGTCCACAAGAAACAACATAATACCAATAACTCAAACAGGTTTCCGTCAAGGGCAAGGAACCATAACCAATATTATGGCTTTAACCATGCTCATGGATGCAGCAAAGCAAGGTAAATATCCTCTATACCTTTGCTTCATAGATTACTCAGCAGCCTTCGACCATGTCAACCTATCCAAGCTCTGGCAAAAGCTGAAGGAACGGGGGATACCACCACCCCTCCTTGACCAACTTATACAGCTGCATACCGACACATGGATAAGGATCAAACTAGGCGCTGGGAAGCATGTCTCAAACAAAATCATCACCACAAAGGGATTAAAACAAGGCTGCGTCCTGGCCCCACTGCTTTTTAGCCTCTTCCTGTCAGACCTGCCGGCAGAACTGGATGCTTGCTCCTCACACGCTCCGAAGCTAGGCAGCATGACACTGACAAACCTACTTTATGCTGATGACCTAGTGCTGATCAGCAGAACTCCGATAGGTCTCCAGCACCTTCTAGATGCCACCCAAAATTTCTCACATCGGAACGCCTTAAAAATAAACTTTAAAAAATCAAAAGTTATGGGCGTAAACCACCACAAGAAGTCAAATCCTCGCTGGCACCTGGATGGGAAATGTCTGGACCAAGTAACAACCTATAAATACCTGGGCGTGCTACTAGACAAAAACAATTCCTTTAAGCCACAGCTAGAATCATTAAAAAGGAAGGGAGTAATGATCTGCTTGGCATTAAAACCTCTGAAGAAACTGCTGCCGGACTTGACACTCGATCCCTTTTTAAAAGTCCTGCGAGCGAAATTACAACCAACAGTTACTTATGGGAGCGAATCCACGACTGGAAGAGACGCAACAATCCTTGACTGTATAATTGCAACCTCCTATCGCACGATTTTCCAACTCCCCAAATATGTTTCACCTGCTCAAATAAGACTGGAATTCGGCCTTCAAAAACAGGAAGTAGAAAGGCAGGGTGCCTTTTTAAAGAGCTGGCATAAAATCAGAGCTGCTGACACAGGGCCCCTGAACAATCAGCTTTGGCTTGAGCTGTCCTGTACTGGCAAGTTGCCTGCTAATGACTACCTTCAGAAATCCTTGCAGGCTCTTGGTCTGACAGAGGCCTGGAACACTCCAATGGGCCATTTGGTTTTCAAAAAACTAGTAACAAAATCGACAAGGCTCATATCGGTCATAGAGGATAAGAATGCGGTATCCAAGCGAGCTCATGGTTGGGTCGTGCTTAACAATTACGAAGTTCTCAAACCTCAGCCTTACCTTAAGGTCGGATCCAAGCTTGTGATCAAAGAAAAATTCCTAAGGTTACGGTTGGGAGTCGGTCCGATCAGCCCGCTTTTGTCACCGTGGGAAGGAAGAGGGAGTGATCAGACCTGCCGTCTGTGTGCGAAAGATACTGAGACTCTGATCCACATCATATGCATATGCAAGAAGCTAGAGGACATTCGGAAAGCACTGTTAAAACCATTATTTAACCAGCATGGAGTGAGGTCCTGCAGGCAGGCAGTGATGCTGTGCTTTAATCCTACTTTAGTGCAGCTCAACTGTCGCCTTACAAAATTCTTCGATCTGACAGCATTGAGACTGAAAAAACAAGCTGCCAACAGTTAAGACCTTTAACAGAGTGTCGCAGATCCTGTATTGGACCACTCGACTGGACAACTAAGAAAGTTTACATAATTGACTTTATACAGGCCTGTAAGTCTGCGCCAGCGGTCCTAACACAGTTGAAACAATTTTATGTCTTTTAATCACAAAACAAAGCATTTTTAACCTCGTACTTTATTTTATATTGTTTTATTAATGCAATATTTTTTAAAGTAACTTTTAATGTTTTGAATGCAATGGTTTTAATTAATCATGCATAATAAACTTACCTTACCTTACCTTACCTAGGAATCAGTGAGTGCGTATGTAGTAACTGGTATTGGTGTGTCTATGGTTTCGAAAATGGTAGTCTGTATTTTAGAGTGGGTGTATCAAAGGTTCTATTAGGGTGTGAGGAGGTGCATCAGATTATCACGTGGATGATGTCATCAGTGATGTCATTTGAGATGTCATCAGTGATGTCATTAGTGATGTCACTGACCATGTCATGAATGATGTAATATGTGACGTCATCAGCAGTGCATTGCGGGTGCGAGTTATAGTTAGCTGAACTAACTATAACAGCGGAATTTCACTGGTTTTGTACAAGTGAAATGTCCAACTAACTATAACGTCCCTGAAACCTATGGTTTTTTCAGAGAATTTCTAAGGTTTTTTAAATGGTAATTTCTAACTATAACATGCCTGAAACCTATGTTTTTTTCAGAAAAAAAAAATATATATACACACACTTATTTAATAAGAACACATACTTGGAATTTCAAGGCAAGGGTGGTCATCAACTATAGCAAATGTTGAGGGAAAGTCTGTTTAAATGACATTAATGGTTACAGCCAATAAAATACCTCTTATGTATTGTCTGTAATTTGTCATCTCTGTCTGTGGAGGAAGCTGTAATTGTCCTTTTTCTATGTCTATGACAGCTGTCAAATAGTCCTACTTTTATGTCGATGGTTACTGCAAACTGTAGTCCTACTTCTATGTCTATAACCTGTTCTGGTTTTTTGTTTTGAGAATCTGGTCACCATAAGCTCACACGATGAATTAGCTTCTGCAGATCGGATACACATGTTGGCCTCTTGTCCTGAACTGATTCACAAAAAAAGTAGGAAAGGTACAGGCAGAAGTCTACGTCCATAACAAACTTTTCCTACTTTTTGGAAATCACAGTTAATTCCAGGAATCAGTCCGGATAGCTCCCCCAGGTGAAGGTTTCCAAGAGTACTTGTGGGAAGGTACCTGTAAAAGCAATTCTGTTTAATGAGGGGGCGTGAGCAGGGTTAGATTGGGATCTAAAATCGGCCCGGGCACGCTAAAAAAAAGTGGCCCACATTTGCATATTGCCTTTCCGCAAAACACTGCTTCGGCGAAATTTTATTAAAAAAAGGGGGGGGGGAGCGTTAAAAAAATGCACGATTAGTTTACACTGGTGAAACGCACCTGAAAACAAGTGTGGCCACTTCTTGCGGTTGCTTTCCAACAGATTGCCAGGGCATGTAAAGATACTTCCACTATTTCTTACCAAGCCTAGTGGTATGGTGTTTATTATAACCACAGGTTAGATAGAGCATATGTTTATCCCATTTCCCTTGCGATGAAAAGAGATATCCTGTGGTCACCCATCACTCATTTCCTAGACTCATCTGCAAATACAACACAAGTTCATAACCCCGGAGTTGAAGTACCTAAACCCCCATGATTATGTTTGTTTATTACTATATTTCATAACAAATGCTATTTAATCTTGTATTGACTTTCTTTCTTTATGCTCTTTGTTAGGAATTAATAAGTATATAAGTGGTTATCTTCAACTAAATATAAACAAATGTCTTTTATTCCCTTCCCCCTTTTTCCTCCTCCTGTATTAACTTAACAACATTATATAACTAAATTTTATCCTGTATTTCTGTATTATATTGCAATGTTTTATATTATATCAATAAAATCTCCTTTTCAACTAAAACAAAATGTTTCATGAAAATGCAGATGAGTAGTAACAGAAACACAACGGATTGCCAACAGAATACTGATCAATATCCTAGAGAATACAGCAGAATAACAGAATAATCTTGGGATGACAAGGGCATATCTAGGAGTAAATATGTGAATAGTCAGGATATGAGTTAAGGGAATGCAGAGGATGAGTGATGTATGGTGATGTATGGTGATAACAGATGAATAAAAAACTACATACATATAACATGGTCTACAGTATTTGAGGGTCTTCCAGCTCTCTTTCATAAGTAATGTGTGAAAACTGCTGTCAAGAAAGTTGTAGGGAGGTGGTGAAGAGCATGCACATCCTTGCACGATAGTTCGTTCACACACTGTACCTTATTTTTCCTCTGCACCCGAGGCCCAGATTTACAAATAAATCACGCAAAGTAGCGCAGCAAGTGAAATTGCTGCCATGAGTTGCTTGAACAGGAGAGACCAGAACAGCACCATATTAACAAAGATGTGGTCCAGTTCTGCTCATTCCCTGGGCTGGTGCACTTTATGCTGCCATTATCCAATGTAGACCCCCTTGCACTCCAGTGCAAGAGTGTCTGGATTGTGGTCAGCATAGTTTTTGTACAGGAATGGGTCCTATTGTGCACAAAAACTATGCTGAGAGGCAACTACCATTTTTTAGGTGTACTGCAGAAAGCAGCACTGATGCAAAGAGGAAAAAATAAGAAGAAATAAAAATATTTCTTCCAGTTACGCCAGCCTTAGGGAGGTGTAGGATTACACAAATCCAGGTCTACAAATCTTTGTAGATATGGATTTGTGTCAGAATCCATGGGTGGACGCACGGGAAAGTCCATGCACCAGCCATGGAACGCCTCCTTGATGCAAAGTAATGCAAGGCAGAGCATTGCACTACGTTGCATTACTTTGGATTACAGTTCAACACAAATCATGATTAGCGCTGGATTCTAAATACCAACCCAACACGTTGTGCCATGTCTGCGTTAGAAAAGTCAGTGTTTTTAAATCTGGGAATATATTTTTACATCTTCATTAGATTTGGGAATGGGTAATCACCAGAATGAATTGTATTGTGCCGAGGATTTGCAGAGGACTTTCATACCAATAGTGTGGACCCAAATCGATCGAGAGCCTCTATCTATTTTGTTTCAAGCCATGGTTGAATGTATTATTGCCAGAGTGTTAGACCCTATTCAGGAGATACAGGGCCGACAAGGGCTACTGGGTTCTAACCATGCGGAATGAGGCCGTCTGGCACTGGTGTCCTGTGGTACGTCCCACTATCAATCAATCAATCAGGAATTATAAAGAGCAGCCAATCACCCGATAGGGTATCCAGGCTCTTGCAGGTCATGGAGGCTTATTCGAACAGCCAGGTTTTGAGGGCCATTTGGAATTCTGGAAGTGAGGTGATGGTCCGGAGGTGCGTGTGGAGGCTGTTCCAGGTCTTTGCTGCGATGTGGCAGAAAGAGCATCCTCCATTTCTGGTTCGGTAGATGCGGGGAGTATGGGCAAGTGAAAGGGAGGCGGAGCACAGTCTTCTCGCCGGTTGGTGGCATTTCGGGCAGTGGTTAATGTAGGCAGGTCCTTGGATGTGTAGAGCCTTGTGTGTGTGGGTTAGTAACTTGATTGGCATGTCTTCTGTATGGGGAGCAACTGGAGTTTCCTGAGGTGCGGTGTGATGTGGGTTCATCGGGCAAGCCAGAGGTTGAGTCTGGCTGTGGCATTCTGTGTGGTCTGAAGTCCCTGTAGGAGGTGTGTGGTGATTCCCAAGTAGAGGGCATTGCCGTAGTCCAGCTGGCTGGTGATGAGGGCTTATGTCATGGTGCGTCTCATGTGTAAGGGTAGCCACTTGAAGATCTTACGTAGCATGCGCAGAGTGAAAAAGCAGGTGGAGGAGATGGCGTTGATCTGTGATTTCGTGGTGAAATTGTTGTCAATGATGATTCAGAGGTTTCTGGCGTGGTTGGAGGGAGTGGATGCGGGTCCTAGGTCTGATGGCCACCAGCAGTCTTTCCATGTGTTGCTGCTGTTGCCAAGGATCAGTACTCCCGTCTTGTCTGTGTTCAGCTGCAGGCAGTTGTTCTTCATCATGTCTGCAACATTTGTCTATGCCTCTGCAACTGGGCCAAGTACACCCTTTCCCCATTTGAATGACTACACAGAGTAGCAGCAGTCGGGGCTTCTCAGGGAGGTAGTGTGGGGGGACAAGAACTCTGAAATCAATAGTCAACTAACAGACACAGTACCATATTGTGCAGTCCAGTGTTTATATTTAGCATACGGAAAAGGACTTTAAGCACCCAACAATACTTAATATTACACAGCACTTTTAGGGAAAGGCAAAATAGGGTTTAAATCATGTTTACGATCTTGAGGTGCT
This sequence comes from Calotriton arnoldi, assembly GCA_963921515.1. Lineage (NCBI taxonomy): Eukaryota > Metazoa > Chordata > Amphibia > Caudata > Salamandridae > Calotriton > Calotriton arnoldi. The sequence goes on along the minus strand of CAWUFW010007505.1, from coordinate 260,072 downwards.
ACCCCCCTTCAGCGGTCTCCCATGATATGGGAGTTCTCCAGTGTCTGTGATCTCTGGCAGATAATCTGGGATGAGGCTTGGGTTAGGAAAAGTGCAGTTCACTCAATCACTCCCAGGCACCAACAGTTCAGTTCTCCTTTCACTTCTTGCACTTATTTGTAAAAAGTCTTAATTGATGCTGCAGACCTCAGTCTGCTATTCAGTCTCTAGGGTGGGAGCCAGGAGTGAGGGCGCAGGAGCTGCGGCAAACCAAAGGTGGTAGGAGTTCAGCCTAGGTCTGTTCGAGGTAAATCAAGGTGTACCGGCGTGTTCCCTTCCTAACACGCCGGTACACCTTGATTTACCTCGAACTGACCTGTTTGTTCTATTGACCTACAGGTAGGCTGAACTCCTACCACCTTTGGTTTGCTTTGGTCGCCCTAAATTGGCGGGGGTATGCCCAGACGTGGGTCCCTTGCTCACTTTGCCACTGGATTCAAGCAAGCCTGGCTGATGACGGCTGAAATGCCAGAAACCGGTCCTAGGATGCTTGTTTCCGGTCCAGGGAAGACATGGCTTGGCAGTTCGGGCTGGACTGTTCCCATGAGGCACAGGGTCAGACTGATTTGCATATGGCCATGTCTGAACTGGGGTGTTGGAGTGAGCTAAAGAATGATGATGGATTAAACCCAGATCAGTTGACTGGGGGTGAGTGTTTGATTGGCTCAAACGTTCCGTCCATCATCCCCTTTGCATCGCTTTGGTCGCCCTAAATTGGCGGGGTATGCCCAGACGTGGGTCCCTTGCTCACTTTGCCACTGGATTCAAGCAAGCCTGGCTGATGACGGCTGAAATGCCAGAAACCGGTCCTAGGATGCTTGTTTCCGGTCCAGGGAAGACATGGCTTGGCAGTTCGGGCTGGACTGTTCCCATGAGGCACAGGGTCAGACTGATTTGCATATGGCCATGTCTGAACTGGGGTGTTGGAGTGAGCTAAAGAATGATGATGGATTAAACCCAGATCAGTTGACTGGGGGTGAGTGTTTGATTGGCTCAAACGTTCCGTCCATCATCCCCTTTTGTATCGCTTTGGTCGCCCTAAATTGGCGGGGTATGCCCAGACGTGGGTCCCTTGCTCACTTTGCCACTGGATTCAAGCAAGCCTGGCTGATGACGGCTGAAATGCCAGAAACCGGTCCTAGGATGCTTGTTTCCGGTCCAGGGAAGACATGGCTTGGCAGTTCGGGCTGGACTGTTCCCATGAGGCACAGGGTCAGACTGATTTGCATATGGCCATGTCTGAACTGGGGTGTTGGAGTGAGCTAAAGAATGATGATGGATTAAACCCAGATCAGTTGACTGGGGGTGAGTGTTTGATTGGCTCAAACGTTCCGTCCATCATCCCCTTTTGTATCGCTTTGGTCGCCTCTAAATTGGCGGGGGTATGCCCAGACGTGGGTCCCTTGCTCACTTTGCCACTGGATTCAAGCAAGCCTGGCTGATGACGGCTGAAATGCCAGAAACCGGTCCTAGGATGCTTGTTTCCGGTCCAGGGAAGACATGGCTTGGCAGTTCGGGCTGGACTGTTCCCATGAGGCACAGGGTCAGACTGATTTGCATATGGCCATGTCTGAACTGGGGTGTTGGAGTGAGCTAAAGAATGATGATGGATTAAACCCAGATCAGTTGACTGGGGGTGAGTGTTTGATTGGCTCAAACGTTCCGTCCATCATCCCCTTTTGTATCGCTTTGGTCGCCCTAAATTGGCGGGGGTATGCCCAGACGTGGGTCCCTTGCTCACTTTGCCACTGGTTTCAAGCAAGCCTGGCTGATGACGGCTGAAATGCCAGAAACCGGTCCTAGGATGCTTGTTTCCGGTCCAGGGAAGACATGGCTTGGCAGTTCGGGCTGGACTGTTCCCATGAGGCACAGGGTCAGACTGATTTGCATATGGCCATGTCTGAACTGGGGTGTTGGAGTGAGCTAAAGAATGATGATGGATTAAACCCAGATCAGTTGACTGGGGGTGAGTGTTTGATTGGCTCAAACGTTCCGTCCATCATCCCCTTTTGTATCGCTTTGGTCGCCCTAAATTGGCGGGGGTATGCCCAGACGTGGGTCCCTTGCTCACTTTGCCACTGGATTCAAGCAAGCCTGGCTGATGACGGCTGAAATGCCAGAAACCGGTCCTAGGATGCTTGTTTCCGGTCCAGGGAAGACATGGCTTGGCAGTTCGGGCTGGACTGTTCCCATGAGGCACAGGGTCAGACTGATTTGCATATGGCCATGTCTGAACTGGGGTGTTGGAGTGAGCTAAAGAATGATGATGGATTAAACCCAGATCAGTTGACTGGGGGTGAGTGTTTGATTGGCTCAAACGTTCCGTCCATCATCCCCTTTTGTATCGCTTTGGTCGCCCTAAATTGGCGGGGGTATGCCCAGACGTGGGTCCCTTGCTCACTTTGCCACTGGATTCAAGCAAGCCTGGCTGATGACGGCTGAAATGCCAGAAACCGGTCCTAGGATGCTTGTTTCCGGTCCAGGGAAGACATGGCTTGGCAGTTCGGGCTGGACTGTTCCCATGAGGCACAGGGTCAGACTGATTTGCATATGGCCATGTCTGAACTGGGGTGTTGGAGTGAGCTAAAGAATGATGATGGATTAAACCCAGATCAGTTGACTGGGGGTGAGTGTTTGATTGGCTCAAACGTTCCGTCCATCATCCCCTTTGTATCGCTTGGTCGCCCTAAATTGGCGGGGGTATGCCCAGACGTGGGTCCCTTGCTCACTTTGCCACTGGATTCAAGCAAGCCTGGCTGATGACGGCTGAAATGCCAGAAACCGGTCCTAGGATGCTTGTTTCCGGTCCAGGGAAGACATGGCTTGGCAGTTCGGGCTGGACTGTTCCCATGAGGCACAGGGTCAGACTGATTTGCATATGGCCATGTCTGAACTGGGGTGTTGGAGTGAGCTAAAGAATGATGATGGATTAAACCCAGATCAGTTGACTGGGGGTGAGTGTTTGATTGGCTCAAACGTTCCGTCCATCATCCCCTTTTGTATCGCTTTGGTCGCCCTAAATTGGCGGGGTATGCCCAGACGTGGGTCCCTTTGCTCACTTTGCCACTGGATTCAAGCAAGCCTGGCTGATGACGGCTGAAATGCCAGAAACCGGTCCTAGGATGCTTGTTTCCGGTCCAGGGAAGACATGGCTTGGCAGTTCGGGCTGGACTGTTCCCATGAGGCACAGGGTCAGACTGATTTGCATATGGCCATGTCTGAACTGGGGTGTTGGAGTGAGCTAAAGAATGATGATGGATTAAACCCAGATCAGTTGACTGGGGGTGAGTGTTTGATTGGCTCAAACGTTCCGTCCATCATCCCCCTTTTGTATCGCTCAGGAAGAATTAATCAACAGCTCATTGCTAACAAGGTTCTCCTTTAATTCTAATGGAATTTCTGTCTCCATTCTCCTTCACTTCAACATTTGAGTCTCCACCCCTCCAACCACAGAAATGCAGTCATTACACTCCCACTGTCTGGTGAGCTGTCCCCACTCCCATCTTTTGTGATGCTAAATCAGGGGCCAGCTAAAATGGATCCCACTAGTCCTAGTATTCAGACTGTCATCACGCACAGTCCTATTTCCATATTTGTGTCACACACCCACTACACATATATGCACTTACCATGCATACAGAATGTCAGGGCAGGGATCAGAACTTTACCTGGGAGTGGACAATAGACCATACTCTCTGTGGCACAGAGAAAAAGGTCTGGTCACACTAACGATTCACAAAAACATTTTAGGCTGCCACCATGCTTTATATGTCACATCCCAGATGTGGACGCTAGTCCTATGTCTCTTACAAGGGAGCACTTGGTACACTCTGCGAGAAGTTGGCCTGGCATATGCTGTCCACTAATTATAGTGGGCACCTTGCACCAGTCCAAATTGACTCTTATGGTAGGTAGGTTAAAGACAACCTTATTGAAAGCTATCCTAGTGGTAGCTGTGGAGAGCAGCCTTCAGGCTAAGTCTTGAAGGAATGTAAAGCAGCTTGTTTTACCAGTCTATAATCTCTTGAGTGACCAAATGAAAGAGCACCACACCAGGTATATATTCAAAATATATGTATTTATTACTAAACACACCCCTCTAGTCTCTTTATGAGGCTAGAGTTCGAAGTACATAGGTTATAAGATCTTAAATCACAGTAATAGCACAAATACACGTTTGGGCCCTAGGGGCGTACCAAACCATATACCAATAAAGTGGTATGCGAACCACGACTGAACTAGACACTAGGCCTACAGCCTCTAGAAGTGCTTGGACCACAAGGAACCACCCAAGGTAGTGACACAGGGGACCCACGGGAGACGCGTGCAGTGTAAATACACAACCGTGATACGCCGTTAACTTCTAGGGAGAAAGTCGGGATCGGGAAAATAGAGGAAAGGGACACTTAGAAGAGGACTAGGACAAAACCCTTTGAGATCTAGGACTTTGAAGAGTCTCTACCCACGGGAGCACCGGAGTACTCGTGTTACCTCACCCAGGGAAGCCGGGTGCATAGGTGCCTTTCGGGGTCGGGTTTCGTCGTCGGTTCTTATGGCGATCTGCTGCAAAGTGCTGCTGGCGATCAGGAGAAAAGTGTCCGGGTGGATCCAAGAGTGGATCGGAGTTCTGGAGAACCTGAAAGCAGAGGGGACAGAGTCTGGGTCACTAGCCAGTGACCAGGGAGGCGATGGACAGATGCCCACCAATGTCGAGTGCTTCAGATTCGATGACGGTCGTCTTGACTCTTCAGCCACGAGGTCCGGGAGGCGTTGTCGGCGACCAGGAGCAGGATTCGGGCTGTTGCTCAATGTCTGTCGAGTGCAGAGGTGTCGGCGACCAGATTGGACCCAACAGGCCTTGGCAACGGCAAGTCTCGAGTAAGCTGTAGATCGTCGATGATGCAGACCAGCAAGGTCTGGGGAACTCACCCAGCGAGGGTAAGTGAGGGCAGGCCTGGAGCAACCAGACTGCCAAGTAAAGAAAAGATTGGCCTTCGTTAAGGGCTACTAGCCAACAGGCTAGCGACCGCGAAGGAGCCTCGTGACGCCGCACGTGGAGCTGGCTTACAGGACACTCGTGGAGTGGGGGCCAGTGATCTTCGGTGCAGGTGGTGCTGGAGGCTAGGGCTACTCGGAGCCCAAAGCACGACTTCTTGGGAGACCCAGAAGATGGTGCACTTGCAAGTGTGCTCGGTGTCCAGGGGTCACGGTCTCAAGTCACCCACGATAGCCACGGGCCTCAGCTTTGCTGGGGACTCAGGGTAGCCTCGGGAAGTCTGAGAATCCACCTCTGGGGATGCGATGACTTCGGCGTCCGACGGGAGCTTCAGTAATGCGAACCGGACAGATGCTTCTTTGGTGCCTGCCAAGCAGGGGAGTCACTCCTTGACCCCAAGGGAGATTCTTCAGTCCTCTAATCTTGTCGTAGAGCGTCGAAGGTCCAGGATTCCGTGTCAGAGTTTCGTCCAGGTATAATCTTGCTGTGGCAAGGGTTCCCCATTTTAACTAGTAAAACAGGGAGGGACTAACTCTATGACCCCACCTATGGGAGGGTCAAGGGAGGGGTGGCTACACCCACTTCCCTTTGTCCAGTTTCGCGCCAGAGCAGGGGCAGGTAGCCCCTGGAGCTGGTTTGAACTGGCATATGCACAGAGGAGCCTTTTGCTCCCCCAGTGCAGGACTTCAAAGCACTCTAAGAGTGCACCCACCCAGCCCCAATACACATTATCCTGTCTGGGGAGGTGGTCACACCTCCCTGCAACAGGAAACCTATTGTCCAGGCCTCCCCTGCCGGAGTTTCGTCCAGCAGCAGGAGGCCAGACTTGTGTCTGTGGCAGCAGCATCCATTTTGTGATGCCAGGGCTTCAGAAAGAAGTTACCGGGTAAGCCAGAGTTAACATGTCTTTCCCTCTAGAAGGGTGGAATGCTACCCCGCCGCCAGGATTGGCGGGGGGTAGTATTCCAAGATGTTTGACACCAAACACGACATGTTTAGGTGCAGCCATTCCAAAGTTAGCATTTTACCGCGAGGATATAATGCGCTTAAGAGTATATGGTCAGGCTGCACTACAAACAGCATCAGAGATGGTCTCCGAACGCTGCAGAGGGGCCCTGCTCATGCAGGGGCACCCTCTCACATAGGAACCATGCACTCTGCCTTTAGGATTGATAAGGCCTGCCTTAGGAGTGACTTATAGGTTTCTAGGTGTGTATGTATTTCGTGATATAGGTAACCTATATCACAGTAAGGGGTGCATGCACCACCTTACCCAGGCTGCAGTAGCAGACCTGTGGTGTCAGTTTGGATGGCCTTCCAGGGGTGGCATAATACATGCTGCAGCCCCTGGCAGGCCTCTGAGGTACCTATGCCCTTGGTACATAGTATACCATATACTAGGGACTTATAAGGGCACTCCAGATCCCAATCAGAGATGTGCCTAAGGCACATGGAATCCATTTTACAGAGAAAGCAGATAGACTGGGGCCCTGAATAGCAGGATCCCAGTCCAACTAAGTCATAAACCAGCAAAACACCATAAAAAAAGTGGGGGCAACCATATAGTCAGATTCCACCTTCCTACACACTCCACCCGGTCAAAGAACTGTTATTGGACCTTGCATATACTCCTTGGGGATATAATACTAGAAGTTGTGCCAACCAAAACAACCAAGATGAAGGTTTTTTATTTAGGGGCGACAACTGGGACAACTTTGAGGATGCCAGAGAGGGCATGCGAACCAGACCAACATGAGGTACAGGTGTAGAGGATGAGCATGAGCACCTAACTTGACATCAAATCATTCCTAATTTCATTGCTGAAGGTGAGAAAGGTATGGCTAGTATCAATCTGTCAAAGGACTATATGACTGACTCAGAAATATCACTCCTTTGAAAATGCCTTCTTTTTGCACCATCAACGAAGTTTGACTTTTTTCAAACTTTTTGGGAGATTCAAAGACTGTTTTAAAAAATAGGACCAAAAAGATATTTTTCTAACATTATTGATGATGTACATCAGGATACCACTGGGTTGTTTACGGTTTAATCCAACCCTATGAGATATGGGACCTAGGATCAGGATATCTGAAAATTTTTGAAGAATTTAGCAAATTACTGTACAAATACTTGTAACAAAATTGCATTGCAGAAAAGAAGGATTTAAAAAAATCTGCAGACTGATAAGGAGTTAGCTATTAAGCTTGCAGATAAGGGTGATGGTGTGGTATTAATTGATAGACAGGACCACACCAAACCTAGCTACGGCTTTTACAAGTTGAGCAAAATTATATGCCACCAAGATCAGATCCTACCAATGACTTGAGAAAAGATATAATGAAGGTGCCTGAAAGAATCTTGGATCATGGTTGGATTTCTCTTCCTTAATAATCCAACTCTGTCCATTCCTTTGATTTATGGATTGCCAAAAAATGCACAAAAATGCACAAGATCCACCATATAGGCGAATAGTTTCTTGAATAAACAAGTCTTCTGGCACCCTTCTCAAAATATATAGATTCCTTTATAAGACCTATTCCTATGGAAACAGTCACCTATCTTAAGGATACCAGATCAAAGATTATTATGATTGAGAGGGAAACCTTTGACCCCGACACAGAATATTTAACGGCATTGGATGTGGAATCCTTATTTACTAGTATCCTCCAATTTGAAACACTTTCCAGTTCCAGAATGTATTCTTTCTTAGAAAGCACAGTACTAGCAAGCTTTCAACGTTTGCACCACGTTTTACTACTATTTATGAGAATGAATTTGAAAAAAGTTGTATCATCAATGAAGCGGTGCCAATTCATGTACATTTGAGGGTGTAGAGCAGCTAGACTGATGATATATTATTCATCTGTAAAGGCACTAAATATATATGAGTTAACTGAATTTCTGACATGGTTAAATATATGTGATCTGAATCTAAAATGCACATGCCACATTGACAAGGAAAAAAACCCTTTCAAGATATTTTGATGAAATATTCTGAAGGTAAATTGTATACTGATTTCTATATAAAAACCATCAGAAAGGAACTCTTTACTCCATTATTGTAGTGCCCACCGAGAAATATTGACAAATAATGTGGATTTTGGGCAATTTGTGTTTCTTTGATGTGATTGCAGTTTTTTGATTGATTATGATAGACATGGTCTGGATCTATAGAACTGATTACTAGATAGTGGTTACCCATTGAGGGTGGTCAAGATGGCTGAGACGTGTGCAAATTACTTTGAGTGGGAAAGCTTACTGACCCCTAAAGATAAATCTCTAGAACAACAGCGGATAGCTTGTTCGGTCCACATGGAACTCAGCAAGTAAAGCTATTGCTAACCTAATCAGGCTTGGATGGCCAATAACAAGCAGAATATGGAACAACCATTAATAGCCTATAGAAGAAATAGAAATTTGAGGGATATGTTGGTTCACAAACAGTTATCAGGCCAGACTACTCCAAGCACCTTAAATGAACATTGGGTTTTACAGAAGGTAAGTGTAGGAAGCTGACTATGTATATACGATACCAAAGTAAGGTATAGTGTGCACAGAGTCCAGGGAGTCCCCAGAGGTATAGCAGAGGCTAAATTAGGTAAGTACTAACAGCTCTCTTTGTGGTACTGTGGGTGAGCAGTTAGGCTTATCCAGAGGGTGTGTTAAGCATTTCTTGTATTCACTTAATCAAAACTGATACACACACTCAGAGACTGGATCCAGACCAATTGGGTAAGTATGAACAAGGTATACTTGTATTTTATTTCTAGAACCAAGCGTGACTTGGTGCAGATAGGTAATATATACTTTCAATTGGAAACCTTTATGCAGAAATACAATTGAGGATGGATCTGCAGTTGTTACAGGTTTGTATCACTTTAAAATGCAGTTTGAGTTACACAGTAATTACTTTCAGAATACCTTTTAGTTAATTTTGAATGACTTTGAGTACTGTGGGTGGTATGCCTAGAAACCACACCTTAGGATCTCACAATACAAGGTAAGTAAAACTTGTTATTCTTTGCAGTTTTCGTTTTCTTTTCTCCATACAAACATCAGTTCAACACTTAGAACATTTTAGGCACAAAATTTCATAACATGGGTTCCTATGGGAGAAAAAGTGTTATCGGTTTCTCAGGTATGTACACGACTGACGAGTGGGAGTTTTTGGGGTTAGGACCAAGGTTTCCCAAGGTCTAGGTGGGCACTCAAGTTGCACCACCATCAGCACTGGGGTGGCCTGGTGCAGAGTGCAGGTGCCCAATGTTAGCCAATGGGGCTAAGGGGGCCTTCGGTTAGGGACTGCTGATGAGCAGGCCACTCGGGTGTGGGAGCAAAGCTCCTGGGGTTAAGGTCCGCATTGCAGGGGCAAAATACCAGCACAGGAGATGTACCACCAGTGGCACTGGGGCAGCTGAATGCAGGGTGCCAAAAATACATCGGGAACCCTGCGCTTTTCAATGGAGACCTTTGGTAAAGTTGCTGCAGGCTCGGGCAGGGAGACTTCCTGAAGGCGACCACCAGCTGGAGAAGCAAGTTGTGATCTTGGAGGATGCCTGGGCACCATCGATTGGGCCACCCAAGGCCGTGGGGCGTCTGGTGTAGGGGTATCTTCTGGCGTCGGGTTTTCTTACCAGCTCCTGTCGCGGTCGGGGGAACCCTTCAGGTTGAGGGTGCAGGTGTCATCTTGAAGTTTGAGGGAAGTCAGGTATCACCTGATCCCAGGTCAGGATCGCTGGGGAGACCTCCTCGTGGTGTTAGGCCACTTGAACTTGGGCCGTGGGCGTCGGGTGCAGAGTGGTGCAGAATTGCGGAGTCGCCGGAATACAGATTCTGGTCTTGGAGTCTTTGTTGAGCAAATCCGGTGCTCACAAGAGACAGAGTCTGTAAGGTGAGTGCAGGGCAGGTCCTTTGGGCTGTGGGAGGCTGTTGTCTGCTGGACACGCTGGTTTCACTGTAGGCAGTTCGGAGGTGGACAGGCCAGTAGGGCTGGGGCCAAAGCCGTAGTTGCCTCTTCTTCCCGGCTCAGCACAGCTCTTCGGTCCTTCTTCTTTCTTCCTCGAATCTGAGGAGCAAGTTTCATGGTTGCCCCTAAATACTAGATTTTGGGGCGTTTAAAGGGGTGTGTAGGTCAGAACCAATGTGTCCCACACTTGGGGTGGGTACACCCCTATAATACCATCCTCCAGTGGGAGGGGCATGAGCATCTCCCTAATTGGCTGAGTAACCTCATCTTCTAGATGTAGGGGACTGAGATGTGTGCTTCACCTCCCCCACCCGAGGGGTGGGGTCGGCAAAGGTGGGCACACCTCTATTCCTAGCTTGGTTTTACAGCTGATTCTCCCGCCCAAAGTGGCGGGAGTGTAATGACCAACTCCCAGACCATATACTCCTTATGGCTTTACTACACTTACAATATCTAGGAATAGACTTAGACACTGTAGCGGTACAGGGCTCATGCCACTGTACCCTCACCTGAGGGCTAGTGCACCCTGCTAGAGGGATGACTTCCCTAGGCCTCAGGCAGTGGGTTGCAGGTATGACACACAGGGATGTGTGCCATGTCGACTCTTCACTTTTCTCTGCACCAAAACATGCAGCCTGCAATGGCAGTGTGTGGGTGTTAAGGTACAGGGCCCCTAAGGGTGGCACAATAGGTGCTGCAGCCCTTAGAGGCCTTCCCTCGTCACAGTGCCCTTGGCACCCATGGTACCTTTTACAAGGGGCTTACCTGTGGCCAGGGATGTGCCAATTGCGAGTACAAAGGTGCAGTTTTGGGAAAGAACCCAGGCCCTGGGAACCTGATTGGCAAGGACCCAGGGCACATCAAGTCAGGTTGCATCAGATGCCAGGCAAAAAGTGGGGGGTAACCATGCAAAAAGGGGCACTTTCCTATAGTAAGGGAGCTATTTAAATATGGAAGTCGAAGTATATGACAGGTTACTGACAATATTGGAAGCTTGGTGGTGAATAGCATCTTGATCAAATTCCGAGATATTAAGAACAGTAACAGTAGATACATTGTATACATGGTCAAATGTTCCAGTTTGTTGACATACATGCAGCAAACAAAAAGGCAAGTGTGAACCAGGACTACAAAACTTAGATTATGGATCCATAATAAAAGAATGTTGGCATCCATGGTCACCCATTTTATTTCTAGTGGCTAAAATGAGGATACAATATTGTGGGTTGTAATTCAAGAGGTTAATAACAATACCCGTAATAATGATATTTCTGGGCATTTGAATATAGAGGAGGCTTGTCTATGGGAGAGTTTGATTTATCATTGAATGGGCTCCCTGCTCCCAAAGGTTACAACTGTTTTATGGAGATCTGATTTCTCTGTGAACTCATAGATTGATGAAGTTAAAAGAGGCCTATTTGCTTCTTAGTCTCAATACTATATGTGAGGAAGTAAAATGTAAGAGTCTGGCCATCAAATGGAATCATTCCCAAATAATGTCTCTGTCATAGATCGGTCTCCTCATGCCAATCTGATGGAGAACCAAATAATTTCTCCAATATAATATCATGACTTTGAAGGGGGAAATATTGACATCTAGGCCTTCATGTTAGAATTAAGATTGGAATTGTTTTTACTCTTATGCCATGTTGGATATGGAATTTTGCACTAAACATGCCTTCTGAGTTGTGCCATCTAGTTTATTTATTCTTATTTTTTGGATGTCGCGTTACTGTGGCACTTGATCCGGCTCAAATAATTTGGGTAGGTGGTGACTGAGTGAATTGTAACATAGATGGGGCTGTCACTCATGTTCTCGAGTCTAACTAACTTTAAAAGATATGATCATTTGCATTCAAAAGAGGAGTGTCATCTGTTGGCCTCTATGGCCTGATCATAATCATATGATGAGTGTCCATAAAGAAAATGTTCTGATGTCGCCCAGGGGCTTGCAAGGCGTCATTCATGCAATTGACAGCTTTAAAATGGTGAGAGAGTGAGCTTGACCGAATAATATAAGAAATTCTTTTTTCCCTTAATCACCCTATAGGAGGTATGGATTCAGCACTCTCAAGATGGGGCCAAAATGATATTTCAGATACTTGAAACATAGGACTAGTGTCCTATCTTTACTTAACGGGTTTGGGATTGTGTGATCTATCTCGTTCTATTAACCAAAAAAGATATGATTTTGACCAGAATGCACAAGGAGGGCTACTGAGTCGGGTTTCACTTGAAACCCACAGCTGAAGGCTTTTGGTTAGTGACAGTCCTGTTTTCAGTGCTGCCTACTGGAGGTTCCTGTTTTTTGCATGAAATGTTTCCCGGGGCCAATTCCTACACACCAGAGGGAGAGGCCCCTTGCAGTAACATGCTGTTTGATGAACAGTTAAGAAGGCACTGCTCTTTGAATGTTATGCTGCAAACAAATTTGGTGCTCAGTACCTGCTGTGCTCCACCGAAGAACTCATGAAGAACAAAACACGTGTCTTGGGCTAAGAAAATGAAAAATTTGAAGAAATGAATAGTTAGCAAGCCAAGGAATTGAAAAATGCAAAGAAATAAATAGTTTCACTGGATGAACTGCAACATTTAAAGAGATGGATCACATTGACCAGCGGTGGCCGGCATGGATCTGGGGTGGCAGGGCGGGGATGAGCATGTAAGGGAGTGTAAAAAAAGAAAAATACACTTACCTCCTCACCGCTCTGTCACTCCATCAGCCGAACAGGAAGCAGCCAGGCTCCCCTGAGCCAATCACAATGCTGCAATGTAGCATTGTGATTGGTCTGAGCACGGTAATTCAGCGCTTAGACAGGGACTGGGGGCCTAGACATGTTCACCCAGGCTGTAATGCAGCCTGGGTGGAGAACATGATAAGTGCGCATGACTGTTTGGCTGGCCCGAGACGGCTGGCCAAAGCGTCATGCACACTTCAGTGTGCCAACCACTCCTCCTCTGCTCTGTGAACTGAGCTGCCCTGCCCCCATGCTACAGCAGCAGGAACAAATAAAATGATAATAACATTACGTTATTAGCATTTTATTTTTCCTTCACTGCTGCAATGCAGTGGGGCGAGGCTCCTCCGCCTTAGCGGAGGAGCCGCCACTGACACTGACTAGAATGTACAGAGATGTCTACGGAGTCGTGTTTCACTTGAAACTCACAGCTGAAGACTATTGATGAGTGTCACTCCTGTTTTGAGTGCTGCCAATTGGAGGTTTTCTGGTTTTGACTGTTATAATGGAGGGGTATCTGCTTTTTGCAGTATAATGAAGAGTGTGCGATTGATGTGAAAAATATTTCTTTGGATTTGTCTGTAATCACTTCTTGAAAGGAATGTATTGTATAGCTCTATCAAGGTAGCAGAATAGGACACTAGTTAAGTGAAATGCTCAGAGAAGCTTTACCCAGAAGTATACTGTGGTTAATTTGCGCTTATTGATCTGAAGATAGTACCCATACGGAATGCCAGACAATCAAAGTTTTTGGATAAATCCCTCTAGTTCGTAAGTTAATTGGGCGTCATGAGTTTTACCTCACTTCTGATAGGGAAGGCATGCTTTAGTAGCTCTTTAAAACACTCCAGAAAGGTTGAGAGTTTCATGAATGAGAGGGAGAGGACTGCATCTCTCCACCTGTTTTTTAAAGATGATGAGATACATTGCTAATTGAGAGATAGACGCCCAAAATCTGAAGTCATTATAGAAAGTATTATTGGTTGGTTGTTAATTTATCTTTTTATGCAAGGCTTCTGTGCATTGTTAAAAACAGGAATGTTTTGGAAAAGAGGAGAAGGAAAGGAAGATTGTACAACATTGTGTGTATATATATATATATATATATATATATATATATATATATATATATATATCATAGATCAATATTCATTCTGCATAGGAATTGAAGAAAGAGACGGCACACCAAGTGGCTTTGCACACAGTTTTATGTGCAAAAGGAACGACGCGTTTCAGCAGTTAGCCTTTGACAAAGGCTAACTGCTGAAACGCGTCGTTCCTTTTGCACATAAAACTCTGTGCAAAGCCTCTTGGTGTGCCGTCTCTTTCTTCAATTCCTATGCAGAATGAATATTGATCTATGATTTTCGATGGTGGTTGCTTCCATCGACGGCACCGGCACTGCGAGGCCAGCGGCGGTGAAAAAGTAGCGTTGTGGTTGTAGAATATATATATATATATATATATATATATATAAAAACAAAAGTTATTCGCGTTACTTCTGCCAACAAATGGCGGCGGGCTCCGGCAAGGACGCGATCCTTTTCACCTCAAGACACCAATCTTACACGTTCATGCAACAGATTGCGCCGAGCCCAGTATCCAATTTAAACGTGGTTTATTTCTTCACAATGATAGACAAACGCCCGACGCGTTTCGGAACAGCCGTTCCTTTCTCACGGGTCTCATATATGTATGTATATATATATATATATATGTATGTATATGTATATATATATATATATATATATATATATATATATATATATATATATATATCCAACAAGTTTTCCACCATTTGGAAGGGGCCACATAGGCGAGTTATACTTCCTTCGTGAAGAATGCAGCGGGTGGGACAGCCGCTGACGCCTGCTATCACAGCTGTACGCGTTTCGGGCTTGCGCCCTTGTTCACCAGCAAAAAACAGGATGAGGCACAAAAGGCAGTCACCATTTTATTTATAATCAGCTCCGCCCATACAGGCCTCTGAGCATTGTGGGATTTGTAGTGTTGCCGTGTTGCCACAGTGGGCTTCATGTCCTTCACCCGTTAAAATAATCAAAAATTAAAACCCCAGTGGGTTGGCATCAACAGTCCGTTGCCAAACCGCTACCAATGTCAATGTCTCCACGAGGTGACTCGCCAGTCACAGACAACCTGCCATCATGGTTTCTCGATCCGCTGTAGCAGCGGGCCCCCTCCACGACCGGGCAGGCCGTAAATATTCATCCAACAAGTTTTGCACCATTTGGAAGGGGCCACATAGGCGAGTTATACTTCCTTCGTGGAGAATGCAGCGGGTGGGACAGCCGCTGACGCCTGCTATCACAGCTGTACGCGTTTCGGGCTTGCGCCCTTGTTCACCAGCAAAAAACAGGATGAGGCACAAAAGGCAGTCACCATTTTATTTGTAATCAGCTCCGCCCATACTGGACTCTGAACATTGTGGGATTTGTAGTGTTGCCGTGTTGCCACAGTGGGCTTCATGTCCTTCACCCGTTAAAATAATCAAAAATTAAAACCCCAGTGGGTTGGCATCAACAGTCCGTTGCCAAACTGCTACCAATGTCAATGTCTCCACGAGGTGACTCGCCAGTCACAGACAACCTGCCATCATGGTTTCTCGATCCGCTGTAGCAGCGGGCCCCCTCCACGACCGGGCAGGCCGTAAATATTCATCCAACAAGTTTTGCACCATTTGGAAGGGGCCACATAGGCGAGTTATACTTCCTTCGTGGAGAATGCAGCGGGTGGGACAGCCGCTGACGCCTGCTATCACAGCTGTACGCGTTTCGGGCTTGCGCCCTTGTTGACCAGCAAAAAACAGGATGAGGCACAAAAGGCAGTCACCATTTTATTTGTAATCAGCTCCGCCCATACAGGCCTCTGAGCATTGTGGGATTTGTAGTGTTGCCGTGTTGCCACAGTGGGCTTCATGTCCTTCACCCGTTAAAATAATCAAAAATTAAAACCCCAGTGGGTTGGCATCAACAGTCCGTTGCCAAACCGCTACCAATGTCAATGTCTCCACGAGGTGACTCGCCAGTCACAGACAACCTGCCATCATGGTTTCTCGATCCGCTGTAGCAGCGGGCCCCCTCCACGACCGGGCAGGCCGTAAATATTCATCCAACAAGTTTTGCACCATTTGGAAGGGGCCACATAGGCGAGTTATACTTCCTTCGTGGAGAATGCAGCGGGTGGGACAGCCGCTGACACCTGCTATCACAGCTGTACGCTGTTCGGGCTTGCGCCCTTGTTCACCAGCAAAAAACAGGATGAGGCACAAAAGGCAGTCACTATTTTATTTGTAATCAGCTCCGCCCATACTGGCCTCTGAGCATTGTGGGATTTGTAGTGTTGCCGTGTTGCCACAGTGGGCTTCATGTCCTTCACCCGTTAAAATAATCAAAAATTAAAACCCCAGTGGGTTGGCATCAACAGTCCGTTGCCAAACTGCTACCAATGTCAATGTCTCCACGAGGTGACTCGCCAGTCACAGACAACCTGCCATCATGGTTTCTCGATCCGCTGTAGCAGCGGGCCCCCTCCACGACCGGGCAGGCCGTAAATATTCATCCAACAAGTTTTGCACCATTTGGAAGGGGCCACATAGGCGAGTTATACTTCCTTCGTGGAGAATGCAGCGGGTGGGACAGGCACTGATGCCTGCTATCACAGCTGTACGCGTTTCGGGCTTGCGCCCTTGTTGACCAGCAAAAAACAGGATGAGGCACAAAAGGCAGTCACCATTTTATTTGTAATCAGCTCCGCCCATACAGGCCTCTGAGCATTGTGGGATTTGTAGTGTTGCCGTGTTGCCACAGTGGGCTTCATGTCCTTCACCCGTTAAAATAATCAAAAATTAAAACCCCAGTGGGTTGGCATCAACAGTCCGTTGCCAAACCGCTACCAATGTCAATGTCTCCACGAGGTGACTCGCCAGTCACAGACAACCTGCCATCATGGTTTCTCGATCCGCTGTAGCAGCGGGCTCCCTCCACGACCGGGCAGGCCGTAAATATTCATCCAACAAGTTTTGCACCATTTGGAAGGGGCCACATAGGCGAGTTATACTTCCTTTGTGGAGAATGCAGCGGGTGGGACAGCCGCTGACGCCTGCTATCACAGCTGTACGCGTTTCGGGCTTGCGCCCTTGTTCACCAGCAAAAAACAGGATGAGGCACAAAAGGCAGTCACCATTTTATTTGTAATCAGCTCCGCCCATACAGGCCTCTGAGCATTGTGGGATTTGTAGTGTTGCCGTGTTGCCACAGTGGGCTTCATGTCCTTCACCCGTTAAAATAATCAAAAATTAAAACCCCAGTGGGTTGGCATCAACAGTCCGTTGCCAAACCGCTACCAATGTCAATGTCTCCACGAGGTGACTCGCCAGTCACAGACAACCTGCCATCATGGTTTCTCGATCCGCTGTAGCAGCGGGCCCCCTCCACGACCGGGCAGGCCGTCAATATTCATCCAACAAGTTTTGCACCATTTGGAAGGGGCCACATAGGCGAGTTATACTTCCTTCGTGGAGAATGCAGCGGGTGGGACAGCCGCTGACGCCTGCTATCACAGCTGTACGCGTTTCGGGCTTGCGCCCTTGTTCACCAGCAAAAAACAGGATGAGGCACAAAAGGCAGTCACCATTTTATTTGTAATCAGCTCCGCCCATACAGGCCTCTGAGCATTGTGGGATTTGTAGTGTTGCCGTGTTGCCACAGTGGGCTTCATGTCCTTCACCCGTTAAAATAATCAAAAATTAAAACCCCAGTGGGTTGGCATCAACAGTCCTTTGCCAAACTGCTACCAATGTCAATGTCTCCACGAGGTGACTCGCCAGTCACAGACAACCTGCCATCATGGTTTCTCGGTCCGCTGTAGCAGCGGGCCCCCTCCACGACCGGGCAGGCCGTAAATATTCATCCAACAAGTTTTGCACCATTTGGAAGGTGCCACATAGGCGAGTTATACTTCCTTCGTGGAGAATGCAGCGGGTGGGACAGCCGCTGACGCCTGCTATCACAGCTGTACGCATTTCGGGCTTGCGCCCTTGTTCACCAGCAAAAAACAGGATGAGGCACAAAAGGCAGTCACCATTTTATTTGTAATCAGCTCCGCCCATACAGGCCTCTGAGCATTGTGGGATTTGTAGTGTTGCCGTGTTGCCACAGTGGGCTTCATGTCCTTCACCCGTTAAAATAATCAAAAATTAAAACCCCAGTGGGTTGGCATCAACAGTCCGTTGCCAAACCGCTACCAATGTCAATGTCTCCACGAGGTGACTCGCCAGTCACAGACAACCTGCCATCATGGTTTCTCGATCCGCTGTAGCAGCGGGCCCCCTCCACGACCGGGCAGGCCGTAAATATTCATCCAACAAGTTTTGCACCATTTGGAAGGGGCCACATAGGCGAGTTATACTTCCTTCGTGGAGAATGCAGCGGGTGGGACAGCCTCTGACGCCTGTTATCACAGCTGTACGCGTTTCGGGCTTGCGCCCTTGTTCACCAGCAAAAAACAGGATGAGGCACAAAAGGCAGTCACCATTTTATTTGTAATCAGCTCCGCCCATACAGGCCTCTGAGCATTGTGGGATTTGTAGTGTTGCCGTGTTGCCACAATGGGCTTCATGTCCTTCACCCGTTAAAATAATCAAAAATTAAAACCCCAGTGGGTTGGCATCAACAGTCCATTGCCAAACCGCTACCAATGTCAATGTCTCCACGAGGTGACTCGCCAGTCACAGACAACCTGCCATCATGGTTTCTCGATCCGCTGTAGCAGCGGGCCCCCTCCACGACCGGGCAGGCCGTAAATATTCATCCAACAAGTTTTGCACTATTTGGAAGGGGCCACATAGGCGAGTTATACTTCCTTCGTGGAGAATGCAGCGGGTGGGACAGCCGCTGACACCTGCTATCACAGCTGTACGCGTTTCGGGCTTGCGCCCTTGTTCACCAGCAAAAAACAGGATGAGGCACAAAAGGCATCCACCATTTTATTTGTAATCAGCTCCGCCCATACTGGCCTCTGAGCATTGTGGGATTAGTAGTGTTGCCGTGTTGCCACAGTGGGCTTCATGTCCTTCACCCGTTAAAATAATCAAAAATTAAAACCCCAGTGGGTTGGCATCAACAGTCCGGTGCCAAACCGCTACCAATGTCAATGTCTCCACGAGGTGACTCGCCAGTGACAGACAACCTGCTATCATGGTTTCTCGATCCGCTGTAGCAGCGGGCCCCCTCCACGACCGGGCAGGCCGTAAATATTCATCCAACAAGTTTTGCACCATTTGGAACGGGCCACATAGGCGAGTTATACTTCCTTCGTGGAGAATGCAGCGGGTGGGACAGCCGCTGACGCCTGCTATCACAGCTGTACGCGTTTCGGGCTTGCGCCCTTGTTCACCAGCAAAAAACAGGATGAGGCACAAAAGGCAGTCACCATTTTATTTGTAATCAGCTCCGCCCATACAGGCCTCTGAGCATTGTGGGATTTGTAGTGTTGCGGTGTTGCCACAGTGGGCTTCATGTCCTTCACCCGTTAAAATAATCAAAAATTAAAACCCCAGTGGGTTGGCATCAACAGTCCGTTGCCAAACTGCTACCAATGTCAATGTCTCCACGAGGTGACTCGCCAGTCACAGACAACCTGCCATCATGGTTTCTCGGTCCGCTGTAGCAGCGGGCCCCCTCCACGACCGGGCAGGCCGTAAATATTCATCCAACAAGTTTTGCACCATTTGGAAGGTGCCACATAGGCGAGTTATACTTCCTTCGTGGAGAATGCAGAGGGTGGGACAGCCGCTGACCCCTGCTATCACAGCTGTACGCGTTTCGGGCTTGCGCCCTTGTTCACCAGCAAAAAACAGGATGAGGCACAAAAGGCAGTCACCATTTTATTTGTAATCAGCTCCGCCCATACAGGCCTCTGAGCATTGTGGGATTTGTAGTGTTGCCGTGTTGCCACAGTGGGCTTCATGTCCTTCACCCGTTAAAATAATCAAAAATTAAAACCCCAGTGGGTTGGCATCAACAGTCCGTTGCCAAACCGCTACCAATGTCAATGTCTCCACGAGGTGACTCGCCAGTCACAGACAACCTGCCATCATGGTTTCTCGATCCGCTGTAGCAGCGGGCCCCCTCCACGACCGGGCAGGCCGTAAATATTCATCCAACAAGTTTTGCACCATTTGGAAGGGGCCACATAGGCGAGTTATACTTCCTTCGTGGAGAATGCAGCGGGTGGGACAGGCACTGACGCCTGCTATCACAGCTGTACGCGTTTCGGGCTTGCGCCCTTGTTCACCAGCAAAAAACAGGATGAGGCACAAAAGGCAGTCACCATTTTATTTGTAATCAGCTCCGCCCATACAGGCCTCTGAGCATTGTGGGATTTGTAGTGTTGCCGTGTTGCCACAGTGGGCTTCATGTCCTTCACCCGTTAAAATAATCAAAAATTAAAACCCCAGTGGGTTGGCATCAACAGTCCGTTGCCAAACCGCTACCAATGTCAATGTCTCCACGAGGTGACTCGCCAGTCACAGACAACCTGCCATCATGGTTTCTCGATCCGCTGTAGCAGCGGGCCCCCTCCACGACCGGGCAGGCCGTAAATATTCATCCAACAAGTTTTGCACCATTTGGAAGGGGCCACATAGGCGAGTTATACTTCCTTCGTGGAGAATGCAGCGGGTGGGACAGCCTCTGACGCCTGTTATCACAGCTGTACGCGTTTCGGGCTTGCGCCCTTGTTCACCAGCAAAAAACAGGATGAGGCACAAAAGGCAGTCACCATTTTATTTGTAATCAGCTCCGCCCATACAGGCCTCTGAGCATTGTGGGATTTGTAGTGTTGCCGTGTTGCCACAATGGGCTTCATGTCCTTCACCCGTTAAAATAATCAAAAATTAAAACCCCAGTGGGTTGGCATCAACAGTCCATTGCCAAACCGCTACCAATGTCAATGTCTCCACGAGGTGACTCGCCAGTCACAGACAACCTGCCATCATGGTTTCTCGATCCGCTGTAGCAGCGGGCCCCCTCCACGACCGGGCAGGCCGTAAATATTCATCCAACAAGTTTTGCACTATTTGGAAGGGGCCACATAGGCGAGTTATACTTCCTTCGTGGAGAATGCAGCGGGTGGGACAGCCGCTGACACCTGCTATCACAGCTGTACGCGTTTCGGGCTTGCGCCCTTGTTCACCAGCAAAAAACAGGATGAGGCACAAAAGGCAGTCACCATTTTATTTGTAATCAGCTCCGCCCATACTGGCCTCTGAGCATTGTGGGATTAGTAGTGTTGCCGTGTTGCCACAGTGGGCTTCATGTCCTTCACCCGTTAAAATAATCAAAAATTAAAACCCCAGTGGGTTGGCATCAACAGTCCGTTGCCAAACCGCTACCAATGTCAATGTCTCCACGAGGTGACTCGCCAGTCACAGACAACCTGCCATCATGGTTTCTCGATCCGCTGTAGCAGCGGGCCCCCTCCACGACCGGGCAGGCCGTAAATATTCATCCAACAAGTTTTGCACCATTTGGAAGGGGCCACATAGGCGAGTTATACTTCCTTCATGGAGAATGCAGCGGGTGGGACAGGCACTGACGCCTGCTATCACAGCTGTACGCGTTTCGGGCTTGCGCCCTTGTTCACCAGCAAAAAACAGGATGAGGCACAAAAGGCAGTCACCATTTTATTTGTAATCAGCTCCGCCCATACAGGCCTCTGAGCATTGTGGGATTTGTAGTGTTGCGGTGTTGCCACAGTGGGCTTCATGTCCTTCACCCGTTAAAATAATCAAAAATTAAAACCCCAGTGGGTTGGCATCAACAGTCCGTTACCAAACCGCTACCAATGTCAATGTCTCCACGAGGTGACTCGCCAGTCACAGACAACCTGCCATCATGGTTTCTCGATCCGCTGTAGCAGCGGGCCCCCTCCACGACCGGGCAGGCCGTAAATATTCATCCAACAAGTTTTGCACCATTTGGAAGGGGCCACATAGGCGAGTTATACTTCCTTCGTGGAGAATGCAGCGGGTGGGACAGCCGCTGACGCCTGCTATCACAGCTGTACGCGTTTCGGGCTTGCGCCCTTGTTCACCAGCAAAAAACAGGATGAGGCACAAAAGGCAGTCACCATTTTATTTGTAATCAGCTCCGCCCATACAGGCCTCTGAGCATTGTGGGATTTGTAGTGTTGCCGTGTTGCCACAGTGGGCTTCATGTCCTTCACCCGTTAAAATAATCAAAAATTAAAACCCCAGTGGGTTGGCATCAACAGTCCGTTGCCAAACCGCTACCAATGTCAATGTCTCCACGAGGTGACTCGCCAGTCACAGACAACCTGCCATCATGGTTTCTCGATCCGCTGTAGCAGCGGGCCCCCTCCACGACCGGGCAGGCCGTAAATATTCATCCAACAAGTTTTGCACCATTTGGAAGGGGCCACATAGGCGAGTTATACTTCCTTCGTGGAGAATGCAGCGGGTGGGACAGCCGCTGACGCCTGCTATCACAGCTGTACGCGTTTCGGGCTTGCGCCCTTGTTCACCAGCAAAAAACAGGATGAGGCACAAAAGGCAGTCCCCATTTTATTTGTAATCAGCTCCGCCCATACAGGCCTCTGAGCATTGTGGGATTTGTAGTGTTGCCGTGTTGCCACAGTGGGCTTCATGTCCTTCACCCGTTAAAATAATCAAAAATTAAAACCCCAGTGGGTTGGCATCAACAGTCCGTTGCCAAACCGCTACCAATGTCAATGTCTCCACGAGGTGACTCGCCAGTCACAGACAACCTGCCATCATGGTTTCTTGATCCGCTGTAGCAGCGGGCCCCCTCCACGACCGGGCAGGCCGTAAATATTCATCCAACAAGTTTTGCACCATTTGGAAGGGGCCACATAGGCGAGTTATACTTCCTTCGTGGAGAATGCAGCAGGTGGGACAGCCGCTGACGCCTGCTATCACAGCTGTACGCGTTTCGGGCTTGCGCCCTTGTTCACCAGCAAAAAACAGGATGAGGCACAAAAGGCAGTCACCATTTTATTTGTAATCAGCTCCGCCCATACAGGCCTCTGAGCATTGTGGGATTTGTAGTGTTGCCGTGTTGCCACAGTGGGCTTCATGTCCTTCACCCGTTAAAATAATCAAAAATTAAAACCCCAGTGGGTTGGCATCAACAGTCCGTTGCCAAACCGCTACCAATGTCAATGTCTCCACGAGGTGACATCGCCAGTCACAGACAACCTGCCATCATGGTTTCTCGATCCGCTGTAGCAGCGGGCCCCCTCCACGACCGGGCAGGCCGTAAATATTCATCCAACAAGTTTTGCACCATTTGGAAGGGGCCACATAGGCGAGTTATACTTCCTTCATGGAGAATGCAGCGGGTGGGACAGCCGCTGACGCCTGCTATCACAGCTGTACGCGTTTCGGGCTTGCGCCCTTGTTCACCAGCAAAAAACAGGATGAGGCACAACAGGCAGTCACCATTTTATTTGTAATCAGCTCCGCCCATACAGGCCTCTGAGCATTGTGGGATTTGTAGTGTTGCCGTGTTGCCACAGTGGGCTTCATGTCCTTCACCCGTTAAAATAATCAAAAATTAAAACCCCAGTGGGTTGGCATCA
The DNA here is from genome assembly GCA_963921515.1 of Calotriton arnoldi. Taxonomy (NCBI): domain Eukaryota; kingdom Metazoa; phylum Chordata; class Amphibia; order Caudata; family Salamandridae; genus Calotriton; species Calotriton arnoldi. The sequence goes on along the minus strand of CAWUFW010007505.1, from coordinate 236,692 downwards.
ACAGTCCGTTGCCAAACTGCTACCAATGTCAATGTCTCCACGAGGTGACTCGCCAGTCACAGACAACCTGCCATCATGGTTTCTCGATCCGCTGTAGCAGCGGGCCCCCTCCACGACCGGGCAGGCCGTAAATATTCATCCAACAAGTTTTGCACCATTTGGAAGGGGCCACATAGGCGAGTTATACTTCCTTCGTGGAGAATGCAGCGGGTGGGACAGCCGCTGACGCCTGCTATCACAGCTGTACGCGTTTCGGGCTTGCGCCCTTGTTCACCAGCAAAAAACAGGATGAGGCACAAAAGGCAGTCACCATTTTATTTGTAATCAGCTCCGCCCATACAGGCCTCTGAGCATTGTGGGATTTGTAGTGTTGCCGTGTTGCCACAGTGGGCTTCATGTCCTTCACCCGTTAAAATAATCAAAAATTAAAACCCCAGTGGGTTGGCATCAACAGTCCGTTGCCAAACCGCTACCAATGTCAATGTCTCCACGAGGTGACTCGCCAGTCACAGACAACCTGCCATCATGGTTTCTCGATCCGCTGTAGCAGCGGGCCCCCTCCACGACCGGGCAGGCCGTAAATATTCATCCAACAAGTTTTGCACCATTTGGAAGGTGCCACATAGGCGAGTTATACTTCCTTCGTGGAGAATGCAGCGGGTGGGACAGCCGCTGACGCCTGCTATCACAGCTGTACGCGTTTCGGGCTTGCGCCCTTGTTCACCAGCAAAAAACAGGATGAGGCACAAAAGGCAGTCACCATTTTATTTGTAATCAGCTCCGCCCATACAGGCCTCTGAGCATTGTGGGATTTGTAGTGTTGCCGTGTTGCCACAGTGGGCTTCATGTCCTTCACCCGTTAAAATAATCAAAAATTAAAACCCCAGTGGGTTGGCATCAACAGTCCGTTGCCAAACCGCTACCAATGTCAATGTCTCCACGAGGTGACTCGCCAGTCACAGACAACCTGCCATCATGGTTTCTCGATCCGCTGTAGCAGCGGGCCCCCTCCACGACCGGGCAGGCCGTAAATATTCATCCAACAAGTTTTGCACCATTTGGAAGGGGCCACATAGGCGAGTTATACTTCCTTCGTGGAGAATGCAGCGGGTGGGACAGCCTCTGACGCCTGCTATCACAGCTGTACGCGTTTCGGGCTTGCGCCCTTGTTCACCAGCAAAAAACAGGATGAGGCACAAAAGGCAGTCACCATTTTATTTGTAATCAGCTCCGCCCATACAGGCCTCTGAGCATTGTGGGATTTGTAGTGTTGCCGTGTTGCCACAGTGGGCTTCATGTCCTTCACCCGTTAAAATAATCAAAAATTAAAACCCCAGTGGGTTGGCATCAACAGTCCATTGCCAAACCGCTACCAATGTCAATGTCTCCACGAGGTGACTCGCCAGTCACAGACAACCTGCCATCATGGTTTCTCGATCCGCTGTAGCAGCGGGCCCCCTCCACGACCGGGCAGGCCGTAAATATTCATCCAACAAGTTTTGCACTATTTGGAAGGGGCCACATAGGCGAGTTATACTTCCTTCGTGGAGAATGCAGCGGGTGGGACAGCCGCTGACACCTGCTATCACAGCTGTACGCGTTTCGGGCTTGCGCCCTTGTTCACCAGCAAAAAACAGGATGAGGCACAAAAGGCAGTCACCATTTTATTTGTAATCAGCTCCGCCCATACTGGCCTCTGAGCATTGTGGGATTAGTAGTGTTGCCGTGTTGCCACAGTGGGCTTCATGTCCTTCACCCGTTAAAATAATCAAAAATTAAAACCCCAGTGGGTTGGCATCAACAGTCCGTTGCCAAACCGCTACCAATGTCAATGTCTCCACGAGGTGACTCGCCAGTCACAGACAACCTGCCATCATGGTTTCTCGATCCGCTGTAGCAGCGGGCCCCCTCCACGACCGGGCAGGCCGTAAATATTCATCCAACAAGTTTTGCACCATTTGGAAGGGGCCACATAGGCGAGTTATACTTCCTTCATGGAGAATGCAGCGGGTGGGACAGCCGCTGACGCCTGCTATCACAGCTGTACGCGTTTCGGGCTTGCGCCCTTGTTCACCAGCAAAAAACAGGATGAGGCACAAAAGGCAGTCACCATTTTATTTGTAATCAGCTCCGCCCATACAGGCCTCTGAGCATTGTGGGATTTGTAGTGTTGCCGTGTTGCCACAGTGGGCTTCATGTCCTTCACCCGTTAAAATAATCAAAAATTAAAACCCCAGTGGGTTGGCATCAACAGTCCGTTGCCAAACCGCTACCAATGTCAATGTCTCCACGAGGTGACTCGCCAGTCACAGACAACCTGCCATCATGGTTTCTCGATCCGCTGTAGCAGCGGGCCCCCTCCACGACCGGGCAGGCCGTAAATATTCATCCAACAAGTTTTGCACCATTTGGAAGGGGCCACATAGGCGAGTTATACTTCCTTCGTGGAGAATGCAGCGGGTGGGACAGCCGCTGACGCCTGCTATCACAGCTGTACGCGTTTCGGGCTTGCGCCCTTGTTCACCAGCAAAAAACAGGATGAGGCACAAAAGGCAGTCACCATTTTATTTGTAATCAGCTCCGCCCATACAGGCCTCTGAGCATTGTGGGATTTGTAGTGTTGCCGTGTTGCCACAGTGGGCTTCATGTCCTTCACCCGTTAAAATAATCAAAAATTAAAACCCCAGTGGGTTGGCATCAACAGTCCGTTGCCAAACCGCTACCAATGTCAATGTCTCCACGAGGTGACTCGCCAGTCACAGACAACCTGCCATCATGGTTTCTCGATCCGCTGTAGCAGCGGGCCCCCTCCACGACCGGGCAGGCCGTAAATATTCATCCAACAAGTTTTGCACCATTTGGAAGGGGCCACATAGGCGAGTTATACTTCCTTCGTGGAGAATGCAGCGGGTGGGACAGCCGCTGACGCCTGCTATCACAGCTGTACGCGTTTCGGGCTTGCGCCCTTGTTCACCAGCAAAAAACAGGATGAGGCACAAAAGGCAGTCACCATTTTATTTGTAATCAGCTCCGCCCATACAGGCCTCTGAGCATTGTGGGATTTGTAGTGTTGCCGTGTTGCCACAGTGGGCTTCATGTCCTTCACCCGTTAAAATAATCAAAAATTAAAACCCCAGTGGGTTGGCATCAACAGTCCGTTGCCAAACCGCTACCAATGTCAATGTCTCCACGAGGTGACTCGCCAGTCACAGACAACCTGCCATCATGGTTTCTCGATCCGCTGTAGCAGCGGGCCCCCTCCACGACCGGGCAGGCCGTAAATATTCATCCAACAAGTTTTGCACCATTTGGAAGGGGCCACATAGGCGAGTTATACTTCCTTCGTGGAGAATGCAGCAGGTGGGACAGCCGCTGACGCCTGCTATCACAGCTGTACGCGTTTCGGGCTTGCGCCCTTGTTCACCAGCAAAAAACAGGATGAGGCACAAAAGGCAGTCACCATTTTATTTGTAATCAGCTCCGCCCATACAGGCCTCTGAGCATTGTGGGATTTGTAGTGTTGCCGTGTTGCCACAGTGGGCTTCATGTCCTTCACCCGTTAAAATAATCAAAAATTAAAACCCCAGTGGGTTGGCATCAACAGTCCGTTGCCAAACCGCTACCAATGTCAATGTCTCCACGAGGTGACTCGCCAGTCACAGACAACCTGCCATCATGGTTTCTCGATCCGCTGTAGCAGCGGGCCCCCTCCACGACCGGGCAGGCCGTAAATATTCATCCAACAAGTTTTGCACCATTTGGAAGGGGCCACATAGGCGAGTTATACTTCCTTCGTGGAGAATGCAGCGGGTGGGACAGCCGCTGACGCCTGCTATCACAGCTGTACGCGTTTCGGGCTTGCGCCCTTGTTCACCAGCAAAAAACAGGATGAGGCACAAAAGGCAGTCACCATTTTATTTGTAATCAGCTCCGCCCATACAGGCCTCTGAGCATTGTGGGATTTGTAGTGTTGCCGTGTTGCCACAGTGGGCTTCATGTCCTTCACCCGTTAAAATAATCAAAAATTAAAACCCCAGTGGGTTGGCATCAACAGTCCGTTGCCAAACCGCTACCAATGTCAATGTCTCCACGAGGTGACTCGCCAGTCACAGACAACCTGCCATCATGGTTTCTCGATCCGCTGTAGCAGCGGGCCCCCTCCACGACCGGGCAGGCCGTAAATATTCATCCAACAAGTTTTGCACCATTTGGAAGGGGCCACATAGGCGAGTTATACTTCCTTCGTGGAGAATGCAGCGGGTGGGACAGCCGCTGACGCCTGCTATCACAGCTGTACGCGTTTCGGGCTTGCGCCCTTGTTCACCAGCAAAAAACAGGATGAGGCACAAAAGGCAGTCACCATTTTATTTGTAATCAGCTCCGCCCATACAGGCCTCTGAGCATTGTGGGATTTGTAGTGTTGCCGTGTTGCCACAGTGGGCTTCATGTCCTTCACCCGTTAAAATAATCAAAAATTAAAACCCCAGTGGGTTGGCATCAACAGTCCGTTGCCAAACCGCTACCAATGTCAATGTCTCCACGAGGTGACTCGCCAGTCACAGACAACCTGCCATCATGGTTTCTCGATCCGCTGTAGCAGCGGGCCCCCTCCACGACCGGGCAGGCCGTAAATATTCATCCAACAAGTTTTGCACCATTTGGAAGGGGCCACATAGGCGAGTTATACTTCCTTCGTGGAGAATGCAGCGGGTGGGACAGCCGCTGACGCCTGCTATCACAGCTGTACGCGTTTCGGGCTTGCGCCCTTGTTCACCAGCAAAAAACAGGATGAGGCACAAAAGGCAGTCACCATTTTATTTGTAATCAGCTCCGCCCATACAGGCCTCTGAGCATTGTGGGATTTGTAGTGTTGCCGTGTTGCCACAGTGGGCTTCATGTCCTTCACCCGTTAAAATAATCAAAAATTAAAACCCCAGTGGGTTGGCATCAACAGTCCGTTGCCAAACCGCTACCAATGTCAATGTCTCCACGAGGTGACACGCCAGTCACAGACAACCTGCCATCATGGTTTCTCGGTCCGCTGTAGCAGCGGGCCCCCTCCACGACCGGGCAGGCCGTAAATATTCATCCAACAAGTTTTGCACCATTTGGAAGGTGCCACATAGGCGAGTTATACTTCCTTCGTGGAGAATGCAGCGGGTGGGACAGCCGCTGACCCCTGCTATCACAGCTGTACGCGTTTCGGGCTTGCGCCCTTGTTCACCAGCAAAAAACAGGATGAGGCACAAAAGGCAGTCACCATTTTATTTGTAATCAGCTCCGCCCATACAGGCCTCTGAGCATTGTGGGATTTGTAGTGTTGCCGTGTTGCCACAGTGGGCTTCATGTCCTTCACCCGTTAAAATAATCAAAAATTAAAACCCCAGTGGGTTGGCATCAACAGTCCGTTGCCAAACCGCTACCAATGTCAATGTCTCCACGAGGTGACTCGCCAGTCACAGACAACCTGCCATCATGGTTTCTCGATCCGCTGTAGCAGCGGGCCCCCTCCACGACCGGGCAGGCCGTAAATATTCATCCAACAAGTTTTGCACCATTTGGAAGGGGCCACATAGGCGAGTTATACTTCCTTCGTGGAGAATGCAGCGGGTGGGACAGCCTCTGACGCCTGTTATCACAGCTGTACGCGTTTCGGGCTTGCGCCCTTGTTCACCAGCAAAAAACAGGATGAGGCACAAAAGGCAGTCACCATTTTATTTGTAATCAGCTCCGCCCATACAGGCCTCTGAGCATTGTGGGATTTGTAGTGTTGCCGTGTTGCCACAATGGGCTTCATGTCCTTCACCCGTTAAAATAATCAAAAATTAAAACCCCAGTGGGTTGGCATCAACAGTCCATTGCCAAACCGCTACCAATGTCAATGTCTCCACGAGGTGACTCGCCAGTCACAGACAACCTGCCATCATGGTTTCTCGATCCGCTGTAGCAGCGGGCCCCCTCCACGACCGGGCAGGCCGTAAATATTCATCCAACAAGTTTTGCACTATTTGGAAGGGGCCACATAGGCGAGTTATACTTCCTTCGTGGAGAATGCAGCGGGTGGGACAGCCGCTGACACCTGCTATCACAGCTGTACGCGTTTCGGGCTTGCGCCCTTGTTCACCAGCAAAAAACAGGATGAGGCACAAAAGGCAGTCCACCATTTTATTTGTAATCAGCTCCGCCCATACTGGCCTCTGAGCATTGTGGGATTAGTAGTGTTGCCGTGTTGCCACAGTGGGCTTCATGTCCTTCACCCGTTAAAATAATCAAAAATTAAAACCCCAGTGGGTTGGCATCAACAGTCCGTTGCCAAACCGCTACCAATGTCAATGTCTCCACGAGGTGACTCGCCAGTCACAGACAACCTGCCATCATGGTTTCTCGATCCGCTGTAGCAGCGGGCCCCCTCCACGACCGGGCAGGCCGTAAATATTCATCCAACAAGTTTTGCACCATTTGGAAGGGGCCACATAGGCGAGTTATACTTCCTTCGTGGAGAATGCAGCGGGTGGGACAGCCGCTGACGCCTGCTATCACAGCTGTACGCGTTTCGGGCTTGCGCCCTTGTTCACCAGCAAAAAACAGGATGAGGCACAAAAGGCAGTCACCATTTTATTTGTAATCAGCTCCGCCCATACAGGCCTCTGAGCATTGTGGGATTTGTAGTGTTGCCGTGTTGCCACAGTGGGCTTCATGTCCTTCACCCGTTAAAATAATCAAAAATTAAAACCCCAGTGGGTTGGCATCAACAGTCCGTTGCCAAACCGCTACCAATGTCAATGTCTCCACGAGGTGACTCGCCAGTCACAGACAACCTGCCATCATGGTTTCTCGATCCGCTGTAGCAGCGGGCCCCCTCCACGACCGGGCAGGCCGTAAATATTCATCCAACAAGTTTTGCACCATTTGGAAGGGGCCACATAGGCGAGTTATACTTCCTTCGTGGAGAATGCAGCGGGTGGGACAGCCGCTGACGCCTGCTATCACAGCTGTACGCGTTTCGGGCTTGCGCCCTTGTTCACCAGCAAAAAACAGGATGAGGCACAAAAGGCAGTCACCATTTTATTTGTAATCAGCTCCGCCCATACAGGCCTCTGAGCATTGTGGGATTTGTAGTGTTGCCGTGTTGCCACAGTGGGCTTCATGTCCTTCACCCGTTAAAATAATCAAAAATTAAAACCCCAGTGGGTTGGCATCAACAGTCCGTTGCCAAACCGCTACCAATGTCAATGTCTCCACGAGGTGACTCGCCAGTCACAGACAACCTGCCATCATGGTTTCTCGATCCGCTGTAGCAGCGGGCCCCCTCCACGACCGGGCAGGCCGTAAATATTCATCCAACAAGTTTTGCACCATTTGGAAGGGGCCACATAGGCGAGTTATACTTCCTTCGTGGAGAATGCAGCGGGTGGGACAGCCGCTGACGCCTGCTATCACAGCTGTACGCGTTTCGGGCTTGCGCCCTTGTTCACCAGCAAAAAACAGGATGAGGCACAAAAGGCAGTCACCATTTTATTTGTAATCAGCTCCGCCCATACAGGCCTCTGAGCATTGTGGGATTTGTAGTGTTGCCGTGTTGCCACAGTGGGCTTCATGTCCTTCACCCGTTAAAATAATCAAAAATTAAAACCCCAGTGGGTTGGCATCAACAGTCCGTTGCCAAACCGCTACCAATGTCAATGTCTCCACGAGGTGACTCGCCAGTCACAGACAACCTGCCATCATGGTTTCTCGATCCGCTGTAGCAGCGGGCCCCCTCCACGACCGGGCAGGCCGTAAATATTCATCCAACAAGTTTTGCACCATTTGGAAGGGGCCACATAGGCGAGTTATACTTCCTTCGTGGAGAATGCAGCGGGTGGGACAGCCGCTGACGCCTGCTATCACAGCTGTACGCGTTTCGGGCTTGCGCCCTTGTTCACCAGCAAAAAACAGGATGAGGCACAAAAGGCAGTCACCATTTTATTTGTAATCAGCTCCGCCCATACAGGCCTCTGAGCATTGTGGGATTTGTAGTGTTGCCGTGTTGCCACAGTGGGCTTCATGTCCTTCACCCGTTAAAATAATCAAAAATTAAAACCCCAGTGGGTTGGCATCAACAGTCCGTTGCCAAACCGCTACCAATGTCAATGTCTCCACGAGGTGACTCGCCAGTCACAGACAACCTGCCATCATGGTTTCTCGATCCGCTGTAGCAGCGGGCCCCCTCCACGACCGGGCAGGCCGTAAATATTCATCCAACAAGTTTTGCACCATTTGGAAGGGGCCACATAGGCGAGTTATACTTCCTTCGTGGAGAATGCAGCGGGTGGGACAGCCGCTGACGCCTGCTATCACAGCTGTACGCGTTTCGGGCTTGCGCCCTTGTTCACCAGCAAAAAACAGGATGAGGCACAAAAGGCAGTCACCATTTTATTTGTAATCAGCTCCGCCCATACAGGCCTCTGAGCATTGTGGGATTTGTAGTGTTGCCGTGTTGCCACAGTGGGCTTCATGTCCTTCACCCGTTAAAATAATCAAAAATTAAAACCCCAGTGGGTTGGCATCAACAGTCCGTTGCCAAACCGCTACCAATGTCAATGTCTCCACGAGGTGACTCGCCAGTCACAGACAACCTGCCATCATGGTTTCTCGATCCGCTGTAGCAGCGGGCCCCCTCCACGACCGGGCAGGCCGTAAATATTCATCCAACAAGTTTTGCACCATTTGGAAGGGGCCACATAGGCGAGTTATACTTCCTTCGTGGAGAATGCAGCGGGTGGGACAGCCGCTGACGCCTGCTATCACAGCTGTACGCGTTTCGGGCTTGCGCCCTTGTTCACCAGCAAAAAACAGGATGAGGCACAAAAGGCAGTCACCATTTTATTTGTAATCAGCTCCGCCCATACAGGCCTCTGAGCATTGTGGGATTTGTAGTGTTGCCGTGTTGCCACAGTGGGCTTCATGTCCTTCACCCGTTAAAATAATCAAAAATTAAAACCCCAGTGGGTTGGCATCAACAGTCCGTTGCCAAACCGCTACCAATGTCAATGTCTCCACGAGGTGACTCGCCAGTCACAGACAACCTGCCATCATGGTTTCTCGATCCGCTGTAGCAGCGGGCCCCCTCCACGACCGGGCAGGCCGTAAATATTCATCCAACAAGTTTTGCACCATTTGGAAGGGGCCACATAGGCGAGTTATACTTCCTTCGTGGAGAATGCAGCGGGTGGGACAGCCGCTGACGCCTGCTATCACAGCTGTACGCGTTTCGGGCTTGCGCCCTTGTTCACCAGCAAAAAACAGGATGAGGCACAAAAGGCAGTCACCATTTTATTTGTAATCAGCTCCGCCCATACAGGCCTCTGAGCATTGTGGGATTTGTAGTGTTGCCGTGTTGCCACAGTGGGCTTCATGTCCTTCACCCGTTAAAATAATCAAAAATTAAAACCCCAGTGGGTTGGCATCAACAGTCCGTTGCCAAACCGCTACCAATGTCAATGTCTCCACGAGGTGACTCGCCAGTCACAGACAACCTGCCATCATGGTTTCTCGATCCGCTGTAGCAGCGGGCCCCCTCCACGACCGGGCAGGCCGTAAATATTCATCCAACAAGTTTTGCACCATTTGGAAGGGGCCACATAGGCGAGTTATACTTCCTTCGTGGAGAATGCAGCAGGTGGGACAGCCGCTGACGCCTGCTATCACAGCTGTACGCGTTTCGGGCTTGCGCCCTTGTTCACCAGCAAAAAACAGGATGAGGCACAAAAGGCAGTCACCATTTTATTTGTAATCAGCTCCGCCCATACAGGCCTCTGAGCATTGTGGGATTTGTAGTGTTGCCGTGTTGCCACAGTGGGCTTCATGTCCTTCACCCGTTAAAATAATCAAAAATTAAAACCCCAGTGGGTTGGCATCAACAGTCCGTTGCCAAACCGCTACCAATGTCAATGTCTCCACGAGGTGACTCGCCAGTCACAGACAACCTGCCATCATGGTTTCTCGATCCGCTGTAGCAGCGGGCCCCCTCCACGACCGGGCAGGCCGTAAATATTCATCCAACAAGTTTTGCACCATTTGGAAGGGGCCACATAGGCGAGTTATACTTCCTTCGTGGAGAATGCAGCGGGTGGGACAGCCGCTGACGCCTGCTATCACAGCTGTACGCGTTTCGGGCTTGCGCCCTTGTTCACCAGCAAAAAACAGGATGAGGCACAAAAGGCAGTCACCATTTTATTTGTAATCAGCTCCGCCCATACAGGCCTCTGAGCATTGTGGGATTTGTAGTGTTGCCGTGTTGCCACAGTGGGCTTCATGTCCTTCACCCGTTAAAATAATCAAAAATTAAAACCCCAGTGGGTTGGCATCAACAGTCCGTTGCCAAACCGCTACCAATGTCAATGTCTCCACGAGGTGACTCGCCAGTCACAGACAACCTGCCATCATGGTTTCTCGATCCGCTGTAGCAGCGGGCCCCCTCCACGACCGGGCAGGCCGTAAATATTCATCCAACAAGTTTTGCACCATTTGGAAGGGGCCACATAGGCGAGTTATACTTCCTTCGTGGAGAATGCAGCGGGTGGGACAGCCGCTGACGCCTGCTATCACAGCTGTACGCGTTTCGGGCTTGCGCCCTTGTTCACCAGCAAAAAACAGGATGAGGCACAAAAGGCAGTCACCATTTTATTTGTAATCAGCTCCGCCCATACAGGCCTCTGAGCATTGTGGGATTTGTAGTGTTGCCGTGTTGCCACAGTGGGCTTCATGTCCTTCACCCGTTAAAATAATCAAAAATTAAAACCCCAGTGGGTTGGCATCAACAGTCCGTTGCCAAACCGCTACCAATGTCAATGTCTCCACGAGGTGACTCGCCAGTCACAGACAACCTGCCATCATGGTTTCTCGATCCGCTGTAGCAGCGGGCCCCCTCCACGACCGGGCAGGCCGTAAATATTCATCCAACAAGTTTTGCACCATTTGGAAGGGGCCACATAGGCGAGTTATACTTCCTTCGTGGAGAATGCAGCGGGTGGGACAGCCGCTGACGCCTGCTATCACAGCTGTACGCGTTTCGGGCTTGCGCCCTTGTTCACCAGCAAAAAACAGGATGAGGCACAAAAGGCAGTCACCATTTTATTTGTAATCAGCTCCGCCCATACAGGCCTCTGAGCATTGTGGGATTTGTAGTGTTGCCGTGTTGCCACAGTGGGCTTCATGTCCTTCACCCGTTAAAATAATCAAAAATTAAAACCCCAGTGGGTTGGCATCAACAGTCCGTTGCCAAACCGCTACCAATGTCAATGTCTCCACGAGGTGACTCGCCAGTCACAGACAACCTGCCATCATGGTTTCTCGATCCGCTGTAGCAGCGGGCCCCCTCCACGACCGGGCAGGCCGTAAATATTCATCCAACAAGTTTTGCACCATTTGGAAGGGGCCACATAGGCGAGTTATACTTCCTTCGTGGAGAATGCAGCGGGTGGGACAGCCGCTGACGCCTGCTATCACAGCTGTACGCGTTTCGGGCTTGCGCCCTTGTTCACCAGCAAAAAACAGGATGAGGCACAAAAGGCAGTCACCATTTTATTTGTAATCAGCTCCGCCCATACAGGCCTCTGAGCATTGTGGGATTTGTAGTGTTGCCGTGTTGCCACAGTGGGCTTCATGTCCTTCACCCGTTAAAATAATCAAAAATTAAAACCCCAGTGGGTTGGCATCAACAGTCCGTTGCCAAACCGCTACCAATGTCAATGTCTCCACGAGGTGACTCGCCAGTCACAGACAACCTGCCATCATGGTTTCTCGATCCGCTGTAGCAGCGGGCCCCCTCCACGACCGGGCAGGCCGTAAATATTCATCCAACAAGTTTTGCACCATTTGGAAGGGGCCACATAGGCGAGTTATACTTCCTTCGTGGAGAATGCAGCGGGTGGGACAGCCGCTGACGCCTGCTATCACAGCTGTACGCGTTTCGGGCTTGCGCCCTTGTTCACCAGCAAAAAACAGGATGAGGCACAAAAGGCAGTCACCATTTTATTTGTAATCAGCTCCGCCCATACAGGCCTCTGAGCATTGTGGGATTTGTAGTGTTGCCGTGTTGCCACAGTGGGCTTCATGTCCTTCACCCGTTAAAATAATCAAAAATTAAAACCCCAGTGGGTTGGCATCAACAGTCCGTTGCCAAACCGCTACCAATGTCAATGTCTCCACGAGGTGACTCGCCAGTCACAGACAACCTGCCATCATGGTTTCTCGATCCGCTGTAGCAGCGGGCCCCCTCCACGACCGGGCAGGCCGTAAATATTCATCCAACAAGTTTTGCACCATTTGGAAGGGGCCACATAGGCGAGTTATACTTCCTTCGTGGAGAATGCAGCGGGTGGGACAGCCGCTGACGCCTGCTATCACAGCTGTACGCGTTTCGGGCTTGCGCCCTTGTTCACCAGCAAAAAACAGGATGAGGCACAAAAGGCAGTCACCATTTTATTTGTAATCAGCTCCGCCCATACAGGCCTCTGAGCATTGTGGGATTTGTAGTGTTGCCGTGTTGCCACAGTGGGCTTCATGTCCTTCACCCGTTAAAATAATCAAAAATTAAAACCCCAGTGGGTTGGCATCAACAGTCCGTTGCCAAACCGCTACCAATGTCAATGTCTCCACGAGGTGACTCGCCAGTCACAGACAACCTGCCATCATGGTTTCTCGATCCGCTGTAGCAGCGGGCCCCCTCCACGACCGGGCAGGCCGTAAATATTCATCCAACAAGTTTTGCACCATTTGGAAGGGGCCACATAGGCGAGTTATACTTCCTTCGTGGAGAATGCAGCGGGTGGGACAGCCGCTGACGCCTGCTATCACAGCTGTACGCGTTTCGGGCTTGCGCCCTTGTTCACCAGCAAAAAACAGGATGAGGCACAAAAGGCAGTCACCATTTTATTTGTAATCAGCTCCGCCCATACAGGCCTCTGAGCATTGTGGGATTTGTAGTGTTGCCGTGTTGCCACAGTGGGCTTCATGTCCTTCACCCGTTAAAATAATCAAAAATTAAAACCCCAGTGGGTTGGCATCAACAGTCCGTTGCCAAACCGCTACCAATGTCAATGTCTCCACGAGGTGACTCGCCAGTCACAGACAACCTGCCATCATGGTTTCTCGATCCGCTGTAGCAGCGGGCCCCCTCCACGACCGGGCAGGCCGTAAATATTCATCCAACAAGTTTTGCACCATTTGGAAGGGGCCACATAGGCGAGTTATACTTCCTTCGTGGAGAATGCAGCGGGTGGGACAGCCGCTGACGCCTGCTATCACAGCTGTACGCGTTTCGGGCTTGCGCCCTTGTTCACCAGCAAAAAACAGGATGAGGCACAAAAGGCAGTCACCATTTTATTTGTAATCAGCTCCGCCCATACAGGCCTCTGAGCATTGTGGGATTTGTAGTGTTGCCGTGTTGCCACAGTGGGCTTCATGTCCTTCACCCGTTAAAATAATCAAAAATTAAAACCCCAGTGGGTTGGCATCAACAGTCCGTTGCCAAACCGCTACCAATGTCAATGTCTCCACGAGGTGACTCGCCAGTCACAGACAACCTGCCATCATGGTTTCTCGATCCGCTGTAGCAGCGGGCCCCCTCCACGACCGGGCAGGCCGTAAATATTCATCCAACAAGTTTTGCACCATTTGGAAGGGGCCACATAGGCGAGTTATACTTCCTTCGTGGAGAATGCAGCAGGTGGGACAGCCGCTGACGCCTGCTATCACAGCTGTACGCGTTTCGGGCTTGCGCCCTTGTTCACCAGCAAAAAACAGGATGAGGCACAAAAGGCAGTCACCATTTTATTTGTAATCAGCTCCGCCCATACAGGCCTCTGAGCATTGTGGGATTTGTAGTGTTGCCGTGTTGCCACAGTGGGCTTCATGTCCTTCACCCGTTAAAATAATCAAAAATTAAAACCCCAGTGGGTTGGCATCAACAGTCCGTTGCCAAACCGCTACCAATGTCAATGTCTCCACGAGGTGACTCGCCAGTCACAGACAACCTGCCATCATGGTTTCTCGATCCGCTGTAGCAGCGGGCCCCCTCCACGACCGGGCAGGCCGTAAATATTCATCCAACAAGTTTTGCACCATTTGGAAGGGGCCACATAGGCGAGTTATACTTCCTTCGTGGAGAATGCAGCGGGTGGGACAGCCGCTGACGCCTGCTATCACAGCTGTACGCGTTTCGGGCTTGCGCCCTTGTTCACCAGCAAAAAACAGGATGAGGCACAAAAGGCAGTCACCATTTTATTTGTAATCAGCTCCGCCCATACAGGCCTCTGAGCATTGTGGGATTTGTAGTGTTGCCGTGTTGCCACAGTGGGCTTCATGTCCTTCACCCGTTAAAATAATCAAAAATTAAAACCCCAGTGGGTTGGCATCAACAGTCCGTTGCCAAACCGCTACCAATGTCAATGTCTCCACGAGGTGACTCGCCAGTCACAGACAACCTGCCATCATGGTTTCTCGATCCGCTGTAGCAGCGGGCCCCCTCCACGACCGGGCAGGCCGTAAATATTCATCCAACAAGTTTTGCACCATTTGGAAGGGGCCACATAGGCGAGTTATACTTCCTTCGTGGAGAATGCAGCGGGTGGGACAGCCGCTGACGCCTGCTATCACAGCTGTACGCGTTTCGGGCTTGCGCCCTTGTTCACCAGCAAAAAACAGGATGAGGCACAACAGGCAGTCACCATTTTATTTGTAATCAGCTCCGCCCATACAGGCCTCTGAGCATTGTGGGATTTGTAGTGTTGCCGTGTTGCCACAGTGGGCTTCATGTCCTTCACCCGTTAAAATAATCAAAAATTAAAACCCCAGTGGGTTGGCATCAACAGTCCGTTGCCAAACTGCTACCAATGTCAATGTCTCCACGAGGTGACTCGCCAGTCACAGACAACCTGCCATCATGGTTTCTCGATCCGCTGTAGCAGCGGGCCCCCTCCACGACCGGGCAGGCCGTAAATATTCATCCAACAAGTTTTGCACCATTTGGAAGGGGCCACATAGGCGAGTTATACTTCCTTCGTGGAGAATGCAGCGGGTGGGACAGCCGCTGACGCCTGCTATCACAGCTGTACGCGTTTCGGGCTTGCGCCCTTGTTCACCAGCAAAAAACAGGATGAGGCACAAAAGGCAGTCACCATTTTATTTGTAATCAGCTCCGCCCATACAGGCCTCTGAGCATTGTGGGATTTGTAGTGTTGCCGTGTTGCCACAGTGGGCTTCATGTCCTTCACCCGTTAAAATAATCAAAAATTAAAACCCCAGTGGGTTGGCATCAACAGTCCGTTGCCAAACCGCTACCAATGTCAATGTCTCCACGAGGTGACTCGCCAGTCACAGACAACCTGCCATCATGGTTTCTCGATCCGCTGTAGCAGCGGGCCCCCTCCACGACCGGGCAGGCCGTAAATATTCATCCAACAAGTTTTGCACCATTTGGAAGAGGCCACATAGGCGAGTTATACTTCCTTCGTGGAGAATGCAGCGGGTGGGACAGCCGCTGACGCCTGCTATCACAGCTGTACGCGTTTCGGGCTTGCGCCCTTGTTCACCAGCAAAAAACAGGATGAGGCACAAAAGGCAGTCACCATTTTATTTGTAATCAGCTCCGCCCATACAGGCCTCTGAGCATTGTGGGATTTGTAGTGTTGCCGTGTTGCCACAGTGGGCTTCATGTCCTTCACCCGTTAAAATAATCAAAAATTAAAACCCCAGTGGGTTGGCATCAACAGTCCGTTGCCAAACCGCTACCAATGTCAATGTCTCCACGAGGTGACTCGCCAGTCACAGACAACCTGCCATCATGGTTTCTCGATCCGCTGTAGCAGCGGGCCCCCTCCACGACCGGGCAGGCCGTAAATATTCATCCAACAAGTTTTGCACCATTTGGAAGGGGCCACATAGGCGAGTTATACTTCCTTCGTGGAGAATGCAGCGGGTGGGACAGCCGCTGACGCCTGCTATCACAGCTGTACGCGTTTCGGGCTTGCGCCCTTGTTCACCAGCAAAAAACAGGATGAGGCACAAAAGGCAGTCACCATTTTATTTGTAATCAGCTCCGCCCATACAGGCCTCTGAGCATTGTGGGATTTGTAGTGTTGCCGTGTTGCCACAGTGGGCTTCATGTCCTTCACCCGTTAAAATAATCAAAAATTAAAACCCCAGTGGGTTGGCATCAACAGTCCGTTGCCAAGCCGCTACCAATGTCAATGTCTCCACGAGGTGACTCGCCAGTCACAGACAACCTGCCATCATGGTTTCTCGATCCGCTGTAGCAGCGGGCCCCCTCCACGACCGGGCAGGCCGTAAATATTCATCCAACAAGTTTTGCACCATTTGGAAGGGGCCACATAGGCGAGTTATACTTCCTTCGTGGAGAATGCAGCGGGTGGGACAGCCGCTGACGCCTGCTATCACAGCTGTACGCGTTTCGGGCTTGCGCCCTTGTTCACCAGCAAAAAACAGGATGAGGCACAAAAGGCAGTCACCATTTTATTTGTAATCAGCTCCGCCCATACAGGCCTCTGAGCATTGTGGGATTTGTAGTGTTGCCGTGTTGCCACAGTGGGCTTCATGTCCTTCACCCGTTAAAATAATCAAAAATTAAAACCCCAGTGGGTTGGCATCAACAGTCCGTTGCCAAACCGCTACCAATGTCAATGTCTCCACGAGGTGACTCGCCAGTCACAGACAACCTGCCATCATGGTTTCTCGATCCGCTGTAGCAGCGGGCCCCCTCCACGACCGGGCAGGCCGTAAATATTCATCCAACAAGTTTTGCACCATTTGGAAGGGGCCACATAGGCGAGTTATACTTCCTTCATGGAGAATGCAGCGGGTGGGACAGCCGCTGACGCCTGCTATCACAGCTGTACGCGTTTCGGGCTTTCGCCCTTGTTCACCAGCAAAAAACAGGATGAGGCACAATAGGCAGTCACCATTTTATTTGTAATCAGCTCCGCCCATACAGGCCTCTGAGCATTGTGGGATTTAGTAGTGTTGCCGTGTTGCCACAGTGGGCTTCATGTCCTTCACCCGTTAAAATAATCAAAAATTAAAACACCAGTGGGTTGGCATCAACAGTCCGTTGCCAAACCGCTACCAATGTCAATGTCTCCACGAGGTGACTCGCCAGTCACAGACAACCTGCCATCATGGTTTCTCGATCCGCTGTAGCAGCGGGCCCCCTCCACGACCGGGCAGGCCGTAAATATTCATCCAACAAGTTTTGCACCATTTGGAAGGGGCCACATAGGCGAGTTATACTTCCTTCGTGGAGAATGCAGCGGGTGGGACAGCTGCTGACGCCTGCTATCACAGCTGTACGCGTTTCGGGCTTGCGCCCTTGTTCACCAGAAAAAAACAGGATGAGGCACAAAAGGCAGTCACCATTTTATTTGTAATCAGCTCCGCCCATACAGGCCTCTGAGCATTGTGGGATTTGTAGTGTTGCCATGTTGCCACAGTGGGCTTCATGTCCTTCACCCGTTAAAATAATAAAAAATTAAAACCCCAGTGGGTTGGCATCAACAGTCCGTTGCCAAACCGCTACCAATGTCAATGTCTCCACGAGGTGACTCGCCAGTCACAGACAACCTGCCATCATGGTTTCTCGGACCATGTCATGAGTGATGTAATATGTGACGTCATCAGCAGTGCATTGCGGGGGCGCGAGTTATAGTTAGCTGAACTAACTATAACGGGGGAATTTCACGGGTTTTGTACGAGTGCAATGTCCAACTAACTATAACTTTCCCTAAAACCTATGGTTTTTTCAGTGAATTCTCAAAGGTTTTTAAATGCTAAACCCTAACTATAACAGGCCTGGAAACCTATGGTTTTTTCAGTGAATTTCAAAGGTTTTTAAAATGCTAATTCCTAACTATAACAAGCCTGAAACCTATGGTTTTTTCAGTGAATTTCAAAGGTTTTTTAAATGCTAATTCCTAACTATAACATGTCTGAAACCCATGGTTTTTTTCAGTGAATTTCAAAGGTTTTGTAAATGACAATTTTTAAATGTATTAATTGTTATATTTTTTTTTTTATACTGATTTACTACATTTTTTAAACAATTTATTTTAAGATATTTTATTTTTAAATTACATTGTAATTACATTATACATTACATTACAAAATATACTTTCTCAGAATGAATTACTTTAGTTTAAATACTTTGCAAATAAGGCAATAGACTTTTAAGTACAGTAGTTACAGTTGTTGCAATGGGCAACACAATTTCAAACACAATGCAACATTGAGCTCAATGTGAATTTCTAGCTAAATGCAATTAGTTACTTTATGGATTACTTTTCTAACCACAGGACTGGATCCTAGATTCAGTCCTGGGACATCTCCTGTAAACAGTTGAGTAAAAGTGTTTTGAGTTACAGTAGTGATTTTTTAAGGGATATTATTGTATTTTAAAAGTTGACACTTAGAAACTTTTTCACATAGAATCACCAATGTTATCCTATGGGAGGAAATTCACTTAGCAGGTAAGTAGTGTTATCGTTACTTTTTCTTACTCAGTGGTGGATCCTGGATCCAGCACTGGTGCATCTCCTGTAAACAGTTGAAAGAATGCGTTTAAGTCATACAGGCGATTTTTAAGGAATATTTGTAGTTTGTGAAAATCAACACTTTGAAACTTTTCTGCTGAAAACCAGACAATGGATTCTATGGAAGGAAATATAAGTTACTGGTAAGTACGGTTAAAATTACTTTTCAGGATCAGTACTGGGCTGAAAGATGCAGGACTGAGGTCTCTCCTGATAATAGGTGAGTAAATCGGAATTCGTATTTTGGCTGATTTTAGAGGAATATTTGTATATTTCAAAAATCGACACTTAGAAACTTTTTCAGCAAAAAGCAGGCAATGATATCCTATGGAAGGAAATTCAAGTTACTGGTAAGTACGGTTAAAATTACTTTTCAGGATCAGTACTGGGCTGAAAGATGCAGCACTGAGGTCTCTCCTGATAACAGGTGAGTAAATTGGAATTCGTAGTTCGGCTGATTTTAGAGGAATATTTGCACAATGGTGAAGGGAGGGGGCGGGGCCTGAGGTGACATCTGTGCAAACGCGCCCTGTGGCGCGTTTTAAGTTGGAGGATTAAGTCCCCTTGAATCATGAGGGTCCCTGGGGTCCAATTAGCCCACCCTGTACCTCCAGTATGCGCCAGGGAGCTGCGTTGCAGAGAGGTGTTCAGAGGCCACGCCCCTTTTTGCACCTCTCTGCAATGCAGCTCTGTGGCGCTTTCTGGACGTACCTGTTGGGCTAGTTGGCCCCCAGGGACCCTCAGGATTGAAGGGGGATTTAATTCCCCATCTTAAAACGCCGCCACGGGGCCTGTTTGCACACATGTCACCTGAGGCCCCGCCTCCCTTCACCACTGTGCAAACGCGCCCCGTGGTGCGTTTTAGGTTGGGGATTAAGTCCCTTGAATCCTGAGGGTCCCTGGAGTCCAACTAGCCCACCATGTACTTCTAAAAAGCGCCACAGAGCTGCGTTGCAGAGAGGGTGTAAAAATGGGCGTGGCCTCTGTACACCTCTCTGCAACACAGCCCCCTGGCGCATACTGGAGGTTCCTGGTGAGCTAGTTGGCCCCCAGGGACCACCAGTATTCAAGGGGAATTACTTCCCCTTCTTAAAACGCGCCAGGGGGCGCGTTTGCAGAGTACTGCAGGGAGGGGTGCGGGGCCTCGGCACGATGCCGGTCAGTATTTTTTTTTTTCTAATTTTTTTTTAATGGGAGGGGTGGCTGCGTGGCCCCCTCCTGGGCCACTTTTGGCCCCGGGGACCCCATCCCCCGGGGCCTGAGCATTTAATTTGTATTTTTTTATCAAAAAAAAACAGGGAAGGGGGCCGCGTGGCCCCCCTTCCCTGGGCCTGTATTGGCCCCGGGGACCCCATCCCTGGTGCATGCCCCGATTTTTATTTTTAATTTGGAGTGGGGCTGCTAGGGCCCCACTCCTCAGGCCATTTAAGGCCCCGGGGACCCCATCACCGGGCCGGCCTTCTGCCCTTTTTAAAAAAAAAAAAATTTAATTTGGGGAGAGGGGCTGCGTGGCCCCCTCCCCTCGCCACTTATGGCCCCGGGGACCCCATCCCCCGGGGCCTGGCATCTGGTTGGGGACTGTGGGGGTCCCCAATCCCCCACAGTCCCGCCGGCCTCCGTGTCCTACGTGAGCCGGCATTTCTTTCCACATGGGGGCAGCCAACATGCCGCTCCCATGTGGAAAGCTAATTGAGTTTGCATTTTGAAAGAGAGAGCAGGTTTCCTGCCTCTCTTTCAAAATGCAAACCAAGTTTGCTATGACAGGACGGGAGCCCCGAGGCTCCCGTCCTGTCATAGCAAACTACAGTGTCCCGGGGGTAGGCACCCCGGGACACTGCAGGGACGGTCCCCAGGGCCATCAAGGGCTCCAGGAGGGAGGCTGTGCGGCCCCCCTCCCAACCATTTCACAGCCCCGGGGAGGTGGTGGTCCCCGGGGCTTGTATTCAAATCTTTAGTGCCCCGGGGAGGTGGTGGTCCCTGGGGCGTGTGGGGGGGCTGGAGCCCCCCACACAGGTGAAAATAATTTTTAAAAGAAGCCCGGGGTGGCGGCTTCCGGGGCTGCGGGAGGGCCAAGAGCCCTCCCGCACCATTATTTTTGAAAGCCCCAGGGGGTGGCGGTCCCTCGGGGCTTAGGGGGCCTTAGTAGCCCCCCACATTAAATTAAACCCCCTCACCATGCCCCCGGGACTTGGCCACCCGGGGGCAAATTAACATAGAAGCAAGGGAGACGCGCTTCGATTTTTGCTGGCGCAGGATCCGCGCACCCTGAGCGCATCCTGCCGATTTAAAAATGCTTTTTCTGCCCAGGGGGTCATTGTGGGACCCCTGAGCAGGCCTAGGAGTCAGGGTGTTTCTACCCTGCCCCCTTTGTGCGTTTGGCGACGTGTTTCTTGTGTTTTTTTTTTTTTCTCGGCGGGATTAGCGCACCCTTAGCGCATCCGCCGATTTAAAAATGCTTTCTGCCCAGGGGGTCCTGTGGGACTCCCTGAGCAGACCTAGGGGGTCAGGGTGTTTCTACCCTGCCCCTTTGCGCATGCGCACTTGTTGTCTGTCCCTCGGTTCTACAGAGGGACAAAATAGCTGCCAACACTTCCTGATTTGGAGTGTTGACAGCCACGTGACAGCCAATTAGCATACAGCTCGTGATCGGGAGGGTGCAGCGGACTCTACTCGGTCATAGATATATATGTGACTTTACTTTTGATTTTCTCAGGAACTACTGAACGG
The DNA here is from genome assembly GCA_963921515.1 of Calotriton arnoldi. Lineage (NCBI taxonomy): Eukaryota > Metazoa > Chordata > Amphibia > Caudata > Salamandridae > Calotriton > Calotriton arnoldi. The sequence continues at coordinate 215,381 of CAWUFW010007505.1, read as the reverse complement.
TTTACACCATTTAAGCAAAGCAGCACGACACTGAACCAAGGGCTACCTCTTTGCCAAATTTGGTGTAATTCCGTTCAGCAGTTCGGGCTGTAGCTGCGACTAAAGGTTCTCTATGGAAAAATGAATGGAGAAAACGCCGTTTTAGGACCCCCTTTTTCTCGGCCCCGCTGACGTATCACCCGAGACTTTCAGGATAGGAGCGGACCGGAGCGCCCCAACAAGTTGGAAACTTCGCGAAGATTTGTCACTGGCGCTAACGCTATTTCAAATAGAATGTCAGCGGATTTCCTATGGATAATAGGTCCTAACTATAACTATCTGTCGGGCGACCGCCAGTAGATAATATATATATATATATATATTATCTGCTGGCGGTCGCCAGTAGATAGTTATAGTTACAACCTATTATCCATAGAAATCCGCGACATTCTATTTGAAATAACGTTGGCGCCGGTTGACGAATCTTCGTGAAAGTTTCAACTTGTTGAGGCGCTCCGCTCCGCTCCTACCCTGAAAGTCTCGGGTGATACGTGAAGCGGGGCCGAGAAAGGGGGGTCCCAAAACGCGTTTTCCCCATTCATTTTTCCATAGGAACCTTTAGTCGCAGCTACAGCCCGAACTGCTGAACGGAATTACACCAAATTTGGCAAAGAGGTAGTCCTTGGTTCAGACTGGTGCCTTTTGCTTAAATGGTGTAAATCCGTTCAGTAGTTCCTGAGAAAATCAAAAGTAAAAGTACATATATATCTATGGGCGCGTCGGGATACGCGTACCCTCAGCGCACCCTGCGCGCACCGTCCCGATCACGAGCTGCATGCTAATTGGCTGTCAGCTGGCTGTCAACATTCCGATTCAGGAAGTGTTGGCAGTTATTTTGTCTCTCGGTAGAACCGAGGGACAGAAACAAGTGCTGAAAGCGCAAAAGGGCAGGGTAGAAACACCCTAACCCCCTAGGTGCCTGCTCAGGAGGTCCCACAAGGACCCCTGGGCAGAAAAAGATTATTTTTTTAAATCGGCGGGATGCGCTTAGGTGCGCGAATCTCCACCGAGAAAAAAAGAAACAAGTGCGCAAACGCACAAAGGGGGCAGGGTAGAAACCCTAACCCCTAGGCCTGCTCAGGGGGTCCCACAAGGACCCCCTGGGCAAAAAAAAGCATTTAAAAAAAAAAAATCGGCAGGATGCGCTCAGGGTGCGCGAATCCTGCCGAAAAAAAAAAAAAATCGAAGCGCGGTCTTCCGCGCTTCGATGTTAACTGGCCCCCGGGTGGGCCAAGTCCCGGGGGCATGCTGGGGGTGTTAATTTTATGTGTGGGGGGCCTCTAAGGGCCCCTCAAGCCCCGGGACCGCCACCCCCGGGGCTGTGTATACGGTGCGGGAGGGCTCTGAGCCCTCCCGCAGCCCCGGGACCACCACCTCTCCCGGGGCTTCTTTTAAATCGAGGGCCTGTGTGGGGGCTCCAGCCCCACACACGCCCGGGGACCGCCACCTCCCCGGGCACTAAACATTTAAATATGGGGGTCCGTTACGGACCCTCAGAGCCCAGGGACCACCACCTCCCCGGGGCTGTGCACACGATGGGGAGGGGCCGCGCTGCCCCCTCCTGAGCCTGTAGTGGCCCTGGGGACCGCCACCCCCAGGAGCCGGCTCCTGCAGTGTCCCGGGGTGCCTACCCTCGGGACACTGCTGTTTGCAATGACAGGGACGGGGCCTCGCGGCTCCCGTCCTGTCATTGCAAACTTGCTGAATATTGGAAGAGAGAGCAGGAAACCTGCCTCTCTTCCAATATTCAAAGCGATGCTTTCACATGGGGAGCAGCATGTTAGCTGCTCCCCATGTGTAAAGCAATGTCGGCTCCCGTAGGACACGGGGAGCCGGCGGGACTGTGGGGGTTTGGGGACCCCCACAGTCCCTAGCGGAGGGCCAGCCCCGGGGATGGGGTCCCCGGGGCAAGTAGTGGCCCGGGAGGGGGCCACGCAGCCCCCTCCCAAAGTTTTGAAAAATTATAAAAAATAAAAAAAGGGTATGGCCGGCTTGGGGGATGGGGTCCCCGGGCCTTAAAATGGCCAGAGGAGGGGGGCCACACAGCCCCCCTCAAAATATTAAAAATAAAAATAGAGGCCATGCCCCGGGAGATGGCCCCCTTCTCGTATTTTTTTTTTTTAAATTTAAAAAAAGGGGTAAGGCCCTGGGGGATGGGGTCCCCAGGGCCCAAAAACAGAAAAAAGGAAGGGGGGCCACACATACTTGACTCTAACCATACTTACCAGTAACTTGAATTTCCTTCCATAGGCTAACATTGACTGGTTTCACTTGGAAATTCTTCTAAGTGTGGAGTTTTGGAACTTTAAAATATTCCTCTAAAATCAGCCGAAATACGAATTCCGATTTACTCACCTGTTATCAGGAGAGACCTCAGTGCTGCATCTTTCAGCCCAGTACTGGTCCTGAAAAGTAATTTTAGCCGTACTTACCGGTAACTTGAATTTCCTTCATAGGCTAACATTGACTGGTTTCACTTGGAAATTCTTCTAAGTGTGGAGTTTTGGAACTTTAAAATATTCCTCTAAAATCAGCCGAAATACGAATTCCGATTTACTCACCTGTTATAAGGAGAGACCTCAGTGCTGCATCTTTCAGCCCAGTACTGGTCCTGAAAAGTAATTTTAACCGTACTTACCAGTAACTTGAATTTCCTTCCATAGGCTAACATTGACTGGTTTCACTTGGAAATTCTTCTAGTGTGGAGTTTTGGAACTTTAAAATATTCCTCTAAAATCAGCCGAAATACGAATTCCGATTTACTCACCTGCTATCAGGAGAGACCTCAGTGCTGCATCTTTCAGCCCAGTACTGATCCTGAAAAGTAATTTTAACCGTACTTACCGGTAACTTGAATTTCCTTCATAGGCTAACATTGACTGGTTTCACTTGGAAATTCTTCTATGTGGAGTTTTGGAATTTTAAAATATTCCTCTAAAATCAGCCGAAATACGAATTCCGATTTACTCACCTGTTATCAGGAGAGACCTCAGTGCTGCATCTTTCAGCCCAGTACTGATCCTCAAAAGTAATTTTAACCGTACTTACCAGTAACTTGAATTTCCTTCCATAGGATATCATTGCCTGCTTTTTGCTGAAAAGTTTCTAAGTGTTGATTTTTGAAACATACAAATATTCCTCTAAAATCAGCCGAAATCCAAATTCTGATTTACTCACCTGTTATCAGGAGAGACCTCAGTGCTGCATCTTTCAGCCCAGTACTGGTCCTGAAAAGTAATTTTAACCGTACTTACCAGTAACTTGAATTTCCTTCCATAGGCTAACACTGACTGGTTTCACTTGGAAATTCTTCTAAGTGTGGAGTTTTGGAACTTTAAAATATTCCTCTAAAATCAGCCGAAATACGAATTCCGATTTACTCACCTGTTATCAGGAGAGACCTCAGTGCTGCATCTTTCAGCCCAGTACTGATCCTCAAAAGTAATTTTAACCGTACTTACCGGTAACTTGAATTTCCTTCATAGGCTAAGATTGACTGGTTTTCAGCAAAAAGTTTCAAAGTGTTAATTTTCACAAACTACAAATATTCCTTAAAAATCGCCTGTATGACTTAAACGCATTTTTTCAACTGTTTACAGGAGATGCACCAGTGCTGGATCCAGGATCCAACACTGAGTAAGAAAAAGTAACGATAACAGTTTTTACCTGCTAAGTGAATTTCCTTCCATAGGATAACATTGGTGATTCTATGAGAAAAAGTTTCTAAGTGTCAACTTTTAAAATACAATAATATTCCTTAAAAATCACGACTGTAACCAAAACGCTTTTACTCAACTGTTTACAGGAGATGTACCAGGACTGAATCTAGGATCCAGTCCTGTGGTTACAAAAGTAATCCATAAAGTAACTAATTGCATTTAACTAGAAATTCACATTGAGCTGAATGTTGCATTGTGTTTGAAAATGTGTTGCCCATTGCAACAACTGTAACTACTGTACTTAAAAGTCTATTGCCTATCTGCAAAGTATTTAAACTAAAGTAATTCATTCTGAGAAAGTATTTTTGTAATGTAATGTATAATGTAATTACAATGTAATTTAAAAAATAAAATATGTAAAAAAATTGTTTCTAAAAATGTAGTAAATCAGTATGAAAAAATTAATATAACAATTAATACATTGTAAAAATTGTCATTTACAAAACCTTTGAAATTCACTGAAAAACCGTAGGTTTCAGGCACGTTATAGTTAGAAATTAGCATTTAAAAAACCTTTGAAATTCACTGAAAAAACCATAGGTTTCAGACACGTTATAGTTACAAATTAGCATTTAAAAAACCTTTGAAATTCACTGAAAAAACCATAGGTTTCAGACACGTTATAGTTACAAATTAGCATTTAAAAAACCTTTGAAATTCACTGAAAAAACCATAGGTTTCAGACACGTTATAGTTACAAATTAGCATTTAAAAAACCTTTGAAATTCACTGAAAAAACCATAGGTTTTAGGGACAGTTTTAGTTACTTGGACATTGCACTCGTACAAAACCCGTGAAATTCCCACGTTATAGTTAGTTCAGCTAACTATAACTCGCGCCCTTGCAATGCACTGCTGATGACGTCACATATTACATCACTCATGACATGGTCAGTGACATCACTGATGACATCACTGATGACATCTCAAATGACATCACTGATGACATCACTGATGACATCATCCATGTGATAATTTCATGCATCTTCTCACACCCTAATATAACCTTTGATATACCCACTCTAAATTACAGACTGCCATTCTCAAAACCATAGACACTCCAACACCAAAAACTACATACCCACTCACTGATTATTAGGTCTACACACACATTTACTCTCTCACCAGTACAATCACTCATACTTATGGTCACTCAGTACAGGACTATCATATGCACTCATACACCTATATACCCACTCACACACCTCCACTCATCCATAGAGGTACTCACACACCTAGTCAGTCATGCAAATAATTAATCACACTCCCATTTACTTACCTATACAGTTATACACACACCAGCTCACTTACTCATACAAATACTAGCACATTCTTACGCTCTTACACAATCACTGATACAAGCACACACTCATCCATACAGCCACTCTCACAATCACACACTCTCACTTATAGCCATTTATATACTCCAACACACATATATACTGCCTTTCACATATGTAGTTACTCACACATGTACCACTGAGATATACATTTACTCACTAACACAGCCATACACACACTCACCCACCCATACAGTCCATCACAGATGCACTCTTGAAAACATGCACCCAGTGAATCACCCACTCACACATCTATGCACAGAGTCACACACACCCACCCACACAAACACTCAGGCACCCATACAGATACTCAGACAACAAATCAATAACCCATATAGACACTCATGTAGCTATTCGCAAACCCATGCAGCCGCTTACACACCAACAGACAGACAGATACAGACATTCACACAGTTTAGTCATTAACCCATGCATTCAGTAAGATACGTTTAATCACTCACTCATAGAGTCAGTCACGCACCTACTAAATCATCCATTCAGACACTTATACACCCACTCATTCTTCAATATGCCTTTCCCTATATATATTAAACATATTTAAACTTTACAGAAACACACAGTCACTGGATGATGTCATCAGTGATGTCATCAGTGATGTCATTTGAGATGTCATCAGTGATGTCATCAGTGATGTCACTGACCATGTCATGAGTGATGTAATATGTGACGTCATCAGCAGTGCATTGCAGGGCGCGAGTTATAGTTAGCTGAACTAACTATAACGGGGAATTTCACGGGTTTTGTACGAGTGCAATGTCCAAGTAACTAAAACTGTCCCTAAAACCTATGGTTTTTTCAGTGAATTTCAAAGGTTTTTAAATGCTAATTTGTAACTATAACGTGTCTGAAACCTATGGTTTTTTCAGTGAATATATATATATATATACCTGTCAGCCTTAGGGTGGTCTTATTTATTTATATATATATATTTTTTTCCCACTGAAAAATCAAAGGTTACAAGGATGTTATAGTTACCAAATATAATTAAAAAAACCTTAGAAATTCACTAAAAAAACAAAGGTTACAGGGACGTTATAGTTACGGTCAGATTCTACTCATACAAAACCATAGAAATTTAGTTGTTATAGTTACCTGAGTTAACTATAACTCGCGCCCCGCAATGCACTGTTTATGACCTCACATATTACATCACTCATGACATGGTCAGTGACATCACTGATGATTTGGTAACTATAACGTCCTTGTACCCTTTGTTTTTTTTCAGTGAATTTCAAAGGTTTTTTAAATGCTAATTTCTAACTATAACTTCACTGTAACCTTTGTTTTTTAGTGAATTTCTAAGGTTTTTTAACTAGCAGTCACATTTGCAGAGTGGTGGAGAAAGGGGGCTGGGCCTTCGACCAGCTCTCAGGAATTCCGCTGTGTAGGACTTACAGGAGGTACCAGGAGGGTTTCTTGGCCCCAAAGGTCCCTCTTGAGCCAAAGGGACTTTATCCCCCAACTAGCAGAGCGCAAGGAGGCACATTTGCAGAGTGGTGGAGGCGTGGCCTCTGACAACTTCTCAGCAATCCTGCTGTGTGGGACTTACTGGAGGTAACAGGAGGGGTACATGCCGCGCAGACCCCATCCTCCGGGGCATGGCCATCTCCTTGGAGTCCGTGGGGGTGCCTGAAGGCCCCTGTGGTCCCGGCCGATACCTGCCTCCAGTGGGAGCCAGCATTGTTTTTTACCCCCAGGGAGCTGCTAAGATCCAGCTTCCTGGGTGTAAAAAAAAGTGCTCCACTTTGAACCAGCGAGAGCAAAATGCTCTTGTTTTTTTAAACCAGAGCACTTGTTTGCTATGGGATGTCCCGGGAATGGGTACCCCGGGACATTGCTGGAGCTGGCCCTTGGGGGTAGTGGTCCACAGGGCCATTTACGGCTCCAGGAGAAGGGGCCGCGTGGCCCCCTTCCCATTTTTAAAATAGCCCCAGGGAGGTGGTGGTCCCCAGGCCAGCAGGGGGCGCATGGCCCCCGCATTTTTCTATACTAGCCCCGGGGAGGTGGCTGCGTGGGGGGGACAGTGCCCCCATGAATCTTATTTCATTATAGCCCCGGGGAGGTTGTGGTCACCGGGGCTATAGAGGAGGGCTGCGTGGCCCCCCGCATTAAAAAAAATTAGGCCCAGGGAGGTGGTGGTCCCCATGGCTGCATGGGGGGTGCTGGAGCCCCCTACGCATTGTAAATATAATAAAGCCCATGGGAGGTGGCAGTCCCCGGGGCTGCAGGGGCCACGTGGCCCCCCGCACTTCAACCTATTAGGCCTGGGCAGGTGGCGGTCCCTAGGGCTGCAGGGGTCCACTCTGGCCCACGCATCTTTATTTTTAATTGCCCCTGGGACATGGCCCACCCGGGGCCCTAAAGTAAACACAGCACGGGAGCCCATGCTTTGTTTTTTTTTTTTTTTCAGCTGGATTCGCAGGTTCACACGTCTACAGCTGAATTTGTTTTTAAAAAAAGTTTTTTTTGGCCCTGGGTGTCCCAGTGGGACCCCCTGAACAGGCCTAGGGGGTCAGGGTGTTTCTACCGTGCCCTTCTTTCTTGTTTTTTAACATTTTGGCTTGTGACTCGGTTCAACCGAGTCACAAGATGGCTGCCAACACTTCCTGGTTTGAAGTGTTGGCAGCCAATCAGATCTTGGGCACGAGATCGGGAGGGCTCGCGGATCCGCCTAGGCCACAGTTGTATATCTGAGAAATCTTTAAATTTCTCAGGAACTACTGAATGGATTTACACCATTTAACAAAAATAATGCTTTCTGGATCAAGAGCTACCTTTCTGCCAAATTTGATATAGTTCCGTTCAGCAGTTCAGGCTGTAGCAGCTGTAGCCGCGTCAAAAGTTTCCTATGGAAATTAACATAGAGAAAAAGTGTTTTGGGACCCCCTTTTTTTCGGCCCCCGCTTGTCGGGCCACTCCAAATATTTCAAGACAGTAACTGACATGACCGCCCCATTAGTTTAGAAAATTTCGCAAACATTCGTCAAACGGCGCCAAAGTTATTGGCAAATCAAAAAACCCTTTACCTATTATAAACTAGGTAACTAGGTCCTAACTATAACTACCTACTGGCGACCGCCAGTAGGTATTATATATGTATATATATATACATACATATATACATACATATATAAATTGAAGAAGGCTGCTACGTCAGCCGAAATGCGTCTCTCTATGCTGGGTCGGAGGAGGATTTATTAAATAAAAAAAGGCCTTATCCTGAATAGCCCTTGTGTGCGTGCTCTTTTCCAGAAGTGGAGCAGAGGTTTCTTGTGATATATATACATATATATATATATATATATCTTCAACAAGTTTCCCACAGCATACGGCTGAAGACGGGACACGGACACCAGTTTCGTGCTCTTGGTTTATTAGTCTATGCTGTACACGGCAAGATGACGCGTTTCGCCCACCTCCTGGGCTTGTTCACATAACGAGAGTAACTACGTGACTCACCTTTATACATCATACACTATGTGATTGCCTATCGGCACAGTGAAAATGGTAAACAGACTATACATAGACAGTATCACAAGCAGCACTCCGAATAAGCAATCTTATTTGACAAATACTTAAAATTTCTCTGATCATGTAAACACATTATTAGAATGATTGTATTGCCATAATATTGAATTTTAGAAGAAAAAATAAATATGAATGCAAATGTGGACAAGGAAAAATGAAAAAATAGAACAACCGAACATTGCCTATACATATAGATATAAAAAATTTATTCAACATGTAGGTACCAACAACTACTGTCCAATTCATATATATACAGTTAAAATGCCTTATTCAATTATATTAATACATTAATAGTTGATTCTATACAATAATGGCATAAATACTCTACTGTATACCCAGAAAGGGAAGAAGAACTCTCTGCATAATGCTGAGGTTCACTAAAAGAATGCCCTTTACGGGTCGAAAAAGTGCTTAAGTGGTGGTTGGAGCCTATATGTAAACCAATGATTTCTATCTCAAATAGAACAAAGATGTTTTCTAATGTAGCCTGAAAAGTCATTATATATGGATCCAAAGGGAGAAAAGTCTCTATGTAAATCTGGGGTTCACTATTCATGTACCTTATATAAGTAAGCAAAGTGCATTAATTATTTTTCGGTGCCCCTATATGAACCACTAAATTTGGTGCCATATAGAGAAGAAAGGTTTCTAAACACAATAATAATGCTAATAAAGTGCATAGTGCAAATCTCATTTCTATGGATACTGCATATTATTGAGTTCTATTGACATCATATAGTACTGATAGTGCAATTTTCCTATAGGTTCTGATTGGATTTTTAAAAAATCCTGTCCAGCTAAATATCTAAACTATTCAAAATTCAAACTTGGCTATCGTAAATGCTGTATAACAAAAGTCTATTTCTAATTAACCAATTCATTATATAAAAAAATATATCTATGTTGGTCTGTTAAAAAACTATGGGCCAGATGTAGCAAGCGAAATAGCGATTGCAAACGCTGAAATTCGCAGAATATCAGCGTTTGCGATCGCAATTTAGCTGTGTGCTATGTAGGTAGGCAAATACCTACTTGCAAAATAAGGAATTGCAAAAATTGCGATTCCTTATTTTGCACAAGCATTTGGAGAATCGCAATTTGCGGTTCCCTAAATGCTATGCTAGTAGGCATCGCAAATTGCGATATTGCCTTAAGGAATCGCAAATTACCACCAACTCGAAGTTGGTGGTAAGTTGCGAATTCCTTTAAAAAAGCACTTTTTTGGTGATTTCAAAGTGCCATGTGGCACACATACATGCCCTTAGGGCATGTATGTGCACCACAAGTGCACACATGCACAATTCTGGGGTGCAACGGGGTGTCCTTTTGGAACCCTTGCACCCTTGAAATTGCGCGCGCAATTTGCAAGTACCTACTGGGTACTCGCAAATTGTGCGCACAATTCCCATTCATTCCTATCGGCCTCTTGGCCCATAGGAAGGAATGGGAAGCCATTCCTTATTTGCGACTCGCAATTTGCGAGTCGAAATAAGGAATGTGTAGGAATCGCTAAAATTATTGGGATTCCTACCTACATAGCATTTTGTGAATCTTGTGATGAGTGGGGGTGCGCAGCTCAAAAAGTCCAATAGACCAAAATAATTTAGAAAAAATAACTTCTTTATTCCAATCAATTTCTTTTGTTAATAAAACATCAGGTATAAGCAATCCAGCCAACGCGTTTCATTCCCATATAGGGAACTTCCTCAGGAGCTAGAAAAATGTGACACAAATACAAACATATTACATAAAAATCATGAAGCACAGGACTAAACGAAACCAAAACACTTTATACCAAAGACAAAAACACACAAAATATTATTTTAAGACAAAACCACACAATACAATGAAATATATAAATTAGACAGATTCGAAAAGAAATACAGAATAATATCATCACAAAATCAAAACAACATATGTTATTATATACAAAACATCAAAATAATACCAATACTGACAAACACAAAAGGGGAAAACAAATATCAAACAATTAAATAGCAAAAACAAACCCAAAGCATACCATCATATAAAAAAAACCACACATAACCCCTAATTAAAAAGCATTTGATAAAAAACTTGAGCATAAAATTATTCCAAATTGGCGATGCTGTTGACCTCTAGTTTACACAGAGTTAAACAGAAATAGAGATAAATAAAAGAAATCAGGTACAAAATATATAATGTAGACTGACCAATTCTAATCAATAGACAGTTTGGACAAGTTAGTTTGAGGAACCCAATGGAATTTCTTACCAAAAAATGCATCACTAGTACGGAACACTCTGTAAGAAATGCCTTCAACGTTTCATAACCGTAAGTATATAGCAGCAATTAACCTCTTTAGTTTGTTCCTTTGTATGTCTACAAGAAAATATGAAAGCAAAAAACGGTATTCAGCACAAATACCAATAAATAGAAACGGAAATACAAAAAAAACTAAATAATCGAACCGGCTTAGGTATTGAGATATAGCACATAAGTTATAATAATCCAATAAATCACACCCAAAAATAATATAATGTAACACATGAGTTCCAAAACTCCAATTAAACGCACACACCTATATTTAGCATACACAGACTTCAACCAGATGTCTGAGACATAAATCCAAATGGTGTAAAGTAGCCCCACAGAGGCCAATCAACATCCACGAATGGACTATAATTCAAAAAGACAAATAAAGAATAAAATAGTACCACAAATCTATTGTTGTAGCTCTGTGACAGGGTCATCAGCTAAAGTGACATATATATATATATATATATATATATATATATATTCACTGAAAAAACCATAGGTTTCAGGGACGTTATAGTTACAAATTAGCATTTAAAAAACCTTTGAAATTCACTGAAAAAACCATAGGTTTTAGGGACAGTTATAGTTAGTTGGACATTGCACTCGTACAAAACCCGTGAAATTCCCCGTTATAGTTAGTCCAGCTAACTATAACTCACGCCCCGCAATGCACTGCTGATGACGTCACATATTACATCACTCATGACATGGTCAGTGACATCACTGATGACATCACTGATGACATCTCAAATGACATCACTGATGACATCACTGATGACATCATCCAGTGACTGTGTGTTTCTGTAAAGTTTAAATATTTTTAATATATATAGGAAAAGACGTATTGAAGAATGAGTGGGTGTGTAAGTGTCTGTATGGATGATTTAGTAGGTGCGTGACTGACTGTATAAGTGAGTGATTTAACGTATCTTACTGAATGCATGGGTTAGTGACTAAACTGGGTGAATGTCTGTATCCGTCTGTCTGTTGCTTTGTAAGTGGCTGCATGTGTTTGAGAATAGCTACATGAGTGTCTATATGAGTTATTGAATGCTTGTGTGAGTATCTGTATGGGTGCCTGAGTGTTTGTGTGGGAGGGGTGTGTGCGACTCTGTGCATAGATGTGTGAGTGGGTGATTCACTGGGTGGATGGTTTCAAGAGTGCATCTGTGATAGACTGTATGGGTGGGTAAGTGTGTGTAAGAGTGTGTTAGTGAGTGAATGTATGTCCCAGTGGTACATGTGTGAGTAACTACATATGTGAAAGGCAGTATATATGTGTGTTGGAGTATATAAATAGCTATAAGCAAGAGTGACTGATTGTGATAGTGGCTGTATGGATGAGTGTGTGCTTGTATCAGTGATTGTATAAGACCGTAAGAATGTGCTAGTATTTGTATGAGTAAGTGAGCTGGTGTGTGTATAACTGTATAGGTGAGTAAATGGTAGTGTGTTTAATTATTTGCATGACTGACTAGGTGTGTGAGTACCTCTATGGATGAGTGGCGGTGTTTGAGTGTCTATATAGGAGTATGAGTGCATATGATAGTCCTGTACTGAGTGACCGTAAATATGAGTGACTGTTCGGGTGAGTGAGTGGATGTGTGTGTGTAGACCTAAGAATCAGTGAGTGGGTATGTAGTTATTGGTGTTGGAGTGTCTATGGTTTTGCGAATGGCAGTCTGTACTTTAGAGTGGGTGTATCAAAGGTTATATTAGGGTGTGAGAAGATGCATGAAATTATCACATGGATGATGTCATCAGTGATGTCATCAGTGATGTCATTTGAGATGTCATCAGTGATGTCATCAGTGATGTCACTGACCATGTCATGAGTGATGTAATATGTGACGTCATCAGCAGTGCATTGCGGGGCGTGAGTTATAGTTAGCTGGACTAACTATAACGGGGAATTTCACGGGTTTTGTACGAGTGCAATGTCCAACTAACTATAACTGTCCCTAAAACCTATGGTTTTTTCAGTGAATTTCAAAGGTTTTTAAATGCTAATTTGTAACTATAACGTCCCTGAAACCTATGGTTTTTTCAGTGAATTTCAAAGGTTTTTAAATGCTAATTTGTAACTATAACATGTCTGAAACCTACGGTTTTTTCAGTGAATTTCAAAGGTTTTGTAAATGACAATTTTTAAATGTATTAATTGTTATATAAATTTTTAAAATACTGATTTACTACATTTTTAGAAACAATTTTTTTTACATATTTTATTATTTAAATTACATTGTAATTACATTATACATTACATTACAAAAAATACTTTCTCAGAATGAATTACTTTAGTTTAAATACTTTGCACATAGGCAATAGACTTTTAAGTACAGTAGTTACAGTTGTTGCAATGTGCAACACATTTTCAAACACAATGCAACATTCAGCTCAATGTGAATTTCTAGTTAAATGCAATTAGTTACTTTATGGATTACTTTTCTAACCACAGGACTGGATCCTAGATTCAGTCCTGGCACATCTCCTGTAAACAGTTGAGTAAAAGCGTTTTGGTTACAGTCGTGATTTTTAAGGAATATTATTGTACTTTAAAAGTTGACACTTAGAAACTTTTTCTCATAGAATCACCAATGTTATCCTATGGAAGGAAATTCACTTAGCAGGTAAAAACTGTTATCGTTACTTTTTCTTACTCAGTGTTGGATCCTGGATCCAGCACTGGTGCATCTCCTGTAAACAGTTGAATGAATGCGTTTAAGTCATACAGGCGATTTTTAAGGAATATTTGTAGTTTGTGAAAATCGACACTTTGAAAGTTTTCTGCTGAAAACCAGACAATGGATTCCTATGTTAGAAAATATAAGTTACTGGTAAGTACGGTTAAAATTACTTTTCAGGGTCAGTGCTGGGCTAAAAGATGCAGCACTGGGTTCTCTCCTGATAACAGGTGAGTAAATTGGAATTCGTACTTTGGTTGATTTTAGAGGAATATTATAAAGTTCCAAAACTCCACACTTAGAAGAATTTCCAAGTGAAACCAGTCAATGTTAGCCTATGAAGGAAATTCAAGTTACTGGTAAGTACGGTTAAAATTAATTTTGAGGATCAGTACTTGGCTGAAAGATGCAGCACTGAGGTCTCTCCTGATAACAGGTGAGTAAATCAGAATTCGGATTTCGGCTGATTTTAGAGGAATATTTTAAAGTTCCAAAATCAACACTTAGAAACTTTTTCAGCAAAAAGCAGGCAATGATATCCTATGCAAGGAAATTCAAGTTACTGGTAAGTACGGCTAAAATTACTTTTGAGGATTAGTACTGGGCTGAAAGATGCAGCACTGAGGTCTCTCCTGATAACAGGTGAGTAAATCGGAATTCGTATTTCGGCTGATTTTAGAGGAATATTTTAAAGTTCCAAAACTCCACACTTAGAAGAATTTCCAAGTGAAACCAGTCAATGTTAGCCTATGGAAGGAAATTCAAGTTACCGGTAAGATACGGTTAAAATTACTTTTCAGGACCAGTACTGGGCTGAAAGATGCAGCACTGAGGTCTCTCCTGATAACAGGTGAGTAAATCGGAATTCGTATTTCGGCTGATTTTAGAGGAATATTTGCACAATGGTGAAGGGAGGGGCGGGGCCTCAGGTGACATCTGTGCAAACGCGCCCCGTTGCGCGTTTTAAGTTGGGGCATTAAGTCCCTTGAATCCTGAGGGTCCCTAGGGGCCAACTAGCCCACCAGGAACCTCCAATATGCGCCAGGGGCTGCGTTGCAGAGACGTGTAGAGGCCACCCTTTACCTCTCTGCAACGCAGCTCTGGCGCTTTCTGGATGTACCTGTTGGGCTAGTTGGCCCCCAGGGACCCTCAGGATTGAAGGGATTTAATTCCCCATCTTAAAACGCGCCACGGGGCCTGTTTGCACACATGTCACCTGAAGCCCCGCCCTCCCTTCACCACTGTGCAAACGCGCCCGTGGCGCGTTTTAAGTTGGGGGATTAAGTCCCCTTGAATCCTGAGGGTCCCCGGAGTCCAACTAGCCCACCATATACCTCCAAAAGCGCCACAGAGCTGCGTTGCAGAGAGGTGTAAAAGGGGCGTGGCCTCTGTACACCTCTCTGCAAGGCAGCCCCTGGCGCATACTGGAGGTACCTGGTGGGCTAGTTGGCCCCAGGGACCCCCAGTATTCAAGGGGATTCGTTCCCCTCTGCAAACGCGCCAGGGGCGCGTTTGCAGAGTGGTGAAGGAAGGGGCGGGGCCTGCGGGCCCGATCGTTTTAAAAAAAAAAAAAATTCTCCCCTGAAGGGGGGCTGTGTGGCCCCCTTCCTTTTTCTTTTTTGGGCCCTGGGGACCCCATCCCCCAGGGCCTTACCCCTTTTAAAATTACCTTTAAAAAAAAAAACGGGAAGGGGGCCGCGTGGCCCCTTCCCTTGGCCTGTATTGGCCCCGGGGACCCCATCCCCGGGGCATGGCCTCTATATTTTTTTTTTGGAGGGGGCAGCGTGGCCCCCTCCTCTGGCCATTTAAGGCCCCGGGGACCCCATCCCCGGGGCCGGCCTTTCCTTTTTTTAAAAATTTTTTGCTCTTTTTTGGGGAGGGGGCCGCGTGGCCCCCTCCCGAGCCACTACTGCCCGGGGACCCCATCCCCCGGGGCTGGCCCTCTCCGTTGGGGACTGTGGGGGGTCCCCAATCCCCCGACAGTCCCGCCGGCTCCCACGTCCCTTGGGAGCCGGCATTGCTGTTCCACATGGGGAGCAGCTGACATGCTGCTCCCCATGTGGAAAAGCAATCGCTTTGGATATTGGAAGAGAGAGCAGGTTTCCCTGCTCTCTCTTCCAATATCCAAAGCAGTTGCTATGGCAGGACGGGAGCCGCGAGGCTCCCGTCCTGCCATAGCAAACTACAGTGTCCCGAGGGTAGGCACCCGGGACACTGCAGGAGCCGGCCCTGGGGGTGGTGGTCCCCAGGGCCATCAAGGGCTCCAGGAGGGGGCGCGCGGCCCCCCTCCTACATCAGCACAGCCCGGGGAGGTGGTGGTCCCCGGGGCTTCGGGGGTCCAAAGCGGACCCCCATTTTAATTGTTAGTGCCCGGGGAGGTGGCGGTCCCGGGCGTGTGGGGGGCTGGAGCCCCCACACAGGTTGTTTAATTTTTTTTAAAAAAGCCCCGGGGAGGTGGTGGTCCCCGGGGCTGCGGGAGGCTCAGAGCCCTCCCGCACCATTCTAAAAGAAAGCCCCGGGGGTGGCGGTCCCCGGGGCTTGGAGGCCCTTGAGGCCCCCATACATAAAATAAACCCCCCAGCATGCCCCGGGACTTGGGCCACCCGGGGGCAAAATACAATCGAAGCGCGGGAGACCGCGCTCGATTTCCCGGCAGGATTCGCGCACCCTGAGCGCATCCTGCCGATTTATTTTAAAAAAATGCTTTTTTTGCCCAGGGGTCCTTCTGGGACCCCTGAGCAGGCCTAGGGGTTAGGGTGTTTCTACCCTGCCCCCTTTGTGCGTTTGCACACTTGTTTCTTTTTTTTCTCGGCGGGATACGCGCACCCTAAGCGCATCCCGCCGATTTAAAAAAAAAAATCTTTTTCTGCCCAGGGGTCCTTGTGGGACCCCTGAGCAGACCTAGGGGATCAGGGTGTTTCTACCCTGCCCCCTTTTGCGCTTTGCGCACTTGTTTCTGTCCCTCGGTTCTACCGAGGGACAAAATGGCTGCCAACACTTCCTGAATCGGAATGTTGACAGCCAGCTGACAACCAATTAGCATGCAGCTCGTGATCGGGACGGTGCGCGCAGGGTGCGCTGAGGAGTGCGCGTATCCGACGCGCCCATAGATATATATGTACTTTTACTTTTGATTTTCTAAGGAACTACTGAACGGATTTACACCATTTAAGCAAAAGGCACCAGTCTGAACCAAGGACTACCTCTTTGCCAAATTTGGTGTAATTCCGTTCAGCAGTTCGGGCTGTAGCTGCGACTAAAGGTTCCTATGGAAAAATGAATGGGGAAAACGCGTTTTGGGACCCCCTTTTTCTCGGCCCCCGCTTCACGTATCACCCGAGACTTTCAGGGTAGGAGCGGAGCGGAGCGCTCCAACAAGTTGGAAACTTTCACGAAGATTCGTCAACCGGCGCCAACGTTATTTCAAATAGAATGTCGCGGATTTCCTATGGATAATAGGTTGTAACTATAACTATCTACTGGCGACCGCCAGTAGATAATATATATATATATATATATCATCTTTTACCGCTTGTCACAATTCCCCATCTCCGGAATATTTGAAGCAGGCACGGACCACGTTTCTGTGCAAAGTTCGTTTATTTACTTTCCTTTAGTCGGCCATGACGCGTTTCGGTCCCTCCTGGACCTTGATATATATATATATATATAAAACATATATATAACATCATTCTAATCACCACAAGGAGCTCAAATAAAAACAATCATCCGTTGGTATGCAATTCGCAAAACTGAAACAGTTTGGACGCACCTGTATTGACTGCATAAGACACTCCACAGAATTTGATAAATCAGTGTACACGAAAATTCACCAGAAAAAATGATGTTGAGTGCCTGATGAAAAAAAGAAAATAATGAACAAAATACACATCCAATAATTTCTCATCATGCCAAGAAAAAACCCCCTAAAAAACAATTGCAGTTTCAAATTCCGAAACACATATTAACAAAAAGTGAGACTGCATCACGAAACCACAGAAATTGATCATAAACAAGCACAGATATTTTCCAAGAGAACTCACAACAACGATGACCAAGACCGAATCGAAAACGAAATTACGCAAAAATCAATAACACCCATAAATAATGGCTGTACGCTATCATACCTCAATGATATCTTGCTGTCCCAAAATACTTTCCCAAAGGAGTCCAAGGATATCAAAAAATTCAGGGATATCAAAAAATTATTTCAAAAAGGAACAGTGTATTGCACCATAGCCCATGTACATTCATAGTAGAATATGTGGAATCCTGTAAGGTGCAAAAAGAATAAATAATTAAAATCAAGCCAGGGAAACGGATGTAAATAGTTTAACAGATCGATCTATATTACAAAACGTAAATAAATCCCCCTATCTAGTGGCATGTTGTTCAGTGTCCTCAATTCAAGACTACAAATCCCAGCAGCCACCATAATATAGTGGACCTCCACTCCAAGGCAACTTGTTACTCACCTCTGGCTCACAATCCAACATACCTAACCCACTAAATAATATCACCCAAATGGGCCCGGTGGTAGTACGAAAGGCTGTTGCACATGGGCCATTTCCCCTCCGGTCAAGTCAAAAGTATGCACCTTAGTATGTGCACAACCTACCCCATTAAAGTAACCGTATCATAAACCCCCCATCTAGCTGATAGTTAACATCGCCTGTAACTCAGGGCAATAACCCAACATGGATATTAACGGCTTAAAGCAAACTACGTCAACTACCAGTTACCATCCTAAGTAAAACTAGTGCCCTCCATAGATCTCCCCATTCCACCTCAAAGCACAACCATGCATTCGTCTCAGAGATCAATACCTTATCGTCACGCACAAACCTGTCCTGTTCCGTAGTGTGTAGCCAGCTCTCATCCCACCGGCGTTCTAAATACACGGGACTCCTCCCCAGACCACGGTCTGACAACCAATCAAAATGGATTGTCACAACCAGGCTCAAATCGCATATATACTAACCGCGAATAAGGCTAATATAGCGCACCATATTTGAAAATCAGACGCTGACCCACCCACAATGAATCAAGAAGGAAAAGGTATCAAATGGACCATCAAAAATCCTCTGGTTCCGAATATACTCAACAATGTGCGGGCCAGCATGCATAAATAAAACCAACCAGACCCATATTTGATGCGTCACAAAAGAGTCATAAAATGACAAATTCAACCAGGATTTCCCAGCTAAAGTCATTAATTAAAGGGGGAGGCTCTGCAGTATGATACTTGGAACATCCTACAATGGGATTCAAGTTAAAGTTAAAGAGGGAAATCGTGACTTAATTCCATGGCTGTAACCATAGACGTGCTGCAATATGTCAGGTGATAAGATGCCACAACAATAGAGAAGGGACACTAAAAGCGACTTCACATAAGTTGTACTCGGCATATTAACCAATGTACACCCATGCATAGATGGTGTAAGAAAATAATCACAATCCTTGCCCATCAGGTAACGAAGTTTCAAAGTCACAATACGAAGTTATGGAGCCAGAAGCGGCTTTCTAAAAAAGTGCAAGGAAATATAAAAACAGAGAGGCATAGGTCTTGACTAAATATGCGAGTCCCAGAACATAAATCATGTCACCATATTTTAATAATGACCAGAGATACTAACCCAATGAAAAACAAGCTCTAGTTAAGACCCGAAAAGCAGCGGTCTGATTCGAATACGGGGGAGCAAAGAAAGAATTATATTCACTCTATGTTGATGTTATTAGAGCTTGCAGTATAAATGGGAACCGAAATTCGAAATCCTGACTGTACTGTTAGTAAAATAAAGAATCCTATTGCCAGCTATTGGCAATTCAGTAAACAACCAGTTTTAAATTCGACTAAAGGGTGCAGGTGGAAGATATTATACATAAGAGTTGAATATTCCACAGTTCAAATGTCGATACACAAAAAATTCCATTTTGATGTAATCTAGATATACTTGCAATTTGACTTTCTATGTAGATGCAAAGTACAAAGTTATCAGAGAAGACAGAATATATAAATATATAACCCAGATGTATTTAAAAAGAGTGAATGGACAAAAGAGTTCCTTTCTTTTGTTTTTATGACATACTTACAATTTAACTCTCTATATGGATGCATAATGCATAGTTTTGGATATACTTGCAATTCGACTTTCTAAGTGGAAGCATAGTACATAGTTCTAAGAGATGGCAGAATATACAGTTTGAACCGGTGTTGTTGTCGCTGAATAGATGGACATCATAATATGGTAATACACAATATGTGGAAAGCAGTAGCAAGTGTGAACCCATCAATACTGTTATTTGTACTGCTGCATTTATAGAGGCCAGACACACCTGTGTGTGCTGAAAATCAAGTTGTCATCCCATCAGGTCACATTAGCTAGTACATGTAAACACATTAACCATTTTCCAGAAAGTAATGCATTTCGTGATCAGTATTGAACCCCTGGGTTCTACTTCGGAGCTTGCAAATCCATTTTCAGGAGTGGGATCAGCAACAGAAGGGCTGTCTGAATTTATTGACCTGAAACTCAATAGACATGTCTTGGATTTACCATCATATATCCAAGACAGTAAAGATATACTGTCTAAATTTCAAGATTTTGAATGGTCAGATGAGTTGTTCTTTGTGACATTGGATGTAACGAGTCTGTACACGTGCATTCAACATGAATTTGGGCTTAAAGCCACAGAGTTCTACTTGGATAGAGATGGAGCAGACCATTATGACCAGAATCAGATGGTACTGGAAATGATGAAACTAGTTCTTACAAGAAACTATTTTTTGCATGATAGAAGGTGGTTTCATCAAAAGAGAGGCGCGGCCATGGGATCCAGATTTGCTCCCTCTTATGCCTGCCTCTTCATGGGGTGGTATGCGAGGGGGCATGCTTGGGGCAGATGTGCCTCCCCCTGGACAGATTACATCGTCTTTTGGGGGAGGTACATCGATGATATCATCTGCCTATGGTCTGGTACTGAGAAACAACTTCTTGATTACTTTGAATACCTGAATAACAACTCTCTTAATGTCAAATTGACAATTGATTACAGCAAAGAAAGCATCAATTTTTGGGACCTTCACTTTTATGTGAGGGGTGGCCAAATTCACAGTACTCTGTTTCGCAAGGAAACCACTTGTAATGCGGTACTTCATGCAGATAGCGCACATGCCAGTTCAACCATTAAGAATATTCCATATGGGGAAATGGTTCGAATGAGGCGCAATTGCAGCGAAGAAGACAATTTCAGTACTAATATCCAATTGGTCAAAAATAGATTCCTAGCAAGGGGGTACAACAGCAAGGTGCTCAACTCATCTGAAATGAGGGCACGAGCGCTAACTAGGGAATCCACTTTGGCTAAGGACAGCAGGATAGGAACCAAGAGGCAAGATCCCTTCATGAGGTTTACCACACAATACACTAGACACAGTGATGCAATCTTTAGGTTGCTAAATAAAAATTGGCACTTACTGGAGGAAATACCCAGCTTGCAGAAGGTGGTTAGAAATAATCCCTCAGTTACATTCAGGAGAGGAAAAACACTGAGAAATGAGTTATGTCCTAGTTATGTAGTGACAGACAATAATAGGAGCACTACATGGTTGCCAGCTAAACCAAATGGCTTCTATGTTTGTGGTACTTGTAATATCTGTGATCTAGGGGTTGATAAAATCAAAAACTTCTCATATAATGGTTGAATGAACTATAGGATTTTCAAGTTCATGAATTGTAACACCACTTTTGTGGTGTACGTGATTGGCTGCCAGTGTGGGTTAATCTATGTAGGCAGCACCAAACGCAGCCTAAAAATCCGAATTCAGGAGCATAGGAGGGCAGTCCTCAAAAGGGACTTTGGATACCCACTTACGGAACATTTTGTGAAAAATCATGACAGTAAGCCAGAATTTTGGCTTCATGCCATCGAACATGTACAAGTGTCAGCTAGAGGGGGTGATCGGGAGTTATATTTAAGACAAAGCGAATCCAAATGGATTTGCAAGCTCCGAAGTAGAACCCAGGGGTTCAATACTGATCACGAAATGCATTACTTTCTGGAAAATGGTTAATGTGTTTACATGTACTAGCTAATGTGACCTGATGGGATGACAACTTGATTTTCAGCACACACAGGTGTGTCTGGCCTCTATAAATGCAGCAGTACAAATAACAGTATTGATGGGTTCACACTTGCTACTGCTTTCCACATATTGTGTATTACCATATTATGATGTCCATCTATTCAGCTACAACAGATCCTGTTCAAACTGTATATTCTGCCATCTCTTAGAACTATGTACTATGCTTCCACTCAGAAAGTCGAATTGCAAGTATATCCAAAACTATGCATTATGCATCCATATAGAGAGTTGAATTGTAAGTATGTCATAAAAACAAAAGAATGGAACTCTTTTGTCCATTCACTCTTTTTAAATACATCTGGGTTATATATTTATATATTCTGTCTTCTCTGATAAACTTGTACTTTGCATCTACATAGAAAGTCAAATTGCAAGTATATCTAGATTACATCAAAATGGAATTTTTGTGTATCGACATTTGAACTGTGGAAAATTCAACTCTTATGTATAATATCTTCCACCTGCCCCCTTTAGTCGAATTTAAAACTAGTTGTTTACAAATTGCCAATAGCTGGCAATAGGATTCTTTATTTTACTAACAGTGCAGTCAGGATTTCCGAATTTCGGTTGCCATTTATACTGCAAGCTCTAATAACATCAACATAGAGTGAATATAATTCTTTCTTTGCTCCCCCGTATTCGAATCAGACCGCTGCTTTTCGGGTCTTAAATAGAGCTTGTTTTTCATTGGGTTAGTATCTCTGGTCATTATTAAAATATGGTGACATGATTTATGTTCTGGGACTCGCATATTTAGTCAAGACCTATGCCTCTCTGTTTTTATATTACCTAGCACTTTTTTAGAAAGCCACTTCTGGCTCCATAACTTCATATTGTGACTTTGAAACTTCGTTACCTGATGGGCAAGGATTGTGATTATTTTCTTACACCATCTATGCATGGGTGTACATTGGTTAATATGCTGAGTACAACTTATGTGAAGTCACTTTTAGTGTCCCTTCTCTATTGTTGTGGCATCTTATCACCTGACATATTGCAGCACGTCTATGGTTACTGCCATGGAATTAAGTCACAATTTCCCTCTTTAACTTTAACTTGAATCCCTTTGTAGGATGTTCCAAGTATCATACTGCAGAGCCTCCCCCTTTAATTAATGACTTTAGCTGGGAAATCCTGGTTGAATTTGTCGTTTTATGACTCTTTTGTGACGCATAAAATATGGGTCTGGTTGGTTTTATTTATGCATGCTGGCCCGCACATTGTTGAGTATATTCGGAACCAGAGGATTTTTGATGGTCCATTTGATACCTTTTCCTTCTTGATTCATTGTGGGTCGGGCAGCGTCTGATTTTCAAAAATGGCGCGCTATATTAGCCTTATTCGCGGTTAGTATATATGCGATTTGAGCCTGGTTGTGACAATCCATTTTGATTGGTTGTCAGACCGTGGTCGGGGGAGGAGTCCCGTGTATTTAGAACGCCGGCGGGATGAGAGCTGGCTACAACTACGGAACAGGACGGGTTCGTGCGTGACGATAAGGTATTGATCTCTGAGACGAATGCATGGTTGTGCTTTGAGGTGGAATGGGGAGATCTATTGAGGGCACTAGTTTTACTTAGGATGGTAACTGGTAGTTGACGTAGTTTGCTTTAAGCCTTTAATATCCATGTCGGGTTATTGCCCTGAGTTACAGGCGATGTTGACTATCAGCTAGATGGGGGGTTTATGATACGGTTACCTTAATGGGGTAGGGTGTGCACATACTAAGGCGCATACTTTTGACTTGACCGGAGGAAATGGCCCATGTGTAACAGCCTTTCGTACTACCACCGGGCCCCTTTGGGTGATATTATTTAGTGGGTTAGGTATGTTGGATTGTGAGCCAGAGGTGAGTAACAAGTTGCCTTGGAGTGGAGGTCCACTATATTATGGTGGCTGCTGGGATTTGTAGTCTTGAATTGAGGACACTGAACAACATGCCACTAGATAGGGGGATTTATTTACGTTTTGTAATATAGATCGATCTGTTAAACTATTTACATCCGTTTCCCTGGCTTGATTTTAATTATTTATTCTTTTTGCACCTTACAGGATTCCACATATTCTACTATGAATGTACATGGGCTATGGTACAATACACTGTTCCTTTTTTAAATAATTTTTTGATATCCCTGAATTTTTTGATATTTTTGGACTCCTTTGGGAAAGTATTTTGGGACAGCAAGATATCATTGAGGTATGATAGCGTACATCCATTATTTATAGGTGATATTGATTTTTGTGTAATTTCGTTTTCGATTCGGTCTTGGTCATCGTTGTTGTGAGTTCTCTTGGAAAATATCTGTGTTTGTTTATGATCAATTTCAGTGGTTTCGTGATGCAGTCTCACTTTTCGTTAATATGTGTTTGAATTTGATACTGCAATTGTTTTTAGGTTTTTTTGGCATGATGAGAAATTATTGGATGTGTATTTTGTTCATTATTTTTCTTTTTTCATCAGGCACTCAACATCAGTTTTTCTGGTGAATTTTCGTGTACACTGATTTATCAAATTCTGTGGAGTGTCTTATGCAGTCAACACAGGTGCGTTCAAACTGTTTCAATTTTGCGAATTGCATACCTACGGATGATTGTTTTTATTTGAGCTCCTTGTGGTGATTAGAATGATGTTATATATATATATATATATATATATATATATATATATATATATATATATATATATATATATGTCACTTTAGCTGATCACCCTGTCAAGGAGCTACAACAATAGATTTGTGGTACTATTTTATTCTTTATTTGTCTTTTTGAATTATAGTCCATTCGTGGATGTTGATTGGCCTCTGTGGGGCTACTTTACACCATTTGGATTTATGTCTCAGACATCTGGTTGAAGTCTGTGTATGTAAAATGCTATGTATTTTACCAATCCAAAGCTGTAATACTGTGCCTGGAGTGGTAAAAGGCTTTGGCTATTTACAGCTCGGCAGGGATAGCACTGTGCTAATCCTATGCTTAAAGACTTTGCTGTATAAATGGCAAAAGACTTTGTCCACTTTCTATCTCGGCGTGGATAGCACTGCGCTAATCCTATGCTTAAAAACTTTGATAGAAAAGCAGATATTTGAGGTGAGCAAATTTAGAGTGTCGCCGGTGTTGAGAGTGCTCTTACTGGAGCTGCTTTCCACCTAAACTTGAGAACTACCCAGAGTTCTCTGCTTCTGTTTTTGCATATATATATATATATATATATATATATCAAACCAACTATTTGCCCAGAAGATCACGCTACACACAGGGAGGTAAGTTCCTTCTATTTATTGCAGGTAACAGCAAAACAGGGCTCCTTAATTTCAGCATATCAAACTGCCAAACGCGTTTCGGACAACCACGTGTCCTTGGTCACTGGCTTCTCAAGTGTGCACGGCATTCAGGGAACTTAAATATCACGAAGTCCCGCCTCAGTGGGCGTGTGCAACTGCATCCTGGATCTTGTAGTTCCCCATATCAAACCCCAGTGGGTGCCGGCATGAAACTTGGGAAAAATATATGAAATGTCATATATGTATATATATATATATATATATATATATATATTACCTACTGGCGGTCGCCAGTGGGTAGTTATAGTTAGAACCTAGTTTCCATAGGAAAAGCATTTTTTGATTTGCTAATAACTTTGGCGTCGTTTGACGAATCTTCCTGAAATTGTCCAAAAAAATTCTATCCAGGTCAGCTCCTCTCCTGAAAGTTTGGGGGTGATTCGTCAAGCGGGGGCTGAGAAAAAAGGGGGGTACCAAAACTCATTTTCTCCATGTTAATTTTTATAGGAAATTTTGCGACGAGCTACAGCCCGAACTGCTGAACGAAATTACCCCAAATTTGGCAAAAAGGTAGAGCTTGGTTCAGAAAGCAACTTATTTTTTAAATGGTGTAAATCCATTCAGTAGTTTTTGAGAAATTCAAAAAATAAGAGTCAAAAAATCAATTTCCCATAGGAAACTTTGTGCAAGGCTACAGCCGAAACTACTGAACGGAATTACTCCAAATTTGGCAGAAAGGTGGTGCTTGGGTCAGAAAGCGACCTTTTTAAAAATGGTGTAAATCCGTTCAGTAGTTGCTGAGAAATTAGAAAAATAAAAGTTTCGATATCGTGCGGGAGCTTCACTGTGATTGGCTGCTAGTAGTCCAAACCAGGAAGTGTTGGCAGCCCTCTTGTGGCTCGGTAGAAGCGAGTCACCCAAAAACGGAGAAACAAAGGTATAAAACAAGAGAAGGGGGCAGGGTAGAAAAACCCTGACCCCCTATGCCTGCTCAGGGGGTCCCAAAAGGACCCCCAGGGCCCAAAAAATCATTTAAAAAAAAATAAAAAATCGGCAAAAATTTGCGCTGGGGTCGCGGGTTCTCGCGTTTCATTTTAGTGAAGCCCTTGGGTGGGCTAGGTTCCGGGGGTATTTCTTAAAAAATAATAGCAGGGGCTCGCAGGGGTTGCGGGGGTTCGCTGGGGTCCACGCAGCCACGGGGCTTCACTCATGTTCGGAGGGGGTTGCGCGGCCCCCATTCTGGAGCCTTCTATGTGCTTGTAAGTTTGGCGTCGTTTGACGAATCTTTATGAAATTATCGAAAAAGTTTCTCTTTTTTGGTTAGCTCTTATATTGAAAGTTTGGGGGAGAGTGGTGTAGGAGGGGCTGAGAAAAAAAAGGGTCCTAAAACGTGTTTTCTGCATGCAATTTCCATACAAAACTTTACAGAAGACTACAGGTGAAACTGCTGAAAGGAATTACGCCAAATTTGGCAGGGAGAAAGGTGATGGTCCAGAAAGCACGCTTTTGTTTAAATGGTGTAAATCCGTTCAGTAGTTTTTGAGAAATATCTAATTTTACTGATATTTGAGAATTCTGACATGTGATTGGCTGAGGGGTTACAAGCACCAGCTGCGGCTTATTGGCTGTGGATGGTTGAAACCAGGAAGTGTTGCCAGCCATTTTGTGATTTACTCCGTCAGCTCGCATCTCTCTGTGTAGAAGCCATCGGGTTCGTAGTTTTACCTCTGTGAGGCAACACTGGCATCTGTGTCTGTGTGAGATATGCCTTTCACGCTGCCTCTCTTCATATCACCAGGTCGCGGCTATGCCTTTAGAAGCCCGTCCGTCGGCTCGGAGCTCTGTGAGTCAGTCTTTCGGTACGATCCCCTACACTACCCAAAGACTACCCAAACACCACTGCACTGTCGTAAACTCTAAAACACTACCCCAGCACGATCCCCTACACTACCCAAACACCACTGCACTACCCTAAACCCCAAAACAATACTCCCAGCATGACCCCTTACACTACCCAAACATTACTGCATTGTCGTAAACTCTAAAACACTACCTCCAGCACAATTCTTTCACTACCCAAACAGCAGTGCACTACCTTAAACCCTAAAACGCTACCTCCAGCACGAACACCCTACAGTACACAAACACCACTGTACTACCCTAAAGCATAAAACAGTACCAGTCCGTCGGTTCGCAGGTTTGAGTCTGCGAGCCGTCGTGTCCCTAGCTGTACATGATCGAGCCAGTCCGTTAGGTGATAGGTGTGTCTCTGCTAGCAGGGCCGTTGGCCCGTTGGTGTCCCCTTGCGAGTTAGACCCGAGCTCTCCCTCTGCGAGCCAGCACGCTGGTGTGCGTTTGCGAGCCGACGGCCCGTAGCTCTCCCTGTGCGAGCCGAGCCGACGGGCCGCAGCTCTCCCTCTGCGAGCCTGCCCGACGGCCTGCAGGTCTCCCTGTGCTAGCCGGATCGCAGCTGTTACTCTGCGAACCGATATTGGGAATATAAGGCAGTTCTAAAAAGAGCCCTTGTGTTTATTAGTTGGAGCTACATATAAGTGCGGATGCACAGCTTCAGGTTATTCAGAAAAACTCGATTTCCCTGATCTGTGAAGTGTACTCCATCACTTCTGTAGATATCAGCCATATCAAAACGTATGTTGTTGTTGTAGATCGACCCCATTCTATGGTCTCTGAGGTATGCAGACACAGCTTTGTTGATATTCTTCCTAGATTTTTCAATCTGCGGACAAAATTGGTTTGACCATTTCCACTTCTGTCTTTGGCATATATTGGAATATACAAAGACAGTTTGAGGCAAAAGCAACATCAATTGTCGAAAGGTATCTTTTATTAGCATTTCCAAACCTACACCAGTCAATGTGCCTAGGTCGTTTCCACCACAGTGCACAATCATGAGGTCAGGGTGTTGGAGATGCAAACAGGTTTTAACCAAAGGCAACAATTGGTGCCACTTCAATCCTCTCTGTCCAAACCATTTAATAGCCACATTTTGTAAACCTAGGTCTAAGTCAATACGTCTCTGTTCTGCATACCTCTTGCACCAGAAAACATAGCTATGTCCTACGATCCACACTAGCATTTTGAAGGCATGACTGGGAAGTATGGATAGATGTCTGTAGCTCATGCAGTCCGTTCGTAGAATAAGAGATATGTTTAAAGGTGGGGAACTACTTTTTCTCATTCAAAACGATAATTGATTGGGAGATGAAAAGCATTGTTTTTTAAAAGTAGGGTGCACATTCGTTTTGTGGAAAAGCATCTTTGTGATTGGTTAAGAAAAAGCAGTTTAAACGTGGAGTACATATGATAGGATAAAATTTGGTCAACTCAACCACACCTGCTACTTGCATTTGGAAGGCACTGTTCGAACTTAAAACAATCGTGAACTTTTAACCTGCACGTGCCATTAAATGTTCGAGAAAATTTTGCAAAAAAATATCGTTAGGTTTAAAAAAATTGATGAACTTTTAACCTGCACGTGTTGTAGAATGTTCTAGAAAGTGTGTTGATAGAATACGTTGCACTTCTGACTTCTATGTGTCCTTGAATATTAAAAAAACTGTTTATATGGAAAATTCAAAAATAACCAATAGAGAGAAGTTTTGCAATCTAAAAGAATCAAGGAACTATTCTAATTTGTTCTTTACATGTATTTATGTGTGGAGTAACAAAATTACAGACACAACAGCACCAGGAAGAGGAACAAGCAGGGAGTGGGGGACGGGGGAGATGGGCACAATGGCACACATGCACAATTAAGTACAGCACAACTACAGACAAACCATGGCTAAAATGAAACACACCAACAAGGAGCACAAGTCACACAACCCGCCAACATCACACCACTGAACAAGCACAGAAGTGAAAACCACACTGCCAGAAAGGGAGAAGGGTGAACAATACGTCACATGAAGGGATATCTCACACAGAATGCAGCACACACACATAGGAAGCAGAGCACACCAACATCCAACACAATGTTGTCCAAACACAAACATTCGCACAATCGAACACAGGACACAAATGCTCTCGCCTGTGGCGGATAAACGTCCAAAAGCATCAGTACGAAACAGGCACATGAGAACGCATAAGTACAAACCCACAGTCCGGATGGGGCAGCAATTCACGTATGGCAGGCAGCCAGAGAGTCTGTGACACACACATTGGCATACAAATGAAGACACAACACATTTGGAGACAAGTGAAAATGTGGAAACTTTATAAAAAAAAGTGCGTGTCAGTACGGCCAAGAGTAGTGCCACGATATGCAGACAAATGCAGCAGCGTGCCTGAATAAGGAACGTAGGAAAACGTCCATGTTCACCTCGGGGTAGTCCATCACCAACACACATCAGTGTCAAGCAGCGTTGGTTGTCCGCGCCTCGGACATGAGTCGACACCAATGCAGCCATGTCCACTGTCGTCTTGGGACATGTGACCAGATGCACAACGTGCAATGATGCGGCGGGACACGTGCAATGTGGCACATCGAGTCGTGGTTGCAGGTACCTTGTCACTCGTCCATGAACGCGAGTGCTGGTTGGCCACAATATTTGACATGTCGTCGACGTAATCCATCAGCTGACCGGGACAGATGTGCTGACTCCAACCACTGTACCCAATGTGCACCAAAGCAGAATCGGGAAGTGGGTCAATTTGCTCACTGCATACTACGACACGTGCAATGTCCCAGGCCCAGTTCCCAACATGCATGCCAAACATCCATGCATGCCATAAGCGGGCATCACCATGACACTCCTGGTCGTGGGCCAACAGGGCGCACACACCCGTCGTAATCCATGTCAGCTACGCACACGTTGGAGAGGCACACGTCCATGCACCACTCGGATAGGCACGTGCGACATTGCAATACAGGTTGAACGCAGGTGACGTCCGCAATGCGGAAGCTCAGCCGGTAAGTGATCCGCAGCACTGCCAAAGGCAGTGCACCCAGGACATGCAGCAGACGTGCAAGGTATAGGTGGACGTGAATGGAGTCGACCATGTGTTCGGGATGCCCTGCCATTGCGTCAGTGGCTCTGCTTGTAGCTGCACTGGCTTGCCGTGTGCCAGTCTTGTGGATGAAATGGCACAGCTTGGTGCAATGAGCCGGGTCTGTGTGCAATGGGTGCAGGGCAGGGGTGTGGTGGGAGTATGTGTGAAGGCCATTTCACGCACGCTAACTACGACGAAGGACTTTTGAGTGCGGGATGTGTACTCGTTCTCAAATCGGGCAGTGCGTAGTGTGGGAGACGGATGCAAATATTATCGTATCTGTCAGGGGGGGCTGGCCACTTGCAAGTTCCTTCTCGGAACAGCAGATGTGTTAGCGCAAGATAGCTCAGACAAAGAACCTTTCATCCCTACAGTAACTTTTCCAGCTGCATTCATACAGGATGTGTACAAAGGCCGGTTGTGGGTGTTGTGGGATGTCTGCGACCCTGGTCATCATGGATGAGATGCCCAGCACGTGGCACATGGGCGGGTTCACTGTGTGTTACGTTGCCAAACAGCTGCTCCTCCCTCCCACGAGCCCCCACACTTTTGTGCGCTGCGCTGTTGTATCCCGTGCACTCCTACGGCACACCATTGTAATGCCTATTCGCGCATGTCCTGTGGCATTCCAATCACACCGTGACACTGCCGTTTGGAGGTGGTGCATGCCACTTTACAACATCGACTGCTGCGGCCCTTGTGGCTGCCACACCAGAACACAGAGACATACTTACTGCACTTCTTGCACACGGACATGTCCGAGACACCCCGTTCCCCTTGCCGGATAGGCACACCCCTGCACTGACCTGTGTACGCCGGACCAGCACACGCCGCTTGTGCATGCAGGAGGATGCGTGCGTAGCTACATGTCCAGGCTCACTGCCAACGCTGAGGTGACATGGTAACGTCCGCTGAAGACAGCACACTGTGATGTTGGAGGGCCCGTGCCGATCATGCTAACACAATGACCACACGGACACACTTGCTCAGATGCGGGTTCGGGGGCGTTGGCGGTCCTGGGGTTGTTGCGATCAGTGTTGTGGCCCTCATGGGTATCCGTGTATCATGCTCATTGACTCTATGGCACCTGTGGGTGTTCCGGTGTGGCTCTTGGCTGTGTTCCCTTTCATGCTGCAGGTAGTCGTCCTGCTTAACACCAGCAGAAAGCAGGTGTAAAATCCCTGGTGCTAACGCGGCTTATCGCCGGTATTTGTTTCGCATCGCAGTTTTTGCCTTTCGTTGTGAAAGTTGTGATGTGGTTTTTCGTGTACAGAAAAATAAACGAACTGGGCAGTGTATCCCGTCAAGATTCAGCACCTGACCCACTATTCCCAATCAATATAAATACAATGAGATTTCTTCATTGATTTTGTGTGTACACTGTAAATGCACTCACTACCACAGTGCAATTCAATACAGGATTTTAGTATTTAGAATAAATCGCAAAGGTGCACCTCGTGTGTTTTTGCACGGGAACGCCTACTCTGCATCTCATTATCAGCACTTTAATGCAACTAAAGTTGAGATAAATCTAACACACTATTCAGAAGCTGGTGCAAACTGCAGACATCACCAGTATTCCCGCGATAACTGCCCCAAAATTTAACACCATGGTGGACACCACTAAATAACAGTAATAAGAACGAGAAAGAGTCACACAGCACTTAAGTAACTACCAAAAACTTTATTGAATTTTTTTTTTTTCAAAACTTTATTTTTCCGTACATATAGAGGATAAACTAAATTTAACAAACTGAACACAAAACAACAAGGCCGAAGACTCCTGTCGGGTCCATTAATGTCGACGACACAGCCTGGAAAATAAAGCACAAAATAAGGACGTGTGTAATGCGCATATCAAAGGAGTGAGACACAGAGAAAGAGAGAAGGAAAAAAAAGCCTGAGAGAAAAAGAGAGGGAAGGAAAGAAAGGGAGTGAGAAAGGGAGAAGGGAGAGAGAGTGAGAGAGATAGATGGAAAGGAAGGAAGAGAGTGAGAGAGGGAGTGAAGAGAGGGAAGTGAGAGAGAGAGAGAGAGAGAGAGACACTGCCGCCCCTGCGCATCCATGACCAAATAATTACCTGCTGCCACCGGAGTGTCTACCAGTGGGCACTCCACGTGCCCATGAAAGCTCCAGGGCCTGGTCCCGCCACCATGGCTTGGTGGACATTATGTGGACCCGCTCCGCGGCCCAGCAGATCCCACACATGTCGCTGAGTCCTGAGTCATCAATGACGGAGACCACATCAGCTTTTGGTGCCGCTAACCCTGTGCAAAGCAAGCCAGCGCCACGTGGTGGTAGGCCGCTGATGGCCATACAACTTAGGGTGCGACTAACCCTGTGCAACTCAAGTCCGCGCCACGTGGTGGTAGGCCCCTGACGGCCACATCAGCTTCGGGTGGCACTAACCCTGTGCAACTCAAGTCCGCACCACGTGGTGGTAGGCCCCTGACGGCCACATCAGCTTCAGGTGGCACTAACCCTGTGCAACTCAAGTCCGCGCCACGTGGTGGTAGGCCCCTGACGGCCACATCATCTTCAGGTGGCACTAACCCTGTGCAACTCAAGTCCGCGCCACGTGGTAGTAGGCCCCTGGCGGCCATACAGCTCAGGGTGCGACTAACCCTCTGCGCAAGTTTTCATGGACTCTTTATGATTGAGATCCGTGGAGCGTCCGCCATCCAGTCACCACTGGCAATAAAGGATGTGACGTTGTCGATCCATTATATTTGTGTGGTCACATAGCCTGTGACGCATGTGCCAGATGGGTGTGGTGTGTGTGCAAACCTGCCCTCAGGGAGTGGCCGTGACATGTTGACAACTAGACCACTGACCTGCACACCAACAGCGAGTATGCCTGCGACAGGTAGCTATGTGGGGGTGTGAAAACGTGTTTTCTCAATGGATTTTCCATAGGAAACTTTAGACAAGGCTACAGGTCAAACTGCTGAACGGAATTACGCCAAATTTGGTAGGGAGAAAGGTCTTGGTCCAGAAAGCGCGCTTTCTTGCATCGAGTGGAAATATAAAAGAAAGGTCCCGGGGGCAATTTAATATACCGGAGCTCTGTCTGTGCGAGATAACCCTTTCACGCTCCCTCTGCCCAACATCACCACTTCGCAGCTATGCCGTTAGAAGCCAGTCCGTCGGCTCGCAGCTGTCTACCTTTGCGAGCTAGTACGCTGCTGTGCCTGTACCTCTGCGAGCTACTACGCTGCTGTTCCTTTGGGAGCGGACGGCTCATAGTACTGCGTCTGTGAGTCGAGCGGACGGGCCGCAGTTGTCCCTCTGCGAGCCTGGGTGCGAACTGTTCATAAGTCACACTACATAAGCATTGAAAAGCCATTTTGTGATTCAGTCCGTCAGCTGGCATCTGTCCGAGGCATTTCTGAAAACATACCGGAGTTCTTTCTGTGAGAGATACCCCTTTCACGCTGCCTCTCCCCACATCAGCAGGTAATGCACCCTCTTCCCACATTAGCAACATACCCCCAACAACCTTCTTGGGCCCGGAATTGTCCGTGTGCGGTTGGACAAACAAGAATCTTAGTCATGTATAGATTTACATATAAAACATTTTATTTGAACAAAACAACAGCAAATAAAACTGAAGGGAGTCTGGTGCTGTGGTCGCTGCCACGAAGTTGGGGTCACTGCAATTCAGGGCTCAGGACACTGTTCCACGTGTCGCCGGCTTGTGTTGAACAGGGTTAGTGGCACCACATGTTGCGGCTTGTGTTGAACAGGGTTAGTGGCACCACGTGTCCAAAATTCGAATTGCGAGCTCTGCTGCCCGCAGTGTAGACTGCTAATGAGTGTTCGTTTGCACTTGAAGATGAATTTGGTGATTGTACTAAAGCTATAACTGATATAAAAAAGTTCTTGAAGCAAGGATACTAAAAGGATATTATGTAGGTTTTAGGCCTGTGATAGTTACTTGCCTACTGGACTCTGTAATTAATGAATCAAGACTTAATTTTAATTGTGAGCCCTGATGACCGCAGTGTAGGCCAGAGGTAGCGGTCAGCAAGGGCCCATAGCCACGTGGCGTTGAGTTGAGGTGCACAGTTAGTGGCACCAGAAGCATTGAGAATGTATGAGGCTGTGATGCTGCTTGGTGCGGACAGGCCGCACTGGGAGCAACGTCTCTTGCCAACTGGACTGCGTCATCTGCAATCGCGACTGTATCTGAATTGTGAGCCCTGCTGACCGAAGTGTAGGCCAGAGGTAGCGGTGAGCAAGGGCCCACAGCCACGTGCATAGGTTGGTGGCCCCACCGGCCTGCGTAGTTCAGGTTCAGTGGCACCACGTGTCGCCGGCCTTCCATATGCAAATACGCCTCACTAATCGAAGGGAGTCTGGTGCTGTGGTCGCTGCCACGAAGTTGGGGTCACTGCCATTCAGGAGTCAGGACACAGTTCCACATGTGGGATCGGCTTGTGTTGAACAGGGTTAGTGGCACCACGTGTTGTGCCTTATGTTGTACAGGGTTAGTGGCACCACCTGTAGCCGGCCTTGCATATGGAAATATGCCTCACTGATCGAAGGGAGTCTGGTGCTGTGGTCGCTGCCACGGACTTGGGGTCACTGCCATTCAGGACTCAGGACACAGTTCCACATGTTGGATCGGCTTGTGTTGAACAGGGTTAGTGGCACCACGTGTCACCGGCTTGTGTTGAACAGGGTTAGTGGCACCACGTGTCGCGGCTTGTGTTGAACAGGGTTAGTGGCACCACGTGTCCAAAATTCGAATTGCGAGCTCTGCTGCCCGCAGTGTAGACTGCTAATGAGTGTTCGTTTGCACTTGAAGATGAATTTGGTGATTGTACTAAAGCTATAACTGATATAAAAAAGTTCTTGAAGCAAGGATACTAAAAGGATATTATGTAGGTTTTAGGCCTGTGATAGTTACTTGCCTACTGGACTCTGTAATTAATGAATCAAGACTTAATTTTAATTGTGAGCCCTGATGACCGCAGTGTAGGCCAGAGGTAGCGGTCTGCAAGGGCCCATAGCCACGTGGCGTTGAGTTGAGGTGCACAGTTAGTGGCACCAGAAGCATTGAGAATGTATGAGCCTGTGATGCTGCTTGGTGCGGACAGGTCGCACTGGGAGCAACGTCTCTTGCCTACTGGACTGCGTCATCTGCAATCGCGACTGTATCTGAATTGTGAGCCCTGCTGACCGCAGTGTAGGCCAGAGGTAGCGGTGAGCAAGGGCCCACAGCCACGTGCATAGGTTGGTGGCCCCACCGGCCTGCGTAGTTCAGGTTCAGTGGCACCACGTGTCGCCGGCCTTCCATATGCAAATACGCCTCACTAATCGAAGGGAGTCTGGTGCTGTGGTCGCTGCCACGAAGTTGGGGTAACTGCCATTCAGGATTGAGGACACAGTTCCACATGTGGGATCGGCTTGTGTTGAACAGGGTTAGTGGCACCACGTGTCGCGCCTTGTGTTGTACAAGGTTAGTGGCACCACCTGTAGCCGGCCTTGCATATGGAAATATGCCTCACTGATCGAAGGGAGTCTGGTGCTGTGGTCGCTGCCACAGACTTGGGGTCACTGCCATTCAGGACTCAGGACACAGTTCCACGTGTGGGATCGGCTTGTGTTGAACAGGGTTAGTGGCACCACGTGTCGCGGCTTGTGTTGAACAGGGTTAGTGGCACCACGTGTCGCGGCTTGTGTTGAACAGGGTTAGTGGCACCACGTGTCCAAAATTCGAATTGCGAGCTCTGCTGCCCGCAGTGTAGACTGCTAATGAGTGTTCGTTTGCACTTGAAGATGAATTTGGTGATTGTACTAAAGCTATAACTGATATAAAAAAAGTTCTTGAAGCAAGGATACTAAAAGGATATTATGTAGGTTTTAGGCCTGTGATAGTTACTTGCCTACTGGACTCTGTAATTAATGAATCAAGACTTAATTTTAATTGTGAGCCCTGATGACCGCAGTGTAGGCCAGAGGTAGCGGTCAGCAAGGGCCCACAGCCACGTGAGGTTGACTTGAGCTGCACAGATTGGGAGCATACAGTCTTCTTAACCGATTATACTCTCTTACACAATTTGCATCGGCACTAATCTTGAATTGTTAGCCCTGCTAACCGCATTGTAGGCTGGAGGCAGCGGTCATCAAGGGCCCACAGCCACGTGGCGTTGACTTGAGCTGCACAGAGTTAGTGGTACTTGAAGCACTTAGCGTGTGCGCAGTCAGCGATGATGCGTGGTCCGGGCTGGCCGCACTGGTAGCAATGTCTGTTGCCTACTGGACTGCGTCATCTGCAATCGCGAGTCGCTCTGAATTGTGAGCCCTACTCACCGCAGTGGAGGCAGGAGGCAGCGGTGAGGAAGGGCCCACAGGCACGTGTTGTTGACTTGAGCAATGTCTCTTACCTACTGGACTGCGTCATCTGCAATCTCAACTCCATCTGAATTGTGAGCCCTACTGACCGCAGTGTAGGCCGGAGGCAGCGGTCAGGAAGGACCCACAGCCATGTGTTGTTGACTTGAGCAATGTCTCTTGCCTACTGGACTGCGTCATCTGCAATCGCGACTCGATCTGAATTGTGAGCCTTGCTGTCCGCAGTGTATATCGAAGGCAGTAGTTTGTACAGACATAAGTCCGCGGTGCTGTGCCGCTGGGGGCATGTGTGGCGGAAGCCAGCGATCGGCTGAGGAGGCTGGCGGTCATGTTGGCGGCCTCGTGGCAGGGTGAGGGGCGCCGCCCTGGCAGAAACTTTGGCCTTCACACAAGTGAACCACGCCCAGAGCTCTGGCCTATTTATTCACACTCCTACGCTGAAGTGACGTACGTCGGACCAGCCCACTCCGGTTACGCTTATGCTTACAGGGGGGGACGACACAGCTACATGACTGAGATCTTCCCTAGTGTTTGACGTAACATGGTTGGGTCCGCTGTCCACAACACTACAAGCAAAAGTAGTATGTGTGCACATGGAGAGGTGTGTGTTCTGCATACTGAGATGTGTCCAGCACATCACTGCTACACTTTGCAATGTGTGCATTGTTAAACATGGGTGAATTGCTTCCTTCACATATAGTTTGTTCACACCTGTCCCAATATTCAGCTATTGTGTGGCTGAGGGGTCATGCCGTTTTCGGAAAGTTCGCTGTCTTGTTCTGCGCTGCCTCGGTGGTAGAGGAGGGGGGGCCTAGGGGTGGTGGTGGGTGTTGTGGCGTTCTTGGGTGTCGGAGCTGCTTGATCAGTAGGTCTATGACATGTGTTGGTCTTCAGATGTGGCTCTGGGCTGGGCTCCCTTTCATACTGTATGTAGTTGTTTAATATTTAAAAAACAAGAAGACATTATATAGTTTAAATAACAAATAAAAAAAATTACAGTAGGGAGAGGGGTGGTACGGGGGGAGGTCCTGAGGGTTGTGGCAGTGGGTGTTGTGTCCTTCTTGGGTGTGGGAAAAAACTATAGGTTAAATGAACATTATAATTAGAAGTTAGCATTAAAAAAACATTGAAATTCACTGAAAAACCATAGGTTTCAGGGACGTTATAGATAGAAATTAGTATTTAAAAAACTTTTGAAATTCACTGAAAAAACCATAGGTTTCAGGCACGTTATAGTTAGAAATTGGCATTTAAAAAAGCCTTTGAAATTCACTGAAAAAACCATAGGTTTCAGGCACGTTATAGTTAGAAATTAGCATTTAAAAAACCTTTGAAATTCACTGAAAAAACCATAGGTTTGAGACACGTTATAGTTAGAAATTAGCATTTAAAAAACCTTTGAAATTCACTGAAAAAACCATAGGTTTCAGGCACGTTATAGTTAGAAATTAGCATTTAAAAAACCTTAGAAATTCACTGAAAAAACCATAGGTTTCAGGGACGTTATAGTTAGTTGGACATTTCACTCATACAAAACCATAGAAATTCCACCGTTATAGTTAGTTCAGCTAACTATAACTCGCGCCCCACAATGCACTGCTGATGACGTCACATATTACATCATTCATGACATGGTCAGTGACATCACTGATGACATCTCAAATGACATCACTGATAACATCACTGATGACATCATCCATGTGACAATCTGATGCACCTCCTCACACACTAATATAACCTTTGATACACTCACTGTAAAATACAGACTACCATTTTCGATAGCATTGACACACTAATACCAGTTACTACATACCCACTCAGTGATTCCTAGGTCTACACACACATCTACCCATTCACCCATACAATCAGTCATACATGCAGTCACTGATCAATAGAACACTATCAAATGCACTCATACACCTATATAGACATTGACACACCAGCACTCATCCTAGTCAGTTATGTACTCATCCTAGTCACTCATGCAAAGAATCAATCACAGTTCCATTTACTCACCTACAGAGTTATACACACACCACCTCATTTATTCATACAGATAGTAACGCATACTTAGTCTCTTATATAATCACTAATACAAGTATACACTCATACATACAGCCACTCTCACAATCACTGACTCTCACGTATAGTCATTTCTATACACCAACTCTCACATACACTGCCTTTTATATATGTACTTAGCTGCACATGTGGACTGAGACATCAATTCACTCACCAAGACGCCCATACACACACTTTACCCACCCATACAACTGTTTCCACATGCACTCTTAAACTCATACACCCTGTCAATCAACCACTCACACATCTATGCACAGAGTCACACACCCCCACCCAACCACACACACATTCAGTCTCCTATACAAATACGCAGGCAACTAATCAATACCCCATATACACATTCATGTAGCTACTGACCAACCAATGCAGCAGCTTACACAACAACAGACAGAGTGATACAGACATTCACACACTTTAGACACTAACCCATGTATTCAGTAAGATACATTTAATCATTCACTTAAACAGTCAGTCACACACCTACTAAATCCTCCATCCAGACACTTATACATCCATTCATTCTTCAATACAGCTTGGTATATATATAATACATATTTAAATTTTAAAGAAAACCACATTCACTGGGTGATGTCATCAGTGATGTCATTTGAGATGTCATCAGTGATGTCATCAGTGATGTCACTGACCATGTCATGAATGATGTAATATGTGACGTCATCAGCAGTGCATTGCGGGGCGCGAGTTATAGTTAGCTGAACTAACTATAACGGTGGGATTTATATGGTTTTGTATGAGTGAAATGTCCAACTAACTATAACGTCCCTGAAACCTATGGTTTTTCAGTGAATTTCTAAGGTTTTTTAAATGCTAATTTCTAACTATAACGTGCCTGAAACCTATGGTTTTTTCAGTGAATTTCAAAGGTTTTTAAATGCTAATTTCTAACTATAATGTGCCTGAAACCTATGTTTTTCAGTGAATATATATATATATATTATCTACTGGCGGTCGCCAGTAGATAGTTATAGTTAGGACCTATTTTCCATAGGAAATCCGCGACATTCTATTTGAAATAACTCTTGCGTCGGTTGACGAATCTTCGCGAAATTTTCAAACTTTATGGCCCGCTCCGGTCCGCTCCTACCCTGAAAGTCTCAGGGTGATTCGTCAACGGGGGCCGAGAAAAAGGGGGTCCCAAAACGTGTTTTCCCCATTCATTTTCCCATAGGAAACTTTAGACACGGCTACAGCCCGAACTGCTGAACGGAATTACACCAAATTTTGCAAAAGGTAGTTCTTGGTTCAGAAAGAACCCTTTTTGTTAAATGGTGTAAATCCGTTCAGTAGTTCCTGAGAAAATCAAAAGTTAAGTCACATATATATCTATGGCCGAGTAGGGTCCGCGTACCCTCCCGACCACGAGCTGCATGCTAATTGGCTGTCAAGTGGCTGTCAACACTCCAAATCAGGAAGTGTTGGCAGCCATTTTATCCTCGGTAGAACCGAGGGACAGAAACAAGTGCGCAAAGCGCAAAAGGGGGCAGGGTAGAAACACCCTGACCCCTAGGTCTGCTCAGGGGGTCCCACAAGGACCCCCTGGGCAGAAAAAGCATTTTTTTTTTTTAAATTGGCAGGATGCGCTCAGGGTGCGCGGATCCTGCCGATTAGAAACAAAACCCAGAAGAAACAAGTGCGCAAAACGCACAAAGGGGGCAGGGTAGAAACACCCTGACCCCCTAGGTCTGCTCAGGGGGTCTCACAAGGACCCCCTGGGCAGAAAAAAGCATTTTTTTTTTTAAATCGGCGGGATGCGCTCAGGGTGCGCGAATCCCGCCGTAAAAAAAAAATCAAAGCGCGGTCTCCCGTTATTTTGGGGTTATTTTGCCCCCGGGTGGCCCAAGTCCCGGGGGCATGCGGGGGTGGGTTTATAGTTAATGGGGGGGCCTCTAAGGCCCCAAGCCCGAGGACCGCCACCCCCGGGGCTTTCTAATAAAAATGTTGCGGGAGGGCACTCAGCCCTCCCGCAGCCCGAGGACCACCACCTCCCGGGGCTTCTTTTTTTAAAAAAATAACAGTTCCTGTGTGGGGGGGCTCGAGCCCCCACACGCCCGAGACCGCCACCTCCCCAGGGCACTAATAATGTAAATGCGGGGGTCCGTAACGGACCCCGAGCCGCGAGGATCACCATCTCCCGGGGCTTTAAAGACATGGGAGGGGGCCGCGCGGCCCCCTCCTGGAGCCATTGATGGCCCTGGGGACCGCCACCCCCAGGGCTGGCTCCTGCAGTGTCCCGGGTGCCTACCCCGGGACACTGTAGTTTGTAATGGCAGGACGGGAGCCTCGCGGCTCCCGTCCTGCCATTACAAACTGCTTTGCTTCATTGAAGCGAGAGCAGGAAACCTGCTCTCGCTTCAATGAAGCAAAGCAGATGCTTTCCACATGGGGAGCTGCATGTCAGCAGCTCCCCATGTGGAAAAGCAATGCCGGGACGGTGGGGGATTGGGGACCCCCACGGTCTCCAACGGAGAGGAGCCAGCCCGGGGGATGGGGCAAAAGGAGGCCTGAGGAGGGGGCCACGCAGCCCCCTCCTTAAAAAAATAATAAAAAGAGTGGCCATGCCCCGGGGATGGGGTCCCCGGGGCCGGAATCGGCCATGGGAGGGAGCCACGCGGCCCCCTTCCCTTTTTTAAAGAAAAAATGAAAAAAAGGGGTAAGGCCCTGGGGGATGGGGTCCCCAGGGCCCAAAAGGAAAAAGGAAGGGGGCCACACAGCCCCCTTCGAGAAAAAACCAAAAAAAAACAAAAAAACGATCGTGCCGCAGACCCCGCCCCTTCCTTTACCACTCTGCAAACGCGCCCCTGGCGCGTTTGCAGAGAGAACAATTCCCCTTGAATACTGGGGGTCCCTGGGGGCCAACTAGCCCACCAGGAACCTCCAGTATGCGCCAGGGGGCTGCATTGCAGAGAGGTGTACAGAGGCCACGCCCCTTTTTACACCTCTCTGCAACGCAGCTCTGTGGCGCTTACTGGAGGTACCTGGTGGGATAGTTGGACCCCAGGGACCCTCAGGATTCTAGGGGACTTAATCCCCCAACTTAAAACGCGCCACAGGGCGCGTTTGCACAGTGGTGAAGGGAGGGGGCAGGGCTTCAGGGGACATGTGTGCAAACAGGCCCCATGGCGCGTTTTAAGATGGGGAATTAAATCCCCTTCAA
Organism: Calotriton arnoldi; assembly: GCA_963921515.1. Lineage (NCBI taxonomy): Eukaryota > Metazoa > Chordata > Amphibia > Caudata > Salamandridae > Calotriton > Calotriton arnoldi. Next base: position 173,693 of record CAWUFW010007505.1, on the reverse strand, counting down.
TCCTGAGGGTCCCTGGGGGCCAACTAGCCCACCAGGTACCTCCAGTAAGCGCCACGGAGCTGCGTTGCAGAGTGTTGTAAAAGGGGCGTGGCCTCTGACACCTCTCTGCAACGCAGCTCTCTGGCGCATACTGGAGGTATCTGGTGGGCCAGTTGGCCCCTAGGGACCCTCGGGATGAGGAGGAATTAATTCTCCAACTTAAAATGCGCCACAGTGCGTGTTTGCAGACATGTCACCTCAGGCCCCACCCCCTTCCTTCACCATTGTGCAAATATTCCTCTAAAATCATCCGAACTACGAATTCCGATTTACTCACCTGTTATCAGGAGAGACGTCAGTGCTGCATCTTTGAGCCCAGTACTGATCCTGAAAAGTAATTTTAACCGTACTTACCAGTAACTTGAATTTCCTTCCATAGGCTAACATTGACTGGTTTCACTTGGAAATTCTTCTAAGTGTGGAGTTTTGGAACTTTATAATATTCCTCTAAATCAGCCGAAATACGAATTCCGATTTACTCACCTGTTATCAGGAGAGACCTCAGTGCTGCATCTTTCAGCCCAGTACTGATCCTGAAAAGTAATTTTAACCGTACTTACCAGTAACTTGAATTTCCTTCCATAGGATATCATTGCCTGCTTTTTGCTGAAAAAGTTTCTAAGTGTCGATTTTGAAACATACAAATATTCCTCTAAAATCAGCCGAAATACGAATTCCGATTTACTCACCTGTTATCAGGAGAGACCTCAGTGCTGCATCTTTCAGCCCAGTACTGATCCTGAAAAGTAATTCTAACCATACTTACCAGTAACTTGAATTTCCTTCCATAGGCTAACATTGACTGGTTTCACTTGGAAATTCTTCTAAAGTGTGCAGTTTTGGAACTTTATAATATTCCTCTAAAATCAGCCGAAATACGGATTCCGATTTACTCACCTGTTATCATGAGAGACCTCAGTGCTGCATCTTTCAGCCCAGTACTGATCCTGAAAAGTAATTTTAACCGTACTTACCAGCAACTTGAATTTCCTTCCATAGGCTAACATTGACTGGTTTCACTTGGAAATTCTTCTAAGTGTGGAGTTTTGGAACTTTATAATATTCCTCTAAAATCAACCGAACTACGAATTCCGATTTACTCACCTGTTATCAGGAGAGAACCCAGTGCTGCATCTTTTAGCCCAGCACTGACCCTGAAAAATAATTCTAACCGTACTTACCAGTAACTTATATTTCCTTCCATAGGAATCCATTGTCTGGTTTTCAGCAGAAAAGTTTCAAAGTGTCGATTTTCACAAACTACAAATATTCCTTAAAAATCGCCTGTATGACTTAAACGCATTCTTTCAACTGTTTACAGGAGATGCACCAGTGCTGGATCCAGGATCCAACACTGAGTAAGAAAAAAGTAACGATAACACTACTTACCTGCTAAGTGAATTTCCTCCCATAGGATAACATTGGTGATTCTATGTGAAAAAGTTTCTAAGTGTCAACTTTTAAAATACAATAATATTCCTTAAAAATCACTACTGTAACCAAAACGCTTTTACTCAACTGTTTACAGGAGATGTCCCAGGACTGAATGTAGGATCCAGTCCTGTGGTTAGAAAAAGTAATCCATAAAGTAACTAATTGCATTTAACTAGAAATTCACATTGAGCTCAATGTTGCATTGTGTTTGAAATTGTGTTGCCCATTGCAACAACTGTAACTACTGTACTTAAAACTCTATTGCCTATTTGCAAAGTATTTAAACTAAAGTAATTCATTCTGAGAAAGTATATTTTGTAATGTAATGTATAATGTAATTACAATGTAATTTAATAAATAAAATATCTAAAAATAAATAGTTTTAAAAAATGTAGTAAATCAGTATCAAAAAAATAAATATAACAATTAATACATTTAAAAATTGTCATTTACAAAACCTTTGAAATTCACTGAAAAAACCATAGGTTTTAGGGACGTTATAGTTAGAAATTAGCATTTAAAAAACCTTTGAAATTCACTGAAAAAACCATAGGTTTCAGGCACGTTATAGTTAGAAATTAGCATTTAAAAAACCTTTGAAATTCACTGAAAAAACCATAGGTTTTAGGGACAGTTATAGTTAGTTGGACATTTCACTCGTACAAAACCCGTGAAATTCCCCGTTATAGTTAGTTCAGCTAACTATAACTCGCGCCCCATAATGCACTGCTGATGACGTCACATATTACATCACTCATGACATGGTCAGTGACATCACTGATGACATCACTGATGACATCTCAAATGACATCACTGATGACATCACTGATGACATCATCCACGTGATAATCTGATGCACCTCCTCACACCCTAATATAACCTTTGATACACCCACTCTAAATTACAGACTGCCATTCACAAAACCATAGACACTCCAACACCAATAACTACATACCCACTCACTGATTCTTAGGTCTACACACACACATCCACTCACTCACCCGTACAGTCACTCATACTTATGGTCACTCAGTACAGGACTATCATATGCACTCTTACTCCTATATAGACACTCAAACACCGCCACACATCCATAGAGGTACTCACACACCTAGTCAGTCATGCAAATAATTAAACACACTGCCATTTACTCACCTATACAGTTATACACACACCAGCTCACTTAATCATACAAATACTAGCACATTGTTACGCTCTTATACAATCACTGATACAAGCACACACTCATCCATACAGCCAGTATCACAATCACTCACTCTCGCTTATAGCAATTTATATACTCCAACACACATGTACCACTGGGACATACATTCACTCACTAACACACTCTTACACACACTTACCCACCCATACAGTCTATCACAGATGCACTCTTGAAACCATCCACCCAGTGAATCACCCACTCACACATCTATGCACAGAGTCGCACACACCCCTCCCACACAAACACTCAGGCACCCATACAGATACTCAGACAACCATTCAATAACTCATATAGACACTCATGTAGCTATTCACAAACACATGCAGCCACTTACACAGCAACAGACAGACGGATACAGACATTCACCCAGTTTAGTCACTAACCCATGCATTCAGTAAGATACGTTAAATCACTCACTCATAGAGTCAGTCACGCACCTACTAAATCATCCATACAGACACTTATACACCCACTCATTCTTCAATACGTCTTTTCCTATATATATCAAAAATATTTAAACTTTACAGAAACACAGTCACTGCATGATGTCATCAGTGATGTCATTTGAGATGTCATCAGTGATGTCATCAGTGATGTCACTGACCATGTCATGAGTGATGTAATATGTGACGTCATCAGCAGTGCATTGCGGGGCGCGAGTTATAGTTAGCTGAACTAACTATAACGGGGAATTTCACGGGTTTTGTACGAGTGAAATGTCCAACTAACTATAACTGTCCCTAAAACCTATGGTTTTTTCAGTGAATATATATATATATACATATATATACACATATTTTGCAAATGGATTCTAAGGCTTTTGAAAAAAACAATTGGGAAGTCATGTATTACCAGCGTCTACTGAAGGGCAAGGATGGTTATTGCATTAACTAGTGTAACTAGTAAGGTGAATAAAAAGCTATTGTGCCTGCTACAATCTGAGTAAGATTATTGAAATGTCAAAATATGTATGAGAGAGGTAAGAATCAGTATATGTTCTGACCGCATAATTTTTTCTTACTCTATTGGTTTCACATGATAAATAAATATGAGAATGGTGATTATTTATCTTTTCCAAATTCAGGAAACTCCTATGAAATTGAATTGTATGTTGGTAATACCATTAGTGAGGTGACTTGGTGTAATATGATGGTCTCAGAAAGTAATCTCACTAAGGTGAGAACAATTTTTGGTTTCTAAATTCACCAGGAAGGTGATACGTACTTTTCCTTTGCCAATTGGTGACCACCTAATTTGATATTTCAATGTAAAATTATAAATGTTTTCCATAATTATCAAAACCTTTATACATTTTTTATCAACTATGGTTATTTGAGCTAATATCATTAGCAATGCTGTTTTGAGTAGAGAATCATTCAATTAAGTACTTAAAAGCAAATGGATTAGTTAAATGGGGCCGAAGTTGCTCCCCTCTTTTGTATTAATTAGATGTGCTCATATCTCTGATCATGTATAAATATTTGCTAAAAATGTTGTTCTGGTTAGAAAATGTCGTCGTAGGGCACCTTACATATTATAAACACACTTATTTAGCTAAATATTTGTTTTGTTTTAAACTTTTGTGCATGCATTTTAATGTTTGCTATGTACATTTTTGTTTGGATTTTTAGAGTGTTTGATATTTAAAGGCAAAACTTTCAATTGAATATCATCATTAAAATGAATATGGCCCTGATGAAGGAGACTTGTAAATAAAGAAAAAGTCTTGAAATATTGAAATTTTCTGTGAGAGATAGGCATATCATTTACCTGATTTAGTTGTTGAAACTCTGATTAATAAGAAGTTAAAAGATAGTAGATTTTGTGGGTGTATATATACTTAAGTACAGTGTCCATCTCCAGGTTTTTCATATTGTTGTGACTTTGATGGGTATGAGAGGAAATTACATCTCCGTTATTTGAAAAAAAAGTGAATAATGAATTTAAATAGAATATGCAGGTATATGATGTATATAATTATAGTGCAATAAAGCAATCTTTTGATAACTATTTTTGAAATGTGATATTAGTTAATGATTTATTAACGAAATGTCTGTTTTAGCTGCATGCACTTTATGTGTTTTATAGTGACAGTGCCTCAAAACACAGAAGTAAATCCTTTGGAATCATGGATTGATGAAATTTACAGATTATATTAGGACCTTGCATTACCAGGATCACTGTATGCATTCTAGATTAGTGGAACAATAAGGCCAAACAAAAAGTTCAGGACTCCAGTTTCTCATGCACCTGGACACTCAAGCAGGGGCACATGTACATTGGCCATGCAGATGGAATTCCTGTCCCAATAAAGAGCGTGTGCTCCAAGTGCAGAATTTCAGGGAAGCATTAATTGTGCTTAGCCATGTTTGTGTCACAAGAAGGTCTGAAGTTGGCACATATCTCCTCTATATGGTGATTGAGTATAACATTTCTGAATTGTATAATTCCTCCTTATGTTCTTAAGGTTTATTGAAGCGTTGACTAAAAAAGTATTTTCTCAGGGTAAGTACAGGGTTGTATTCGATGGGTGAGAGGCATGCAGGATGGGGAAACAACCATGTTTGTATTATTTTCTGGCATTCCTAAAAGATTAGAGTCTCCCTTTTCAAGCTGGTTGTGGTGTTCCGAGCTTGGTGACTTGTACGTAAAAGGTTTTCCCACCCATTTGAGATTTTCGATAAAAATGGATAATAAGTAGAGGATCATCCGAGAAGTTCCTTTTCCGATGATAGGCATAATAATGGTAATCTTCTTTAGCATTAACCTGCCCTTGCAAAGGGGAGTAGGGCTCTCTAAAGGAATGTCTTTAGGTTTGCATTCTTACCTCATTGGACTCATTTCCCAGGACCCCCACCTCTGTAATTAGGGGAATAGTTAAACCTATTCCTACAGATTACTGTGAACAAATAGGAGAGAAATGCGTTCACTCATCTCAACCACACACAGTAACTCAACTTTAATGTCAAAGACATATAAACATGAAAAATTCACATACACACCTATTATGCAGTGCTAATCACTTGAGAAACAATGTATGAGTTGAGTTGTTTCTGTGGATGCCAACTACCAAAACTATTGGGCAGCTTTTTCAAGATCCAGTGCTACGCCAAACCTGCCACAAAACCAAATTCACTGTGCCCGATACCCCAACCAATCATCACATATTCCCAAAGACCATATGCCAGTCAATGTACCCCTAATCTTCGAGGGACATAAGGTGGCAAATGAGTGACAGACATGCAGGCTACTTCTAATTGAAAAGAGCAGCTTGAAAAGTGTGTTTTTATAATTACCACTACATTGAAAACTAATCACATTAAAACATATTTAAAATAAGCAATTTTCCTGATCAAACATAGTAACATACATTTTTGCTACCAGGAGCACATCAATTTACTAAGGATAGAAAAATCAGGTCAAAATTGAGAGCTCCATAAAATAATTTCCATTGTAAACCCTGTAAGGTTGGGCTCATTCTTTTGCAGTATGAGTAGTATACAGTGATAACTAAACGGCTATTTGAGTGTAACAATTTAAACTGTTTTACATGTTTTATCATTTTTTTCTGGAGATGCTTATCATAACAGAACAATAACAATTGTAAAACAGATGACCAGTGTGGTAGTTAATTTAGAATGTAATGGTAATTATATAAACCGTAGTATACCAAATGTGTGTTAAATGTTTATGTCTAAATGGGCAGGTCCTTTTACTCCAATGAAGTGACACTAACCCTGGAATCTTTTTGCCTTGATAGCAGGAAGCAGATCTGCTTATCTCAGACCATCTCAAATCAGAATAAAACCCATCTCCAGGCGCTTTTAGGTGTGGCGATGGCAAGCTATCATGTGCGATGTGTACAATGCACAGATAATGGGCTTTCGGTCAACAATCATTGGTTTATTTGTGTCACCTAATTTTCAGCAAATGCTTTGAGATAGTATCAAACACATCTTGGCCCAGACTAGAGGAGCATTTCTCTCACACCATTATGCTATTGACCTAATGGTCTTTAACGTGGAGTCCTGGACAAATTCCGCCAATCATCATATGGTGAAATATTGTTCCCGTTCGAGCAATGCAATGACAATGGGAAGATCGCAAGGCTCCAGCAAGCAAGCTGGTGGGTGCAAGCGAGATTTAGCGTATCCTAGCAAGATTTCCGGTCGCTAGGAAGCCTTCCAGGGCCATTCTCTAACGCAGGCGGTCGTGAGCAGTCAAGTTCAGAGGGCTGCTTCTCGAGTACATTTTATACTCGAGAAGCAGCAAAATCAACTCAAAATTGGGCTTGCGAGTAACTATTCTACCCAAATTGAGGAATCAAGTAAGTTAAAGTACTTTTGGATAAGTTAAGTGTTTGATAGAGGGCATGCACCAATATTTTTTACCTATTACAATTCTTCTTCCATTTTTAAATTTGATTGTGGGTGGCCTGAAGTTGCAGTAGGGGCCTATTTAGCATTATCTTTTAAAAAAAATTCTAAAACAAAAAGTTTGCACAGGTTAAGGAGGGAAGGGGGCCTGGTTTGAAAAATGTGAAAGTACTTTTTCGCCATTTTCTTGGGTGTTGTTTGGGAATTTTGCACTACTATTTTGCTCATTTTACTGTGGTGCCTAGTCTGCTCACACCTTGGACCACGACCAGCCAGCTATTATTACTAGGCATTGGCTATATATAAATATATATATATATATTACTCCCTCCTGGCTCGATTTCGTACGGACCCCTGGCGCTCTTGATCCGGTGCAGGTTTCAAGGCAGAGCCCCGCCGTATTAATTTATCCACATTAATCCTTTCAGATTATATAAACCGCACTCACAAAATGTAACCTTCTCCAATTAATTTATTCTTCACAAAGTATCCAGTTAGAGGAACAACCGACGCGTTTCGTAAACACAGTTTACTTGATCACCGTGATCCAGGGCGGGACATTTAAGGTGCGCAGGTGGTTCTGCTTCGCTGCTGTTCTCCACACGCCAGTGAACAAGGGCAGTAAAATGCCTGAAACGCGTCTGGCTTTGTATTTGTGGTCGGAGTGCCAGGCTGTATGCTTCTGCAATCCTCGGATTAAAAGGTCAACAGCTCGCCGTGTGTGGCTTCTTCAATTGGGGGCAACTCTTCTTTCTGTATCGTAGCGGCCTGCCTTAGCCGCGAGGGAGCCCCACTGCTCATTACGCAGGTCCGCAGCTTCAGGAATCAAAGGTGCTGCAGGAACGACGGGTCCGATCCATGGATGTTGTATTGGCATGGCAGCAGTCCTGGCAAGCTCTGAGCATACCCACTGGGGTAAGACTGAACATTTGTTGGCACGGCGGCACCCACTTGGGTTTGATTATAGCGAACTACATTTACCAGCATTCTTGCGCACACGCCCACAAGGGCGGGACATTTAAGGTGCGCAGGTGGTTCTGCTTCGCTGCTGTTCTCCACACGCCAGTGAACAAGGGCAGTAAAATGCCTGAAACGCGTCTGGCTTTGTATTTGTGGTCGGAGTGCCAGGCTGTATGCTTCTGCAATCCTCGGATTAAAAGGTCAACAGCTCGCCGTGTGTGGCTTCTTCAATTGGGGGCAACTCTTCTTTATAGATATATATATATATATATATATATATATATATATATATATATATATATATATATATATATATATATATATATATATATATATATATATATATATATATATATATATATATATATATATATATATATATATATATATAATCTACTAGCGGTCGCCAGTAGATAGTTATAGTTACAACCTATTATCCATAGGAAATCCGCGACATTCTATTTGAAATAACTCTCTTGCCGGTTGACGTATCTTCGCAAAATTTTCAAACTTTATGGCCCGCTCCGGTCCGCTCCTACCCTGAAAGTCTTGGGGGATTCGTCAAGCGGAGGCCGAGAAAAGGGGGGTCCCAAAACGCGTTTTCCCCATGCAATTTTCCATAGGAAACTTTAGACACGGCTACAGCCCGAACTGCTGAACGGAATTACACCAAATTTGGCAAAGAGGTAGTTCTTGGTTCAGAAAGAACCCTTTTTGTTAAATGGTGTAAATCCGTTCAGTAGTTGCTGAGAAAATCAAAAGTAAAAAGATAGATATATCTATGGCCGAGTAGGGTCCGCGTACCCTCAGCGCACCCTGCGCGCACCGTCCCGATCACGAGCTGCATGTTAATTGGCTGTCAGCTGGCTGTCAACATTCCGATTCAGGAAATGTTGGCAGCCATTTTGTCCCTCGGTAGAACCGAGGGACAGAAACAAGTGCGCAAAGCGCACAAAGGGGGCAGGGTAGAAACACCCTGACCCCTAGGTTTGCTCAGGGGTCCCACAAGGACCCCCTGGGCAAAATTTTTTTTTTAAAAAATCGGCAGGATGCGCTCAGGGTGCGCGAATCCTGCTGGAAAAAAAAAAATCGAAGCGCGGACTCCCGCGCTTCGATTGTATTTTGCCCCCGGGTGGCCCAAGTCCCAGGGGCATGGTGGGGGGGATAATTTAATGTGTGGGGGCCTCAAAGGGCCCCCAAGCCCCGGGGACCGCCACCCCGGGGCTTTTTTAAAATGGTGCGGGAGGGCTCTGAGCCCTCCCGCAGCCCAGGGACCACCACCTCCCCGGGGCTTTTTTTTATAAATTAAAAAACCTGTGTGGGGGGCTCCAGCCCCCACACGCCCGGGACCGCCACCTCCCCGGGGCACTAAACATTTAAATATGGGGGTCCGTTACGGACCCCAGAGCCCCGGGACCACCACCTCCCGGGGCTGTGAACTGAATGGGAGTGGGGCCGCGCGGCCCCCTCCTGGAGCCCTTGATGGCCCTGGGGACCACCACCCCCAGGGCCGGCTCCTGCAGTGTCCCGGGGTGCCTACCCCGGGACACTGTAGTTTGCTATGGCAGGACGGGAGCCTCGCGGCTCCCGTCCTGCCATAGCAAACTGCTTGGATATTGGAAGAGAGAGCAGGAAAACCTGCTCTCTCTTCCAATATCCAAGCACATTGCTTTCCACATGGGGAGCTGCATCTTAGCAGCTCCCATGTGGAAAGCAATGCCGGCTCCCAAGGGACGCGGGGAGCCGGCGGGACTGTGGGGGGATTGGGGACCCCCCACAGTCCCCAACGAGAGGGCCAGCCCGGGGGATGGGGTCCCGGGGGCAAGTAGTGGCTCGGGAGGAGGCCACGCGGCCCCCTCCCCAAAGTTTACAAAAATGGTTTTAAAAAAAAAAAAGGGTATGGCCGGCCCCGGGGATGGGGTCCCCGGGGCCTTAAAATGGCCAGAGGAGGGGCCACGCAGCCCCCTCAAAAGAATAAAAGTAAAAATAGAGGCCATGCCCCGGGGGATGGGGTCCCCGGGGCCAATACAGGCCCAGGGAAGGGGGCCACGCGGCCCCCTTCCCCGTTTTTTTTTAAATTTGTAATTAAAAAAAAGGGGTAAGGCCCTGGGGGATGGGGTCCCCAGGGCCCAAAAACAGAAAAAAGGAAGGGGGCCACACAGCCCCCTTCAGGGGACAAAAAATAAAAAACGATCGGGCCCGCAGGCCCCGCCCCTTCCTTCACCACTCTGCAAACGCGCCCCTGGCGCGTTTGCAGAGGGGGACGAATTCCCTTGAATACTGGGGTCCCTGAGGCCAACTAGCCCACCAGGAACCTCCAGTATGCGCCAGGGGCTGCCTTGCAGAGAGGTGTACAGAGGCCATGCCCCTTTACACCTCTCTGCAACGCAGCTCTGTGGCGCTTTTGGAGGTATATGGTGGGCTAGTTGGACTCCGGGGACCCTCAGGATTCAAGGGGACTTAATTCCCCAACTTAAAACGCGCCACGGGGCGCGTTTGCACAGTGGTGAAGGGAGGGGCGGGGCTTCAGGTGACATGTGTGCAAACAGGCCCCGTGGCGCGTTTTAAGATGGGGAATTAAATCCCTTCAATCCTGAGGGTCCCTGGGGCCAACTAGCCCAACAGGTACATCCAGAAAGCGCCACAGAGCTGCGTTGCAGAGAGGTGTAAAAGGGGTGTGGCCTCTCTACACGTCTCTGCAACGCAGCCCCTGGCGCATATTGGAGGTTCCTGGTGGGCTAGTTGGCCCCAAGGGACCCTCAGGATTCAAGGGGACTTAATCCCCCAACTTAAAACGCGCCACGGGGCGCGTTTGCACAGATGTCACCTCAGGCCCCGCCCCTCCCTTCACCATTGTGCAAATATTCTTCTAAAATCATCCGAAATACAAATTCCTATTTACTCACCTGTTATAAGGAGAGACCTCAGTGCTGCATCTTTCAGCCCAGTACTGGTCCTGAAAAGTAATTTTAACCGTACTTACCAGTAACTTGAATTTCCTTCCATAGGATATCATTGCCTGCTTTTTGTTGATAAAGTTTCTAAGTGTTGATTTTTGAAACATACAAATATTCCTCTAAAATCAGCCGAAATAAGAATTCCGATTTACTCACCTGTTATAAGGAGAGACCTCAGTGCTCTATCTTTCAGCCCAGTACTGGTCCTTAAAAGTAATTTTAACCGTACTTACCAGTAACTTGAATTTCCTTCCATAGGCTAACATTGACTGGTTTCACTTGGAAATTCTTCTAAGTGTGGAGTTTTGGAACTTTAAAATATTCCTCTAAAATCAGCCGAAATACGAATTCCGATTTACTCACCTGTTATCAGGAGAGACCTCAGTGCTGCATCTTTCAGCCCAGTACTAATCCTGAAAAGTAATTTTAACCGTACTTACCAGTAACTTGAATTTCCTTCATAGGCTAACATTGACTGGTTTCACTTGGAAATTCTTCTAAGTGTGGAGTTTTGGAACTTTATAATATTCCTCTAAAATCAACCAAAGTACGAATTCCAATTTACTCACCTGTTATCAGGAGAGAACCCAGTGCTGCATCTTTAGCCCAGCACTGACCCTGAAAAGTAATTTTAACCGTACTTACCAGTAACTTATATTTTCTTCCATAGGAATCCATTGTGTGGTTTTCAGCAGAAAAGTTTCAAAGTGTCGATTTTCACAAACTACAAATATTCCTAAAAATCGCCTGTATGACTTAAACGCATTCTTTCGACTGTTTACAGGAGATGCACCAGTGCTGGATCCAGGATGCAACACTGAGTAAGAAAATGTAACGATAACAGTTTTTACCTTCTAAGTGAATTTCCTTCCATAGGATAACATTGGTGATTCTATGAGAAAAAGTTTCTAAGTGTCAACTTTTAAAGTACAATAATATTCCTTACAAATCACGACTGTAACCAAAACGCTTTTACTCAACTGTTTACAGGAGATGTTCCAGGACTGAATCTAGGATCCAGTCCTGTGGTTAGAAAAGTAATCCATAAAGTAACTAATTGCATTTAACTAGAAATTCACATTGAGCTGAATGTTGCATTGTGTTTGAAAATGTGTTGCCCATTGCAACAACTGTAACTACTGTACTTAAAAGTCTATTGCCTATGTGCAAAGTATTTAAACTAAAGTAATTCATTCTGAGAAAGTATTTTTGTAATGTAATGTATAATGTAATTACAATGTAATTTAAAAAATAAAATATGTAAAAAAAATTGTTTCTGAAAATGTAGTAAATCAGTATGAAAAAAATTTATATAACAATTAATACATTTAAAAATTGTCATTTACAAAACCTTTGAAATTCACTGAAAAAACCGTAGGTTTCAGACATGTTATAGTTACAAATTAGCATTTAAAAAACCTTTGAAATTCACTGAAAAAACCATAGGTTTCAGGGACGTTATAGTTACAAATTAGCATTTAAAAAACCTTTGAAATTCACTGAAAAAACCATAGGTTTTAGGGACAGTTATAGTTAGTTGGATATTGCACTCGTACAAAACCCGTGAAATTCCCCCGTTATAGTTAGTCCAGCTAACTATAACTCGCGCCCATAATGCACTGCTGATGACGTCACATATTACATCACTCATGACATGGTCAGTGACATCACTGATGACATCACTGATGACATCTCAAATGACATCACTGATGACATCATCCACGTGATAATTTCATGCATCTTCTCACACCCTAATATAACCTTTGATACACCCACTCTAAATTACAGACTGCCATTCGCAAAACCATAGACACTCCAACACCAATAACTACATACCCACTCACTGATTCTGAGGGCTACGCACACATCCACTCACTCACCCGTACAGTCACTCATACTTACGGTCACTCAGTACAGGACTATCATATGCACTCATACTCCTATATAGACACTCAAACACCGCCACTCATCCATAGAGGTACTCACACACCTAGTCAGTCATGCAAATAATTTAACACACTACCATTTACTCACCTATACAGTTATACACACACCAGCTCACTTACTCATACAAATACTAGCACATTCTTACGCTCTTATACAATCACTGATACAAGCACACACTCATCCATACAGCCACTATCACAATCACTCACTCTCGCTTATAGCTATTTATATACTCCAACACACATATATACTGCCTTTCACATATGTAGTTACTCACACATGTACCACTGGGACATACATTCACTCACTAACACACTCTTACACACACTTACCCACCCATACAGTCTATCACAGATGCACTCTTGAAAGCATTCACCCAGTGAATCACCCACTCACACATCTATGCACAGAGTTGCACACACCCATACAGATACTCACACAAGCATTAAATAACTCATATAGACACTCATGTAGCTATTCACAAACACATGCAGCCACTTACACAGCAACAGACAGACGGATACAGACATTCACCCAGTTTAGTCACTAACCCATGCATTCAGTAAGATACCTTAAATCACTCACTTATACAGTCAGTCACGCACCTACTAAATCATCCATACAGACACTTACACACCCATTCATTCTTCAATACGTCTTTTCCTATATATATTAAAAATATTTAAACTTTACAGAAACACACAGTCACTGGATGATGTCATCAGTGATATCATCAGTGATGTCATTTGAGATGTCATCAGTGATGTCATCAGTGATGTCACTGACCATGTCATGAGTGATGTAATATGTGATGTCATCAGCAGTGCATTGCGGGCGCGAGTTATAGTTAGCTGGACTAACTATAACGGGGAATTTCACGGGTTTTGTACGAGTGCAATGTCCAACTAACTATAACTGTCCCTAAAACCTATGGTTTTTTCAGTGAATTTCAAAGGTTTTTTAAATGCTAATTTGTAACTATAACGTCCCTGAAACCTATGGTTTTTTCAGTGAATATATATATATATATATATATATACATATATATATATATATATATATATATATATATATATATATATGATAACCACAGTCCTTGTTGCGTCATGTGATCAAGGCCGAGTGAGGCCGAAACGCGTCATGGCGGTTGTGGTGAAGGACGATTAAAGTTTAATTTATGCACGAAGCCTGGGTTCGTCTCCGTTTGTTCCTGAGGAAAAGGAAGTAGTGGTGAACGGTGGAACAGGAATATATATATATATATATATATATATATATATATCCACATATATTAAACAACTGTTGTTTATGAGGTATAGGTTTTGTTTTTAAACATCTATTGATTTAGGGATGACCTTGGATCAAATGCAAAAAGTTTTTTTTTGTGTATTTGACATTTTTTTACAAAGTGTTATTTGGTGAGGGAATTTTTTTGATGCCTTGAGCTGTTTGTGGTTGGTGAATTTTTAAAGTTGACAGATCATTTTCGTTTTTGGCATTGCTGAATTAATGGTAGTATTTTCTTCTCTGTTTATCATGCCTCCTTTCTTTGCTGACCAAGTGGCCATTATTTTTGTGTGGCCAGTGTGCGTGTATGTCCACCATTTTGTCATTGTTTTCCACACCATGTGGCAGGGTGGCCATTTTATTTGGTGTAGTCAGTGTGTTTTTTTGCCATAGGCCTGCATGTGTTCTTTGTTGTCTATGCCTTTGCCCTTGGTGGCCAGGTGGCCAGCGGCCATTTTGGAGTCAGTGTGCTTTGCTTTTGCCTTAGGCCTGCATGTGTTCTTTCTTGTCCATGCTATGCCCTTGGTAGGCTTGTGGCTGGCGGCCATTTTTTTAGTCAGTGTGCTTTGCTTTTGCCATAGGCCTATATGTGTTCTTTGTTGTCCATGTCTTTGCCCTTGGTGGTCGTTTGCCAGTGCGGCCAGTGTGTTCCTTTTGTTCAAATCCATTTTCTAGGGAAAGTGATAGAAGAGGCCTATACCTTTTTGTTTTTTCTCCATTTTCCCCCCTGATGTGAGTTTAATTTGATTGAGGATAACTGCAGTATGTATGTACAGTGTTTTGTATGCATTTTTTCAATTTTCCCTGGGCCTCCTTGCCTCCTATAGGATGTCTCATAGTCCCTAGGGAGACACCAGCAATATTTTTTTTTAGATATTTTATTTTTCCCTGCACCCCCTGCCTGCCATAGACAATAATGTTTTTTAAAGGATTATTCCATTTCCCCCTGCACCCACCACCTGCCATAGGTCATAGGCACACACCAGCAATAATTTTTTTAAAGGATTATGCCATTTTTCCCTGGCCTGCACCCGCCGCCTGCCATAGGCCAAAGGCGCACACTAGCAATATTTTTTTTAATGATTATTCCATTTTCCCCTGGCATGTGCCTGCCATAGGCCATAAGTACACACCAGCAATAATTTTCTTAAAGATGATTCCATTTTCCCCTGGCCTGTACCTGCCACCTACCATAGACCATAGGTGCACACCAGCAACAATTTATTTAAGGATTATTACATTTTCCCACCACACCCCCGGCCTGTCATAGATGTATCATAGGGATTAAAGGCACATAAAGTAAACTTTTCAATCTGTATTTTATTGAACTATTTGTTTGCTTTTAGGTGCACAAGAGACATCATGACACACAGTACAGCCAGACAGAAGGCCGGCAGTGATGCACACCAGCTGAGTCCTGCTTTGCTTCTGTAGCTAAGTGGCAACTGCCAGAGCTAAGATAGAACTTGAATATGGCCCCAAAGAAGGGTGTTCCAGCCAAGTAAGTGGCCAGTGAGGAGGAGAAGAAGAAGGATATTGCTACCAATGGCTTTTTGGCCTCCACCTTTTTCATGAAATGTGGTGTACCTGCTGCAGCTGCACACTCCTCTGGGCAGCAAAAGGCTGGGATCAGCATTCCTGCATCATCAACAGCACCATCCCAACCTAAGGCTAAGCCCCAGCCCATATCTCTCAGCGATGCAGCCACTGCAGTCATGGCGACAAGCAGTGAATTTGAACTGGATTTGTCACTGCCGCAAACTAGTACCCAATCTTTGCAGAAAAATGAACAACAGGAACCAAAGCCAGTAACAGCTCTTCCTGAAGTAGGAGCAGAACACAAGGTTGAGCTTCCTGCTGAGCACGATTTTTCTCTTCAATCATTGGCTTCACAATCTCCAGCAAGAAAAATGAAGGGTACTCCATCATCTTCTCCAAACTCCCCTACTAATGAACAGGGCATGGATTGGACCCCAGCCGAGTCGGTCCCCCGCAGGGAAAAGGAAAGTTCCTGAAAGCCTGCGAATTATGGAAATTATGATAATGATGAGCCAGTGATTGTCAGTATGGAGGGCAGCTTAGAGGACACCAAGCTTACCCCTTCTATTCAACCTTTTCAGAAGGATATGGTTCCACTACCACCACTGCCGGCTTCCATATTTGTAAGACCCCCATCGAGACCTGCACCCACCACAACCACAGTCGACGTATGCCCTACAGAGAGGCAAATGACACAGCCACCTACCTCCAGTTCTTCCGGCATTGGCAGTGGCACACTGAAAAAGTTCTCCTCCCCAGTTTGGGACTTCTTTATGATTAGCAAGCAGGAGGATAACATCGCAATATGTTCCATTTGCCATGCAAGTGTTTGTCGAGCTAAGCCAGGTTCTCACTGTGGAATTGAAGGCCAAGTGTCCCATCTGAGAAAACATTACACAATGCAGTTGGAGGAGCACCTTAAAAAGATAGCTGGTGGTGGTGATGAGAGAGGGGAGAAGCTGAGTGCACAGTGATAGAAGAAGGTGATCATGAGGAAAAAGAGGATGACAACATTACACAAAGCAGCCTTGTCCCCTGTAGTTTGCCAGCATCACCTGAATCAGCAACCTCCAAATGGCACAAGACTCAGATACAGACAACTCTGCCACATACAGTGATTCCCCCAAGAGAAGCACATTGAATCAACCACCTCCTGGTTCTCTCTGAAAGTTGCCTGTGCCAGTGGCACCACAAAAGAAAAAAAATCCAAGCTACTATTTTGGGCATGTTTAGGCAGGAGGGGCCCCACGAAAGCAGCCACCCAATGGCACGCTTGTACAATGGGAAGGGTGCTAAAATGTTTGCACTGGACCTCCTCCCTTATTCTTTTGTGGAAGGAGTAGGATTTTTAGAATATGTGGTGACCATCTGCCCAAAATGGAATGTTCCCAGCCAGACCTATTTTGCCAGAGTTGCTGTTCCAGTCCTACATCATGATCTGCTGCAACTGGTGGGCAAAGCAATGCTGCAAGGTGCTATTCACACTATCCAACTGATTACATGTATACCACTGCACTGGATCTCTTTTGTGGGGCTTAGGCAACAGCCATCTTCAGGTCTCAACACTGAAGAAAGTTTTAAGAGCATGCAGCGGCATGCAACAGTAGTGATGTTCACCATGGAGAAATCCTAAACATCTGCAAACATCTTGGAAAAGTTTAACAGCACAGTGTTTAAATGGCTTTGACCGAGAGGTCTCAGAATTTATTTGTTGCCACAAATAATGGAACTAATATAGTAAAGGCCATGGCAGATGGTAGATATTTCAGGGTCCTGTGTTTGGCGCATTTCATCATCCTGATTGTGCAGGAAATTCTTAAAAAAGAAGACAGAGTCAGTAACATGCTGGCCACATGCCAAAGAATCTGTACTCATTTCAGTCATTCTTTTAAAGCCCAGAACCAGCTGAGGATCATTCAGCATGTTAAAAAAGTACCGGTTAAATCCCTCATACAGAAGGTGCCACCACATTGGAACCGATCTACTACATGTTGCAATATCTGTTTGAGCCTTACAGACCGATGCCTGACAGTGGCCTACAAAGAGGAGGGAATACAAATAGGAAAAGCATGACCATGAGTGGATATAATGAGGGCTAGTCAAATGCCTGGCACAAATGCTACTTCCTTTTGAGGTTTTCACCAGGGAAGTCAGCAAAGAGAATAGTACGATGAGTCAAGCAATCCCGTTATTGCATCTGTTACAGGACCAGATGAAAAAAAGTGTCACAAAAGTTTGCCAGTGTGAACAAAGAAGCATATGAGTTGGTTCAGACCTTAATCCTTCACTTGGCGGTTAATACAAAGCTGCAGAGGGAGATTGTGTCCTCCAAAGAGTATATATATGCAGCACAATACTTGACCCATGGTACAAAAAAATACTTGCCAATTTCATTCCTTTTTTAGAAGGGGATGTTTCACTTTGCAAGACTTGGATTGTTGTTCAAGCGAGAGACCTAAAAGAAGCTCGGACAAAAGCTCTGGAGTGCAGCCTTCATCCTCCAGAGAGGTCAGTGCTGTTGTCTCACAACCATCACCATCATCACCAGCAACACCAGCAACAGAAGAATCAAATCCAACCTCTGCAATGGCTTGGTTTCAAGTGGCAGGGTTTAAGTGGTGGAGGCAACAGAGGTCAAACAAGTGACAGCGCCAATGACCATTCAGAGGATGGGCCAAGACTATCTGGATGACCCAAAAAAGGTCTACTTGCAACCAAATCCATTGGTCTATTAGTATGGGAAGATGCAACAATGACCAGAGCTCAACAGGCTGGCAAAATAGTATTTGTCCTGTCCGGTATCAGTGTATCTTCTGAGCATGTGTTTAGTGCAGCCAGTGCAGTTGACATAGTTAGAAGGGCCAGTTTCTCACCTCAAAACATGGAGAGACCATGAAAAAAATGAAGCAACACTTCACACCACAAGATTACACTGTTTCTCAAAAGCACAAGAGGAGGATGAGGGTGATTGGTCAGAATCAAGTGTATTACCTGTTCAACTTCTGAGTGAACCCCCAGAGTTTGAGAACAAATTCTACTTCCCTTGCTAAGTAGGCCACAACAGAACTTTCATAATTATTGTTGAACTTCTTTGCAAAAAAAAAAGGTATAGAAGAACATTTATACAAATATTTGATGTCTGACTTATGCAGCCCAACCATTTATTCACATGTGTGGAATGGAGTTGGACCATTGTGCCCTGACGAATCTTCCCCGATTTGCTTAAAGGACATGAAGATAATATCTCCCATCCCTAACCTTCTTTTTTCACTCCCTAGTAGGGCCGCCAGTAAAGATCAATAATTATAGAAGACTCCCATTTTATGTTGCTTCCATCGGAAAAAAGAAGATACAATAGACAAATGTGCACCATGCTTGGAACAGGTAACTATTCACCAATTATTGATATATTCAGTGAATGATGATTCTTGGTGGCTAGGAGGGTGTTCAACTAATTTGTATACTTGTTCTCTAATGTTTGGGGCCCGATGGATGATTCTGCCTGAAGGATTGCCTTGCTTTCACACTTCACTGTAATTTTACTTATATGGTCCACTTCTTTCCTGTACTTCTTTTTTTAGGGACCGGTCAATTTAGTTAGCAAAACTACACAAAATGCTCAAATTATTTTGCTTTCTTGTTCATCAACACTACAGGTCTATCTCTCTCAATCTCATTTGGGTTGGGACTCGGAGTCAGGACAGGACTACCCCATAAACCAGAACAAGGAAGTTAATGCCTATCTTGTTGAATGGGAAACAACATGACTCTAAGAGGCCTACTCAGTCCTGTGGATGGGAAAAAGGTGCGTTGATTTGAAAAATCCCAAGTAGTGAGCTGGCTCAAATGTCCAACTCCTCTACTTAAGTGGTTGTGGTCTGGGGGGACTGTCACTGGACACACATGTTATTAATGCACACAAAGAATCAGAGGGAGAGGCCCTAATGGGAGAACCTACTACTCCCTACCTGAATATGAACTCACTGAAAGTACGTTCTCAAAAATCAAAAAGGAGGGGGAGCGAGAAAAGGAGAGATCCCTAAGGTGGTGTAGTAAAAATGTTGGGGCCAAGAAGTTATGTGCCCTACTCGTGGGGGAGAGACCTTTCTTAGGACGAGAACCCGCACTCACCCAAGAATTTCATGCTTCATCATAGGGTTCCCTCCTCAAACCAGGGCCACAAGGTCCCTGGTGTGGACTACAACTCTTCAGGACTTGAAGAGGAGCCGAGGTGTTTTGAGGAAGGGACCAAAGATAAGGATGGTGAGGGGCAGAGTGCAGAAAGAGTTATAAACGAATTAAAACTGTATCTAGGAGACCAAATATCTTTATTATGTGGTCTCTTGGGACAGGATTAAAAGGAAAAAAGGACTAGGGGTTATCAGAAAATATACCCTTAATTTAGGTCAACATGTTTCTGCCTATAAGCGACCCCAGCCAGAGTTCAGGGGCATTCTTCAAGACCAAAAGGTAAGTCACTCTGCATTCAGGTTATTGAGATAACATAAAAAATGTTTATAAATGTATACTGGCCACGACGTAACAGTAGCCTGTAAATGTGAATGATGGCCCAGAAATTGTAGACAGGAGGGCACACTGTCTTATCTGTAAAACAGAAGCACAAGAAACACAAGCTGGTGACTAGGCCATCCTCCATACATTGAAATATCCAAAACAAAACAAAACAGGCAGGTCTCAAAATTAAAATGTGTTTATCAGGTAATCTTATCTGATAGGTGGTGTTCTAATACATCTCTTCAGCCTTATAGGTACCCCACTCCGTACACGGCTAGAAGGAAGGCATAAAAGCATAGCGATAGGAGAGGATCATAGGAAAAAGCATTCATCCAACAGCCTTTCGGAATTTGTCAAGATAACCTGATAAATGACATCAGCAAGATAATGTGTAGAGTGTTAAGAAATAAAGCTAGCTTGGGGTAATCAAGCTTATCTGCATCGTTAAGGACATAAGACCCAGGATGGAGCAGAAGCGTATTTAAAGCAGGGGGAAGGAAATTAAATAAAGAAAAGTAATGTGTCATGATTCCTTTATCCTGTCAATAAGAGCTTGTGCAAGTGATGACACACCCACATAACAGAATCCTTAAGGACATATGCAGTACAGCCTCAAATGTCAGTCCCAAGGACCCCCATATAAAAAAATAAAAATGCAGACATGGGGCCATGGATGGGATGAAGTCCGATAAATGTCCTCTGTGTGGGGCGCCTGTGCTATATAAGTTCATGAGAAATTAAATTAAAGACTATCTGATAATACTCAAAAGGCGCCTGCCTATCAAAGTTTTGGCACATGTGTAAGCAGAAAAATGGGGAATATAAATGGAGTTCGGGACATGCAACCCTTCATGCTCCATTTATACAAAAGGACACACGCCGAAATGTCAGAACACAGAAAAGAAATCCGTCCTAATGAGGAACAGCCTAGATAGTACTGTGAACCACAAGAAACTGGCAGAAAAAAGCCTGTGGTCATACAGCGGGAGCGCTGGGTGGAAGACGCCAGCGTCAAACGGCTTACCCGAGAAGCAGTCCATGTCCTTTCAGTTAGGAGGGTCCCGGCTACTCACAAAGTTATAACTAGTAAAATTCCTGATGGAAAAGTTACTAGTCATTACCAGAAGTGTGGCTTACTTTACCTTTATAAATCAGGACTTGTGTTGCTTACAAAATCTATGCAACATGAAGTAACCTAACATTCTCCTGAAACCTGACTCCCAACTCCTTCCTCTAGTCCTGACTCAATGTTTTTGTAAGTTTAGTTTTACTTTTTTTAATAAATGTAATAGTTATTACTAGCTTCCCAGATTGCTTAGAAGTTACTACTGCTAGTTGTTGTTTGTAATAGGATTTTTTTGTCAAGTGGTCTGGTCTCAGTCATTGATTACCTATTAACTCTGTGTTTTCTTTCAGTCTAGTTGCCTGTGATGGATAATGTTTCTGAATATTTCTACAGTTGGAGTTCACCTCATTTGGAATAGGTGGGAGTGGGACCTCGCTTTGTGATGTCTTTCCTGTTAGCGCTAGCCCACTACTACCACCAGCATTAAGAAGGCCCTTTGGGAAACCCTGCAATAAGGTTTGGGAAGATTGAGAGAAGTAACAGACATTGCTTGATAGATTCAGGTAAGAAGAGGTAGTTAATAACTTAGTACTGAAGTTGTTCTTGGGAGGGAGAGATAATTAAGATTGATATTTTTGTGCATGTTGTTGGTAGACCGCATTAGTGGTCAATAGTTACAGAGGGTAGGGGAAAGGAAGAAACTAGTTAGTATACAGTATCTTTGGGTGGCTGGGTGCTGCAAAACCTCATCAAGCAATAAAGTGAAACAGAATTCAGTTAACCAGTTTTCTCTACCCAGTGTCACTCTAGTGGTAGGGTAAAATTACTGACCTGCAGGAAAACGTAAGTAACCTACTGAAGAATAAATAGATGGCAAGGGACTTCAGGTAGGGAAAGTCTAGGAAGAAAAAACATCAATGTACAGTATAATGTGTGACAATTTCAGAGGACAGCTTCTTATCTCACTCTCGTCACTAAAGAACACAATGCTATGCTACACTAGCTAGCAAAGCAAAGACAGATAGTGACAAAGAAAAAACTAAAGCCCATTTTATTTTTTTACATCCAGATCCCATCCTCTTTACCCACAACAGGCCCGCCACTCTCCCCAGCAAAAAACCTTAAATGTCCTATTCACCCTTTCCCCAACTTCCTCTCCACCCTCTCCACCCACAACAGGCCCACCCACCAAGCAAAACCCCCAAATGTCCCATTCACCCTTTCCCCAACTTTCCTTCCCATCCTCTCCACCCACAACAGGCCCTCCCACCAAAAAAATGAAATGTTCAATAAAAAAGGCATTTGAGGGCACCCAGTTCAGTTTTAATGCCAGCCACTTCCCGGGCCAGGTTTGATGCCTGACCCTGAGTAGCGCCATCTTGCACCTGAGAGGCTCCAGTTCGCATAGGGCACAGTGGAGAAGGCGGTCAGATGATAAAGATGAGGGGGGCTGGTGGTGTTCCAGGCAGCAGTGGACCCCGGTTGCAGGTGGCACTGGTGTTGGCATTGCCAGCTTAGAGGCGAACCTGACTGGCAGCTCAAGGAACTGGAGGCCCATTCCTTCTTCTCTTCCTACTCCAAGGCCACCAACTGGAGATATTCCACTGCATCAGCCTCAAACGATTGGCACCACAGCTAGGAGGCTAACACCAGGATGGTGGATGCTGGCCAGCTCCAGCAGCAGAAGTAGCTACATCAAGATATTTAAAAACAAAAAATGAATTGTGTTGCTCAGCGCAAACACTTGTTTATAGTTGTCTATAGTGGCTGTAGGAGAATGGTTATCTAGTTGCCAGAGGTACGCACCCTGTCCAAGTAGAGACCACCACTCTAGTCAGAGTATGCTAGATACACTCTAAAATGTAACCTGTGCTCACCCTCTGGTAGCTTGTCACAGAGCAGGCAGGCTTATCTAAAGAGGAAATGTGTAAAGTATTTGTGCACACACACACACATACACAGTAACACAATGAAAACACCACAAAAAGACTCCACACAGGTTTAGAAAATAGAGAATACTTTTATAAATAAATCAAAACCAAAATGACGAAAATCTAATAAATAGAAGTTGGGTTATGAAATTTTAAAGAATAAAAATAGTTCTAGTGCTTAGAAGCAATAAGTGCTTATGGGAGTTAGCTGGTCACGCTGGACTGGGGCAAAGTCAGGACTACAAGTTGACCGTGATGGGGTGCAGGCAAGGGACAGCAGCCATGCAGGCTTGGGGAACAGAGTACCTTGATCCTGGTCGCAACAGCGAGATGTGGGGTCCAGGCAAGTGATGTGTCGATGTCCGGCCCGCAGTCAAGGTGATACATCAATTTTCTCCACGCAGTGGGGTGATGCGTTGGGTTCTTTGAGCAAGGGGTTCTGAGTGCGGTGGTTCTGAAGACGATGTGCCGGGTTAATTCACGCTGGAGGGACAATGCATTGATCTTCTCCACGCAGTGTCGGCGATGCGCTGTTTCTGAAGCTGTGGTTCCGGACAAGATGCAGCGGTTCCGAGTGTGATGTGCCGGGTTCCACTTCCTCAACAGGGTCGATGCGCTGGTTCTGCTACACGCAGATTGGAGATATGTCAACTTCTCTGGTGCTAGTATCTGGACCCACTTCCAGTGACCCAGGCGCACAGGAGCAGGGGTAGAGACTTTGATAGCCCTAAGTCTCAAGCAACGGGAGGCAAGCCAACAAGCCCTTGGAGATCACTACAGGTGCAAGACAGAGTCCAGCTCTCCTCATCAGGGTCAGAGAGCAGCAGGCAGCAAGGCAGTACAGCAGAAAAGCTAGCCTTCCAGGTC
Organism: Calotriton arnoldi; assembly: GCA_963921515.1. Classification (NCBI taxonomy): domain Eukaryota; kingdom Metazoa; phylum Chordata; class Amphibia; order Caudata; family Salamandridae; genus Calotriton; species Calotriton arnoldi. Next base: position 149,550 of record CAWUFW010007505.1, on the reverse strand, counting down.
AGCTGTCCAGCAGAATGTTAGTGCTTGATGCAGCACAGCAGTTCTTCTGACAGGGTGTAGTTGTAGATCCAAAAATGTCTGATTTGGTGGGGTCAGAGACCCAGTGCTTATACCAAGTTGAGCCTTTGAAGTGGGGGTGACTTCAAAGAAGGGTCTTTGAAGTGCACACAGATCCTTTATTCCCAGCCGTGGCTCCAGACTATCAGTAGGGGGTAATCAGCCCTTTGAGTGGGGATAGGTTACTGCCTATTCAGGTGTGTCAGCCCCTCCCTCCCTTCCTGCCCAGGAAGAGCCATCAGAATGCGGTTGAGTGCTCAGACACACCTAACCTTCCTGTATTGGTGGCTGTCTAGAGAGAATGCACAAAGTGTAGCTGTCACCCACCCAGTGCTTAATTTGTGCCGGTGATTTGCGGTGCTTAGCACCGGCACTTATTTCTCAGGGCCGGGTCCTCGCGATATTGAATCTCTTTAGTTCACATGACTCTCCCCGGTGAACAGGTGATAATCGCATGTGACTGACTGCTAAAATATTTCAAATTGGACACAGTTTAAATGTCCCAGTTCTTTATTTTCGTAGAACATGGAACTTAAAAAGCTCCAGCCCAGGCCGTGAAATGCTGCGAACATCGGGCCTGATTCACAGAACTAACTTAGGTCAAAAACGTAAAGTTAGTACTTTTTGGTATTCACAGAATACACTTACTCATTTCGGTATTCACAGAAGTTAGTAGTCCTAACTTTAGGACTCCTAAAGGCCTTCTGTGAATACCAAAAGTCTTAAAGTTAGGATTTTTCTCAGTTTAGGAGTAGTAAAGTTGGGACTCCTAACTTTAGGACTCCTAAATGCCTTCTGTGAATACCGAAAGTCTTAAAGTTCGGATTTTTCTCAGTTTAGGAGTAGTAAAGTTAGGACTCCTAACTTTAGGACTCCTAAATGCCTTCTGTGAATACCGAAAGTCTTAAAGTTAGGATTTTTCTCAGTTTAGGAGTAGCATAGTTAGGACTCCTAACTTTAGGACTCCTAAATGCTTTCTGTGAATACCGAAAGTCTTAAAGTTAGGATTTTTCTCAGTTTAGGAGTAGCAAAGTTAGGACTCCTAACTTTAGGACTCCTAAATGCCTTCTGTGAATACCGAAAGTCTTAAGTTAGGATTTTCTCAGTTTAGGAGTAGTAAAGTTAGGAGTCCTAACTTTACTACTCCTAAACTGAGAAAATCCTAACTTTAAGACTTTCGGTATTCACAGAAGGCATTTAGGAGTCCTAAAGTTAGGACTACTAACTTTACTACTCCTAAACTGAGAAAAATCCTAACTTTAAGACTTTCGGTATTCACAGAAGGCATTTAGGAGTCCTAAAATTAGGACTACTAACTTCTGTGAATACCGAAATGAGTAAGTGCCTTCTGTGAATACCAAAATGAGTAAGTGTATTCTGTGAATACCAAAAAGTAGTAACTTTACGTTTTTGACGTAAGTTAGTTCTGTGAATCAGGCCCATCGTATAGTTCTTTTTAAAGGAAGCCTGCAGGGCCCAGCCAAGCGATTGCCCAGGTCTGCGGATACAAGAATGTTTTTGGGTAACTTTGTTTCTCCGCAACTGTGGCTCAGGACAGGTGCTGGGTCCACATCGGGCAAGGGCGGGCACTGAGTGTGCAGGAAGCATCACGGTGGGTAGCTGGTGGAGCTCAAGGTTGTTCTGCACGGTGTAAGCTCAGCTCCGGAAAGATGACAGCGTGCTGCCTATCCGGCCGCATGGTGGCGGCACTAACGCTAATGATCTTTAAGGGAGCCGCCTGGCAGGGGGCTTGGGTAGAAGGCAGCCTGCAGAACCATGCCCAGACCTGGTTCTGCCGTTACTGCACTGAGAGGAGAGGTGCCCCAGCACAGGCACCACCGTTCTGTATGGAACACATGAATGGGGCAGGTATAACCCATCATGTGCAGGCGACTCTGCCCCGACTTTGTTTTCACCCAGGGCCCGGCCCCTAGCCACTGCGCAGCCACAGACTAATCTGCCACAGAAGAAGCAACCAGCGTGTGATGCAGCTGGCAGGCCTCAGAATAATTCAAACTAAAAGGCAATAAGTAATGATTGTGTAACTTGCTATAAGTAGTGTGTGAAGTTACTCTGAAGCACATAGTGGAACATCAAATGTATGTTACTACGAAATGTGCAGCCTGTGGTTCTGGTGACGTGACTCTCACTACTTCACTCTGCAAATATAGGGCAGCTCGGTCCCTGCTGCTAAAGGCGTGACTCTCCACTGGTGATCAACCGTGTGCATCTGTGGTGTACACGTGTTAGTGAATAAAACGCATCTTAATGTGGCAACGTCTTTAAAAGATATAACTATCTGTGCCTGCAGATATACTGTGTGAGCTCACGGTCTTGGAGGGACAGATGAGTCTATGCAGCGTGTGCAGGTGGGGAGAAAACAATGGTGCATCCCTAGTCTGCTCTTGCCAGGGGATAAAAACAGGTTAAATTTAGAATATACACCTAACGGGTAAGTGAACGTGCCACATATTCTCTTTGAAGCATCACTGGGCAAGAGCCGCTAAACGGTTTTACAGTTTTGGTTAAAAAAAAACATAAATGCAAAGGGCAACGAGTTGCTTAACAGTACCATAAAAGAGGAACGCAGGAATTAATAAGATATTTAAACTAGCAGTCTTCGTTCTTAAAAACTCCTATATTCTGCAAGACTTGAGGACACTTGCACGGAAAACAATCTCTTCTTGCGACACATTGGACTTTTAACTTGAGGTGTTACTTGGAGCTGCTCTTCACCCCATATGTGAACGGTGAACCTTGACAGTATTTGAAATGACATACCACTAAAGAATCTGGGACAAAGTTAGGCTGGTGTGATTTTTTCCGCCTCCTTGCACTTTTAGTTCTCCACAAACTGTGCTTTTTTTCAAAGGCGGGAACCTTCATTCTTTGATATGAGTTGCTTAAAGGTAGTGCTTTATGTGAGAGAGGTGGGTGCAGGACTCCGCTTATCCTCTTGTGGCTTTCTTCATGGAGAGGTAGAAATAACCTCCGATGAATTAGATGGCATGGATGTGGAAACTTTCTTTCAAACATGTGAGTTTCAAGCTACATTTCCAAGAGTAAAATACCGACCGTTTGTTGTTTTTTAAGAGTCTGCACAGACCCAGATGTGATACTGAATAGGACTTTAAACAAGATTGTATATATTTATTTGTAACTTGACTCTTGTCTTTTATTAATAATTATTAGTCAAGGATACTTAACTCAGCGCTCAACTCTTCTAATAGTGCTTTCTAGTTATATTTGCTTGTTGAAGTATGTACATATACGGGCTAAGAATAGCAGCTTTAGGATATTCTGCTTATTTTTGTACTGGCCAGGATATTAAATACCATTGATGTCATTAGAAACCCGTCAGGTGGCAACCCTAGAGAGTGCAGCAAATGTGGCACTACATTTGGGATGGAGGTTTGGAGAGTGGGGGGTATATGCGCCCATCTCAACAACAGCGGGCAGACTCAGTTGAATTTTATGCTTTATTAATTCAAAAGGCAGTGTGTAAGCCTCTCCAAATGGAGTTGAATGTCTTACTTCATTTTGAAATAGGTGGCAGTGGCATTTTGTGTCTTACAGCCTGATCATATAATAAAAATGTCTTTGAAGCATGACAGCCCGATTCTCCATCAAAGCTTAATTCCGATGGTATAACTGACACTGTATTGTCTTTTATCAGGAATACCTATTGTGATGGTACAAAACATCTTTTGATGGCATAAAACCTTAGCACAGTTAAAGAATCGCTATTCTGTGTCTTGGACAGTACAGCTATGCATTGATCAGACAGGCCAAGAACAATACTGCCCTGTCACCCCTCAACTTTACATAATTATTTACTGTATATAATAAAGCAGAGTTGTACTCTTTTCTTGATCTCCCTCAGTATCTGCTTTTCTTTCTTCCCTTCACACCTCACTCCTTCCCTTGTCTCCATTCTTCCTTCTCTTTCTGCCCTACGTCCGCATTTCATCACTTTGGGATCTACATCAGCATTTTGCCGCCTCCCTTCATTAATTGCTTTTCATTTTTCGCCTTCTCATCTTTCCCTTCCACTCTCCTTTCATTGCCTCCCCTTTGTCTGCTCTTCTCCCCTTGCCTTTCTTCTCTTTCCACTTTTCATTCTCATTATGTTCCATTCTAATCTTGCACTCCCAATCTCTGCTTTCCCCATTTCTCTTCACATTCTACGTCTATCTTTGTATCTATCTTTGCCTTCAGACCTCTCCTCCTTCCTAACTCTCCCTTTTATCTTTTTCTTTCTTACACATATCTCTTCATATCCACTCCAGGAATCTGTGTTTTATCTCAGGGTCATACATTTAAATCTTGGTGTGGCAACTCAGTCTTTCATCTTTCTGAGGTCGATAAAATTAGTGCCATTGAGTTAAATAACATATATTATTTGGTGTCAAGGCCCCCTCTTGTGAATATGTACTTTACAAGCCTACATGGTGTGTTAAGGACATAGAAATGTATTTTAATCTTTTGTTTTCCATTTTCTTTGCAATATTACACTGTCATTATTCCCTGTGTCCCTTCATTGACCCAGTACCTTTCATACTGGTATCCATTCCCCTGACCTACTTATTTTCCTTCATCCCATCTTTTTTCTATTCGTTTTCTCTTCCTCAGCCCCTACAGCTACGCCTCCTTTCTTCTTTCCATTCTTGCTTCCTTACATCCTCATTCATTTCCCAGCCTTCCTCCCTTGGTGCATTTCTTCCTTCTTCCTCCATTCGTTCCTCACTTTTGTTTTTTCAGCTCCTGCCTTCATCCCTTCTTTAATTTCTTCCTTTCTTATCCTCAACCCTTCCTTCTGATTTTCTCCCTTTTTTCTTTTCTTCTTTCTATTCATCTATCACACATCTTTCACTTAGTTTCTCTCTATACCTTAATTTCTTCCTTTCACATTCTTTTCTTATTTCCTTCTTCTTTCATCCATTACTTATCTATTTCTTCACTCCAGTACTCCCATTCCTGCTTATATTTGTTGCTGCCATCTTTCATGTATTACTTCCTTCATCCCTTCCTTTTTTTAAACAGCACAGTACAAGCACATTCTCTTTAGTTTGCGAAGCTGCCTCAAGTGACTTTTCCTAAAGCTGAATTTTGAGATGTACACACACTCTCTAATATGAGTTAACTTTTAAGTTGTTTTCATAGACTTTCCATAGGTTATATGATGTTATATTGATTTGTAGAGCACACTAATCACCCAAGAGGGTATTCAGGCACTTGGGCAGGTGTGTAGGTGTGAGGTCCCTGAAGTGCTGGTATGAAGAGCCATGTCTTCAGCTTCTTGCGATACTCAAGAAGTGAGGAGGTGGCTCTGATGTGTTGAGGCTTGTGGATGTGGGTGGAGCCAATTATGGAAGGGGGTGGGGCCAGTAGAAGTGAGTGGAGCTGGGAAGTGGGTGTGGCCTCCAAATAAATGTGAGCGCCTGCACTTAATATTTTACAAATTAAGCACTGCACCCACCCCAGACGTGTATTGGAGACAGGTTGCAGGCATACAGAGCTGTAAGAGCAGAGAAATGTCCACTTTATAAAAGTGGCATTTGTAAAATAGTAATGTTGTATAAATAAAACTTTACCAGCGAAGAGGTTTTTCATTACCATTCCGAAGATATGAAACAAGACACAGCAAGTCCAGAAATTACAGCTTAAAAGTGTATTAAGGAATTCCCAATGTTAACCTATGAGATAAATAGGCGTCACAATAGAAAAAAATGAATTTAGGTGTTTTTCACTAGCAGGCCATGCAAAACTTAAAGGTATATGTCCTACCTTTTACTTACACAGCACCCTGCCCTATGGGCTACCTAGAGGCTACCTTGCGGGTGACTTGTCTTTAATAAAAGGGGAGTTTAGGGCTTGGCAAAGGGTTTTAAATGCCAAGTCGAAGCGGCAGTAAAACTGCACACCCAGGATCTGCAATGGTAGGCCTGAGACAAGTTTACAGGGCTACTTGTGTGGGGTGGCACATTCAGTGCTGAAGGCCCACTAGTAGCATTTAACTTACAGGCCCTGGGTATATGGCATACCACTTTACAAGGCACTTACAAGTAAATTAAATATGCCAAACAGGTGTAACCCAACTATGCCATGTTTAGGGGAGACGCACATGCACTTTAACATTGGTCAGCAGTGGTAAAGTGCTCAGAGTCCTAAAGCCAACAAAAACGAGGTCAGAAAGAAAGAGGCAAACATTTTGGGGTGACCATTCAGAGAGGGTCATTTTCCAACAGTGGCACAGCAGCAGAACATTGCTGGTCCGCTAGGTCCATTGGAATTTAATTTGAATGCGGTGATTAGTAACAGACTGGGCCAAGTTTTTTCCCACACATGCAGCACAAAATGCGATAGCACTGGCTGCAAGGAATCAATAAAGCCAGAATACCAACATATTCAAAAAGTGATTTTAGATGAAAGGATTTCATAGTGAAACTGAAAAGCCACCTAAGGTGTGTAAATAAATTAGCTTCCATTAATGATTAAGACGTATATATGCTGTACAGTTAATAATACTTGACTATGCAACATTAACAGAGTCATACTGGTGGGTCTACTCATTCTGCTGCATGTATTTGGGGCAGCTGTAGCATGTTATGTTATTAACTTATAATTCCCATGGCCTTGCTCTTCTCTGACTCCCTCTTCAATTCTGCCCTAAGTCCAAACTTAAAGGCTGATAGAGTCTGGCAGATGGGATACTCCGTCACGCATGTGGTGGATACCAGGTATCCCATTCACCATATTGCAGTAGACAGTGCATAGAATATAAATGATGCACTGTAGTACCAGAAACATGACATAGTTTATTTGTCACATATGTCACAGAGTATCCAATCCACCAAACTCTAAATTAGGCCCTTAGTCTCACATTATACCCTAGCCTCCACCACAAAGTATTTTCAACAAATACCTTTACTTGGCAGTGGGAAATGTTAGTCTACAGGAAGGTAAATATAGGGATTGGGCTAGGTGGAGGTTTAGCTGTGGAATGGTTGGGTATCACTAATCATATACTACGAGTTTGCTTAGTCACACTGGTTGATGGTAGGAAAAAATTGGAACCGTAAATCTGTAATGAAAGTCACGAAATATAAGTCACTTTGGCAGAAAAATGTGGCACATGCCAAGATAGAATTTACATCTTTGGGTAGGCTGGGATATAAAGAATAACTGATGAAGTGAATTGCTAGTGGGTGACTGGTTGGGCACTGGGAAACACACCTTGTCATTGGTTTGTGCTTTGCAGACTTCGTTGTGTTGCAGCAGGCGCACATTGCGCCACCTGCACTGCAGCAGCGAATTAAACTGTGCTGCAGAGTTAGGTGGCCAGATGCCATAGGCATGGACTGGAGGTGATGGGCGGGATATCTGCCTCGCTTAACAAATATAGGATTGTCAATAAGAAAGCAAGTTGACTTACCACCTGTCCCTGCCACCACTGGGACTTCTCCCCCTCCCTTGACCTTTTGGGCCTCCTCTGAAGTCCCTGACTGGCTGGCCCTTGTTGTGGAGGCACTGGTTGGTTGTGCGCCTAGAGAAAAACATAATGCACCCATTTTAGATACCAGATTAGTCACCTATGTACTAATTTTGCACAAGGCACAACAGCAAAACCTCTCTACAATTAGGTTAGTTATCTATCAGTATCTTCTTCTATCGAAAGTATCACTTTGGGAGGTTTGTTACTTTGTTTGTTAGTTGACAACATTTTAAAAACCAGGTAGTCATTGAGTCAACCAAAAACTTTTTTCTCCTAATGGAAGGATAAGGAAAGCATAAGACTATGAAAGGATAAGGGGTGAAGGGGAATGCAAAGGACATATGATATTGGTTGTGGTATCTCATTCCTACCATGCTACACTGTCTGGAAACTGCTAGTATAAGACAATATTGAGGATTCTTGACCATGACCACTCTATCTCTGTCCCTGTACTTTTTGACTGTTTGATCAAGAAAGCCTTCTCAACCTACATGTTTGGTGAATAGCATATTTGGGCCTGGCTGTGATCCTCTTTATGTTACCAAAAACATGTTCTCCTTTTAGTACTACACAACAACAAGACATGTAAAAGAGGGGTGAATGAAAGCTTACTAAAAAGGGAGCTGAAGAAAGCCACAGACAGGAGAAAGTCAGTTGCAGAAACAGGAAATATAGAAAACACAGGGAAATACAGGGAAATCAAACATCAGAATAGGAGTTGAAAGAAAAATTAATAGTAAGTACACACAAGGCCATACGTTTGCTAGGGGCAACAGAAGTAGAAGTAAGAAATAGTAAACATGACTTACTGTGTCCAGCAGAACCTGGTGGTGGTGGCGGCAGGCCCAGGTGTCCTCTTGCCCTTGGGTGCTTATGAAAAAAAGAAAATAAAAAAACAATGATTGGTGGTATTCTCTACAAAAAAAATTTTGACAGGCACAGCGTTGTACTTTTTAAATCATATAGCCTATTCCTAGTTTCCTAGTCCTAACCTAAAATTACATTTTGAACTACTTATGCATTCCAACGAATGACCTTTGCTTCTCCACCCCCTTTTGATAAGTCGAGTTGGTCTCCCTTTGCATCCTGCACATTAAGGAGATTGGGACCATAAGCTGCATAAAGCCACAGAGAGGAATGCTAAGACCCCTAATATACTACTATTGTAAGATTGAAGAGGATGAGTTGACATCCATTAAACCACACCAAGCGAGCACCTGGCTAGCTCACACTGGAACAGAATCCTGACAGTATCAATCACTTGACTTCCACTCCACTCCCATGTTAACACACCCTCCCTGTCAGGCTGTCACCATGCACCACTACTTTATCAAGGGTTTGTGCTGCCCTTGTCTCTAAGGATTGATTTTGTGCAGGGAGATGCCCCTTCCAGCACAAAACAATCCAGGGTGCTGTGCTGAGTAACATGGCAGTAGTTCACCGCAAAGACAACACTTGATGCTGGCTCATCGATAGACCGGTGCTGACCGTCAACAGAGGAAAATGGAACCGAGTCACGTTTAACTCGGAAGGTAGCCCATACGTAACAGTGAAAGCAAACCGCTAACAGAAGGGAAAAGAAATCTGAATCAATTTGGACTCGTAAGGCACGCCCATACGAAAAATTTGAAAGTTGGCTTGAAAAGAATCTGCCCTGAATCGACATCTGCTATTCAATAAACGTTTGGAAATTGAGAATCGACCAAGTCTCTGCTCTGTCCTGAGGAGAACACCATCATTATCAGGGGGGTATGAAACGCATTGGCTTAGTCTCTGGGGGACGAAAATCCACAAGAAACCAACCTGATAGTGGAACTATTGGCAGAATTCCTATTCCTCTAGTATATACATTTACCAGCAGCGGTCCCCAGTAGCATATACCGGCAGGAGAGGACTTCGTTATAGCAGGAATTGTTAATTCCGCCATGTACTATCACTTGTAAATGAAGGACTGATCTATGAATGGTCAATCCCATTATTGATTGAGTTTGAAGAAATAACTCTATTGATCTGGGATTATATGTGTATTTTTTTTCAGTTACGTTTATTGTCACTGCATGCACCTGGGTTGCTACACCCATCTCCCAGGAAAGGACCGTTGACCCTCCAATGCTCTCAGTCGGCCTGCTGCAGCGCAGTTGCTTCGCATGCTTTACCTCCGGCTCGGGGGGAGTAAGTCCCATTTTCAGTGGTGCTTTTCACTGCACTGCTAATGTGGCCAGGCAATGGGGGGGGGGGCAGTCGCATATTGGGAGCCCCCTGATGCTGCATACTCATTGATGACCCTACGTGTCACCTGGAGATCATAAAAGCAAAAACAAGGCTCTCAAGGCTAGATCCAGGCACAACAGTGTTTGCATATTGGGCATTCCGGAGTCCTCTGCCAAGGAAAAAATGGAGAACTATGTTGAGACTATGTTTCACTCTTTATTTGACAATGCACTGTTGATTGTATTCATGGGCCTGCAGCCTCCCTTGGGCGCACTGGCATGGCTGATAGTTGCCCGTTTGCTCAACAATACGGCTAGAGACACCATCCAGAGAATGGCTAAAGAACAGAAGGACTTCCAATATCAGGGCAATGCCATTGCCTTGTATCTGAACTTATCCCTTGCGGTTCAGGCAGTGTATCGTGAATTTCTGCCAACCAAACATCTCCCTCTGAAAGCAGTTGCATGAGGTCCCTTATAGACGTGGCCAAGCTGCCTGTCCACCTAAATGGTGAAGTCTATTACTTCAGCTATTCAAAAGCTGTTATAAAGTTTTCCAGCAAGCTCGCTGCTCCTGTGACCAGGGACCCAGCCTTGCTAAGGGGCGAATTTGGATGGCACTTCACTGAAAATGACTAATGACAATACCGGATCGGAGCCTTCAAATTCACTTCATGTCGAGCACAGACTGTAAGCTCATCACATGTGTTGGGAAGTGGTTTCTCTGATTGCGCCTGTCGGGTACCTGGCGCTGCGATTGCGATTCTATATTCTGGCAGCTGTGGTGGGACCGCAGCTTGCACTATTATATAATTCAGAGAATGTTTCCCTTTTTAATTTGTCTTCTGAATGAATGAATGAATGAATGAATAGACACTTATAAAGCGCATGGCTACCAAAGTCTTCCCAGCGCTAAAGACAGAGCCCAAACCACGAAAAACAGAAAAATCAGGAGAACAGAAAAGTTTTCAAACGTTTACGAAATAAAAGGTGGTTAGCCTCAAGCCGAATAAGATCTGGTAGCTGATTCCAGCATTTTGCAGCGATGACAGAGAATAGACGGCCACCGCTCCTAGCTCGGTTGACTTTGGGAATATTAGCAAAATGTTTTTTCTCAGAACGAAGGGATCTTTTAGGAAGATACGGGGAAATAATGGATCTTAAAATAGGAGGAGCACTATCCGACATTGATTTATGGGCAATACATAAGGCCTTAAATTGGATTATTTCGGCTACTGGCAGCCAATGCAAAGAAGTAATATAGGGTTTGGCAGACTCCCTATTGCTGGCCTGCATAAGGAGTCGAGCTGCACAGTTTTGAACTGTTTGAAGTTTCTTTATAGTCGAGCAGGGGGAACCAAGATAGAGCACATTGGCATAATCAAGTCTTGAGAGAATAAGGGCTTGTACCAACAGTTTCCTGGCGTTAAAAGGCAGGAGGGGCAAAATCCTCCTAATCATTTTCAAGATTCCATAGCAGGTACCTGCCACCCTATTAGCCTGTACCCTGAAGTTCAAGTTAAGATCCAGCCAAACTCCAAGGCTTTTTATTTGATCTTTAGGGGGGCATAGCCCCTAGGCATTTGGGCCATAGAGCGCCACTCTCCAAGTTGGTAGTCTTACCTAAAAACATGAGTTCAGTTTTAGCAGCGTTCAGCTTTAGGAAAGAAGAGTCCATCCATGCTGAAACCTTTTCCAAACAATTGGCCAGCATAGACTTATTGTTGTCTAAAAGCTTAAGGGACACAATAAGCTGAGTATCATCAGCATACGTGACGATCTTGACCCCAAAAGGCTCAACCACCTCAGCCAAAGGGCGCATGTAAACATTAAAAGTGTGGGGCTCAGGGAGGAGCCCTGAGGAACCCCACACTGCAACGGCATCCATTCTGAGGTGGCATCGTCCTCAAAAACTTGAAACAACCGACCTGTCAAAAAAGACTCAAGCCATTTAAGAATAGTTCCAGTCACCCCATTCTCTCTGAGTCTTGCTATCAACAATTGGTGATTGACCGTGTCGAAGGCCGCGCTGAGATCAAGCAATATAATAGCTGCGGACCCTCCGACATCAAGTATCTTCCTTGATTTTTCAATCACCGCAAGCAGGGCTGTTTCAGTGCCTTGCTGGGGTCTAAAGCCCGTTTGGGAGAAATGGAGACGATCATTCGCCTCCAAAAAGGCGGAGAGAATGCAGTTGACATATTTTTCGCTTATTTTAGCAAACCCAGGCAAGAGAGAAATCGGGCGGTAATTAGCGAAAACCTCGGGATCCAGGGTAGGCTTCTTCAGAAGGGCTCTAACCATGGCCCGTTTCCATAGGGAGGGGACAACCCCAGAAGAAAAAGAGCTGTTGACCAGATCCAGAATAACGGGGGTTCTCTATTGTTGTTTATCGTCCTTGGCTCCCAGCTCGCACAGAGCCGGGTTGAGCGTTTGACTGTCTGGTTGTCCATGGAATGAAGCCCATTGTGACAATCATATGTTAGGATATTGAGTTGGGGTTGTAGGTGGGATGTTGTTCGTCAACCAGTTGGTAGCGATGGAGTGGGTGGGGTGAGGCTTCTGTGCATTTTTAGCCATCCACAGTGAGGGACAGTTGTTACAGTTCAATAGTGTTAGACATGTCAGCCTTAGGGTGGTCATCATCCAAACCTTTTGCTTTACTACTCCTGTTTTTGCTGAATTCATTTTGTTGGCATTAGGACTCTGCACACTTTACCACTGCTATCCAGTGCTAAAGTGCTTGTGTTCTCTCCTTTAAACATGGTAAAATTGGCTTATACCCAATTGGCACATTTAATTTATCTGTAAGTCCCTAGTAAAGTGGTACTACCTGTACTCAGGGCCCGTAAATTAAATGCTACTAAAAAGCCGGCAGCACTTATGTTGCCAACCACTACAGTAGCCTTGTCAAACGTGTCTCAGGCCTGCAATGCAGCCTGTGAGTGCAGTTTCAGACTGCTTTTTCGACCTGGCAAAATAAACCTTTTGCCAGGCCCAAACCTTCCTTTTTTAGTACATATGTCACCTCTATGGCAGACCCTAAATAGCCTGTGGGACATGTACTTGTAGTGAAAAACTCTTAAATTAGTTTTTCACTACTGCAAGGCCTACCTTTCCCATTGGATAACATTGGGTTACCCTATTACATTTAATAAGTGATAACTTTCAATTGGGAGCAGGTAGGAAAATCGAGTTTGGTGTCTAAAGAAATAATATTTTTTAACTCTCTTTAAAGGTAAAGTCGTAATTTTCAAGTCACAATTCTACAAATGCCACTTTTAGAAAGCTTTTTTTCTTGCCCCAGCTTTTTGGTGCCAGCAGCCTGTATCCTGGGTCAGGTGAATAGATGTAGGTGGCAGTTTCTCTTTGTGTATTGCTCCCAGACGGTAAGACAAAGAGGGAATAGGTGTTGGCAGGATTGGCCAACTTTGACTTGATAGGCAGGCGGAGCTGTCACCTGCCACATTTGCACATCACAAAGACTCTGCATCAGCACACTCACAAAGGCTTTCACACTAGCCTTTTGTGCCCCCAGACAAGCAGGGAAGCAGGAAATTAGAAACAACTATGGGGGCGGACCCCTCTAAAAACTTCTCCTATTTCTAAGCTGGCACCAGGTATAAATAGTGGACCCTCAGACCCAGCTCTTCAGTACAACTCTGGATCTGTGGAAGACTAAAAGTACAGCAGTGCTGCTCTACTACATGAAGGACTGCCACTGAGTTGCCTACCTACTCTGCTGCCCTGCTGCCTTAGTGAGAAGGACTGGACCTGCATCTTGAACCCAGCCTCACCAGAGTGAATCAAAGGTCTAGTTAGCTGGCCTCCGGATCATAGCCTCAGGGACAGAAAAGGCTCCAACCACCTTGAAGCCAGCACCTGGACTCTTTCTGCTGTGAGTCTTGCCCCCTAATAAGTTCCACCCAGTCCTGGACCCTTGGAAGTGGGCCTGAAGATTCTCTGCCAGACCAGCTGTAGTCCAAGCAGAACCGACTCAGTGTGACGCATCACCTGGCTGCCTCTCATCGGAACGGCCACTGCGCAATGCATTCCCGACACAGGACCCCGCAGCTCCTCGGAGCCACTGCTCTGAGATGCTTCCTCAATGCAGGACCTCGCATCACAGCCCTGCCGCTCCTTGGAACCACCACTGTGCAATGCATCCTCGATGCAGGACCTCACATCACAGCCCCAAATCACCACTGCACAATGCATCGTCGAGACAGGTCCTCACAACGCTTTACAACCGGGTTTAAGGTACTTTGTTCAGTGGGACTAATTTGGTCCCTGTTGCCCTCCCATGCTCCACTGCAGTTGCCCTAAACTTGTGACTTTGTCCTGGTCTGGCACGACCAGATAAACACAATTGCCGCTTTTTGCTTTTAAGCACCATTTCTACCAACATCTATAAAATTGCATAACTCTGGTTCTACCAAGTGGATTTTTGTTATTTTAGTGTTAAATATCTCATCACATTTTACTCTATCTTTCTATATTGGTGTAGGATTTTTCTTGTGTTGTCTTTTCACTTTATTACTGCTTGAATTGCTGCATAAATACTTTACACATTGTCTCCAAGTTAAGCCTGACTGCATTGTGCCAAGCTACCAGAGTGTTGAGAACAGCTTACTATGGGGTTTTCTTGTGTTTCAGTTGTAGTTGATAATTGAGTATGGTTTCACTCCCCCACCAGTAACCCAATTTCCTACTGACAGGATTACTGTGTAGACCTTATTCATTACACACGATCGCTATTCACAGACATGGCCATGCACGGATTGCCTTACATTAACATACCACAATTAAACCTTTGGCTTGGAATATCTGAGATATGTATGGGCAGCGCAAGCTGAGGGAGGGGTTTGCTTAAATCTCAACTGCGCGCTGGTTGGATTGCAGAGACGCATGTTGCCACATACTCCAACTATTCCCAGGGTGTTGCAGTGATTAACTGCAGAGGCATGCTCTGTCACATGTACAGGGTTATATGTGAGGAAGAAGGCAGACCTGTACTCCTGCATGGTGTTCTGCATGGCTAGTCAGTCACCCTTGCTTCCATATAAGGGCCCAATGTGGAAAGCCCTTGACTTCTTTGCAGAAGTCTAGCATCAGATCCTACGTTTTGGTCTGGGTAGTGTGCTTTGGGGTGGGGATTTCAATGAGATCCTTGATCAGTCAGCAGATAGATCTAGTCATACCTGACTTGAGCACCCTGGTGTTGCTGCTCAGATACACACTATTAAGCAGGACAATGATCTCATAGCCATATGGAAAGCAACAAACTTTCAGGCTACTGAGGGCCCATGTATCGCGTACACACATAACACTTGATCCAGAATAGATTTCTGGTTAGTCACTAGAGACATCTTCACTTGGGCCTCTACGATAGAACACCTCCCCAGGACTTTGTCAGTTCACGCCACTGACTTATTGGAGTTCACCCCAAACCCCCTGCTGCCCGCAGTAGAGATTTTTATTGCGCTAAATGCACCCATAGACCCCGTTTTCCCAAACAAAGGCAAATCGGACATTCTCGAGTACTACTCTCTTCACACACAATCTGTGGCATCTCTTTCTATGCTCTGGGAGGTGTTTAAAGCTGCCATTTGTGGAGCGTGCATGTCCAAGCAGTTCGTGGTATTGAGCGCTGCGAGTACAGCTTATTGCTTTACAGAAAGGGATTCGTACATTTGAACTTAACTACTGCAGGTTCGGGGGCATGAGTATACTCGCCGCTCTTAAGAGCAAACTTGTGGACAGGGAGGCCATGGCCAGAAGATATGAGAAGGGGGACATGGCCATCAGAATGCTCTTTAAACCCTGGGCTAGTGAAAACATAATGGAATTGGTGGATAACCAAAATAATGTCTGCACCAGCACTGACAACATCATACATACTATTACTGACTTTTACACTTACATATACAGGTTGGCTGTGGATCCTGACCCTGATACCCTACCTGTTTTTTTTTATTTGCTACTGCTTCTCTTGCTGGAAGATGCACATAGGCAGTACCTCGATGTGCCCATTTCAGTAGAGGACATAGTACAGGTCATTCAGAGCATGCCTGGGGATAAAGCACTGGGACTGGACTGGCTTGCCACCTCCTTCTATAAACAATATGCTCACATACCCATGCCCCATTTGTTAGCAGTATACGAGGATGCAGCACAAACTGGTGTGATATCCCCTTCTTTAAGAGCACTGCCATTGTTACTATCCCCAAACATGGAAAGATGGATGGTATTCATATAGAGCACTCTCTATAATTAATGTCAATGATAAAATCCTTGCTAAATTGATCACAAACCAACTGCTCCCACTTCTGCCTGATATTATATGACCTGATCAAGCTGGATTTATTCCAGGCTGCTCCACTGCCCATAACATGCGCAATACATATGTGCTCCACTATTCCACAGACCTTCAACTCCATGCTGGAGCAAATCTCTTGGACGCCACAAAAGTGGTCAATTCCATAGAGTGGAACTATCTGTTTCAACTTTTAGCATGTCTCTGTTTTAGACCTCACTCCCTCTGATGGATTAAACTGCTCTACATGCACCTCAGCGCATGGCTATGCATAAATGGTGTTCATCCCCCTTTTTGTATAACAAGGAGCACCAGACAGGTGCTCCTTGTCACCTATTTTGTCACCTATTTTGCTCGCCATTGCGATGGAACCCCTAGCGGCTAGGCTGCGTCCACATCATTCTGACAGAGGCATTGCCTATACTGCCAGAAGGTTATTGGTGTTTATGTACACTGATAATTCTGCTCCTGATGTACAGAGCACTGCACCACACTGGTCCAAGATATCTGTCCACTAGGATATTCCGCCACTGCCCTAAGAGAAGCTTGCATTTATTGTATTGCCACTTGGCCACAGTCCCGAGGGTCTGCCTTTCAAAAGCTGGAGGCCGGTCTTTTTCCCTGTATCAAAAACAGAAATATTGGGAACAAAAATATTGTTGCCTTTCAATAAATATATAATATATATAATATGTCAAAAATATTGATTCACATGATATCGACTACAATATTATCCCCCAAATATTTAAATAAGTATTAAGAAATATTAAAAAATCACTTTTTACATATAACAATTATTGGAAATATAACTAAAACATTCTTTACATATGTTTAAATATAAATATATTACATTAACAAAAGCTTTACCATTCAACCCAATAAATTATATACCTAAAATCATAACAAATCAAGCCAAAACAATACTACCATTAACTACAAACATTTAAACAACAACCTAAATAATAATAAATATATATATGAATACATTTATATTCAAAACGATCAAACTATATATCATACATTAAAAATAAAACCTAAATTAGTGTGTGCCATAGAGGGATATAACTGATAAAAAAAATCAAGCTAAAACCAAACCAACCAATTAAATAAAAGTATAAACAACATTAACCAATAAAATCAGACCAACAATAAACCATCAATATAAAATTACACTAATTTAAACAACTAAATATTAAGTCTGGGAGGTGAACTCTGCTCCGCTCGCGGAGTTTGCAGAGTTTTCCACACTCCGCGTTATGCGGAGCTCATGGAGTTCCGAAGTTTTTTTCCTCGTTTGCGCTCGTCAACGTTAATTTGGTGAGCGCTAGCGAGGAAAATCCACCTCCCGGCGAGATTTTTCCTCGTTCGCGATCGTCAAGGTCAAGGTGAGGAGCAAGAGCATGGAAAATCAACCTCCTGGCGAAATTTCTCAACACAGGCGGTCGTATTTCTTATTGCGAATGGTCACGTTGCTCGCGACTGATTGCGTTGAGAAACCGTTCTTTCTCGTTGAAAAAATCTACTTGTGCGCCAGAAAGTAAGCAGCACCCGCTTGCGCTGTGCATGGTGCCATTCGCGATGATTGCACAGTGCGGACAAACACCCGGCACTGAAAATCACCGCCAACGGCATTTATCTAACACACTCCACTGCTTGTGGAGCTCCATGTAGTGCGACAGAGTTTTTTTTGCACTTCGCGGAGTTCCGCACAGCGGAACTCTGTGAACTCTGCCCAGGCTTACTAAATAGTTAAAAAATGGCAAACACTGCACAACTAGGAAACTCAGCTGGATTCTCTCACTAAACCATTAAAGAAGAAATATTTACAATTCAATAACTACCTAACCAAGTAAGTAAAACTTATATTTAAACTAAAATGTACTTATTAATAACCTTAAAAACATAAAATAACAAATAATAAAACACTCTCAAACTTCTATCTCTTTACATAGACTTTCTAAAATACAAAACTACAACTTGAAAAAGCAATAAACTGTCAGAATGTTTTTACCACAAACCAACAAAAAGATATAAAAAAGCAAGTATACCTAAATTATTTACAGACTCTAAACTCACCCAAATAGCAAGTAAAAATAAACCTAATGACCTCAACCTCTACAAACTACCAACAAATTAACAGTTAAAATGAAACTGACATTTGTTTTTTTATCCAACAGAAAAATAACTACCTGCTTCACATTAGGACACCCCAATGGAAAAGCTGCAAAAATTGTTTGAAACATATAAACAGAACATACATGTAAGTAAACAAAATAGAAGTAGTTGCACATTTTCACATGTAAATTACAAACGTACAAATTTTAAAATATTGTATATGTTAATACTACTACACTACTTTCAGATACAATGACAGAGGCAGCCAAGTACATACCTTCACAGAAAGGAAAGCAGTTACTGAATGACATAGGCTACACCTACAGCCAAGAAAGTGCATCAACAGAAAATATAAATTGGAAATCTACCAAATATTATTCTAATACATACTATGGGAGGGCAACTGCAAAAGATGATGTAATTCATATAAGAGAGCACAACCACCCTCAAGTGTGACAGAAATAGAAGTAAGGCCGATATTGCAGGATATAAGAGAGGCAACACTAGCTCCCAGGAACCCGCAACCAAAATCCGTAAAGATATACTGCCTAAAGTCCCCAAACACATAACAGGCCAACTACTACCTATACCTCCTTTAAAACATTTAATTGCATGAACTAAAAAAGCCACCAGAGATACTCCCCCTGCCCCTAGAAAATACCAAGACAAATCTTTCCTTTTACATGACAACCTAAATAATGAGAAATGAATCCTAATATTCTTTACAGCAAGTAACTTACTAAAACTTAGCCAATGTCAAATGTGGATGATGGATGGGACCTTCAAAATGGGTTCCAAACCATTCACTCAGATATACACCATACATGGTGAATATCAAACTACAAATATTCATTTTACATCCTACATGGTGAATATCAAACTACAAATATCCATTTTATAGATGCCCTACTACCAAATAAAAAAGCAGCACTTAAGACCTCTTGAACCACATTGAACATAAAACAAATAACTACTGCCCCCAAAAAATAGTCATAGACTTTGATCATGCTATGATTCAAATCATTTTAACAATTTACCCCCACACAGCCATATGAAGCATTTACTATCGATGTTATCAAAGCATATGGAGACACCTCTAACCCATACCCACGGTGGCTGTCCGACCTCTCGATTATGAGTTTGGTGGTCAGACCGCCACCAGCCTGACACAATCCTGGATCATGAAGGGGCGGTGGTGGGGAAATAGGTGGTCTGTGGCAGCGGTGCAGATGCCGGCACCTCCGTGCAGATTACGACCTGCCTATCCGACGAGCTGTTCATGGCGGGGACCTCGCCATGAACAGGTCATCCAAAAGGCAGGGTAAGGGGCCTCAGGGTGTTTTAGCCCATAGGGTGTGTGCATGGGGGTACATGTTGTGCCCCCCTATGTTTGCACTGTCGTGCATGCACTGTGTGCCATGCATGACATGGTGCATGGTACACAGAGCACCCAACATGCAAGTGGCGCTGATATGGCAGTTACATATGTTTCAGGCTCTCTAAGAACTGAAGCATGCCACCGTCGTTGCACTGCTGGCACAGCATAGCCAGCCCTGTGGTGTTGTCGCAATATGGTGGTCAGGAAGCCGCCAGGCTTGGTGGCGTTCTCCCGACCACCGCAATGTCGGTCCAGCGGTCAGACCACCAAACTCGAAATTGTGCTGTAAGTGTAGTATATTCCTCAAACGTCCACCTAGCATTTGAAATAAAACCAATGATAGCATTAGCTTATGTCCATGTCACAGAGGTAGCCAATCACTACAATTTACTTATAGACAGCCCTTTCTACCAACAAAATGAAGACAAACTAAGCCCCCTAATGGATTATTTTGAAGACACTTGGGTTGGCCAATTGCATTGTTCCAGACACAGATGTCAAATCAAATTCCAAATACCATGGTGGAATGTCTATGACAGCTCCTTGGCACAGGAAGTCAAAACAAACAAAGCAGTGGAAGGATGGCAGAATGCCTTCCAATCTACACTAGGAAGGAACGTCAAAAACAGTTCCTACACAGCATGGACTGTACAGTCCATGCTCTGCTGGAGCTCGGATGCATGCACACAAGGGCACATGTTGTGCCCCCTGCTTACATCCCCATGCACATGGGCAACAGGGAGCCCTGTAGGGCCCCCTTTGTTTCAGGACCGCCAGCCTTATCATGGAGTAAAGACCTCCATGACACCGCTGGCGGTCCTGAAACCTGTAATATGCATGGAGGTGCCGCAGCAGCACCACTAGCATATCACTGTGCCCCTGACTGCCGCACCATCACCAGGGAATGGAGGTTCCCTGATGGCTGCGGTGGTGCAATGGCGGTTCAGGCCCCAAAGTTTTACTTGGGTGGACACCCCCATGAGTCTGACAGTCCTCAGACCACCAAACTAGTAATTTGACACTAAAAGGGTGTCATTTACTCTTCCCACCCCAATCTAACTATATTGGGAGATGGTGTTGGACACTAAAGGGGTAACATTTAGTATTCCCAATCCAATCTAACCATACTGGGGGAAAGTGTTAGACAATAAAGAGTCAGGGTGGGTAAAACTCGCGGAGTTGTCCCGTGTAGGTGCCTAAAAACTCAGTGAGCATCCGCAGAGTTCCACTCTGCTCTACAGTTAGTCATTTACATGCTCGTGGTCACGTTGGTGGGGACCCAGAGCACCTAAATTAGAAGCATATACATAACATCATAAAGCACGTCAGTTTCATTGAATGCCTCAATGAATGTAATTGGATAAAACAATAGATAATGTTCCACATTCAGGTGTGTGATTTGATTCTGAGGTTATAACTTGTATACAATAACAATATACATGCATAACATATCATGTCATTTGCAGCACTGGCATATTTAACAGCTCCAATAACCAAAACCACCCAGCTGGTCGACCCTCAAGTACAGTAAAACTTTTACCCCCCAGGCTTGGCACTGAGGTGCATGAAGACTGAAGAGCACTGAGCAGCCAGTACCAGGGTCAGAGATGATGGCGCAGTCCCACGGTCCTTCATCTGCAGCATGGCGGCACACAGTACAGCCACTCTGCCGTGCTCCCTTCCGAAGTTCACCACCAAGTTGCGCAAGAGCCTGGCACAGTCTGGGAATTCTAGTGCCCAGGATACTGGACTTGAACAACAAAATTTGCACTGTAGCTCAGAGGGTGGGAGATTCTGCCCCTGAGCTCCTTCGTACAGGGGCAGCGATCTATGGCACACAGCAGCTCAGAGAACGTAGTATCTGTGCACTACTCTGCGCAACGTTTCCAAGAAGACTAGTGAGCTGACACGCTTAAGCGTACATGATGTGGCAGATCAGCTGTGTACTGTGCTGATTCTGGGTCCGCCACTGACGAACCATCAAAGTTGTTTCTCAGCTTCAGCCAATCAACTGCAATTTTACATGCATGTACCCTTACCCGCGATGTTGTGTCACACTCAACATGGCTCAGACCGACTGGGACACATACTCATTCCTCACCTCCATTCCTTTAGCTTGGTCCACGGTTTCCCATTCCACCAGTCAGACCTGTGTGACAGTGCTGAACACATTAGCACTCGTACCCAGTCTGCTGATGTTAGACTCCAGTGAAGCAGGCCTGGAGCTGAGCTCACAGCTTCTCCTCATTTTATCATTCAATCTGCCCCAAGCGTGCCGGTAAACTCTGCTCCGCCGCTGCCTCAAGACCACTGTGTCACCACCAGGGAATGGCGGTTTCCTAGTGGCAGCGGCAGTCCCAGGACGGTCCAACTTGTAATGGAGTGGTGGGACCGCCAGTGCGTCGGTGGCTGGGCCACCGCCACCACGAGTCTTATGGTTTTTGGACCGCCAGACGTGTAATTAGAGCCTAAAGAGGTGAAGTTCAATCTAAAACATTTTAAAGAAGGTAATACAAATAAATATTTTATAAACACAATCAATAATCCATTCAAACACACAATTTTTTAACTAAAAAATACAGTAAAAGTTTATCTAAAAACGCACTATCCAAAACTACAAACCAATATATACATATTTAAACATAAAAATATAAAATACATTTATTACAATTAATATGAAATATAATTATAAAAATATTTACTACCATTTCAAAACATTATGCCATAAAAGAAATGAAATCTTAATCCAAATTTAACAATCATAAATTTAGAAATTAATTAAAACCAATGTTTAATTCAAAATAAATTTAAATATAATTTTAAAATAAAATTATAATTTTAAACCAAAATGATTTTTAAATATTTGTATTATGTAAAAATATTTTCAGAAAAATTACAAAATGTTAAATGCTAATATAAAAATAATTGCCAAATATTTTACTTTAATAAAATAGATTTTTAAATATTTTTTAATTTTAAAATAATTTAATATTTTTTTTAATATTTTAATTTTTTTAAACAATTTAGTACCATCAATATATATTGTATTTAATATTAGGGGTCCGATTCCGATCTCGGTCGGAGGCGCACCCAATACCATTCGGTCGGGAAAAAAGCCATGCGAAAGCCTGTTTCCCGACCGATCCGTACAGCACACCGAACGAGTAAGTACGATGCGCACAACAGCAAAGAATCCGGCCGAGCCATACTCACCCAAACCAGGTCCTGTTCCCCAACCGAGGCGAATCCGGAAACGCCGAATTGAGTCGCACGGAAGGAAATATGCAGCTCCGTCCGGCCGAAAGAGTACGATGCGCTTTCCGTACGCGCCGAACCCGTCGCTACGCACGGCACGTCAAAGCATCCGGGAGAGGCGCACATAAACTCCGATTCGCGCCACAACACGATCCACGGCTCCGAGACGAACACGCCAGCGACGAGGACGAGGCGAAGCGACGAGGACGACGCGAAGCAACGAGAAGGACGAACGACACGAACCAACCATGAATCCCTTCGTCCCGATCATACCAATATTCTACATTTACTACCGGAAAAGGCACGGACGCGTACGGCGCAGAAGGTAAGCCAGACACCAACCATAAAACACATACAACACGTACACAACACATCACACACACACAGAGGGATGCAGAATATACTTACACCAGCAACAGCAGCACCATAGGGGCGGGATGCCCATCACCAATGCCACATATGCACACAGGGGCCTGAATGCGCACCACCACCCCTACCCAGGGGGGGCAGGATGCCTACCACTACTACCACCCTCACCCAGGGGGGGCTGGATGCCTACCACTACTACCACCCTTACCCAGGGGGGGCAGGATGCCTACCACTACGACCACCCTTAGCCAGGGGGGGCTGGATGCCTACCACTACTACCACCCTCACCCAGGGGGGGCTGGATGCCTACCACTACTACCACCCTCACCCAGGGGGGGCTGGATGCCTACCACTACTACCACCCTTAGCCAGGGGGGGCTGGATGCCTACCACTACTACCACCTACCACTACTACCACCCTTACCCAGGGGGGGCAGGATGCCTACCACTACTACCACCCTTAGCCAAGGGGGGCTGGATGCCTACCACTACTACCACCCTCACCAAGGGGGGGCTGGATGCCTACCACTACTACCAACCTTAGCCAGGGGGGCTGGATGCCTACCACTACTACCACCCTTACCCAGGGGGGCAGGATGCCTACCACTACTACCACCCTTAGCCAGGGGGGCTGGATGCCTACCACTACTACCACCCTCACCCAGGGGGGCTGGATGCCTACCACTACTACCACCCTCACCCAGGGGGGCTGGATGCCTACCACCACCCTTAGCCAGGGGGGCTGGATGCCTACCACTACTACCACCCTCACCCAGGGGGGCTGGATGCCTACCACCACCCTTAGCCAGGGGGGCTGGATGCCTACCACTACTACCACCCTTAGCCAGGGGGGCTGGATGCCTACCACTACTACCACCCTCACCCAGGGGGGCTGGATGCCTACCACTACTACCACCTTCACCCAGGGGGGCTGGATGCCTACCACTACTACCACCCTTAGCCAGGGGGCTGGATGCCTACCACTACTACCACCCTTACCCAGGGGGCAGGATGCCTACCACTACTACCACCCTTAGCCAGGGGGCTGGATGCCTACCACTACTACCACCCACACCCAGGGGGCTGGATGCCTACCACTACTACCACCCTCACCCAGGGGGCTGGATGCCTACCACTACTACCACCCTTAGCCAGGGTGGGCTGGATGCCTTCCACTACTACCACCCTTACCCAGGGGGGGCAGGATGCCTACCACTACTACCACCCTTAGACAGGGGGGCTGGATGCCTACCACTACTACCACCCTCACCCAGGGGGGCTGGATGCCTACCACTACTACCACCTTCACCCAGGGGGCTGGATGCCTACCACCACCCTTAGCCAGGGGGGGCTGGATGCCTACCACTACTACCACCCTTAGCCAGGGGGGGCTGGATGCCTACCACTACTACCACCCTTACCCAGGGGGGGCAGGATGCCTACCACTACTACCACCCTTAGCCAGGGGGGGCTGGATGCCTACCACTACTACCACCCTCACCCAGTGGGGGATGGATGCCTACCACCACCCTTAGCCAGGGGGGGCTGGATGCCTACCACTACTACCACCCTCACCCAAGGGGGGCTGGATGCCTACCACTACTACCACCCTTAGCCAGGGGGGGCTGGATGCCTACCACTACTACCACCCCCACTCATAGGATGGACAATGCATGACACAACCAGCACACCACAACCTAGGGAATGCAAGAAGAAGACATCCCCCCAACACTATGACAAGCGTGTGTAGACTGTGTCAAATGCCTACAACACCGAACATGACTTTGAACATACAATGTGACCCCCTAGCACATGTGCCACACATATATGTGTGTGGCACCCACAATGCAAGCAGGCCATGACCATTGTGGCAATGGGGTCCAAACCCCCATCATCACAGTGACCACAATGTAAGTGTGGGGTCCATAGCTGAAGCACACTTTGAACATTGTGGCAATGGGGTCCAAACCCCCATCATCACAGTGACCAAAATGTAAGTGTGGGGTCCATAGCTGAAGCACACTTTGAACATTGTGGCAATGGGGTCCAAACCCCCATCATCACAGTAACCAAAAGGTAAGTGCGGGGTCCATAGCTGAAGCACACTTTGAACATTGTGGCAATGGGGTCCAAACCCCCATCATCACAGTGACCAAAATGTAAGTGTGGGGTCCATAGCTGAAGCACACTTTGAACATTGTGGCAATGGGGTCCAAACCCCCATCATCACAGTGACCAAAATGTAAGTGTGGGGTCCATAGCTGAAGCACACTTTGAACATTGTGGCAATGGGGTCCAAACCCCCATCATCACAGTGACCAAAAGGTAAGTGTTGACAAAGAAAGAGGTGCAACTGCCAAACTGCATGGATGATTCCTGGTCAGAGAACAACAAACACTTCAGTGGCAAAGTAGTGTATGTGTCCCATTGCAACATAAATTGGGGGAGCCAAATACTGCAGTGCAAATAAGACATACCTATGGCCATGTGCAGACAAACAACACCCATGGGGGCTGACACCGTCAACAATCATCAATGACACAATGACAGAAGTGACCATCAGAATGCAGACCCACATATTTGCACCAATGGGCACACACATGCAGATACCCTGTGGAGACTGCAGATGTGAGGTGAACAGATACCATACCATGGCAGCAATGGGACACACAAACCATGATCATTGTGCTGACCGATGACCTAGGAGTCCCAGGGACAGCAGGGGAAAGCCACCAAACTACATACAGCCAATGGCACACCCAAGATATGCCAATGCAGTGGTGCAGATGCACAAACACAAACAGGCAGACCCACACTGCACATCATACACAACAGGTGAGGGGGGTGCCAGTGTCCCCAGGCAACCACACAACACATGAGGAGACCTGAATACCAATCATACAGATGTGCATACAGTGCCATACAAAGGTAACTCATGGATCCAAATCCCCTATGTGGGCAAGCAGGCATTGTCAGATGAGAGGGAGCACAAATCACACATGTCACACAGCATGTAGGGACAGCAACTGACACAGCAAGACACAGACACACCACAGCACCACCCCCAGGGCCCTCACAATGTGGTGACCCTGGGCTGCATTACAATCCCACTGTGATGACAAAGCTAAATGTGGTTCACACTGTGAACCACAGTCATGTGTCCTGAGCAACTAACTACCATCACACCTACACAAGCACAAATCAAACAGCATGGCCAGTAAGCCAAGGCCAACATGGAGGCAGGGGCCTAGCCGGGCAACAACTCTCATCTGCACACACTCAACACCACACCCCTCGACCTCCAACAATGTGCAGCAGTGAAGCACACATGCACTGGTGACATTGCACATACACCCATGACTAATCCAGGGTGGTGGGTGGGAACCAAGTTGCAGAAACACATCACACATGGACACTCAACAAGACTCCTGAATGTCTGACACACTGCACACTACGCTGTACATGGACATGACGGCAATACCACACCAACCAATGGGATCCCAGCCACAGTCACACACAAATGAAGAAGCCATGGTCGCCCACAAAGAACACACATAGACAACAACCAACATTGCAGCCCGGACCCTGAGGAGTGCCAGCAGTCACACACACAACGTGTCACAATCACTGAAAGATAACACAAACTGGAAATCACATGACAGGGGCAAACAACAAGTGCCAAGGGGAAACCTGACTGTGACCCATCTGCGTCTGCACACAAACTCAGCCCTGACAGCAAACACACCTATGGGTGACACCCTGATGACCAGTAATGTGCCATGCACCCACATCACAGAGAACCCAGGGCGAAGACTTTGGGGGAACATAGGTCAACTCAGCTAGCATCACAAACAGGTACAACACTAGGGATCACAGCATGCACAGCTAAACGGAAGTGAACACACAGACATGCATATACAACACACACCTTGGGCGCAGGCAATGTCACAGGAGTACACACTGCCATGAGGGGACTCCACTCCTGTGTGAGGAAAGCTGTGCCATATGTTGCCTCAGTAGGGCCCCATCATGTCAGCTGAGCACTTGATCACACAATTAGCACCAAATGAGGGCTCCCGTAACATCAGCCTGGTCATGGAAGTGCCAACGGAATCATCAGCACAGATCCAACACACTTGTATAGCAATGTTGCACTGACAACACAGATGAGTCCTTCCCCATTGATGCCCAAACCTGCATGTCCACTGGAGATGGCCACACGGTCAGGGAAGTAGACGAATTGAACAATGGCAGGCACAACAGATGTGCAGGGGTGGAAGCCACAGATGTGAAATAGGCAATCTAAGTAGGAAATCCCATTGCCAAATACTGAACACATGACACCCTCAGATGCTGCTATGGATGACATGGATACACCACAGGATAGGACACATTCCCCCTGTACCACATGGGTTCCTGCACAGTAACACTTCATTATCATGAGACCAAATATCACCATCACTGCAGCAAGGGCATGGTTAGCATCATCAACATCATGTACATCAGAAGCAAAAGCACTAGAGAACAGAAAGTTGCTTTATTCAGCATATGTGGCATTAAAAGTAGAAGTCCGGTAGAAAATAAACAAAGGCCAATGGCCAGTCCATCAACAAAGTCACAAGTGGGTGACAGTGGCAGATGCCACCCTACACATGCCTGCACAAAACCAGGGACAATCCACTAGGAGGGGCAACCGGGGGGTAGGCCAGGCACCGCAGGGACAGGATCAGGGCTCACCAGGAGGAAGCAGGGAAGGGGTGGTGGGTGCTGGAGAGCCACTGACAACTGCAGTGGAGGTGTCTGACATGGTGTGTGCCGGCACAACTGGGGGCATGGCTCAGATGTTGTGGGTACCGGCACGACTGCAGTGGACCCTGCAGATGGAGTGGACAGGTCCGCCACTGCAGTGCCCAAGTCAGACAGGGTGGTAGTGGACTCCACTGCAGTGCCTACCACCAGGGGAGGAGAATGGGGAACAGGCAAGGTGGGCTGGACAGAGGGGGAGGACACCCTCACCACATCAGTGGCACAGACAAGCGCAGCGGGGGTGTGGTGCCGGGAGAGCAAGTGGCAGGGGAGAAGGCCGGAGCCTCTTGGGGATGGTATATCTGTGGGTGGGGGAACCTGGGGCAGGGTGTGGTGGGGGCACCTGTGGAGTGGGGGCCTGAGAGATGGAGGAAGGAGACCTGGTGCTTGAGCTGCAGGGCGGCGGCGGGGTCTTGCTCTTACCACTCCGGGGGACTTGTGGGTGGGGGCCTCAGTCTGTCTGCGCCTGGGGGAGGGTGTCCGGGGGCGAGGGCACTCTGCTCCGTGTGGGGGGCTTCCTCTTCCCCCTGGATGCTGGAGCAGCTGGATCGGAGGGGAAGAGGCCGAGGTCACTGAGGAAGAGGCGCTGGGTCTTTGGGGTTGCAGGTGAGGCAAGGGAGGGTGCTTTGGAGGGAGAGGCAACTGAGGACTGCGCAGTGCCCGTGGATGCGTGTGTGTGTACCAGGGCCCCATCCCCTGTGAGTCTGGTTTCAGTGCCCTGACTGTGCGTGCGTGTGCGTTTTGTTTGTGGCGTGTGTGTCTGTGTGCTGGACGTGTGTGTGCTGGTGTGTGCCTGTGCCGGTGTGTGTGTGCTTGGGACGGGTAAGGTGCTGGGGAGTGTGGATGGAGCAGAGGCAGGAGGGGTGAGGGACTGTCTGAGGAGGGACACTGCTGCCGTCAGGGAGGAGTCCATGGACCTATTGCCCCTCTGTAGGTCAGACATGCCAGATGAGATGCCCTCCATGAACGACACCAGCTGAGTCAACAGAGCGGTGTGCGCATGGAGGACACTCAGCATGGCTGTCTGCCCTACATGGAGCTGGCGAAGGAGGTACACAGACTCCTCACTCAGGGCAGCAGGGGACACAGGGGCAGGGGGTGCGGTGCCTGGCCCAAAGGAGACACGCTCCCGAACATGGGAGCCTCCACGGACCTGGGGAATGGGAGCCGATGGGAGGGCGGTGGTGGTGCTGGTGGTGGCGGGGACAGCAACACTAGCTGGGGTGTGGTGGCTGCTGACACCCGCCTCCATAAGGGAGTCATCCTCCGAGTTGCTCTGGTCCTCAGCTGAGGTGGATTGTGCTGAGGACTCCTCGGTGTGGCTCCCCTCGCCCTCCGTGCCACTGGGTCCCTCCGACCACTCCTCGGCTGCTGACCCAGTCTGGCTCTCTGGCTCCTCCTGGTCCGTGGAGCTGTCCCCTTCCGTGGCCGTGGATGTATCTGCAAACAATGGGGAAACAGACAGACATCAGTCACCTGCACCAAACGCACACACCACTGTGAGCACAGCACATTACAGAGCAAGCCCTGGCATCATTAGTTGTACATTGCTAAAAGTGCCCTAACTGAACAGGAGAAGCCAATTGTCAGTCTGATGCCAAGCATGGCACTCACATCCCACATGGCCTTGCACCCATCTGTCTGGTGTCTGTTGGATTGCAACACCCCAGTGTGGACACATGCACCAAGTACACAGTAGTTGGACAGTGCAGAGGACACGGTGTGGCATGTGGACATGCACACATCACAGCTCTTGCCACTGAGTCAGTACAGGTTTCCGGATGAAAGGGATGCCCAGAGTCAAATAGGAAATGCATGTGATGCATACCAGCGACAGACACCATGATGCACCCATGTCCTGATAGCCATCGCCACAATGGTGTGCATGTAGCACATGTCACTCCCCTGCAGGACCACCAATAAGTT
The DNA here is from genome assembly GCA_963921515.1 of Calotriton arnoldi. Classification (NCBI taxonomy): domain Eukaryota; kingdom Metazoa; phylum Chordata; class Amphibia; order Caudata; family Salamandridae; genus Calotriton; species Calotriton arnoldi. The sequence continues at coordinate 119,623 of CAWUFW010007505.1, read as the reverse complement.
GGCACATGCCATGGCAGAGGCATGACTGCTAAGTCATACATCACTGTCTCAGTGATGTATGACTTGGCAGCCAGACAACAACACTATGCACTGTGTCACAATAGTAGGTCATGGGGAATGCAAGTCCTGGAGCTGCACAAGTGCACATGTACATCCCCCACACAACACATCATCTTAACCCTCATCTGTCCAGGTCATACCTATTGGACATATGGGAGACCTGTGACACTACCCTCTGAACTTGAGCCCCTCACAATCTGCTGTGAATGGGGAACAGCTGCCTGAACTTCACATTCGCATACCCCAGTCTGCACGGGCAGCTGATCAAACACCTATGTGACACACAAGTATCGTCTCCTATGGTCACATCTCCAGGGGCATGCTGAGCCCCTACCAAGAAACACCCCAGCAGTCCTGGCAACTAATCCACAGCACACTGACACAGAGGCAGACACCTGAGGGGTCAAATCACTGCGCACAATGTGTCAGCTGATACACGGGAGTGGAAGTACAGAGTGCATTGCATGGCCTGGAGTAGGCATGACTGTCCTGCTCCACATGAATGAGGGATGAGCCCTGGACAGTGGATAGCTGGCTATGTATGTGTGACACACGTAATCTGCACACTCCTGGGGCCCAAACATTGTTCCCACCCGCTGCATGGGCGTGTGCCACATACCCCAGGCACATGTGGTGGCTCAGCTCAGCAAGTGGACCGCATATCAAAGCAACACGCAGATTACATGTCCGAACACAGGCGTTGTGTGAACAATGGACCCACCCATGATGCCCACAACAGAGTTAGGGAAACAGATGCTGTCCCCCACCTTTAGTGAAGCAAACTGCAAGGACACAGTCCCAAGTGACACAATTCCCTGAATGTAAGGGCCACACCTGGGTATCAGATGAGCAGTGGGCAGTGCACAATAGAGGGACATGGCTCCTGGACAACATGACTGCTGCACTGTGGCAGTTGAACCAGGCCAGAGGAGGGCACAAAGCATGTAATACAGAGTTCACAGTGCAGTCTTTGACTCACCCCCTCCTTGCTGCTGTCTGGCCTTCAGCTGCCCATTCAGGTCTGGAAACACCACCACCAGTTTCTGGAGCATGTGGGGGGTCAGGGTCCGTGTTCCGCCCCTCCTGCGAGGAGGCGACAGCTTCAGCTGGACCCGTGCAATCCTCCGGGTCCAGCCCCGAAGGTCCTGCCACCTCTTCTGGCAGTTGCGGATCCGGCGCTTGTAGACCCCCACGGACCGGACGGCCCGGACGATGTCCTTCCAGATCTCCTGCTTCCGATGGGCATTAACCTGTCAGGATGACAAAGTGAAAAGGCCATTACTACACATGCAACATATCCGTGCATGACACAGTTGCATATACATGTCTCAATCATAGGGGCACATGATGTACACAGGCAGTGCAAAGCTGCCCATGGACAGTTTGCCAGACGTCACTACATGGTATCATTGCATGGGAAGTAAAACCTTGTTCAAATGCACTGTCACTGCACCATACCTGTCCAGTGCATGTCACTACACACTATGGGGGTGACAACTACTCAGTGAGCCTGCTAGCCAGTGGTGTGCAGACTTTTAGCCTTGCTAGTCAGACAATATGCACATTCAGAAAGGCAGTGCACAGAACACTCACCTGCTCCCCTGGTGTCCCATACAGCTTGCTGTACTGTGGAAGTAGGCTGTCCAGCAGGGCCTGGTTCTCTTCAAGGCTGAAGGCTGGGGCTCTCTCCACAGTACGTGCCATTGCAGGGTCCAGAGGGGCAGAGACAGCAGCAGTGCAGTGGCAGATGTCGTCCTGGAGCATGTAGTGCAGGCAAGTGAGCTCTCAGGGGAACAGCCAGCAATATATATGTGCTGCAGAGGCAGATACTGTCCCTTGTGTCCAAAGTGATAGGTCCAAGTCGTTTGCATCTTCTGAATCTGGCCAATCCATGGAATAGCAGCACCAAAACACGCCCACAGCATCCTTCAAATCTTCAACTTCATGACATACATGATTTTGCAACATTGTTGTGGGTGACCAACTGATTTTCCAGCAACTGACTCGTTCGAAATTCGAAAACGCGTCCGTTGCCAGGCAAGCCCATTTTCAATGGGTGCGCACCGATCGGTCCATTGCGGTACAACACGTACAGGGGTACAACGCGTACCCGCAAACATTGAATGCAATGGGCCGGCCGGGGGCACCGATCGGTCCATTGCAGTACAACGCGTACAGGGGTACAACGCGTACCCGCACACATTGAATGCAATGGGCCGGCCGGGGCACCGATCGGTCCATTGCAGTACAACGCGTACAGGGGTACAACGCGTACCCGCACACATTGAATGCAATGGGCCGGCCGGGGCACCGACCGGTCCATTGCAGTACAACGCGTACAGGGGTACAACGCGTACCCGCACACATTGAATGCAATGGGCCGGCCGGGCGCACCGACCGGTCCATTGCAGTACAACGCGTACAGGGGTACAACGTGTACCCGCACACATTGAATGCAATGGGCCGGCCGGGGGCACCGACCGGTCCATTGCAGTACAACGCGTACCCGCACACATTGGATGCAATGGGCCGGCCTGGGGCACCGACCGGTCCATTGCAGTACAACGCATACAGGGGTACAACGCGTACCCGCACACATTGAATGCAATGGGCCGGCCGGGGGCACCGATCGGTCCATTGCTGTTCAACGCATCACTGTACATGTGACTGGCATATGTCAGCATGCCTGTCTCAGATAGACATATGCCAGCCACAGATAGATCCCAGGGAGTGAGGGGCACACCTACATCACGACAGCCTGTCCAAACTTTATCATAAGGCATGTAAGGCTGCATTTCCTATTGTGTGTATGTTGATGTACATGTTGTCCTGTGGGTGTCACCTGTGGGCAGCCACCCCCAGGCTGTGCATGTGTTAATGGGGACAGGATCCTGGGTGTTACGTGTACATGACCACTGTGATGTGCAACTGTTCATATCTGTGCATGTGCCATGGTCACATTTCACGGTGGTGTATGTGTATGTCATGTCACATACCCCGTGAGTCCCATGTGGGACGGTATGTTTGAGCCAGGGTGTCCCAGTGGCACAATAGTGATGGTCCTCCACAGTCTTTGTGCATGTAGTGTTTACAATGTCTCTGATTTCATGTGCACAATGGGAGACAGTCTCCACATCCAGGTTGTGTGTGCATGGACTTTGATGTTGTGCGTGTGTGTGTCACAGACGTCCATGTCTGTCCTGCCGTGGCAAGTGGGACCACTACCTGTGGGGGTCATGGTTGTTTTGCTGTGGTGTATACATGATACTCCATGTAATGCCAGTGTCCATGTGGCAATACAGGGTCCCTGGGAATGTACCTGTCGTTGAGCTGTAGTGCCTGGGGCACATCTGTCCTCACATGTCACTGTGGGGGTGATTGTGACACGGCAGCAGGAGATGGGAACTGTGACACGGCCTCATGATATCCAATGGGCCAACCTGGGACTAATTGATGCCACCTGTTGGACCGTGTTGATAGATGTTGGCCATGTATGTATCATACATGTCCTTACGGAACTGCACACTTCATGTAGTTGTGCCTCATAATGATGTATGTTGGGATATTGAGTGTGTTCAATGCCGCATATGTGGGGTGACTGACAATCTTGCTTACTTCTCCTCTGCACTGCAGGGCTCCTGCTGTCCATCGACCATTCCCAGACCTGGCAACGATGGTGGAACGGGACAGCATCCGACGGTACCGCTTCAACAGGCAGCTGATTGAGGATTTGGCAGTGCAGTTGTCCCCACATTTGCAGCCTGGCCGGCCGTATCCTACAGCGCTGACCCCCAAGGGGAAGGTGATGACAGCCCTACACTTCTTTGCCACCGGTACCTTCCAACATACTGTGGCGACTGCTGGTGGGATGTCACAGACCATGTTGAGCCGTGTGCTCCGCGATGTTTTGGCGGCAATGTTGCTATTCCTGAACCGGTACATCTATTTCCCTAGACTGCGACGACTCACTGACGTGAAGAGTGACTTTTATGCCCTGGGGAGGATGCCGCATGTCATTGGCTCCATTGATGGGACACATGTGGCTTTGGTACCACCACAGGCCCAGGAGCAGGCCTACAGGAACCGCAAGCACTACCACTCGGTCAATGCACTGGTGGTGTGTCTTGCAGACATGACCATCACACACGTGTGTGCCCGTTTCCCTGGTTCAGCACACGATGCCTTTGTGATGAGGAGTAGTCGCATCCCCAGGATGATGGCACAGATGCAGAACCAGCGTGCCTGGCTTGTCGTGTTGTAATTTGGCAGCACTTAAGTTAAGCATTGGCTAAAGACAGCCTGTATTCAGAGGCTAAATTGTCCGCTTTGTGGAATCCATTTTGTATTTCTGTCAGCCATTTTGGCTGCCATGTGCTACCATGTGCTCGCCATGTGCTCTGTCCTACCTTCCTGTTAACTGCTCTTGAAATCTGCCTAGAGACAAGTTAACTTTAGTTCCTCTTGCTTTGCACATGCTCAGTTGAGCTTGCAGCTGTTTCAAGTTTATAAATGTCAGGATGTGTCTACTAAAAGTAGAAACTGTTAGCTCCACCCACTTGTCGACTGTGCATTCTCTGTATGACCTTATATGTACCTACAACCAGCATTTGTGTTTGTACCGCCTTCATTTGAGCCCCTGTGTGGGTATAAAAGGACCAGGATCCTTCCATTCAGTGTGCTACTTCATGCATTACTGAAGGGTGATGTGTGAATGTTAGCTCCACCTTATAAGGTTTAATAAACTCTGTCTTTTATATTTCAGTTTCTGTGCCAACTTCTTCCTAAGTGTCTGAGGACTCTGTGCAGAGAAGGGAGAACCCCTAAGCACTGGTAGGCCTTGCTGAGGCTCACTACAACAAATTGGCGCTTCCAACGTGGGACTCATCAGTGACTCGGATGCCCGAAGGACTGGTCGAGATGAAGGATTGGAATCTCGCTCTTGGACGCGATCGCTGCCTGAGGAGACCTGAGTCTTGGCACCCATGGCGTTTTCCTTTCTTTCTGATCTGACCATCCCGGCGGCGCCGGTCCTTGACTGAGATCTCTTCTGTTGATTTGCCGTGCAGTGACCATTTGGTCAATTTGAGAATTTGGCAGTTGGAACCTGGACACCATTTGATTGGTAAGAGCCGTTTTGCGGCACTTGCTGTTGGTTTGATGCCTTTGATTGGTAAGGTAGTTTTAGTAACACTTACTGTGGCTTTGTTTGTATGATTGGCCAATTTTGGAATTTGTTTTGTAAGTTATATATGCATTGCAATTCATATAGGCAGGTAATGAGGAGATTTTTCTCTATTTGAAATTGTTTGAACAGCGCAACGTACAAAGAGTACCTTAAGCGCTACTTTGATTATAATACTGCATATTCTGCACTATTTTTGGCATGCCTGTTTCCAGTACACTTCGCAGAAAGTGTTGCTGTTTTGGAGGTACCGATATGGATTTAGTAAGTACTTAGTTGACTCCCCTCAGAGGGGATACCTAAATAGGTTTACGTATAGTAAAAAGATTTTTCTTCCTTGGTGACTAAGTACCCCATGGACTTAAATATGTACATAAAACGGATCCGGTTCTGCGCACTTAGTAACATTCATAAGTGGTGATATGCAGAGCGCTTTTTGAGTGTTCTACCAGCCAAAACTGGCGAATTTGGTGTATTTTGGCTTCTTGACCATGGAACAGTTTTTTGGGCTACTTTTGAGAGCTCTTCTTGTAAATATGACTTACAATTAGTATTTACAAATAGGTTGGTCTTGCGTACACTTTGTAAGCTGTCCTAAGTATTGATTTGTGGGTTAAATATGTGTTTCAATGTCTATGTGGGGTTTGTGGTTTGACATTGGTAATATTTGTGTGAGTACTCTTTGTGAAAGAATGTCTAGCTTTAAGCGCGCTGTGTTGTGTACTCTGCGTGTATGACCCCCTTCTGTAACTGTCTGAATGAGCTCAATGAGTTTGTTTATGTTTTTTTGCTGTCATCATTCTGTTATGCAAAATGTCATTTAGTTACTTACATATTAAATAAAAATCCAGAAATGAATTATATGACATACGCTAAACAGCTGCATGTTACTATTAAATTGACAGAGTAAGACACTATACATGTGTGCAAATTGCCACAATGCTAAAGATAAAATTAGAATTCGTATTCAATAGGATTAAAATAGGCCTCATACAGAGGAATAAAAACGAAATTGTGTGTTTTGTAATCAATAGACTAAAATACACGTTACTGCATTTTCCTTAAATACATTGTATTAGACATTAAAAGGCATGCACATCATATGAGTGAATTTGGTCGTTGCTGAACTAAATACACATTATAGAAAGATAGATTTGACTGCATTGAAATGCCTCAGTTTTTAAATAGACTGTGACATGCTTTCTTTCAGCACCCGAGAAAAAAAGCTTTCCAACAGCTGTGTTTAAACTGACTAACTGAAAAAAAACTGTTTGACACAGCAAATGGGGATTTAACTCTGTCAGGGTATTTCAAATAATAAAGGGGTTTTTTCCTGAGAAAGGCGTGAAAATTCGACGCCTGCTGACAAACAACAGCTGCATAAATAGCATATGGCTATTCCTGATCACGGCCACAGACAGGAATGCTGAGTCAGCGAAATTTTAAGTCAGTGTAAAACTGGTATAAGGGCCTGCATTATTTTAAAAGTTTCAAAAAACCAGTTTCATTGTTTTGGATAACAGAGAACAGAATTGAAAGTGGGGATTTCCTTTCTTGATGCCTTTTTTGCATGAGTACATCTGTGGTTCTGATGTTGAATGATGGCTGTCCTTTTGAAAAGTGGCGCAGACTTTTCATGTTTCAAGTAGGGCTTCTGTGCTTGGGGTTGTGAATGAATGCGTTTGAATGTGATAGGCTACGAATGAAGCTTGCTTTTCAAATGTGGAATCATCAAAATGGTTGGTTTTCATTAAAAAAAAAATAAAGTTAATTATATGAAAAAAAATATATTGTTAAACATAAATGCTTTAAATTCGTTTTTTCATCTTTATAAAGCCTAATCATCATACTGTGAATTCCTAGTATCAAAGTTGAATTTAAGCAGTGCTGTACCGCAATAAGAAGGGAACTTAAATGTGAAATGTCACTTTGCCCAGCCGTGCAGGACTCATTTTTATAGGGGTATATCTTGTGCATTTCTGATTTCCCATTCCTGGGCTATCTGGAGAACACTCTGGGGGTTCCTATTGTGCAGGAATATTGTAGGATATTCATTTTTGGGTGCCCCTGCCACCAAAGTCGAAGTTGAGCTAGATTCACATTTTGCAGGCGGTTCTACCACTCAGGGCAGTTTTGACGTGCTCTCGGGCTTCCATGGAGTATATGCAAGTATAAAACAAACAGCTGACCTGCTGCACCCAACACACTGTACATGGGTGAAGATGGGTATGCAGAAACCAGCAGACGTTGTTGTCCTGCCTTTGAATTGCTGGCAAACGGATCGGACAGGACTGCCTTTTAGCTGTGGTTCTCCAGAGTTGCTTTGCATTACGAAAACCGCATGGCAAGCCTTGCACAAACAAAATGAACAGCTGCTGAACGGGTCAAAGGTCGGAGTTCTGCATTTAGCAACTTAGCAGGGTGAAGGGTAATGTTTGCTGGGACACTTCGACCTTCGAAAAGTTTTTGAAAGACGAGATGATAGCGCAAAGAGAGAAAGAGAAGCTTTGCTTCCTATTTTTGGCAAACACACGTTTTGCGCACTCATATGAAACGAAGGAAAACAGCCCTCAGTTGAGCATTGATCTGCCAGGTATATAAAATAATGGTTTTAGTTTAAAGAATACTGTGTAGGGGCTACGATAAGGAGGAAATGGATTTTAGTTTGCATTCATGCGCCCTCATGTTAATCTAGTACAATTGCTCAAGGAATTGATACATTTGTTGCTGACGCTTTCTACAGTACTCGATGTGCTTGAATCAGAGAATAGCCACTTTCTAAGATATCTCCTACAAGTTTGTTTGTGCCCAGTTGCTACAAATAGGGGTTGAAAGTATTGACAGAAGTAAAACCTGTTTCAGGTTTTCCTACTGTCAAAATGGGGGAAGGAGGCTAGCTCCTCTACAAATTAAGGGTAGGCAAAATTATGTTTTCTCTTCTTTTTCTTACTTTTGTTTAGTCTGTCTAAACTGTCTGTGAAATAGCCATGAGACATTTCATTGGCTATTCAGTAATACTGTTTTAAAAATTGTTAGCATTAATACAATGATAAAATCTATGCTATGTTACTGCCCATCCTGTATGAAAGAATGAGTAGAACAGATTGATGTTCCCTTATTTGATCTTTAAGGAGAACTGTATAGTGGCGGTTTTCTGTTCAAAAATCTCAGGTGGCAACACTATTATTGTTTGTTATTCTCATGTTCTATACAGTTTTGCAAGGGCATTGCTAGTTTTTTATTAGCTAGTCTCTGTCAATAAGCTGACAGCCCTTATTAGAGCTGGAGATAGGGTTTTTTTTCCTTTTGAAAATGATGTTACATAGTCCAGATCGTGAAAAGTACAATGCAGGAAAGACGCTCATGTGATCCTTAGCAAACATTTTGAAGGAAAATATTGTTTTATAGGAGTTTGTTTGTCATAACATGTTCTGCTGAAGAAAATGTACCCACTATGTTGAAGTTTAGTTCTTTTTGCAATAAGAATCCCTGTTAAATTAGCAGTTTTAGATTTTCCTGCTGCGCCTATAACATGAGAGCATGGTCCTAAGCATAACATGTAAGAGAAATTATTTTACAAGTGTCTGCAGTCCTGTATAAGTAATGTAAAATCTATGAGTAAAAGTGTAGAACATTTCCTTTTTCTTGAGGGTTCTTCAGATTAGTAATATAGGAATACACCAATGTAAGTATTTGGAGTATGTCTGTATTGTTTTTCTCTTTTCCTCAGAATTTAGTAAATGAACACAGACTTCCTTGGCTGTTTGGGATTGGGTGATGTATTACTCTTGTCAGTTCACCAAAACGTTCCTTTTATACTTGCCAATAGGTCCAGGGTTTTCTACTCTTAGATAGATGAAGTGGTTCTTGGGTGCCTTGCTAATGTATGGGGTGCCCCAGGACTAAGAAAGTATTCTGAGACTATCCTCTCTGTTGATAGATTATTTCTGTGCCTTGTCTAAAGACCTCTTGTTCTGTCCACCAATAGATATTTGCTGCCTTACAACCATTGCCAGAGGGGCCCGGACATCAGATCCAGCCTGGGGAGTCAGCGCCACTGCAGCTTGAAGCCAAAGTGAAGGTAACCAGCACAGGCGTTGCTGGCAACTAGGACCTCAGTGAAGGCCGGAAGCACTGGGACGTAAAGTGTGTACCCCTGCCACTGTCTTGGGCGAAAGACGGGGTCACAAATCAGGATGAAGAAATCTTTCTGTGGATCCAGTTTTTGATGCCGCCCAGCTGAGAGAGTCACAGACCGATAAGGACGGCAAGGAGGCTTTTGCTTGAGGTGACCCCTTTTGAAACAAGGGTTGCTTCAGGCCTTTGAGTCCTGGTCCCAAGTGAATGCAAGTCTACGCCTTTGTTTATTGATCAAGAGATGCCCGAGCACACTGGGTACAATTTGTGGCCCTAACAAAAGAGCAGTGCGCCAGAGGTGCAATATAGGAGTTAGGGAAGGACTTGAGTTTAGGGTACAGGTGCTATGCCCTTGGTGCCTGTTAGATTAAAGTGAAGAAAACTGGTGCACTGCCTGAGACACTGGACAGGATCATTGAGGGTATTTGCCCTGGGGGGTGATTGCCCTATCCTGAAAGAAAGACTTTTCCTTCTCCGTGATTCTTGAGTTGCGAGTTGTGCAGCTCCACCGTGGGAACAACAAGAGCCTGCCTGTGAGGCTCAAACGGACACAGGGAGAAGACTCCCCTCTGGCTGGTTCCACAGCAGCTAAAATTTCCCAAGGACTCTTTTTTTTTTGTTAGTAATGTACCCCTTTGGTCGTCCCATTTTTGAGGAGGAGCAGCCCTTTGCGGCTCCTTGTCCTAATTGCTATGGCCCTGTGTGGTCCTCCTGGTCCTTTGGAGCCAGGATGGTTTTTGTAATAATCTGTCTGACTTCTTTAATATTTGCATTACTTATAATGCTTATTCTACACGAAAAATGTTTTCCTGAGCAGTTGACAAATATTACTTTGCCCTCCTCCTAAAAATATATTAAATTGATATTTTAGCCCTCACAAAAGAAATACTGGAAAAGTCTATTGAAAATGTTTTTATTAAGTATGTGCTGTTGGCTATTAATTGAAATAGATAGTCCCTGAAATACATCAGAGCCCTGAAACTTAGAATTAGACTAGATGATTTTGGACTCTTGTTTCTGCTTGGAGCTGGAAGCTACTGACTATCCTGTGTGGAATGATTAATACTTTTTACATGCTGTGTATGTATCCAATGTGGTCCAATGCTTTGCTCCATTTGCATCTCTGCTTGTATACCTGGGAAGAGGGAACGTTGCTGAAACAAAGGCCCAACAAATGTTGAATAAAGAGGTGGCCGAAATAATGTTAATAGATGTACGGGATGAATATTTAGATTACCCCAGATAAACGAATGTCTTCAGCCAATGCTGAAAGGGCCGTCTGTTGTAATTTGGCAGCACTTAAGTTAAGCATTGGCTAAAGACAGCCTGTATTCAGAGGCTAAATTGTCCGCTTTGTGGAATCCATTTTGTATTTCTGTCAGCCATTTTGGCTGCCATGTGCTACCATGTGCTCGCCATGTGCTCTGTCCTACCTTCCTGTTAACTGCTCTTGAAATCTGCCTAGAGACAAGTTAACTTTAGTTCCTCTTGCTTTGCACATGCTCAGTTGAGCTTGCAGCTGTTTCAAGTTTATAAATGTCAGGATGTGTCTACTAAAAGTAGAAACTGTTAGCTCCACCCACTTGTCGACTGTGCATTCTCTGTATGACCTTATATGTACCTACAACCAGCATTTGTGTTTGTACCGCCTTCATTTGAGCCCCTGTGTGGGTATAAAAGGACCAGGATCCTTCCATTCAGTGTGCTACTTCATGCATTACTGAAGGGTGATGTGTGAATGTTAGCTCCACCTTATAAGGTTTAATAAACTCTGTCTTTTATATTTCAGTTTCTGTGCCAACTTCTTCCTAAGTGTCTGAGGACTCTGTGCAGAGAAGGGAGAACCCCTAAGCACTGGTAGGCCTTGCTGAGGCTCACTACAACAGTCGGTGTGTACTGACTTTGTGCCATTGTGTGTGATCTGATCTGTAGTATTCCGCCCACTTTTCCAAGTCAGCTAATGTGCACTTGTCTGTCCGTAGGTCACTCGGGATACCCCAACATGCCGTGGTTGCTGACACCCCTCAGGAACCCTGTGACACCAGCCCAGATGCGCTACAATGAGGCACATGGTCGGACCAGGAGAGTGATTGAGCGGACATTTGGTCTCCTGAAGAGCCACTTCCGCTGCCTGGACAAGACCGGAGGGTCCTTCCCATATGCCCCTGCGAAAGTGTGCAAGATTATCATCGTCTGCTGCATGCTCCACAACCTGGCAGTGCGGAAGGAGTTGCCTCTCATCCAGGATGACAATGACCAACATCCGCCACCTGTGGAGGATCCTGGCCTGGACCACGATGCCAGTGACGATGATGATGATGATGATGATGGTGATGTCCGCACACAGCTCATCACCAACTTCTTTAGCTGAATGTGAGTATCCTGAGGTGTCATGTCAATGATGTGAGTTGGCATGATGTGTAGGTGGTGCTCTGGTGCTGTTGGAGTGTGTCCATGGGCTACTTGACTGGATGTGTGTTGCGATGTGTGCTTACAGGTGGGCTGTACTCCCCAACAGTGTTGACATGCTAACTTGGTTCTGGGTGGGTATCTTGTAACATGTATTGTGCATGAGTTTTGCTGTTCTGTCCTGTACTCCATTGCTTTTGACTGTGTGTCATTTCTGTCCTTCACAGGGTACTTTCAGATTCGTTTGGTCAACTGTGTCCACCGACGACGTGATTGCACTTCCAGGCTGGTAGCTGTTGTGTCCCTACAGGTGATGTGCGCCACACCCATGGACTTCCTTCCGTCTACAGTTGTTGACTGTGTGCCCGCTGCCAGGTGGGATTACCTTGCATCTGTAGTGGTTACGACATGTTGCAACTGTGTAATAAACCTGTGCTTCACTTTGTGATGTGCGTTGTCTGTGGTCACACATTTGACTGCCATTTGCTTACTGCACCTGTGGGCTACTTGACTACAACTGGGAATGGGTGTGGTGTCTGTGCATTGCACCGTCTTCCCTGGCAACATCAGTGTAGGCAATGAGTCAGATGGCCTAGGTGTGTATGTGTTGTGTAGCCCTGGTGGTGTGTCTCCCTCATATGTGTCACGTTGCCTTTACTCACATGCCTGTGTTGTCCTTGCTGTTGCAGTTCGCATACACAGTGTAATTTTGCAGTTCATCATCCCCATAACAGCACCCACGTTGGAATCACAACAGAGGCAAGTATGGTGTATTAGTGTGTTTATTGTCATACATTTGTGTGAATAGTGCATAGGATGGGTAGTGCTGTACATAAATCTTGCAATCCGAAGTTCCTAGGTGAATTGAAAGTCCTGGTAGACAGAATCCCCAGTATCGGGGCCACAGTTGTCTGACACATTGGTCCAACTTGTACTCCCCATGCAATGTGTGGGAGTAGTGTTGCCGTCAACAGGGTGAACAGTCTGTGCACAAAGGTGAACATCCAGAACAGGTTCAGGCTTCCTGGGAGTTGTTCTTGGCCATCGGCCTCTCACTTGCCCCTCCTCGGACGACCCCTCTTCTTGGGGGGGGGGCCCTCAAGTACAGGCTGCTGCGGTGCAGGGGACTCTCCGCCAGAGTCATCCTCCCTCCCTGTGGCAGTTGCAGTTTGTTCGGCACCAGATGTTGTTGGCACACAGGGAGGTGTGGACTGGTTGCTGTTCATTTGGCGGAGGCATTGTAAAATGTCCCTGTGCACCGCCGTCATCTCATGCAGTGCATCCCACTTGGACTCCACGCGGGACATGTGTGAGTCCACGCGGGACATGTGTGACTCCACGTGAGACATGTGGGAGTAAAAGCGGGCATGATGGGCAGCCTGCTGCTGTTTCATGTCTCTGAGGAGCCCCACTACCTGGCTGAGGTCTCCGGTGCTGGACTGGTACGCATCAGCTATGCGTACCAGTTGTGGGTCATCATGCACACCAGCAACCTCTGCAAGCAGCGACCTCTGTCTCCCACCCCTCCCACCACCCCTGCTGACATGTGCAGTGTGTGCAGTGGCACGCACAGATGGCCCTGGTCCACCTTGGGGGTTGGTGGTGGTGGTGGTGTCCATGGCCCCAGGTTGGTCCAGGGTCCCTGTGCTGGTGTTGCTCCTTGTTCTGTCCATGTCGGCAGGGATGGTATTTGTGGTGACAGTCGTTGGAGGGGTGGGTGCAGGGGGTGCAGCTGGTGGTCCTGCTGGTGCTGCAGCTGGTGGTCCTGCTGGTGCTGCATGTAGACTTGCACCGGATGTGCCAGGTTGGTCTTCATCGTCCGAGGAGGACAGAGGCTGTACGACGCCAGTGAGCTCCGCATCCTCTTGAGCCTGGGACTGGGACTCCTCAGCGTCTGCTGCTGTGTCCCCATCATCACCTGTTTTTGGGAGACACACACAATGTATGTTATGTTTCTGCAGGCATCAATGGTTGACACACATGACAGTTGTGACTGTGCCTCTGGGTGCGGGCCTGTACATTGCATTGTCCTAAGTCGTCACAGTCAGGGGTTGATATTGGTGTGGCACATTGTCCTGCATTCTTTGGGCATTTCTATGTATTTCTTGGGGTGTGAACATGGTCTGCATTGGTTGTGTTTGGTTGACAGCCGGCTCTCCTTCCCACCCACCCAGCCAGTCAGTTATCCCACCATGGAACGTGCTTGCATTGCAGGGAGTGGAAGTTGTCTCTCAGGATGTCAGTCAGTGGTGTCCTGCTGTTTGTTGGTGCACAGTTGCCAGCAGGGCCTTGTGCTCCCCACAGCAGTAGCCAGTGTCAGCCATCTTGTGAGTCCTTCTCCACTCCCTGTGATGTGAGCATGGTTCAGGGTGGTGTTGATGGGACAGTTGTGGGGGTGACCAATATCAGTGACTATGACTCCCATCATGCTATTGCCTCCACCCCCTTCCCAGCATGCCCATGCTTCCTTCCTTTTGACTCTGCTTCCCTGTGGGGTGGGCTGGCTGTGCTGACAGGATGGCTGGGAGTGTTGTCCTGGCAGTTGTTTGGCTAAGAGTCCCAAGAGTGGCCCTGTGCTGCACACAACATAACCCAGGGTGGTGGTTCTTTGTGGGATCTTGTGTTAGGATGGGGGGCATTGCATTCTACCAGGTGGGTTCTGTGGAGTTTGTGTTGGGGGGTGTGTGTGAGGGGAGGTGCTTGTGACTATGGTCAGTGCTGCAAGTCCTCCTTCCCACCCAGCCAGCCAGCCAGTTATCCCACCATGGAACGTGCTTGCATTGCAGGGAGTGGAAGTTGTCTCTCAGGATGTCAGTCAGTGGTGTCCTGCTGTTTGTTGGTGCACAGTTGCCAGCAGGGCCTTGTGCTCCCCACAGCAGTAGCCAGTGTCAGCCATCTTGTGAGTCCTTCTCCACTCCCTGTGATGTGAGCATGGTTCAGGGTGGTGTTGATGGGACAGTTGTGGGGTGAGCTATGTCTGTGACTACGACTCCCATCATGCTATTGCCTCCACCCCACTTCCCAGCATTCCCATACTTACTTGCTTTTGTGGGGAGTTCAGTGTGTGTGGGTGTGAGAGCAATGGCAAGATGGCTGACAGTGGTGTCCTGCTGTTGGTTGGTGTGCAGTACCCAGCATGCCCTTGTGCTCACCACGACACAGCAACAGTGTCAGACATCTTTGATGGGCCTTTCCACTCTCTGTGGGATGTGCATGCGTGAGTGTGAGCTTGCTGGGCCATGTGGTGGGGGATGTAGAGCTGTGACTACGACTCCCATCATGCTATTGCCTCCACCCCCTTTCCCAGCATGCCCATGCTTCCTTCCTTTGATTCTGCTTCCCTGTGGGGTGGGCTGGCTGTGCTGACAGGATGGCTGGGAGTGTTGTCCTGGCAGTTGTTTGGCTAAGAGTCCCAAGAGTGGCCCTGTGCTTCACACAACATAACCCAGGGTGGTGGTTCTTTGTGGGATCTTGTGTTAGGATGGGGGCATTGCATTCTACCAGGTGGGTTCTGTGGAGTTTGTGTTGGGGGGGTGTGAGGGGAGGTGCTTGTGACTATGGTCAGTGCTGCAAGTCCTCCTTCCCACCCAGCCAGCCAGATATCCCACCATGGAACGTGCTTGCATTGCAGGGAGTGGAAGTTGTCTCTCAGGATGTCAGTCAGTGGTGTCCTGCTGTTTGTTGGTGCACAGTTGCCAGCAGGGCCTTGTGCTCCCCACAGCAGTAGCCAGTGTCAGCCATCTTGTGAGTCCTTCTCCACTCCCTGTGATGTGAGCATGGTTCAGGGTGGTGTTGATGGGACAGTTGTGGGGGTGACCAATATCAGTGACTACGACTCCCATCATGCTATTGCTTCCACCCCCCTTCCCAGCATGCCCATGCTTCCTTCCTTTTGACTCTGCTTCCCTGTGGGATGGGCTGGCTGTGCTGACAGGATGGCTGGGAGTGTTGTCCTGGCAGTTGTTTGGCTAAAAGTCCCAAGAGTGTCCCTGTGCTTCACACAACATAACCCAGGGTGGTGGTTCTTTGTGGGATCTTGTGTTAGGATGGGGGGCATTGCATTCTACCAGGTGGGTTCTGTGGAGTTTGTGTTGGGGGGTGTGTGAGGGGAGGTGCTTGTGACTATGGTTAGTGCTGCAAGTCCTCCTTCCCACCCAGCCAGCCAGCCAGCCAGTTATCCCACCATGGAACGTGCTTGCATTGCAGGGAGTGGAAGTTGTCTCTCAGGATGTCAGTCAGTGGTGTCCTGCTGTTTGTTGGTGCACAGTTGCCAGCAGGGCCTTGTGCTCCCCACAGCAGTTGCCAGTGTCAGCTATCTTGTGAGTCCTTCTCCACTCCCTGTGATGTGCGCATGGTTCATGGTGGTGTTGATGGGCCAGTTGTGGGGGGGGCAATATGTGTGACTGCGACTCCCATGATGCTATTGGCTACACTGACTTGGCCAGCATACACAGAATTCCTTCCTTTGAGTGGTCTTCACTGTGTGTTGGTGTTGTTGTGGTGGCTACATGTCTGGATGTGTTTGTTAGTTCTATTTGTGCCACTGCCTAGCTGTAGTTGTAGTTGTGTTTGTACATGTGATGGCACAGTTGGATGTGACTTTTTTGATGGCATGTGTTGTGTTTATCTGACTGACATACACATTTTGGGATGATTCTGTTCTGGTTGCTGTGTAATTGCTATGAGTGCATGGTTTGACTCTCCCCTTGACAGTGATGTGTGTGTGTTTTGTGGCAGTATATTGTGTACATTTGTTGTGTACTCACCAGGCTCTGGGATGTCCTCTAGTCCATATACGCTCACTGGCGGAAGGATGGCCCGCACCTTCTCCTCCCAGGGCCTGAGGTATACTGGCTTGGCAGGAGGGCCACTGCCGGTGTGTTGATGTAGTCTTTTTTTGAGCAGGTCCCGTACCCTCCTGCGCACGTCATACCACCTGTTCTGGATGTCGCTCTTTGTGCGCCGACATGGTGATTGTGCGTTCACCCTGTTGATGATCCTCTCCCACATCTTGGTTTTCTGGGAGATGGGGGTCTGTTGGACCAGTGTGCCAAACAGCTGTGGCTCTACCCTGAGGATCTCGTCTACCATGACTTCCAATTCACTATCTAGGAACTTGGGATTCTTCTTGGGGGGCATGGTGATGGGTGGTGATGGTGAGTGATGTGTGTGTTGGTGTGCAGGTGAGGGTGTGTGAGTGTGTGTTTTGCTGGGTATATGTGAGGTAGGTATTTGTTGGTGTGCTGATGGTGTGTGGCTTGTGTGAGGGATGAGCTGTGGGTGTGTGGTTGCTTTCTCTTGGGTGCTGGCAGTGGAATGGCATTTGCAAAGGCTCATGGTTGTGATTTGTGTCCTTTATATGGGTTGAGTTGTGGGTGTGTCTTTGTTCTCTGTCCCCACCCCCAGTATTTATTGGCTTGCTAATTGCTTGTTTGGCCTTTTTTGGGTGATTTTTCCTTTGTACTGTCTGTGTATGTTGTAAACGTTCTTGTGACCGAGTCGGACCCTGCATTTGTCTCGTACGGTCTTCTCCGTTTCGTTCACGCTGTGTATGTGCAGTTTTCTATGCTGCGTACGCGTCGGTCGCGGTGTTTTGTGTTGCTTCGGCTCGGTTTTGTATGCGTGTCGGTCGTACGGCTTGGCCTCCGTCCGACTCGCTCGTGGTTTTCGCGCCTTTCATCGTACTTTGCGGTTTGGAGTTCGCGTGTACGTTTCGGTCAGATTTGTTCCGGGTGCGTGTCGGTCGGTTGGATTCGCGTGTTTTTCCGCCCGGATTGCTGTTTTCCGTGCGGCTCGGTCGGTCGACTTGGGTTCGGTACGTGTCGGTCGGATTTTGCACGCCTTGCATCGTACTTGGCGTGTCGGGCGCCACAGGTACGTGTCGGTCGGTATTATTTCCGGATCCGAGTCAGTCGGTGCTTTTTCCGGCCCGAATCGGAATCGACCCCTAAATGTGTTAAAAAAATATCACAATAACTAAAAAATGCAATATATGTATTATTAAAATGTGTTTCCCAGAAAAGTCATAAAATTCTAAACCTTGTATGTAAAAATTATTTCCAATTATTTTACTTCATTAAAATACATTTTCAAATAGGTCTATTTCCTAAATTATTTAAATATTTTTATATTTAAAAAAATATGTTTTAAATGCAATACCATTAATATATATTTCAATTATCATTAAATTTAAATTTATTACAAACATTAATGTAACAAAATAAACTAAAGAATTGCAACGTATTAATTTGCATATCATTAAAAATTATTACTACCATAAAACTTACTTTAAAACATCCACTTTCAAAAATTTCTCCCCACCCTTATCCCCATAAAACCTAATCTTTTGCTATTGAAAAAAATATATACAAAACCAAGATTTATATATTAATACAACTAAAAATAACAAATGTCTTCAATTTCATAACTAATACATTATCTTACTAAAAACACAAATAAAAAAAATAAACATATACAATCAAACACACTATAATAAATGACATACTAATTAATGCTTACAAAGGATATGACATACAATGATATTTTCTACATCGATATTTTTTACAACAATATTCAAAACAACACTAAAAACAATATTTTTACCTTCAATATTACTGTAGACGATATTTCTGACATCCCAATATTCTTGACACCATTTTTTTTGTATCAGGATATTTTTTTCCGATATTTTTCGAAACACCATTCCTTTCTGCTCAACACATATTGTAGGTAAACACTGAGTGAGTTGCTGTTTCATGTGTATATATCTGCCTCCCTACTAATTTACATGCTGCAAGACAATTATACTATCTTTTTGTATGCTGTGGTATTTTGTTTTGTGTTTTCCTATTCAGAAAACACTAATAAAAACCAATGTGCTCTACTTAGAAGGCAGAAACCATCCGTGGTCCTGCTCCCCTGCTACTTTCTGGTCAGAGCCTGCAGTAACAGTTGTCATAGAGGCATGCCATTCACATACAAGGGTACTCTAAAACAAGGAGCAAACAGAGCGCTGCCATGGCAGTAAGAGCCAGCTAGACATTTTGATCTAGTTGGAGGATACAATCATTCTTGAAGTCATCTATGCATCCAACTTCTGAGAGGTGCACAACATAAAAGACCAGTAAGTTGCTAGACATCAAATCGTAACTGCTCTGAGTTAAAATAATATGATCAAACTGCCCTTGGCCCTCCTTTCCGAGAGACCTTCTGTTCCCAGCTCTGCCTGGTGAAACCTCTGCTCGTGGGTAAACCTGGGCGCACCTCATGTCAGAGACAGGCCAATACTAACCTTTTCTACTTCAGCCATTCTGAGATTCCCTTACTTTCCATGATGCCACTTGGTGTCACAAACGAATGAGGCTAGATAGCATCCATCACAATACTAAAAGAGTATCAGAAATGTGCATTTCATGGCCTTTAATTGGCAATTTATTTATATGTATACTGTACATTGTTTTAACAGTTTTGTCCACTTTAGGGATTGTAATTTGTTAGGCAGAGGTGCCAACACTCACCTCATCAAGAATTTTATCTGTTATCGAAAATGATTGATTTTATGCTAAATTTTAAATGAAAATATATTTTCACAATATAGGGGCCGATTCCGATCTCGGCCGGTAGTGCTCCGAATCGGATTCGGTTTTACCGGATCCGATCCGGAGCCCTATTTTCCGACCGAGTCGTACGCGCGTCCGGGCGAGCGAGTACGATGCGTATTCGCCGACCGACTCGTCCGGGCGACCCGACCGCTCCGACCGACTGGTTCCCGGATCGTACTGCTCCGACCGACTCGCTCGGACCCGATTCGCACCGCGCAATGGAGACGTTTTCCGGCCGGGTAAGTACGATGCGCACCTCGACCGCTCCGACCGACTCGCGCCGTCCGACTCGAACTCGCTGTCGGAGCCGTACTTTGGGGGTCCGTGTCGGACCCCCTGTACGCGTATCCGTGCGAGGCGCACACAGGGGGACCCATGGGTCCCCCTACCTGTGCGTGTACGCCGCGAGCGCTCCGCGGCGTACTCGCTGTAGGGCGCCCTTGTCCGCCTCGCACCCATTGAGGCAATGGGAGCCCGCGTACGCGTTGTACGACCGGCTCCCATTGAGTTCAATGGGAGTCCGACCGACTCGTGTCCGGTGGCATACGAATGCATCGGACTCGTTCGGTCGGACTGCACGGGTCCGATTCGGTCGGAAATCTCTCCGAGGCCGGCTCGGTCGGAGAAATTACCGACACGAATCGGAATCGGCCCCATAGTGTGTAACATCCTATGATAATGTTTCAAGCCTGCAGCCTCCAAAGACCAGCAACTTGTGACCCGGTGAGCACTAAAACATCAGTAGCCAATGGATACCTTCAGTGCTCTGGTTGCCTTCACAAATCAGACCGGCAGATCTAGAACTTTCTACCAAAAAGTGAAACTGCTGTGTCCCCTCAGGTATTCAATTCCTGAATCTATTAGTCAGTCCAGGAGAACCTGGGAAGAATGGTTCCTCTCATGCAACTGTACTTTCATCATTTAACACGTGGCTAAAATATACATCATATGCGCTTGAGGGACGGCGCGATCACAACATAACCTCAAAGGGAAGACCCCAGGGAATTCAGGCCTTAGAAATATAGCAGAGGCCGAGGTGCACATAAAACGGAATACATGTGTTGGATTTACATTTTATTGATGTATGTTGTACTTTTTACGTCCTTCCGCTTGCTCAGCGGCAGCAAACATCTAACACTCAGCACCTGCTGCTACCTAGAAAATCTGTTTGACAGCCAGTGGTCAGTGAGATATAGATGTCAGAGCGGCAGAGCGGCACCGGTGCTTGCCCGGTTTTGCACTGGCATTGGCATCACCTGAGTGATGCAAAAACATCACACCATAAATTACTCCATTAAAGATTCGAGCAGTTCAGTTCGTCCTGATGTTTACTGTACTTGTAGATCTGTTTTCCCTTTATCAGCGCCCATCTACAAATACCAGAATGCAAAGGAAAAACCAGACTTGGATGAGCTACTCATGCCTTGGGTAGAAACGCTGTGACCTCTGCACACCACTGCCTCTTTGGTCAATCTCACAATAAGGGTCTAATTTAGTGTTTGTTAAATGAAGCTCTGCAGGTGAATTCTTCAGGTGCAGATTTGACGCCTTTCCTTCTTCACAAATCAGGGTATTTTGTGTTACTACCAGTGCTTTAAATGGGGGAAAATAGTGCAGGTACTCATTTAAATATGGCGAGTAGGTGGGGCTTAGGGCAAGGCATGCCGATACTTATTCTCGAGTGACACAGAAATAAATAAGCAGACCTGCACAGACAAAGCATTCCACACATTTCCTTTATTATGCCTTCCAAGAGTGTCTCTATTCTCTCCCCCTTTCTCTCACACAAAAACAATCACAGGCAAGTAGACAAACATAAGCAGACACTGACACAAAAGAATCAGGTGGGATTAAAGCCATTTGAACCTGGTTACCTCCCACAGGTTTCTTAATTGCGCTGCCTCGATTTCTGTGTTTGTAACACACCATGATGGTGAACACCCGGACGGTATGCAAATGAGCCCACGCTGAATAGTTCAGTGGGGGCTCGGCTCAGGTCTACAGAAGTGCCTTGGCTGTCAGAGAAAGGTCGCCAGCACCAGCGTTTCATGAGAAACCGGTACTCTCCTCGGCAGTTGAGAAGTTCTGGGCCTCATTTATGAGAAGTGTCACATCACTGCATGAAAGCAGCGATGCAACACTTTTCAGTGCGTCCTCCTTGCGACACCATTGATGCGTCATATTTACTGTATGACACATCATGTTGCAAGGAATGACAGATACGTCAGTATTACTGACGTATCAGTCAGTGCAAAAGTAAGCCCCATGTGAAAGGGCCTGCGTCACCCTTACACCTGCCATGAGGCAAGCGTAAGGTTTTGACGCATTGGCGTCCTAGAAGTGGTGCAGTAAAATCTTATAGATTTCACTGAGCGACTCCTACGACTCTTTCTTGCAGGGGAACGCCCACCCTGCATACATTATACCTGGTGCAGGTATAATGTAGCGTAGGGGTTTACGAAGTGACACATCTGCCTAGATGCGTTACTACGTAAATATGGCGCAACATGGTGCATTATTTACGCCACCGCTGCGTCACTAAAAGTGACGCAACGGTGGCGCAAAAGTGACGCAGGCCTTCATAAATAAGGCCCCCTGTATTACAACACTTAGGAGTTGATTTATTATTGGTGAACGGAGGAATTACGTTGCAGAGTACTTTGCTCCCACCATGACGAGGATACTCTGCCCACTGTATTTAGAGATGTCTGTTGCCCCTGAGGATACCTCTAGCGTCATGGTGGCTCCTGGAAATGCATTGTAACTTTGATGGATGGTTCTGTCAACATGATCGAGCTGTACATCAAACTTACAACTTTTTTTTTTCCAAAAAGAAAACCAAAGTGGGATTTTCATTTTGTCAATAAAAAAAACAATACCCATCCCCATGGAAGCATTCCCCCACGGTGTGGGGGTCATTTAAAAGTTTTCACTACCTCTTACTTGCATGTTTTTCATGGCAGTAATGAGCAGTAAAAACCGGCCATGTGTCTCCACAATCTAAATACGGCAAGCAGACACATGGACAAACCTCTGACGGCCCTTACTTCGTTGGACCATCAGAGGTGTGTATAGGTGGCTGAGAAGGAGTAGTCTTCGCCTAGTAAGAAAGAAAGAAAGAAAGAAATTTGTACTTGTAAAGCGCACTGCTACCCCAGTATATAGTGAAGGACCACCCGACTCTAAATGAGGCGGGTAGATCCTCAAGTTGGCATAAAGGGTACTCTGTCGCAATGCCAACGTTTCCATCAGCCCCTTAGTTTCTTTCAGGATTATAAAGGGCCCCAATATTTCTTGCACTGCTTGTTAGTAGCCTGGCCACATAAAATAAAACAGTTTAAATCTAGTTTCGCTATTAACCTTATAGGCGTTTATCTTATTTTTTTTCGTTTTGATCCACGTTAAAATTTTTACAGATGATCTGGTCTCAAGTGTGTCATTGGCCAGGTTGGAATGCTGTGTGCCACCTGACAAAGTTGTTGTGTTGTGCCAGAGAAGGCATCGAGACGTGAAGGCTGAGATGGAGGACTACAAGGAGCAGTCCTCCAACTCAGCGGCAAAAAGTGTCCTAATTGCAACCTCTGTTCCTCATGGACAGCTCCCACTGTCCAGATGGGTACCAAGTGGTGGGGCAGTTGTTAACCTTTTCCAGTGATGTATGACTGCATGAGAGGTCAAAAAGCAGTGACGCGTTCTTTACAATTACAAGAAAAAGAATGCTGCATTGTAGCCTATCATCCTATGGGATTTTTACCCTCACAAAGTCTGTCGCTTTGCACAGCACAGGCTTTGCAACGGTGCAAAGCCTTTCATACCTCTGATTCCCATGCAATACTCTCTGAACCAAAATACTATTTTCTCCATAATTCCATTAACAGATAGTCCCAAACTTGGTATGAAACTGTAATTATGGGTCATATGTATCGTTACTGAAAATTGCGATTACCTAATTGCGAATCTCTGTGAATCACAATTAGGTAATCGCTATTCCTAATGTATGAAACTCCATGAGTTCCATTTAGCGATTCCTTGTGGGTCGCAAATCGACCTACCTCATAAATAATAATGAGTTAGGTAGCAATTTGCAACCCATTAGGAATCGCTAAAATCAAGGGGATGGTGGCCTGCAGGGGTCAGCAGACCACCATGTCGGTGATTGCATTTAAATAATCATTTTTTTAAATGCAGCACATTTTCCTTAAAGGAAAATTTGTTGTGTTTAAAAAAGAAAAATGGAAAGTTTTCTTTTCATTTTTTTAAGAGCAGGCAGTAGTCCGTGGGACCACTGCCTGCTCAAAAAAACCTTTTTGCTACCATTCCCAAAAGGGAAGGGCTCACTTGCGGACCCTTTTCTATTTGCGAATGGGTTGCTACCTACTTGAAGTAAGTGGTAAAATGTGAATGGTTTGCAACCGCATTTCAGTCGCAAAATATTCTTACATACCGCTGAGATTCGGTATTAGGAAGGGCTGTCCTAAACACGCCCCTTCCTAATACCGAATCGGTATGTATTCACAATTCCAAACTGGGATTTGGTAACATGTTACCGAATCGCAAATTGGAATTCATACATACCAAAATGCTTTCTGTGAATTGGGCTGTTTGCTTCCAGTAAAATGCATGATACATATGGCCCTATGTCCAGTGCCATAGAACTCTAGTTTTTTGACCTTTTGGAACAATAGGGCTAAATGCCTGGCTTAGGGCCAGATGTACGAAATTGCGTGTTTTCGATTTCCTAATAGCGAATTTTAGCGATTCTCTATTAGGAAATCGCAATCTGTGATGTACAACAGTGTGTTTGACACTGTTAGCGATTCGCAGTGGGTCGCAAATGGACCTGTCTCATCAATATTCATGAGGCAGGTAGCAATTTGCGACCCATTGTGAAAAGCTACTATCGCAGGTAGGTTGGCCTGCTGGGGTCAGCAGACCCCCATGTCTGTGATTGCTTTTTAAATAAAGCAATTCTTAAAGGAAACGGGTATGCATTTCAAAAATAAAAATGAAAAGCTACCTTTTCATTTTTTTAAGGGTAGACAGTAGTCCATGGAACCACTGCCTGCTCTTAAAAAATGTTGGTGCCCACATTCACAAAGGGGAAGGAGTCCATTGGGGACCCCTTCGCATTTACAAATGGGTTGCCACCAACCCCGAATGTTTTGCAACCGCAATCCCGTTCGCAAAACATTCCTACATGCCAGTGCGACTCACTTTTAGGAAGGGACGCCCTTAACACGCCCCTTCCTAATAGCGACTCGCAAACCCTATTTTGCGAGTCGGTAATAGGTTACTGACTCACAAAATAGGATTGGTACATGCCAAAAAGCATTTGATCAGTCGCAAACGGCCTGAGGGGTAAAATGCTTCGTGCATCTGGCCCCTAGAGTTCACCCATATGGCAGAATGTTTCCCTCAGCCAAGGCAGCGGTGTGAAATCTGCTACACTTGGTGTCCCTCCAAGGCAAGAGAGGTATCTCCTACAAAGTGGGTTGTATGCCCACCACCCTCTCCATAGGAGTCTGTCTACATTACTTTGCCCTTGTCATCACTTTGTTGGTCATTGATTCTTCTTTTCCTGATTCCATGCTCTATACATCAGATCAGAAGTGGAGGGGAGATGTCCCTAAGATTACCCCTTTTCTCCCCACCAGTTTTTACTTCCCGTCTCAATTGCCGCCTCGCAAGAGGGAAGTGCACATTGTATTTTCTTTCATTCCCTCAAATATTTGAATAGTTGCCATGCACACAATGTAAAACACAGCAATAAGGAAATAATTACAGCGCCCACCTATTTTTTAAATATGATAATTAAGCCTGGGCGTAGTTCGCGAAGTAGCGCTACGCGAAGCTACGTGAAGTGCAGTTCGCACTACGCGAGCTACGCGTAGCACTACGCGGACTGCGTAGTGCGCTGTTCGCGATGATTGCACAGTGCCGGATGCTTGTCCGCACTGTGCAATCATTGAAAAGGGCATCTTGCACAGTGCGAGCTGTCTTTTGCTGCCGCTCGAGTAGATTTTTACTCGAGCGGCAGCTTTCTCAACGCGGACTGGTAGTTTCTCATCGCGAGCGGTCGCGAGCATACGCGACCACTCGCAATGAGAAACCTGACCTCCCCGCGTTGAGAATCTCGCCGGCAGGTTTATTTTCCACGCTCGCGATCGGCAACTTGATGTTGCTGATCGCGAACGAGGAAAAAGTCTCGCCGGGATGTCATTTTGCTTGCTCGCGGTCGCCAACTTGACGTTGAGGACCGCGAGCAAGCAAAAATGACCGCTGCACTACGCTACGCTACACGTGTTTGCACTGTGCTACGTGCAATTCGCGTTGTGCGAAGTAGCGCAAACTTCGCAAACTACGCGAGCGTAGCGTAGTGCTTTGCCCAGGGTTAATGATAATCCACTTTTGTGGCACACAAATAGACCTCTTGATGCCACATTGCCTAGAGCTACACATGAATTGATAAGCTGAGTTGCCATTCCACAGCCTTAGAGTCAGGAAAAAACAAGCATCATAGAAAAATTTGATACTTGTTGGTAGCAAAGAAAAATGTCATTGGCTTTGAATTACTGTATCCCGAAGACATCATTTAAACACCAGATGCCAAAAAATTAAAATGCTAAAGCATAAAAAGAAAAAAGCACTGGCAGCATCAAGAACTGGCCCTTCCATCCTGACACTGAAGCACACTTCTTTTTCTGACAGATGTGCACAGTTGATGATAAAATGAGGTCACTCACGCAACAAGAAAGCCAGTAGCTGAAGTGGTCTAACCCTTTGTCCCATGATGTACTCTTTGGTAGGCGGAAACAAAATGTAAATGACAGATGAACAGACCTGTGGTGCTTTAAAAGTTGGGTCAGAAGCAACTGGGTATGTAATTCTTGTGATACTTTGTAGTGCAGAACTTAACAGATACGGGTGAAACCTCCCTGATACCCGCACTTTGTTAGCAAGTGCTGTGTCTTCACGAGTAAAAAATATACAATATGTATATATATATATATATATGATACTCTTCTGGTAATTTACGGAACCGGGGGTATGTGTTTATGTATTCTACAGGTTGAACAACTCTCACTCGCACATGGGTGTATCAGGAACTAACATCATCACCTGTCATGTATGTTAAATCAAACCATCAAGAAAAAGTAGTGTCTACAAGACATTTCAGAGAAGCACTGACAATCCAAACAGTGATACGTGTCAGTTGTGTCTGTAGGAAGTCAACTCGCACTCCCAGCTAAAAGTGTCCCAGAAGTATGTCACACCGTGTTTTTTATACGTCCAGTCACACCAGGAACATCTTAAGGATTTTGGGGGCCCTGGGTCAAACGTATTTTGCCCCCCCCCCTTTGGAACAGCTTTGAAATTATGATACAATTTCAGCTTTTTCTTGTTGTTTTTGGTTAGGTCATTGACAATGCACAGGCACACTAGTCCAAATTCTAAATGTGATTCCATCTAATACTCAGGGATAGTGATGTGTTTTTAAAATGTTGTAATATAGCAGCAGCTCACTAATATTATTGCAGATAACCTCTGTGAGCCACTGCCATTTCTCAAATGTGAAGTCCTGTTTTGATCTAAAAGGAACTTTTTTATGGATGTTGCATGGTGTTGAAAAACAAACAATATTTCTATGCATAATGTCTGTAAATACTCCCACTCATCACCCATATTAAAAATAAACTAAATAAAAATGGATATTTTCTATCTTTAACAATCATTCAAAGTCATCAGGGCAGGACTGCGTGGAGAACAGAGCTGAATCTATCAGGGGGCCCCCCTAAAAGGCTGGGGCCCCGGGCCAGAGCCACTTTGCCCATGCATTAAAACGTCTCTGAGTTACAGTCCTGTACAAGTACAATTCTATATATGAATCAGATAAGCTAAAGTTCGATGCAAATCTACATAGACTATTGGAATTTGTCGATCAGAGAACACATAGACATATACGCCCGATTCCATATATTACCAGCTGGGTGTCTATATGTATATATATTCACTGAAAAAACCATAGGTTTCAGGGATGTTATAGTTAGTTGGACATTTCACTCGTACAGAACCAGAGAAATGCAGCTGTTATAGTTAGTTGAGCTAACTATAACTCGCACCCCCGCAATGCACTGCTGATGACGTCACATATTATATCACTCATGACATGGTCAGTGACATCACTGATGACATCTCAAATGACATCACTGATGACATCATCCAGAGACTGGGTGATTTTTAAAAGTTTAAGAATGTTACATACAGATACGCAAAGGTGTATTGAAGAATGAGTGGGTGTATGAGTGTCTGAATGGATGATTTAGTGGGTGCGTGACTGACTGTATAAATGAGTGATTAAACGTGTCTTAGTGAATGCATGGGTGAATGACTAATCTGTGTGAATGTCTGTATCAGTCTGTCAGTTGGTATGTAAATCGCTGCATGAGTTGGTGAGTAGCTACATGAGTGTCTATATGGGTTAATGATTGGATGTCTGAGTACCTGCATGGGTGCCTGAGTGTCTGTGTGGGTGGGTGGGGGGTGTAACTCCCCGCATGGATGTGTGAGTGGGTGATTCAGTGGGTGTATGGGTTTATGAGTGCATCTGGAAGGGGATCTATGGGTGATTGAGTGTGCGTATGGCTGTGTTGGTGAGTGAATGGATGCCTCAGTGGTATATGTGTGAGTAACTACATATATGAAAGGCAGTATATGTGAGTGTTGGAGTATATAACTGACTAAATGTGAGAGTGAGTGATTGTGAGAGTGGCTGTATGGATGAGTGTGTGCTTGTGTCAGTGATTGTATAAGAGAGTAAGTATGTGCAGTATCTGTATGATGACTTGGTGTGTGAGTTACTCTATCAGTGAGTGGTGGTGTGTGAGTATCTGTATGGGTGTATAAATGCATGTATCAGGGGCTGTATTGGTGAGTGACTGCATGTATGAGTGGCTGTATGGGTGAGTGAGTGGATGTGTGTAGACCTATGAATCAGTGAGTGAGTATGTACTAACTGGTATTGCTGTGTATATGGTTTTGAGAATGGTAGCCTGTATTTTAGAGTGGGTGTATGAAAGGTTACATTGGGGTGTGAGGAGGTGCATCAGATATTAAGCGGATGATGTCATCAGTGATGTCATTTGAGATGTCATCAGTGATGTCACTGACCATGTCATGAGTGATGCAATATGTGGCGTCATCAGCAGTGCATAGCGGGGGCGTGAGTTATATGTAGCTCAACTAACTATAACGGCCGAATTTCTCTGGTTTTGTACGAGTGAAATGTCCTGAAACCTATGGTTTTTTCAGTGAATTTCTAAGGTTTTTTAAATGCTAATTACTAACTATAACGTCCCTGAAACCTATGTTTTTTCAGTGAATTTCTAAGGTTTTTTAAATGCTAATTTATAACTATAACGTAGTAGTTGCGTTTGCAGAGTGGTGCAGAAAGGGAGCTGGGCCTCTGACCAGCGCTCAGGAATTCCGCTGCGTAGGACTTACAGTAGGTACCAGGAGGGCTTCTTGGCCCCCAAAGGCCTTCAGGAGTAGAGTGGACTTCATCCCCAAACCCGTAGTGTGCCAGGAGGCGCGTTTGCAGAGTGGTGGAGAAAGGGGAGCGTGGCCTCCGAAGACATCTTAGCAATACCACTGTGTGGGACTTACTGGAGGAACAGGAGGGGTAGTTGGCCCCCAAGGACATCTTTGGGGGCTAACTACCCCTCCTATTACCTCAAGTAAGTCCCACACAGCAGCATTGGTAAGTTCTCAAAGCAGGCCACGCCCCCTTTGCCCACCAGTCTGCAAACGCGCTCCCGGTGCGCTCTTGGATGGGGATTAAAGTCCCCTTCGATGCTGGGGGTCCTTAGAGGCCAACTAGCCTACCTGACACCTCCAGTAAGCCCTAGATAGTGGGATTGCTGAGATGTGAACACAGGCCACGCCCCCTTTCTCCACCACTCTGCAAACGCGCCTCCTGGCGCGCTCTTGGTTGGGGGACGAAGTCCCCTTGCCTCCTCAGGGTCCCTGGGGGCCAACTAGCCCTCCTGTTATCTCTAGTAAGCCCCACACAGCTGGATTGCTAAGAGCGGTCCGAGGCCACGCCCCCTTTTTACACCACTCTGCAAACGCGCCTCCTGGTGCACTGCTGCTCAGGGGATGAAGTCCACTTAAGTCCTGAGGTCCTCAGGACACAAGAGGACGTCATCACCCCACCAGCAGTGCACCAAGAGGCGCGTATGCAGAGTGGTTTAAAAAGGGGCATGGCCTCATACCACCTCTCAGCAATCCCACTGTGTGGGGATTACTGGAGGTACCTGGTGGGCTAGTTGGCCCCTAAGGACCCTTAAGGATCTAGGGGGCTTAATCCCCCAACCCAGAACGCACCAGGAGGCGCATTTGCAGAGTTGTGCAGGGAGGGGGCGGGGCCTCCGGTGAGATGCTGTCTTTTTTTTCTTTTTTTTATAGTTAGAAGGGGGGCTGTGTGTCCCCCCTTCTCTCAATATTTTATGGGCCCAGGAGACCCCATCCCCCAGGGCCTGCAACATTTCTTTAAAAAAAAAAAAAAAAACGGGAAGGGGGCTCAGCGGCCCCCTGCCGAGGCCGATTTTGGCCCTGGGGATCCCATCCCCCGGGCATGGCCACAATTTTTATTTAAAAAAAATATATACATCCCCGGGGCATTGCCTTGTTTTGTTTATTTTATCATTTTAATTCTTCACAGGAGAGGGGCCGCTTGACCCCCTTCCCTGGGCCACTTTTGGCCCCGGGGAGCCCATCCCCAGGGGCCGGCCCTCATGTTGGGGACCGCGGAGGGAGCCACAATGCCCCTGCGGTCCCTGCCGGCTCCCCCATGCATAATTTATAAAAGCCCTGGGGAGGTGGCGGTCCCCAGGGCTGCGGGTGCCCCCACAGGCGCCTGCATATATTTTACTTATTGCCCCCGGGACCTGGCCCACCCGGGGGCTTATTAAAATGAAGTGCGGAACACCGCCCTTCATTTTTTTTTATTTTTAAAAAAATGCTTTTTTTTGGCCTTGGGGGTCGCTGTGGGACCCCCTGACCAGGCCTAGGGGGTCAGGGTGTTTCTACCCAGCCCCCTTTTCTTTTTTTTTTGATTTTTGTTCCCTTTTTTCTTGTGACTCGGTTTTACCGAATCACAAGATGGCTGCCAACACTTCTTGGTTTGGAGTGTTGACAGCCAATCATAATGAAGCTTGTGATCGGGAGGGGACGCAGATCCACTGCGGTCACCAGATATCGATATTTCTTTATTTTTTAATTTCTCAGGAACTACTGAACGGATTTACAGCAAAGAGTGCACTCTGGACCAAGAGCTACCTCTCTGACAAATTTGGTGTCATTCCGTTCAGCAGTTCGGGCTGTAGCTACGACAAGTTTCCTATGGAAATTAACATAGAGAAAATGCATTTTGGGACCCCCCTTTTTTCTCGGCCCCTTATTGATGAATCACCCCGAAACTTCCAAGACTGTAGGTGACCGGAGCGCCCCATTAGTTTTGAAAGATTCGCAAAGATTCGTCAACCGGCGCCAAAGATATTGGCAAAAGAAAAAACGCTTTTTGAATAGAAACAAGGTCATAACTATAACTACCTACTGGCGACCGCCAGTAGGTAATATATATACATATATATATATATATATATATATCATCCCAAACATTTCGCGAACGCTCTGCCTCAATCAGCGGCGGGCTCTGGCGAGGTAGCGAACCTCTACACAGCTTCTCCTTTTCCAAATCGTTTTATATTTAGAAATGCCGAGCCCAACTCCATATGCGTGAAAACAGTGTACGTTTATTCAAAGGCAAACATACCTGACGCGTTTCGGAACAGCCGTTCCTTTCTCACGGGTCCCGTGAGAAAGGAACGGCTGTTCGAAACGCGTCGAGTATGTTTGCCTTTGAATAAACATACACTGTTTTCACGCATATGGAGTTGGGCTCGGTATTTCTAAATATAAAACGATATATATATATATATATATATATATATATATATATATATATATATATATATATTCACTGAAAAAACCATAGGTTTCAGGGGCGTTATAGTTAGTTGGACATTTCACTCGTACAAAACCATAGAAATTCCCCCGTTATAGTTAGTTCAGCTAACTATAACTCGCACGCCCGCAATGCACTGCTGATGACGTCACATATTACATCACTCATGACATGGTCAGTGACATCACTCATGACATCACTGATGACATCTCAAATGACATCATCCTTGTGATAGAGTGGCAGACCTCCTCTCACGCTAATATAACCTTTGATACACACACTCAAAAATACAAACTAACATTTTCAAAACAATGGACATACCAATACCAGTTACAACACACCTATTCAGTAATTCCAAGATCTACACACACTTCCACTTATTCACCAACAGTCCCTATACAGTCACTCATACATGTACTCACTCATCATATGTACTCATACACCTATACATCCTGTTACACACCGCCACTCATCCATAGAGTTACTCACACACATAATCACACATGCAAACAAAGTATCAAACATCCATTTACTTGCATATACAGTTATACACACACTACCACACTTACTTCTACAGAAACTTACACATACTTACTCTCTTAAACAATCACTTATAGAAACACCTACTTATTTGTACAGGAACTCTTCCAATCTCTCACTCTCACATATACTCACTTATATACACCAATACTCACATATACTAGTTTAAAACATATGTAGTTACTCATAAAGACACTATTGAGACAGTCATTCACTTACTAACACACCCATACACATACTCATCCACCTATACAGTCCTGCACACATGCTGTCTTCAACACATACAAACAGTGAGTCACTCATTCATGCATCTATGCACTAAGTAATACCCCCACCGAACCATACAGACACTCAGACACTCATACTGATACTCAAAAAACCAACTAATAACCCATATAGACACTCATGTAGCTACTCACCAACCCATGCAGCCACTTATACACAAAGTGAGAGACTGATACAGATATTTTCATATTTAAACATTACTCACTAACCCATGTATTCACTAAGATACACTTAGTCAGTTATACAATCAATTTTACAAAAAAAAATCATCCATTTAGACACTTATATACCATTTATTCTTCCATCGACCTTGAGATATACATATATAAAACATATTTAATTTTCAGAAAAACACACATTCACTGGATGATGTCATCAGTGATGTCATTTGAGATGTCATCAGTGATGTCATGAGTGATGTCACTGACCATGTCATGAGTGATGTAATATGTGACGTCATCAGCAGTGCATTGCGGCCGCGCGAGTTATAGTTAGCTGAACTAACTATAACGGGGGAATTTCTATGGTTTTGTACGAGTGAAATGTCCAACTAACTATAACGCCCTGAAACCTATGGTTTTTTCAGTGAATTTCTAAGGTTTTTAAATGCTAATTTCTAACTATAAAGGGCCTGAAACCTATTGTTTTTTCAGTGAATTTCTAAGGTTTTTTAAATGCTAATTTCTAACTATAACGTGCCTGAAACCTATGGTTTTTTCAGTGAATATATATATATTTATTATACTATGTATACATGTGAAAATGTCTCGGTCCCCTGTTTGCTTCGGTGGCACGGAAAAAAATGGGTGGAACTGACGTCAGCACGACGACGAGGTCCTCTTATGGCTCCGATGACGTCAAACGGTGTCGCGAGCGGAGCCGTGCTCGTTGACGTGGGAGAGCTAGGAAAGAATTTCCGTGGAATGCTGGTGCAGGGGAGATTCACCTAAGTGTTTAGGCTAGTCCTTTGGGAGCAACTGTTTATGTTGCCACTCCAGAAACCGAAACCAGTGATCCGAGGGCAGAGGCCCTGCAGATGGCACACGAGGTGGGGTGCCCAGTCGTGTGCACCGGCGGGGCAGCGAAGTGACAAGCACCACAACCCACAAAAAAGGTAACGAGGGCACTGAATAACACAGGATCTTCTCTTTGTATCTGGCAGGAACAACGAAGTTAAAATGCCCTAGTACCAAAATGTAGAATTAGTGCTACAACAGTCTTCAAGAGGACCTGCGATGCCGCTTCTGCCTCCCGTACCCTGGAGGCGGCACATGGGTCACGCGGTACGGTCATACTGCGGTGGGACGCACACTCGTTGACCTCTCATGGCACTGCTCCACACTTCAGGGAGGACGCTTTCCATTAGCTATGTTTTCTGATGACATGTCGCGCCGGTCCCGTCCAACAACAGAACTCCTTTAGATCCAAACAGACTCTTCCACTCTCTCACCGGAAGTGAAACCAGGCCACGCGGACACTTTCACAATACAACAGCCGGGAATGCACTTTTCGGTAAAAAAACCACATTCCTTCCTCCTAATTAATCAAATAAACGTCTCACTGAAGAACAGGGGCCAGCTTTGATCGGTAAACAGCCGTTACAACGACTTTTTACTTTGCGATACCATTACAACGCATGCATTACCACGCATGCGTTGTACATCACAAAGTCATTACTACGCATTTTTTAGAACGCATGGTCATTTACCACGCATGCCTTTACAACAAATTTTGTTGTAAAGGTATGTATGGTAAATGACCATGCGTTCTAAAAACATGTAGACGATCCATGTCGTTGTAAGGAAACAGAGGCTGTTCCGTTTCCTCACAACGACGTGCACTGACCCTCAGAGATGACGTGAAGCAGGAACTACGAGGAGAGAGGAACCATGAGGAGTGAGAGGTAAGGGGGATTCAGCATGGGGTGGGGGTTTCTTTTCTAGGGTTTAGGGTAGTGCAGTGGTGTTTGGGTGGTGTAGGGGGTCGTGCTGGGGGTAGTGTTTTAGGGTTTAGGGTAGTGCATTAGTGTAGGGGGTCGTGCTGGGGGTAGTGTTTTAGGGTTTAGGGTAGTGCAGTGGTGTATGGGTAGTGTAGGGGGTCGTGCTGGGGTAGTGTTTTAGGGTTTAGGGTAGTGCAGTGGTGTTTGTGTAGTGTAGGGGGTCATGCTGGGGGTAGTGTTTTATGGTTTAGGGTAGTGCAGTGGTGTTTGGGTAGTGTAGGGGGTCGTGCTGGGGGTAGATTTAGGGTTTAGGGTAGTGCAGTGGTGTTTGGGTAGTGTAGGGAGTCGTGCTGGGGGTAGTGTTTTAGGGTTTAGGGTAGTGCAGTGGTGTTTGTGTAGTGTAGGGGGTTGTGCTGGGGGTAGTGTTTTAGGGTTTATGTTAGTGCAGTGGTGTTTGGGTAGTGTAGGGGGTAGTGCTGGGGTAGTGTTTTAGGGTTTAGGGCAGTGCAGTGGTGTTTGTGTAGTGAAGGGGGTCATGCTGTGGGTAGTGTTTTAGGGTTTAGGGTAGTGCAGTCGTGTTTGTGTAGTGTAGGGGTCGTGTTTTAGGGTATAGGGTAGTGCAGTGGTGTTTGGGTAGTGTAGGGGGTCATGCTGGGGTTAGTGTTTTAGGGTTTAGGGTAGTGCAGTGGTGTTTGGGTAGTGTAGGGGGTCGTGCTGGGGGTAGTATTTTAGGGTTTAGGGTAGTGCAGTGGTGTTTGTGTAGTGTGGGAGGTCATGCTGGGGGTATATTTAGGGTTTAGTGTAGTGCAGTGGTGTTTGGGTAGTGTAGGGAGTCGTGCTGGGGGTAGTGTTTTAGGGTTTAGGGTAGTGCAGTGGTGTTTGGGTAGTGTAGGGAGTCATGCTGGTGGTAGTGTTTTAGGGTTTAGGGTAGTGCAGTTATGTTTGGGTAGTGTAGGGTGTCGTGCTGGGGGTAGTGTTTTAGGGTTTAGGGTAGTGCAGTGGTGTTTGGGTAGTGGAGGGGGTAGTGTTTTAGGGTTTAGGGTAGTGCGCCCAACCAGCCACAATATCCGTGGACAAAGGGGATCCTGACTCTTTGGAACGCTCCGTCAATTGAATAATTTGGGTCAAGGGCCCTACCACGTCCAAGACCTATCAATTCCTTTCTTGGGATCCCTCATATACTTGGAGAAAAAGGTACATAGTTTCTCATCAATTTCAGGCGTGTGTGCCACCTTCCCCTTCAGTGAGGGCCTGGGGCATTCTCCCCTCATCCTATTCCTGACCTCCCTTTCAAGGGGTTGATGGATTTTCCCCACCACATACTCTGCCACTTTGGCGTCAGGTGTCCACTCTGCCGACCTAGGATGGTAAATTTGGGTAGGCTCGAACATGTCCGAGTGGACCCCGTCCCCAACCGGGGACTGAGAAGAGTGGGACTCTGGACGCCAGGGACGCCCGAGTCCTTATCCTCATCGGAGGAGAAATCGTCCTCCGATACACCCTCTCCCTCTAAGGGAAACCCGCTGTCGGGGTCTACAATAGTGGTGACAGTGTCGCAATTTTCTCCGGGCCCCTCCTCCTCCCGGCAGGGTGCATGTTTTAGCGTTCGCGCACTCTTGAGGAAGGTCTCCGTAAGTTTATCAAATCCTTCCAAGTGCCCCGCGTTATGCTTAACGTCCCTTTTATTCCCCATCTGGGAGCTACTTGGACCCGCCACCACCAGATCTGGGTCACTGAACACCCCAGGGATGCTTTTCGCCAGCTTATCAACCTGATCCCTAAGAGGAGCCAGCGCCCTAGAAATAGCCAGAGAGAGGGCTTGGTCCACTGCTGGAGGGAGAAGTTGGGGGGCCATTCCTCCTCCACTTCCTGGTAGGAGGAGTAAAAATGGTCTTCTGGAGAAGACATGATAGCAGAGGGTGTGAGCACAGAACAAATGCCCTTAAAATCCTTAAGACAGCCCCCTCGCCGGTGCTCCAACAGCTGGGCTTTCCCCGAAGCTGTTATAAGAATAGACTGAGGCGCAATACCAATTACCACCACCAGGTGGCGCTGGTCACTAACGTGGCCGTGTGGGGAAATCACTGCGTAGCGGTGTCAAAATTAGGCGAGGGTTGGTCGGGAATCAAGCGGACACTAAAGGAGTGACCGGATTCCCAAACGCGCGTAAAGACCAGCGGGAGCGCTCGACGGAGCTGCCTCGCTCGGACCAGACGCGCCTGACAGGATCTCACCGCGTGCAGAGCACACAGCGGGAGAAACTGCGAGGGGAGAACGCGCTCGGGCAAGAGCCTGCTGCGCAGGGAATATGAAACAATACCAAGGCAATAATGCTAATAACGTGCACAAGAAACCGCTATACAAACAGCAACAACGTCAGATTAAGCCAAGAATGTAAGGAATGCACTTAACTGACGAGCAGTGAAGAAAGAGGAAGCGGAAGGGACGTCACGATATTATATACGATGGACTGTGATATGATTGGACTATAGTTGCCTTGGAGACTACCCCCTAATGGTTCATGGGTTGTGTAGTCTTTTGTTTAATGATTGTTGTGTTACGTTTTCTTTGAACTGCTATGCAAATAAAGTGAGGAAAGATATGCATAATCCTCGCCTCCGTCCTGCCATAGAATTCATTAAACTTTATTTGATCTGATTTAGAAACATAGATCATAAAAGTGTACATAAAAACAGTAAATCCTCTTTCCTAATACAATACAGTGAGAATTAATTAAAACCAGTAGGTAAAAACGGGTGTTACAAAGCCCGGTTCAGAGCAACTTCAGGTTAACAGAATCGTAAAGTTCAATGTTTCGCAAGATCAATCTCATGTACTTCGTGCAAAATACGCAATAAGGGGTCCAAGTAAGATGTAACGCTCCAATACCTGACCAGTTTGCACTATATAAAACTGCAGAAAAACTAAAAATAAAAAGTGTTTTGCACACTTCTGTCATTGGGCTATATGTGGGCTACATCTGGGTGATATTTGGGCTACATTTGGGCTCTTTTTTCTCTGGTGGCCATCTTGGGAGACTTATTTGTTATGAAGTTTCCTAATTTCGTCATTTACTGCAGTCTCCTCAGTAGGAAATGCTTTCAGTTTTTTACTTTGATTCCATCAAGAAGGCATTCAGATGTGT
Organism: Calotriton arnoldi; assembly: GCA_963921515.1. NCBI lineage: Eukaryota > Metazoa > Chordata > Amphibia > Caudata > Salamandridae > Calotriton > Calotriton arnoldi. The sequence continues at coordinate 82,300 of CAWUFW010007505.1, read as the reverse complement.
CACACATTTGCCATAAATTCAGAATGTTAGCACTCTAGTTGTTCATTAGATCACTGTAGTAAAGCTACTGCTCACCAGGGAGTTAACTGGAAGACTACTGCTGGTATTGAAAGTGATTGTTTCAGTCTGCATGTCAGAATTTTCTAATGAAATAGAAGAGGATTTGAGATCTCACTTAAAACATGCCCTAAATTTTCTTTCTGCAGCACTAACCATAATTTCTATGGCAAAATGAACCCCCTCATTTTGTTCCTTTTTAAATTAAATGTTTTAAGTGTTACCAGTTTATTCCAATCAAGATGGCTTCAGGTGTGCCATACTTTTGTCATAAGTAAGACTGTTAGCGCTCTAGTTGTTCTTTAGAACACTCTGGGAAGCTGCAGTAGAACACAAAGGCATCAACTGACAGGCTGCTCCTGTTGAAATATAACAGGAAGATATTTGAGATCTCACTTAAAACATGTCCTAATTTTTCTTTCTACAGCACTAACCATAATTTCTATGACAAAATGAACCCCCTCATTTTGTTCCTTTTTAAATTAAATGTTTTAAGAGTTACCAGTTTATTCCAATCAAGATGGCTTCAGGTGTGCCATAATTTTGTCATAAGTAAGACTGTTAGCGCTCTAGTTGTTCTTTAGAACACTCTGGGAAGCTGCAGTAGAACACAAAGGCATCAACTGACAGGCTGCTCCTGTTGAAATATAACAGGAAGATATTTGAGATCACACTTGAAACATGTCCTAATTTTTCTTTCTACAGCACTAACCATAATTTCTATGACAAAATGAACCCCATCATTTTGTTCCTTTTTAAATTAAATGTTTTAAGTGTTACCAGTTTATTCCAATCAAGATGGCTTCAGGTGTGCCATACGTTTGTCATAAGTAAGGCTGTTAGTACTCTAGTTGTTCTTTAGAACACTCTGGGAAGCTGCAGTAGAACACAAAGGCATCAACTGACAGGCTGCTCCTGTTGAAATATAACAGGAAGATATTTGAGATCTCACTTAAAACATGTCCTAATTTTTCTTTCTACAGCACTAACCATAATTTCTATGGCAAAATGAACCCCCTCATTTTGTTCCTTTTAAATTAAATGTTTTAAGTGTTACCAGTTTATTCCAATCAAGATGGCTTCAGGTGTGCCATACTTTTGTCATAAGTAAGACTGTTAGCTCTCTAGTTGTTCTTTAGAACACTCTGGGAAGCTGCAGTAGAACACAAAGGCATCAACTGACAGGCTGCTCCTGTTGAAATATAACAGGAAGATATTTGAGATCTCACTTAAAACATGTCCTAATTTTTCTTTCTACAGCACTAACCATAATTTCTATGACAAAATGAACCCCCTCATTTTGTTCCTTTTTAAATTAAATGTTTTAAGAGTTACCAGTTTATTCCAATCAAGATGGCTTCAGGTGTGCCATAATTTTGTCATAAGTAAGACTGTTAGCGCTCTAGTTGTTCTTTAGAACACTCTGGGAAGCTGCAGTAGAACACAAAGGCATCAACTGACAGGCTGCTCCTGTTGAAATATAACAGGAAGATATTTGAGATCACACTTGAAACATGTCCTAATTTTTCTTTCTACAGCACTAACCATAATTTCTATGACAAAATGAACCCCATCATTTTGTTCCTTTTTAAATTAAATGTTTTAAGTGTTACCAGTTTATTCCAATCAAGATGGCTTCAGGTGTGCCATACTTTTGTCATAAGTAAGGCTGTTAGCACTCTAGTTGTTCTTTAGAACACTCTGGGAAGCTGCAGTAGAACACAAAGGAATCAACTGACAGTCTCTGCCCTTGTTGGATGTACATGTTTTACTGAGAATGTCAGACTTCGTTCTCACATGACTGAGAAAGATAATGTGAATTTATAGAAAATATGCTCTCATTTTAGCTTCTGGAGCACCTTCCAAAACTGTATGGGACAAGCATGTGAAAATAGTTTTCTCTCAAACATGATTCATGATATCCCAGCAGAAGATTTTTCACAGGGTAAAATCACCTTAGAACACACCACAATTCCTGAAATTAGTATGGTACCATCAACAAATGAATTCTAATGTAACTAAAGTCTGTTATCACCCTTTATAGTTCTTCTTTTGGTAACCCTCAAAATATTCGATTCACTACAATGCATTTCAATGGGGTACTATCATTTATATTGGTCCCAAGATGGCTGCCAGCAATTCCAGGATGAAGTGCTGACAGCCAATCAGATCTCACGATGACATGTGTGGTTAGGCTCCGCCCACATATATATGTGTTTTCTTTTTCAAATTTCTCAGGAACTACTGAACGGATTTACACCATTTAACCAAAAGGCACGACTCTGAACCAAGGGCTACCTTTTTGCCAAATTTGGTGTAATTCCGTTCAGCAGTTCGGGCTGTAGCTGCGATGAAAGGTTCCTATGGAAAATTGCATGGGGAAAACATGTTTTGGGACCCCCCTTTTTTCTCGGCCCCGGCTTGCCGAATCATCCCGAAACTTTCAGGATAGGAGCAGACCGGACCGGCCATGAGTTTTGAAAATTTCACGAAGATTCGTCAACCGGCGCCAAAGTTATTTCAAATAGAATGTTGTGGATTTCCTATGGAAAATAGGTCCTAACTATAACTATCTACTGGCAACCGCCAGTAGATAATATATATATATCAAAAACCACCACCGGGTCCTCTGGAGAAACTGGACACCGACACTGCTGGCTCAGGTTAATACAATTTTATTTGTGCTGTTGTTGCGCGTTTTGTCAGGATCCCCTGCCTTGCCTTGCTATATATATATATAGCGTAACTCATTTATTCGCATCAACGTACACAGATAGTTCTGCTATTACTGTCAGACCCTATTTGTATTAATATGGTTCTGACAGATGACATATTCTGATGTAAATGGAATGATACTGAACACACGTTTATTACTCTTGTAACACTAACAAAATCGGGACCACACCTGTAGGTCGGCGGACTAGTGCTCAGGGAGCATGGGTCACACCTTGATCTCATCTTAGCGGGAGAGCATGCACACGCTCCATTGAGATGAGAGTCTTTCTGCGCTTGACTTGGATGAGAGAGACGCCGGTGATTTTGTTACCATGGTTCGACTGTTTGTAGAGAATAATTGTCGGTGCAAGCATTAGACCAGGAGATGGTCTTTTGGGAGAAATAATTGTTTCTTGTATCCCATCTTAGTGATAGGATTCTTAATGGCTGCTACATTGAGACCAACCGCACCTCTAAGTAATGTAAGTTACGAGTTATTTGCCACTATTATTTAGCTGACCCACAAGAAGATTTTACCTTTTGCCAACTGGTGATGGTTTCTAGGTTGCCTATTCACATTACGTGTGATTGGTTTAAACTTGTTGGGCACGCTGGCAGAACATAATAATATTAGTATTTGGCAAGCTCAGTAAAGGGTTACTGTTTTCTCACCATGGTGTGACATAGGTACTACGGTTTCCACACTGAGACGGTGACTGGTATGAGTTTATATGCACTGTTACTAATAGAACACTTGGGGCCTGATTACTAGTTTGGCAGTCCAACTGCCTGAGCACCGTGTCTGCGCCCGCCAGTAGCCCACAGCGCTGGCGGTCCAAAGCTGCTGTATTCCGAGTTGACCACAGTGCCAGCAGTGTGTATGCGGAGATTTTGCGTCGGTGGTGAGTACTTTTTCCAACTATATTGATGCCTGTGTGTGCATTTCGACTGCATCTGTGTCAGATGCACACATATGCATGATACATGTGGAAAAATACCATCTACCCATTGCCGAGGGCCGGCCCATATGGGGGCAGTCCTGGCAATAGATATATGGTACGAAAAGGTCTCACCTGTAGTTCGTCGCAAACGGGTTTGTATTCCTCAGGGTGAAGATCCTGCTGTGTAGGGGGGACCTGGATAAAGGGATCCAGGTTGAACTCTGCTTGGAAGAACAAGAAAGGGGTTAGTACACATTCCAAATCCTTCATGTCCGCCACCTTGAAGCGGTCAGCATGGGGAAAAGGCAGCTCGTAACACGGATGGTGGTGCTGCTCCCCTGTACTGCCCTATGGTGGCTGCCTTTCCCCGACCGCCAATGAAGCAGTCTGCTGGTGGTCTCAGCGGTTCAGCCACGGTCTTCGCAAAGGCAATCCGCACAACTTGTAATATGGCAGTCAGACTGCCGAGCTCGCCAAATCAGACTGCCCGTGCAGTGGTCCACAGGGCCACCAAACTCGTAATAAGGCCTTTCGAGTTGTGCTGCAGGTGATCACTGTTTTAGCTCATCCCAGCTGGTTATCAGCTAAGCACTAATTGATTTGTTTTGCGCAGATGTTTTGCAGTTACTGACAACGTGGAATTGGAATACGACCTACTCCTACTGGTAAAACCGCTCCAAGGTATGGTTTAAGACTAAATACCACACACATTGACTTAGTTACTGTGGATATAGACAATTAAGGACCTTCCTTCTTCTACTGGGTGCATAGACAAATGTCCACTGTCCTGATGAGACCTGCAAATTCACTTTTTTTTCATGCCATGGGTATGTAGATATAGTGGTACTCCATGGGGCCAGGTGTGGTTCTGCTGTGAGGCACCGCAGTACTCCCACTGGTGTTGCCACTCAAGCTTCACCTTCATGGTACACAGGGGCTGTGCTAGCTTTATTGAGCAGTAACATGGGGGTGATCCTTGAGCAGCTGTATTGCGGGTGTACCACAGCATGGCGAACAATTAAAGGTAAATAAATAAAATGTGGGGAGGGAGCCTGTGAGCTCGTTGGCTGCCCACACAGGGAGGGGCTGGCCACAGTAGCAGGGAGTTGGCAGAAGGCAGGCCCTGTGGCCTACCCCTGCTGCGCACAGCCAATGGCTGTACCCAGTGGAGGGTGGATGCCAGCAGGGGTTAGGTGCAATTGAAGGTTAGGCACTGTGGTGGTGAAGCTTGGGCACCAGTGCAGTGGAAGTGGTGTCATAACACATATTATAAAAAGCAAATAAAAATAGAATGTGGGTTGGGGATCTGTCGATGGATGAGGGTCTATAGATGGTTGGGCACAGGACCAGGCCAGGGGCTAGGCCCCATGGACAACAGTCATCTGTGAAGAGCCAATGGATGTGCACAAAAGGGGCTGGCTGTCTACAGCATGGGCCCTGCAGCAAAGCCCCCTCTGTGCATGGCTGGACTTGGTGGCCCCCGGGAGGGTGGGCGGCACAGGGCCTGAACTATGGCTAGGCCACACTCAGCCCCAGTCACAATGTGTTTGCTCTTGTTTGCTCTAAGTTGGCAGGGTATGCCCAGACGTGGGTCCCTTGCTCACTTTGCCAATGTATTCAACGTGGCTGATGAGGGATGTTACCCTGAAAGCAGTCCCAGGATGCTTGTTTCCTATCCAGGAAAGACCTGGTTTGGCAGTTCGGGCTGGACTGTTCTCATGAGGAACAGGTTCAAGACTGATTTGCATATGGCTGGGTCTGAACTGGGGTGGCAAAGTGAGCTATAGAACAATGATGGATTCAACCCAGATCTGTGACTGGGGGTGAGAGTCATAAAAATTACAGCGCTCTGCCCATCATCTCCTTGTGTTTATTTCATCCCCCAGACAGTAGTGCACCAGGAGGTGTGTTTGGAGAGTGGTTGAGAAAGGAGACGGGCCTCTGAAGAGCTCTCAGCAATCCTACTGTGTGGGAATTACTGGTGGGAACAGGAGGCGGTCTTGTCCCCCCGACCCTTAGCATTCAAGGGGATTTCATCCCCTAATGAGTATTGTGCCAGAAGGCACATTTGAAGGGTGTTTGAGAAAGGAGATAGGGCCTCCAAAGAGCTCACAGTTATTTGCGTCATTCTATTCCTCTTGGAGGATAAAGCCCTTGGGAGGTGGTGGTACCCGGGGCTCTTAAGAGCCTTCGGAGGGGGGTCCTGGAGGCCCCCTCTCCCTTTAAATTTAATTCATGGCCCCAGGGAGGTGGTGGTCTTTGGGGCCCTTAAATACAACGTAGGGGTATCCATGTACGCCCCTTCCATTTTTTTTTATAAATCCCTAGGGAGGTGGTGTTCCACGGGGTTCCTAAAGCCTCAGGGAGGGGCTGCATGGCTCCCTCCAGATAAATTACCATCGGCATGCCCTGGGGAGGTGGCAATCCCCGGGGTCAAAATTGGCCTTATATAAAGAACCCCCGGGACCTGGTCCACCCGGGGACTAATCATTAAACAGCATTTATATTAGCTTCAAATTCACAAATCTTTGCGATTTTGCAGCTAAATGTTTTGAAAGAAAGTCTTTTTGCCCTGGCGGGGTCCCTGGGAACCCCAGCACCAGGGCTAGGGGGTCATGGTATTCCTACCTTGCCCCTTGTCTTTATTCTTACTCTTTCTTTGGGACTAGGCTGAGGCCAAGCACCAAGGTGGCTGCCAACACTTCCTGGTTGAAGTGTTGACAGCCAATCAGAGCTCTGCAGGAGATCGGGAGGATTCACAGAGGGTTTGTGTTGAGTTGGGGCAGAATGTGGAGTGTGGAATGCGGGAGCATGGGGGTTCCCTACGTGTAACTGGGGAGCGGGGCTTAATGGCAGTTGCTGCCAGACTATCGATGTGGGCAGAGGCACAATAAAGAAACCTTACCTGTAACCGTGCCAACTTCTTTTCAGTGGCGAAGAGCTGGTCTGTTCCTTCCTGTACCCCTGCCCTTCTACTTTGCCCAGTCTACTCAAGAGGAGCAGTTCGCCATCATGCTGCAGGTACTGTCTGGTCTTCGCACTGGGAAGCGCCGTGACTGGCAACGGCGAGGCAAAGCAATTGCGATAACAATTTAAGAAGGAAGCGGTGAGATCAATTGACTGCCCTTGCGCAGGCGAAGTGGGGCAGGCTTGCGAGGAAGTTTCGTGAGCTCCTGAGGGCCGCAACGGTCCAGAGTCACGTGCTGCCATTTTTGGCCTGTGACGGCACGCGCGCGTGCGCGCACAAACATCTCTAATGTGCCCTATTTCTTCAAGAAACACACGTTACGTGTGCAACGTGGCTGCCATTTTTGATTGGGGCCGAATTCAACATACGCCTAGCTGTATTCTGGGCTCGTGTTTTGTTTACCTTGGTGTCCACCAGTTTTTTTGTTTTTTTTACCAAAACCTGCACCATTATCCTACTAGCACTGGTGACAGGCACACCTTATTATTATTATTATTATTATTATTTATTATTAATATTAAGGAGTTTTTATATAGCGCTGGCCGGACCCGAGGGTATCGGAGCGCTTTACAGCAGTTTTAATGCAAGAGTCACACAATAGAGCAGTAGTATACATATTGGTTCAGAAGTCCCAGTGTGCTGTGCAGCATTAAGATAGGGAAGTCCTGAGATAAGCTCGTTCAGTGCATGCTGTCTTGGGTTGAACCTCTTTCAGGGAGGAAGGAACAAGGTAAGGGTCGGGGAGCGGGGAGGAGGTAGGTCTTAATGATACAGTGTCAGGGTGCTGCAGAGTGCAGGCTTGTGCGCTTCGGCGGCGGCTATCGGTTCGGGAGGGAACGGTTGAGGAAGAGGTCTTTTAGGTGTTTTTTTAATTTTCCGAAGGATGGGATAGTCCTGATATCAGCTGGGATGGAGTTCCAGATTTTGGGCGCGTTTCCGGCGAAGGACCGTGCGGTGGTTTTTTTGTTTGCGTGTTTTCGTAGGGATGAGTAGTAGGGTATTGGAGCTCCTTAGGTTCCTTGTATGACCGGCCCTCTTGAGTTTGGCGGCCACGTAGTCAGGTTTCCCTGTGTGCAGGGCTTTGTGCGTGAGGCAGGCAGTTCTGAAGCTGGCACGCAATTCGACTGGGAGCCATTTTAATTCTCTGAGTGCGGGTGAGATGTGATCATATTTCTTAACTCCAGTGACCATTCTGGCTCCTGCGTTGAGAGTTGTTTTGAGGGGAGCTAGGTGGGATTTTGCTGTACCAGTGAGGACTGCATTCCCATAGTCGAGTCTGGATAGCAACAGTGATAGAGTGGCTTGTTTGAGGTCCTTGGGCGGGATAAAGGGTTTTATTTTGTTAAGTAGCTTCAGATTGAGGAAGGCACTCTTAGCGGAGTTCTTAATGTGTTTGGCCATGTCATGTTTTGGGTCTAGGGTGATTCCTAATGATTTTACAGAGTTAGCCAGAGTGAGATTGCCGTTGAGGGCATCAATTGCTTTTAGCCATTCTACGATTTGAGGGTTCTCTTCTTTGTTGGAGATGAGGAGGATTTCTGCTTTGTCTTGGTTGAGTTTTAGGTGGTTTAGTGAAAGCCAGTGTTGGACTTCTCTTAAAGTGTCGTTGAGTCTCTGAATGTCATCAATGGAGGAGGTTTCCAGATAGATCTGGGTGTCATCTGCATATAGGTGGAAGGGGATGTTAGCTTTTTTGAGTATGGTGGTGAGGGGTTCCATGTATATGTCGAACAGTTGTGGGGAGAGCACTGAACCTTAGGGGACACCCCTGCTGACGGGGTGTAGGTCGGAAGTAAAGTTTTTGATTTTTATCCTTTGGGAGCAGTTGTGTAAGAAGGAGGAGAACCAGTGTAGGACCACCTCATCAACACCTACCCTTTCTTGAAGAGCCTTGATGAGTAGATTGTGATCAACCGTGTCAAAGGCTACCGATAGGTCCAGGAGAATGAGGAGGCAACATTGGTCGGTATCGAAAGATTTGTGGATATCGTCCACGATGTTAAGGATCGCGGTCTCGGTGCTATAGCCTTTTCTGAAGCCCGATTGGTGGGGATCTAGAAGGTTGATGCTGTCCATATGCTGAGTCAATTGTAGGAGAACGCACCTTTCGAGGATTTTGGTTAGGAGGGGGAGATTGGAAACGGGTCTGAAGTTGTTCAGATCGTTGGTGTCAAGGCCTGTTTTTTTCAGTAATGGTGTGACTTGGCCGACTTTGAGGCAATAAGGTATGACGCCGGGTCTCAGGGAGCTGTTTATGATCTTGCACCAGAACGGGGCTAGGGAGAGTTTCAGCTTTTTGGTCAATTGGGTGGGTATAGGATCTAGGACGTGGGAAGCGGGTTTGGAGGTGGAGATCAGTTTGAGAATCTCGGCTTCCGGGATGGGGTTGAAGGATTTCCAGGCTTTTGTGGGGTGATTGCGCGTGCTGTCTTCAGTCTCTGGGGCCAGGCTTTTGCAGGAGAGATTGAGGTTGATGTCCAGAGAGAACTCAATCTTGGTGATTTTGTCGTTGAAGAAGTTGGCGAAGTTGTTGCACAGGTCTTAGGAGGCCTGAACTGAGGATGCAGGGGGCTTGGAGGTTTGTTGCCTGATGATGTTGAAGAGTTCTTTGGGCCTGTTTTTTGCGTTGTCCAGGGCGGTGCAGAAGAAAGTGGTTTTTTCGTTACTGATGTGTTTTTTGTATTTCCTTCGAGCTGCTTTGAGTTGATCGTGGAGGCTTGTGGAGGGGTTGCTCCTCCATAGTCGTTCTGCAGCTCTTAGTTGTCTTCTTTCGGTGTTAATGTCCGTGTTGAACCAGGATCTGGATGGAATGTTCCTGGTTTTTTTTAATTTCAGGGGGGATAATTGGTCTAGAATGGACGTCATAGTTGTGTTATAGTGGGAGGTGAGTTCTGTTGTGGAGAGATCATCTGTGGAGATAGGGAGGAGAGAGCTTGCCCTTTCTTCTAGGTCAGCTAAATTGATCTGAGTTAGATTTCTCATCCATTTGGGGGGGTCTTGGGTGGGGGGTTGGTATGTGATCGGTTGGGTGATGTGGAATAGGATTAAGTGGTGGTCAGACTAGTCAACGGGCAGGGTGTGGTCTATCGTGACTGTGTCACGTTGTGCGATAATGGCATCTAGGATTGCTCCTTTGTTGTGGGTTTCCTCTGAGCAGTGTTGGGTAAGGTTGTTGCTGTGTACCAGCTCATTCAGGTTCTGGATTAGAGAGTTGTTTTCTTCATTCCAGTGTAGGTTGAGGTCACCCAGAATTAGGTTGTTAGCGTCTCGGAGTGAGCAGTGACCTTATGTTTCGAATCAGTGCATTAACATGCATCAACCTTGTACACTTTGGGCTTTTAACTCTCATCTATTAAATTACTTCGGTTGTCAGGCACACCATTCCTTGTTAAGCCTGCACCATAATTCAGCCATCATCGGTGACAGGCACACCATATTCTTACTATTGTTTGTACAATGTACATCAGTTATTGAATTTCAACAAGTAGTTGTTTTGTGTGGCAGCAACTCACCTACGCAGATACAATGGATCGAATTCTGGCACCTCCACCCATTTTGCAAACTGCAGGCACTCCCTCTCTGACTTGCGAACAATGGAAAGACACATTTGAGGCATATTTAGAAGCCATTGATGGCGATACTTTCACTCCGAAAAAGAAAAAAGCACTTTTAATTTACAATTTAGGTTCTGAAGGCAGGAACATTTTAAAGACTCTACCCCTTGAAATTGTTTACACCCATGTTAGTGGTGGAGACGATGGCGATTCCATGTTAATCGATGATTACACATCCATCATCAAAACACTTGACAAAAGGTTCAACCCCAAAAAGAATGTGGTACTTGAACGTCACAAATCCTTGCAACGTGCCCAGATTCCAGGGGAATCAATTGATGATTTTGTCGCTTCCCTAAGAACTTTAGCCTCCACGTGCAACTATAGAGAATTCAAGGATGAGATCATCTGTGATCACTTAATAGAGAGGACATGCAATAAAAAAGTTCAAGAAAAGCTACTTTCCACTGAGGACCCCGATCTCGAAACTGCTCTTAGACTTGCTAGGGGCATTGAACATTCCCAGTTGTGTATGCAAGAGATAAATGAAACTACCAAGCTTGGAGAGGTCAAGCAACTGAGCACTAAGTTTTCTGCCAAACCTACCAAAAGTCTGAATTCTGGTTTGATACGGAATACGGAAATGCCATCCAGTAAGACCAAATTCGACAAATCTGAACTTGTCTGTTTCAGATGCGGTAGCAAGTCTCACCTAGGGAATGCCAAATTTTGTTTCGCCCTGAACCAGATTTGTTTTAAGTGCGGTAAGAAAGGGCACCTCGCACGGGTGTGCAAAGCAGCGTCAACCTAAAAAAAAAACATGCATACTGTCAAAGCCATTGAAGAGAACTTGAACCATTCGGATGAGGAAAACAACTCTTTATTGATGTTGTATTCCTCAACGGAACAAACCAGTGAGGAAGTAGGAATTTCAACCTTGTTAGGATCACGAAAAAGGAAAGCTCCCGCTTGTGTGGTTATGGTGAATAACAAGGAAGTCAACTTTTTGGCTGACTCTGGCTCTCCTTTCACCCTCATAAACCAAAAGGATTTTGGACAAAAACGTGATATACAGTTACAACAATCCACCATTAAGATTTTTGCCTATGGGGGGAGAAGGGTGAATGTTTTAGGCATATTTAATGGTAATCTAAAGTTTGGTGGGAATTCTGCCATAGGACCCGTGTACATTGTAAAAGAGGGTGCAAATTTGTTGGGGTGGCAAGAACAAGGTGAGCTGGGAGTCATTTTGGACCCTAATCATCCTGACATTGTGTTAACCAGCTGGATGATGACTGAATCTTGTGGTGTATCCCCATCAATCATGCCATCCCCTGCATATATGGTTGGGCATTTGATGGCTGACGAATGGATTTGTGTTTATCCTGAGGTGTTTAGTGAGCGTTTAGGCAAACTTAAGGGTTTTCAACACAAAATCATTCTCAAAGAGGGTGCGCAGGCAGTCGCTCGCAAAGTGCGCAAAGTGCCACTGAGTTTGTGCAATGAACTACGGGCGGAGTTGAAAAGGTTGTGTGACATGGGTATAATTGAACCCATTGAGGGGTCAGAGTGGTTGGCGCCCATAGTTTTGGCGCGCAAGGCTGATAAGTCCTTGAGTCTTTGTGTGGATTTACGCGATCTCAATTCGAATATTTGGATTGATCGCCAACCCCTGCCTAACATCAATGAGATGTTGGCAACGTTGGATGGTGCAACATTTTTCACTTCTTTGGATGTTTCTTCTGCATACCATCAGATTGAGTTAAGCAGGGATTCCAGGCACCTCAACTCTTCTGTTACACCCGAAGGGGCTTAACGCTACGTCCGCATGCCTTTTGGTTTGGCGTGGGCATCAGCGATATTCCAACGTTTAATGGGGAACTTGTTTGACAATACCTTGGGAGTTGTATTTTTACATGATGACATACTGATATATGGCAAGACTGAATTGGAACATGATGCTAGAGTGAAACAAGTTTTGAAATAGTGAAGGCGAGTGGCTTAACCCTAAGAAAAGACAAGTGTAAGTTTTTCTAAGAAGGTATGGACTATTTGCGTCAGTACATTTCCACCAAGGGTGTCGAGCCTAAAATGAAGATTTTGGAGGCCATCCAGAATGCACCTAGCCCTGGGAATAAGGACCAATTGCGTTCCTTTCTTGGGTTAGTGGAGTATTATGCCAAATTTGTAAATTATTTCTCCGATAAGATTGTGTGTTTGAGGAATTTATTGAAGAAAAACAACAGATTCGAATGGAATAGTGAGTGTGAGAACAGTTTTGAACTCATCAAGAGGGAAATTGTACACGCCCGACCTCTGAAATCGTTTGACATCAATGATGTGTGCATTATTTCTGCCGATGCGAGCAATGTGAGCCTCGGAGCTGTCCTCATGCAGAAAAGATTCAACGGCTCTGAGGAAACCATTGTATTTGCATCACGTACATTGCAAGGAGCTGAAGACACATATTACACCATTGAAAAAGAGGCCCTAGCATTATGGTGGGGTGTGCAACATTTCAGAAACTATCTGTGGGGAAATGAATATGTGCTCAGAACTGATCATAAACCACTAGTGGACATTTTCACCTCCAAGGGGGGGCGGGAGAGCTACCCCGCGCATCGCCAAGTGGCAGTACAGGTTGCAAGAATTTCATTATAAGCTGGAGTATGTGGTGGGTGCAAAGAACTATGTGACTGACTGTTTATCCAGGTTACCCAAAACAGATGAATTGGAGATTGTGTGTTTGGTATCTTCTGTGAATGATGTAGTCAAGGGTGCCTTATCTGAGCAAGAATGGTTGGATGCGGTGTCCTTGGATGAGGAGTTTAAAACAGTGGAAAATTGTATTTCAGTAGGATGGCCGAATAGCAAGGATACACCCACTCAATTAATTCCGTACAGGAGAGTAAGTGAAGAATTGTCTGTGGTAAAGGGGATCATGCGCAGGTGTGGTCAGTTAGTGGTTCCCAATTGCTTACATAAGAAAATTTTAGAACTAGCCCATGAGGGCCATCTCGGTATTAGAGCTATGAAACGGAGAGTAGGGGAAGACTTTTGGTGGCTAGGTGTGGATAGGGCTATCGAGCACTATGTTCGGGATTGTTGCATGTGTGTGCTCAACGACAAGACCCAAGTTACATGCCCTTCCCCCATTGACCCAGTGGTAGTGAAGAATACTCCTTGGTGCAAGCTTGCTTTTGACATAGCTGGACCCTTCGGTGTTATAGGTTGTTCTCCAAAATATGTCTTGGTCCTGGTAGACTACATGACAAAATGGCCTGAAGAAAAATTTGTTGACAATGTTAATTCTGAGGTGGTAATCAAATTTTTCAAGGAGGTATTTCTCAGAGAGGGATTTCCTGAAGAGTTGGTGATGGACAATGGGACACAATTGGTGTCCAGGGAGATGGAAGTTTTCCTAAGGGAGAACTTTATAAACATGTTCTCACGTCTTTTTACCACCCTCATAGCAATGCTCTGGTGGAACGTCTGAACCGTGTGATCAAGGATCAACTACAACTGGCTCTAGTGAATGGTTTGCGCTGGATTAGAGCTGTTGAGGATATGTTATGGCGTTAAGAACTACACCTCACATCAGCACAGGAGTTTCTCCTTTTACGCTGTTAAGGGGTAGAGTCGCTGGATCCAAATTGAACAAGAATTAGATGTCTAGAAAGTCTATTGATATGGGTAAGATGGAAGGTGTGGTCGATGTTAGAGCTGCGGTGCAGAAGAAGTATGGTACCAGGGATGTGTGTGGGAAAGTCTCTCCTGTTTGTGTTGGGGACTGGGTGAGAGTCAAAAAACCTGGTTTCATTCGCAAGGGTTTTTCTCGATTTTCAGCACCTGTTCGGGTGGTGGAGGTAAAAGATTGTGTGATTGTACTGGAGAATGGCAAAGTATGGAATAAGAGCGCTGTTTCAGTGGTACCTGTATCCAAAGCTGCCTATGTGAATAGCAAGTTGGGGGTGCAAGAGGATACAAGCCCTGCATTTCATGTGACACCCTTTTCCAGAGACCATGTGGGTTCTGACCCAAGCCCTGTGTACCAGAGTAGAGTTTCTTCCAGAGTCAGGAAAGCTCCTGTCAGGTTCAGGGACTATAGGAGATTCTGATTCTGTCTCTGTTTGCCCATATGACTTGCTCATTAGTCTATTTGTTATGTTTTTGATCATCTGTTTTACCCGTTGTTCTGTATACCAATTTTTATTCAGTTTTTTTCTTTTGTTGTTTTGTGAAGGAAGGGGGGGTGTTGAGTTGCGGGCAGAATGTGGAGCGTGGAATATGGGAGAGTGGGGGTTCCCTGTGTGGAACTGGGGAGCGGGGATTAACGACAGTTGCTGCGGACTATGGATGTGGACAGACGCACAATAAAGAAGACTTACCTGTAACCGTCCCAGCTTCTTTTCAGTTTGCTTAGCTAAATATACAAATTTGGTTTTCGTTTAATATTTCAAAAACTACTGAATGGATTTATGTGAAATAACAAAAAGCACTCTTTCTGGACCAAGAGCTAGCTTTCTGCCAAATTTGATTTAATTCCATCCAGCAGTTTAGGCTGTAGTTGCATTCAAAATCCATATAGGGATTAACAGGGTAAATGTACTTTTTTGACCGCCCCCCCCCCCTTCTGTCGGCTCCTGCTTAACGGATTAACCCAAAACTTTCCATGCTCAACTAGAATAAGCTGCGCACATTTTTGGGAAAAGTGTGTGAAGATTTGTCAAATGGTGCCAAAGTTATAGGCAAGTCCAAAAAAGTTTTTACTATGAAAACTAGGGCCTACATTTAACTACCAACTGACAACTGCCAGTAGGTAAAATTGATAGATAGATAGATAGATAGATAGATAGATAGATAGATAGATAGATTTTAACAAAGGCAGAAACAAAAATTGGATGGATAACCAGACAAGACACACTAGTCAGGAGACCCAATCTGGAAAAGAGAAGGGACACACAGATACATCTTTCCTTTGTCACACAGTACACCACACACAGTGACAAAATATATAGGATTTTGAGAAAACACTGGGGTCTACTCACTGAGGTCCCTGGGCTCAGGGAAAATGTAACTAAATTCCCCAAAGTGACCTATCGAAGGGGAAGCACCTTAAGGAACTGGCTATGCCCCAGTTACATAACAACTACGAAAGAGAAAACATGGCTGCCATTCACAGTACATGGTTTTTATACCTGTCAAGAATGTAACATATACCCATTGGGATAGAACAGGACTAAACGATTCAGTTACAGCACAAACAGAGAGTATGACATCAGGCACCACATCAATTGGAAAACTAAGTTGTGGTTTACATTATTGGATGTGAATGCAACAAGATATATGTGGGTAGCACGGTGGGACCTTTGAAACTGCACATACAGTAACATTTTTGTGCTATAAAAAATTATAACTTGAGGTACCCTATGACATTCCATATGAGAGTACAGCACATGAAAGACAATAGTATTTGGTTCCTGAGCCCTGACCACATCCCCCCAGCCCCCAGGGGTGGCAATCGGGAATTGGCACTGAGATGTGAGGAGGCTGCATGGATATGCCGCCTACGCAGAAAAGGCAGGGGACACAATACTGATGAAGAGTTACATTATTTCTTATGAACAGTCCCTACATTGTTTTGCAGTAACACATAAAATGTTGTGTATGCTTTTGTCTTCTAATGTAGAGTCGTAGAACACCTCGGGTGCCAAACTGATAATGGGGTGCCCCTTTCTAAAGAATTACCAGTAGAGGATCCCCGAATTGTATGCTTTTTGGTGGTGTTTTTCTGTGGTGTTCTCTCATGTTAATAATTGTGACAGCATTGTTGTATCTTCTCACTGAAAAGAAGGGACATTAGATTTTATTGTGCTTGTAGCTCTCTTACCAGGACTTCTTGCATTGGTATAACATGCTGAGACGATCCACATGGACATATAAGCTATTTGTTTTTTCCACCCTTATTCCTTTATCTTTCCCTATTTCTTTCTCCCTTGCCCCACCTGGCTGTTAAGGTATTAATTTCTCCCTGCCTCTTCCTGGCTGTTTAGGTATTTTCATTCTATAATTTAGATAAGGACTTTGGATTACCTCTTGTTTGTTTCGGATGGTGTGTTCAAACCCACCCTGACTCCATACGTCCTCTTGAACCTGCATATTATTACTTTCCCTTATGGATGGAACTGTACTTCCTTTGCGGTTTTACAACAAATAACGTGTATTACAAATGGCTTTCTTCGCTCAGGTCACAGCCCTCATTCTGCCCATGGAATACTGGCACAGGTGATAAGATTCATGCTCGCACCCCATGGTTTTAGTAACACAGCAGTGGCGGCTGGTGACATTTGAAAGTGGTGCGGCGTAAAATAATTGTTGTATATCACTGTGGCGAGCGCGCATAGCGCGCGAGCCTGAACAACCTACGGGGGTTTCGGGGGGGATTTATCCCCACAAGAAAATTTTGAAAAAAGAGTGGGCAAATGGTGCATTTTCAAGCAAATTTGAGAAATTAAAATATGAATAATACATTTAAATGACCCAACACATGAAGTCAAGTTGGAATAAAGTAATTAGAAGTAGCAATGAGAAGTAGACCTTAAAACATGTAATTAGCTATCTCTTAAAGATGGAATTTTTCCATCCTCTTTGCTGTAATTACCTTGAAAAATAGATGTGAGAACCAAGTACTTCTAAATATGTTGTAGAACGGTCTTAATGGCCCCAACTAAGTAAACAAAGAAAAAGGCTGTGTTAACCTGCATTGGCAAAGCCAAGAAGTCTCACTCTTGTTGACCTATTGGTGTTGTCAGACCGGATCACTGACAAAATATCGATCGCACAAATATCGAGCAGACAAAATATCGTGGACAAAATATCGACTGTCAAAATATCGACTCCCTATCTCCAAACAGGTAAGTACAAAAATATTGAATCCAAAATATCGTCGTTAAAAATATAGTTAGTCAAAATATCGAATTTTATAAATCTGTTAAAAGTAATGTAAAATTAATGAAATAATAAATAAAATAAAGTAAAACATACTTAAAATTAGTTAAATTACTTTAAAATTAATAAATAATTATTTTAAGTAAAAAAAAATCTACATACAATTTTATTTTTTAATACATACATATATTAACATAATAATATAAAATAATAATCACTACTTTTAGCGTAGGATAGCGGGAGGGTAAAATTTACTATTCCCACTCCAAAGAGTGCGACAGTAGGGAAAGCGTTGGATAGCGTAGAGGTAAAAATTACTATTCCCACTCCAGAGAGTGCAACAGTAGGGAATGCGTTGGATAGCGGGAGGGTAAAAATTACTATTTCCACTCCAGTGAGTGCAACAGTAGGGAAAGCGTTGGATAGCATAGGGGTAAAATTTACTATTCCCACTCCAGTGAGTGCAACAGTAGGGAAACCGTTGGATAGCGTAGGGGTAAAAATTACTATTCCCACTCCAGAGAGTGTAACAGTAGGGAAAGCGTTGGATAGCGGGAGGGTAAAAATTACTATTCCCACTCCAGAGAGTGCAACAGTAGGGAAAGCGTTGGATAGCGTAGGGGTAAAAATTACTATTCCCACTCCAGAGAGTGCAACAGTAGGGAAAGTGTTGGATAGCGGGAGGGTAAAAATTACTATTCCCACTCCAGTTAGTGCAACAGTAGGGAAAGCGTTGGATAGCGTAGGAGTAAAAATTACTATTCCCACTCCAGAGAGTGCAACAGTAGGGAAATAGTTGGATAGCGGGAGGGTTAAAATTACTATTCCCACTCCAGAGAGTGCAACAGTAGGCACAGGGTAGGATAGCGGGAGGGTTAAAATTACTATTCCCACTCCAGTGAGTGCAACAGTAGGGAAAGTAATATTTTAATATTTTACTAAAAAATAATTAATTATCAATACTAATAAATATTATTAATAACACTAATTACCAATTACAACATCTTTAATAATTAATTTATTATAAATACAATACATATTATTTATTAAAAATTAATTACCTATTAATAAATCATTAACAACCAATTAATAATCATTACCAGATTTGTATAAATATTTAAATAAATACCAATTAATATTTAATTACCAGTAAATTAAGTATCAATACAAAAAAATATTTTCTATAATTAACTAATTACAATTAAATTACTTCCCCCACATTCCCCTATAAACCCACATCCCGCTACAACTATTTAATTAATAGAAATAACATAATTACCAATAAATCAATTAAAAAAATTAATTACCAATTAATAAAATGTATTTACCAATTAACTAATTAACAATAAATTAATTATCAATACCAATTAATATTAATTAATATGTACTTAATTTCAATTAAATTACTTCCCACCCTATTCCCCTATAAACCCACATCCCGCTACAACTATTTAATTAATAGAATTAACATAATTACCAATTAATCAATAATAAAAAAAAATTACCAATTAATAAAATTTAATTACTAATTAATAATTAACTAACAATAAATTAATTATCAATACCAATTAATATTTATTAATATGTACTTAATTTCCATTAAATTACTTCCCACCCTATTCCCCTATAAACCCACTACCCGCTACGGAATTAAATTACGCAAAAATTAAATAACATAAAATTCATTGCTTTTAAAAAATTAAACATACATTACAACAACTAATATACACTTTTAACACATATACTAACATACAATACACTTAGAAAAAATTCGATATTATTAAAAATTCAATATTTTTTAATGCCTATATTATGTACTTCGATATTTTAACAATCGATATTACTTACCTTAATTTCGATATTTTTAACGACTATATTGTGTCCATTCGATATTATGTCCATTCTATATTTTGGACTCAATATTTTGTCCATTCGATATTTTTTTTCCGATATTATGTCTATTTACCGTCAGACCACTTTGCCAATGCTATGCAGCACCAACAAGCAAAATGCTATGTAAGCAAAACTTTGACAAGTCCTGTATCACCTTTAATATGAAACCCATTGCTTGAACTTCAGGTAACTGGGATGCACTGTCCTGCTACAGGAATACTTGAGATAAATAAAGACTCTCTGACATCAATAAGGATGCTAGTCGTAGCAGGTACTAACCCTGCTTGACCTTTGCAACCCCCAAAATTGCCCTTGCCAACCCGGGTGATATATGTGTATGAATTGCGCAAAATGTATATATTACTATACATTTGTATCACGTATATGTATATTGAGACAAAGTATTGAGAGATATATACACAAATAAAGCTATACACACCCATATAATATACATACATGTATGCAGATTCACCATACCTACGCATAGCTCTCATTAGCACACGTGCATTGCTTCTAATTAATACATTTCTGAATGACCTTATAGTTTACAGCTTTTCTTTTTGCTATGCAAGTTTTTATCGTTATCGTTAGAAAATGCGAAATAATTGCATCTTCGGGTTTGGAGAAACCAAATTCTACTTTCTGACCCCAAGAAAGGAGTTTTCGTTCCTTTTAATTACGAATTCCTCTTTTTCATGGTGTCTAAATTCATCAACGCTGAACTTTGGCAACAAAGGAGTCCAATTTCCTCTTGGCGAAGCCATTGTTTACAACTTTTCTGTGCACTTGCGCTTGTGTGGTGTGCGAGGGGGCTTCTGAATAAAACCCAGAGAATAAGTGTTCCGGCGAACAAAGCCTTTATTTTCAAATGGAGACCACATTTCTGGGTGAAGTTAGGGAAACACCAGCCCACCCTTACGTCTCATGCCATATTTCTTTGGGCAGGTTTTCATTATATCTTGGTCTGCTATATACCAGTAAAGTGCTGCTTGGCCCCTTTTCAAACGAGACAACACCGACAAATCAGCTTTACGTGACACACACTCGTGGGGCTGTATTACGACCACTAACGCCAGCCTGTAGCACCACAAGCCCACACGCCACCGCAAAAGCCCGTCCTCTTTCCAGCCCACATACATTCACACCTGCACACGGACACAAGAAGGAACATGCATCGCTCCTTACCCGCCTCTGCACTCCCCTCCCGGAGCCCGCGCGGGAGACACTGTAAGAAGCACCTGTGCAAGTTCGTGGGTGCTTTGTTTTGGCTCAGAAGTTGTTTTGTTTTGATTCTTTGTAGAGGAGCGGAGGTCTCCCCTCGTTCTTTCCACCTTGGGTGACTCCTTTGATTCTGAGTTTGTTGGCAGCAGGCAGCCGCGACCGGCATGCTCGCTGGAGGGAGGGGGGGCGCGGGTGTTCGCGGGTGGGAGGGTAACAATAATTAAAAAAAATTAAAACCTACCTTACCGCCGGCGCCGCCTCCGCTCCTGGCCGGTGTGGCGATGGTGCAGATTTTGGCGACAATTTTCAAGAAAGAAGACACAGCACACAACCTGGGGTTTCCTGTCGTGTCGTTACCAGCGACACTATGTGCCCTGCAATCCACAGTTGGAGAGGAGCCAGCAGGACGACATGCCTTACTTAAGGAAGGTGCCGGCGCGTGTACTCTTAAGACTTGACCGTCTTTACTGGGGCACAGTTCAGGTACTGTTTTTGTTTTAATGTTCTGTGGACAGCATTCGGGTCCGGGGGTCCCGCGTGTTCCCGCTGCTTTCCTGCAGGACAGGAACAGGAAGCAGCCAGCAGACAGCCTCCTTCCCCGGCCCTAAGCCAATCACAACTGATTGGTGAGGCGCAAGCGGAGAGCGCCCCAGCTGGGCCATTTTCTCTATGTAGGCTGCAAGCAGCAGCCTACATAGAGAAAAAGGGAGTGCGCATGACTGGGTTGGTCGGCCCTGGGGTCGACCAGACAGTCAGTACCCACAACAGTGGGTAAGCCACTCCCCCCCTGCCCTCGAGCAGGACCGCCCACCCGCCCTCCCACAACCAGGCACTCCAGCTTTCTCGCAGTGCGAGAAGCAGATAACATATAATGGTAGTTTTACCATTTTATGTTATCTGCTTCTCGCACTGCGAGAAAGTAGTGGGGCGATGCCCCGATGCCCCTATGGAGGAGCCGCCACTGTAACACAGTGCTTCTTTTGACTTTTTAAATATGGCCGAAACAACATATGCATTTTCTTTAGATCCACCTTGTTACGGATCTGGCTTCGGCCGATTGTTAGATACGTCATCGGCTTTCACCTCAAAGGGTTTATAGGACCTGGATATATGAGGTATGGGTTTCCTCTGTCTGTAGTGTTTTTAGACCCAGAGGTGCATCTCGGCTCTCTTCAATTGGAACCAATCGCAGTAAGTTCACTATGACTGAGAACACTTTGACTCAGGGGAGAGTATTTCCTACCATATAAATTTGTATGGATTTCAAGGGAGGATGGCCGTGACGGAGGGGT
Source organism: Calotriton arnoldi (assembly GCA_963921515.1). NCBI lineage: Eukaryota > Metazoa > Chordata > Amphibia > Caudata > Salamandridae > Calotriton > Calotriton arnoldi. Next base: position 60,711 of record CAWUFW010007505.1, on the reverse strand, counting down.
GTTTTTTCTTTTCTCACCTCCTGTCATTTTGCTCACATTGCTTGACGTTTATAACTGTTTGGCATGTTTTTCATTTGGTTAACATTTTTGTACTTTTATTATTACTGAACATTATTGGGCCCATGCAATGGGAGTCTCGAGCAATCATTTGATATCGCAATTTTACTGTGATAGATCAACCCAATGCTCACGTGATTCTCATTTCTGTTTACGATTCTGGGTTTACGGCTCTGACACCATTGTCCATATGATGTTGGGAGACGTGTACACACACGCATTTATAGGGACATCACGTTGTTATGAACACCACATTGCCACGTAGTAGTCTATGCACTAGCATGCTCTACCGAAATTGTGGCTTGTTGCCCACGAGCGAACATGGGGTTTTTCAGCCAATGACCTTGGGATGCATGTCCATTAGCGTCTCCAAATAGGCTCTCCACTCTCAATATGTAAAATTCCGTTATTCTATGCCCTATGGTGAGAGTTTGTTTTATCTACATCTATAGCAGTAGCGGCCTGTGGTGGGAGTGCTGCCGGGCGCTGATGTGGGGCGGGGGAGGGGCAGGGTGGGGGTTAGTAAACTACGGATTACGGCCGATTAGAGGTAAGTAAACATATAAATAAATAAAACAAATTTCGTTGCGAGCGCTGCATCGCCAAATGCGATGCAGCGCGCGCAACAAAATTCGTTTTATTTAGTTTTTTTAGTTTACTTCCCCCCACCCTGCCCCTCCCCCGCCCCACGTCAGCGCCCGGCAGCACTCCCACCACGGGCCGCTACTGATCTATAGATGCTTGATGTGGGGCGGACATGCCCTGTCCCCAACATATGTTTGAAATATAGGACATTCTTGGATACAGAATTACATTTTGCATGAGATGTTGCTTTTCTTATGACTTTTGGGGTATGTATCATCACAGAACTATTTCTTTACATACCACCCTCTCGTCATATGATCCATCGCTGAGCCTTCTTTAAATTAAAAGGGTAACAGACTAGGACATGTCTTTGCACTTAGCTTCATATGTTTGTCTTCCACACTAGATGGAATATTTCAGGAAGACTCATATTTACTATGGTGGTTGAAATGGATGAATCAAAAAAGAGCTTTGCAAAGTCAGACATTCTAACTGAATCCCCCACTACTTCTGTGGTATGTACCTAAACGCTTCACTCTTGCCTCTCCTTTCTCCAGTGGCGGCTCCCCAAGGGAGTGCTGCGGGGCGGTAGGGCGGGGCGAGGGAGGGGCAGGGTGGGGGGGTAGTGGAGTCCGACATAGGACGGACAGGAGTAAGGTAAGTAATTAAATAAATAAAACAATTTACCTTGCGCGCGCTGCATCGCCGAGTTGGTGCACTTCATCGGCGAGCCGCCACTGCCTTTCTTTCTTGCTTTTTATTCTCTCGCCTTTCTCACATGGCCTGATTTGTTGGGATCCCACCTGTCTCATCTCCTATTGCCGACTTTTTCAGTCATCAGCATACACGAATGCATCAGGTGGATTGAAGGTTATTTGCCTCTAATAAAACACACAGTGCTGATTTTTTGCTGTATAAATTGCACCATACAGAATGCGTGTGTTTATCCCACATAGCATAATGCTTAAACACCATGCGATACTCACACACAGAGTAAGAATATCATAATATCGAAACTGGCGGAGGAACCTTTGCGTATGAGTCCTTGTTCTCTTAAGCATGTTAGGATTTTCTCCTTTTTAATTATTTCTATTTATATGTGTGTTTTAAAACCCATCACCCTGTTTTTTCATCTTGTGTCTGATAATTTATGTATATTTATTTATACAGTCTGTATGGTCAATATGTTATCTAATTGTTGTTTAGTTTATCTTTTGCTGTCATACAATTTGTCTTTATGGTGATTCATGTTATTATGTAATGTCCTTGTGATTTGGTAGGTTTACATTTTTGTTATTGTCTGTGTTTTTGGTTTATATATTATATATATTTCTCATGTTACAGCCCTGATGAAGTCCATTAGTATATGGATGAAACACGTCGGCTGGTTTTTGCTGTGCACATTTTAAAGCAACAATAAAGAGAAGATTTCTTACGGATTCTGGAATTTAAAGATATATTTCTAATCTTTATAATTATTACAAATGTGGTGCACCTCTGGTTTATATATTTATATATATATATATATATATATATATATATATATATATATATATATATATATCCTACTGTCGGTCGCCAGTAGGTAGTTATAGTTAGGACCTACTTTCCATAGCATTAATTGACTTGCCTATAACTTTGGTGTCGTTTGACCAATCTTCATGAAATTTTCCCAAAAAGTGTCAAGGTAGGTTCAGGTTGTCGTGGAAAGTTTGTGGATGATCCGTGCAGTGCGGACCGAGAATTTAGGGCGTGAAATAAGGGTGCGTTTGTAATGTTAATTCCCATAGGAACCTTTAGACACAGCTACAGCCCGAACCGCTGAACGGACGTACACCAAATTTGGCAGGAAGATAGATGGTGGTTCAAGGAAGTGCCCTTTGTCTATTTGGTGTAAATCCGTTCAGTAATTTTTGTGAAATTTAAGGCAAAAAATATAGTGATATCTCTGGTCATGGATATTTCGCGATGGTTTCGCGAGTAATCGCGAATGCATGCACCAACGGGAATGCTCTGATTGGCTGGACGGAACCTGAACAGAAAGTTGCGGCCACCATTTTATTGATCGGGAACAGTTCCCGGGGTTGAAAATTTCTGAAAAATCTAACTTAAGGGGTCAGAGTAGAGGGCTCTGACCTCATGTTTGAGAAATGGGGGTGTTAGTGACACAAGTTATGTGTCAAAAATTGATTTTTTTAATCGCACACAATATTCGCGATGGCACCATGACCGCCAGCGCAACCCCCATGTACCGTTGCATGGACATCGCGAATTTCATGGCGACACCGTAAATATTGGTGGGAATATAAAAAAACATATCAGTGAATCATTAATATGCATTGTTATAGAGACATTGAGATTCTGATAAATGTTTTTATAGAGTTAATTATCTACTGTGATGGTTAGAATTAATTATATAGTCACAATTTTTGAATGTGGTGGCTATTAAATTCCTGATTTTGCTTTATGCATTCACAAAGTGACCGCGGGGATCGCAACAACCAACGTCATTGCAATCTCCGGCCTCACAGCCAAAACGGAAAATAGGTTTTCGAGATGGATGTTCTAGAAATACACTAGAAAAACATGATTTTAGAGAATACTGTAAGAAACCCCTAGTGTGTAAAACACTGTAATATGTGTGGATATATGTGTTTTAGACTTTGAAAAAGGCACAATCGTCGTGGTTAACGACGTCATCGCGACATCCCAAATAACCACAAAAACTGAGAATGGGTCTGCAAGAAGGTTTTTAAAGAAGCTTAGTACAAAAATATGAGTTTAAACATGCTGTGAAAGAAGTATGTATATAGTAATATGTGTAGTGCAATGTTCAGAATGGATTTTTTTTTCCTATTATTTTTGGAGGTGTTGGTGGTCATTAAATGTCTGTTTTTGTTTTCCGTTTTCACAACGTATTTGCGACGATCGTGACGTCATCGCGAAGATTGTCTAAAACTAACAACAAAAAAACCTTTAGACAAAAGCTTCACAATAATTCGGGTACTAGAGTGGCTCTGACAAGAGCAGTTGTGTTGGTTGTTTTTATATGGCTGCCACACATAAGACCAGATGCAAAGTTTGAGGTTACTTAGAAACACCCTTTTGCCTTCATCTGTAAAGTGCACTCCATCATTTCTATAAATTCCATGCATGTCAAAACACAGATTGTTGTCATAGATACAGCCCATGCGATGGTGTTTGAGGAATGCAGAAACAGTTTTATTAACATGTTTCCTGGCTTTGTCAATCTGTAGACAGAATTGATTTGACCACTTCCATTTCTGTCTTTGGCATATATCAGAGTACACAAAGACAGTGTGAGGGAAAAGCAACATCAGTTTTGCAAAGGTTTCTTTCATTAGGATTTCCAGCCCTACCCCAGTCAATGTGCCTAGGTCATTGCCACCACACTGCACAATCATGAAGTGAGGAGCTTGGGAATCCACAATGGATTTAACCAAAGCCAGCAATTGATGAAACTTTAGCCCTCTCTGGCCAAACCAATTAATCTGCACATTTCGCAAACCCAAGTCCCTATCAATACCTCTCTTTTTTGCAGCCTATTTAGCCCAATAGATATAGCTGTGTCCCACAATCCATATTCTAAGCATTTTGAAGTGAAGGTGAAATAGTAGTCACGAGAAGGGTGGAGCTCAATGAGGTTGTTTTCCAAAGGAAAAGCAGTTAAAATGGAGGTGTTTAAAAAAAAAAAGATATATTTCATTGGATGCTGTTAGCATGAAAATGTATAAAATTAGGTAGTGTGTTGGATGCCTTAGCAAGAAGTCGTATTATTGGCTGTTGTTCCAAAAAGAAAATCTAAAACAGACATGGATATGCTGTTGAATCTGTGGAGTAAGGCACACCTGCTGTATCTTATTTGGAAGTAGCATGTTCCTTCTAGAATGTACTGTGAACTTGTGACCTACTCGTTCCACTGGATTGCTAGGTACACTGAGCTAAGAGTGTATTGTGGGGGAAGGGTGTTAAAAAGACAGAACATTGTTTGAGGAGTGATGGCACAATTTAAGTAATGGCAGGCTTTAATTTTCAACTCAGGACTGTATAATAAACTGTTGTTCAGTATTGAAATTTTTAAAAAATGAAGCTAGCTACAGGTTTGTACTCCTGTTTTTCTTTTTGCAATTGCTCTGCGATGATCGTGAAATCATCGCGAAAACTCTCTGACAGGAACCTCGTTTTGAAAGAGAGGGAAAGGGTTAACAGATACTAACCATTCACAAGTGGAGATGCAGTAGTCTAAAATAAAATACATGATTTCATTTGCTGCCTTTCTCATGATGATAGAGTGGAAAGTTGAAGAGGATGCCATTTTAGGGTTGCTTTCTATGAGAGCTGTGTACCATTCTTGTGCTTAATTTTTGCAAATCTTAACAGAGTCAAAACTATCAAGAAAGGGCTAAAGCAACAATATAATCTATGAACTCAATTCACTGGTATGTATATAACTTTTTAATTGTATAAAAAATGTACATTAGAAATGAAGATGTGTATGAGAGTTTGATTAAAAACAGTATCACAGTGATGTGAAAAAAAATATATCAGATGAACTGTATCTGGCAGAAGGTTTGTGTTTAAGATGTTAGTACTGTTGAAACATTACCATGAGCAATGCCTTTAACCATGACAATGTTTTAAATGTCTAAGCATTATGTGCAGAATTGATACATTCTGGGAGTTGTGGTAGTTTTAGTCACACTATTAAACAGGAGTACTGTAGTCATGAATAAAACATAAGAAAATGTGCTGTGCCTGTATATAAATTATAAAGTAGTAATACTTCTTAGGTATGTATTAGGAAGTGTTTGTCAGTGTGGTTTTTAACTTATATGATCAGTTTGCATATGTTTAGATGGTGAGATATGTTTTTCTGGTTGCAGATAGTTATATGTACTATGAGACTGTTGAGTTTACTTAAAGATGCAGAGAACTATATATTTTTGGAAAGATGGTCTAAAGGTGTATATCTTTTATGAAATCACATATATGTTTACATGGTGATCTATGTTCTTCAAGTCTGTTGAACATTTCATGTATATAGTGAGGATGGTGCAATTCTTTCAACATGCTCTGTTTAAAATTGGGGAGGGGTAGTAGTGAAGAATGTCTTTTGAGAGTTTGTGTGCTAGCTTCACTTGGCATGTAACGTTTCCTTGAGAAATTCGGAATATATGTTTTAAAGACAGGAGAAATATTTGTGAAATGATGTAGGTATGCCATTAGGAATAGGTTTTGTGCTTCAAAAGGTGAGAATTGTTGTTTACAGTTTTATAAACTTATTGGTGCCGTGGACGCTGAGTAAAAGAGCAATGTATACTTTTAGAGAACCATGTATGCTATTATATATCAAGTGTGATATCTAGACTTATTCAATCACCCAGGCACTACACATGCACTCTTCCGATAATGCAGCCATTAATTATGTACTCATTGAACTACACAGGCAACACCCATACGTTCATCCAATCACCAGATAGTAGCAATATAGTTATGTGAATACACAGCCACTAACTATGCAGATAGGGGACCACCGATGTAGTTCGTACATACTCAGGGAAATCAAAAGGGCACTACCTACATTATGAAGGAATTACGTAGGCACTCTCTATGTACTCATCCAATCATCCAGGGAGTATTGTTGTACTCAACCACAAACACATGTATTTACAAGTTTTAGTGAGGAATATGTACTCTTTTAGAACCATCTGGTGAATTATATATGTAACGTGTCACACACTGTTTGCATATACTCAGAAGAATTAGAGACCTATATGGTGTGATACAGATGAATGTGCAGGTTTTTCTATGCAGTGTTTCTCAAAATATAAATCTGACACATCTAAGGGCCCGATTCCGATCTCGCTCGGAAGGCCCTCCGAGAGCCGTCCGTAGCGCTACCTTCTGACCGACTCGTTCCGGTAGCCAGTCCATCCAAACGACGAAGTACGATGCACAAATGTCTCCAATTCCCGAACGACACATACGCTCTGAATCCAGCACCACTTTCCATACGAACAGGCTCCGTAAACGCTGAATGGAGTCGTCCAGAGGCATTTCCAAAGCAGTTTGCGGCCGTCAAAGCACGATGCGTACTTCCTACGCGCCGAACAGGTCGCCACCTCCAGCACGTCAGAGCACCCGAAGGAGCCGTATTTCAGCTCCGATTCGCGCCACAACACAATCACTGCGTACGAGACGAAGCAGACATGTATCCGATCACGCATGTCATCCCTATACTGTACGCCTATGGTTGATTCAACAACCGTAACTGACGCATTCATCACAGACGGTAAGTCAGACACCTACCACACACAAAAACGTCACAACCCCGCGAAAGGCAACGGAATACATAGGATGTGACAAAACACAGTCAATATTGGGGTGGTGGGAATTCTTGCAGCAATGTAGAGGCAAGGGGGGTGGTGGATGGCAAAAACTCCTAGCGTTGTCCACCCCATAGAGTGGTGGATGTTTAAAACTACCACCATTGTCCACCCCATAGGGGGGTGGATGTTTAACACTACCAGCATTGTCCACCCCATAGGGAGGTGGATGTTTAACACTACCAGCATTGTCCACCCCATAGGGGTGTGGATGTTCAACACTACCAGCATTCCCTACCTACAGGGGGGTGGATGGCTAACACTACCACCATTGTCCACCCCATAGGGGGGTTGATGGCTAACACTACCACCATTGTCCACCCCATAGGGGGGTGGATGGCTAGCACTACCACCATTGTCCACCTCATAGTGGGGTGGATGTTTAACACTACGAGCATTGTCCACCCCATAGCGGGGTGGATGTTCAACATTACCAGCATTGCCTACCTATAGGGGGGTGGATGTTTAACATTACCACCATTGTGCACCCCATAGTGGGGTGGATGTTCAACACTACCAGCATTCCCTACCTAGAGGGGGGTGGATGGCTAACACTACCACCATTGTCCACCCCATAGGGGGGTGGATGTTTAACACTACCACCATTGTCTACCCCATAGGGGTGGATGTTCAACACTACCAGCATTCCCTACCTATAGGGGGTGGATGGCTAACACTACCACCATTGTCCACCCCATAGGGGGGTGGATGTCTATCACTCCCCCAGTGTTGCCATGCCAAATTTGTGTTTTGTGTGCAAACTGCATGCAAAATTGGCACATAAAGTGATATGCTTGACAAACCCCCATCTCTGTAGTGACAAAAAGGTGAATGTGGGGTTCAAGCCCCCGGCATTTCTAAGCATATAGGGGTTTTGAGGTATAACCCCACCATCCCTGTAGTGACAAAAAGGTGAATGTGGGGTTCAAGCCCTCAGCATTTCCAAGCACATAGGGGTTTTGGGGTATAACCCCACCATCCCTGTAGTGACAAAAAGGTGAATGTGGGGTTCAAGCCCCCAGCATTTCCAAGCATATAGGGGTTTTGGGGTATAACCCCACCATCCCTGTAGTGACAAAAGGTGAATGTAGGTCTCACACCCCCAGCATGGTCAAGCAATAATGTATTTGGGGGGCCAAAAGCCACAAGCAATGTAGTGATAAAGTAGTGGTTGTTTGCCAAACAACAACAGAAATTTTGAGGCAAACATTGTTGTGTGTGTTACATACCCTCAGCCATGTGCAGACAATCAGTGCTTTAGGGGGCTAACACTGCCAGCAATGTTCAATTGGACAATGTGACATGTGACCATCCAAAATGCATAAACACACATTTCTGTCATGAGCAGACACAAATACAAAGGATTAAATCTGAAACTACAGTTTTGATGAGATCCAGTCCCACACTGTGGCAGCAAGGTTAAATGCTAAATCTAAGGAATGTGCAGAGTTAAGATGTAGGAGTCCCAGGGCCAGTAGATAAAGAAACAAAACAAAACATCCACTCAATGCCCCTCAAAGACAGTTGAAATACATGGGTGAAGATGCACAAAGACAACCAACCAGCCACACACTGCAGAACAAACACAACATGTGTGTGAGTGTGGAAGTCCCTCTAGACTGGGCCAACACACATGATGGGGGCTGAACTCCACTGAGACAAATGTGTGTTGAGTACAATAAGGAAGTATTCCATATAGAGTTTGGATAGTGAATGTGGGCAATCAGGCATTGTTTGATGAGCGGGTGCACCAGAGTCACATGCGGAACAAGCTTGGTGGAACACCAACAAATACATCAAGAGACTGACTCTCTTCCGCAGTACCATCAAGGCCACAGCACTGTGGTGACAGTATCATGTCTGCTGAGCCTCTGTGATGCTAAATGAGGATGGGGGCCAGACTTTTGTGTACACCCACTTGTGCGCACTGTGTCACGTGCCTTGCAAGAACCACTGTCATCTCACATACCCAAATATTACTCCTAGGGCATGGCCTGTAATGTGAGGCCACACTGTATGTAGGGGCCTTGCCAGGTGCCAAGTCACATTTGGCCAGTCTAAACACCACCCACATTGATCAGCAGCACTGTGCCTCATCTAAACCTCCCTTGACAGGTGACATTGTACAGGCTCCCATGACAGTGTGGATCACTGGCTATATGACGAGGAATCCATTCTTGACCACACATCATTGTGATCACAATACAAACAAGGGTCCATGTACTGTTGTGTATGACCAATGTGGCAATCTCGGAATCAGGAAGGTACCCCCAGCACGCCACATACTAGGACACACACATTTGATGGTTGAACAAGAGGTGCCAGACACACATATGTATGGGACAATATGTATGGAACACAAATTCACAGCATCTGTCCAACACAACACATACTCAAACCCTGCAGGGCAACAGGAGTACACACACTCACAGAAGGATGACATTGTGATGAGTTGGTATACAATGAAGCACAGAGGAGACCGCCCCCGACACCACAGTAGTCCACAGACACACAAAATAGAATCATGAGCCTCCCGCTATAACAAACATGAAGTGGTAGTGTCACAGCTGTCAGCGCTGCATGTGGAGACCACATTCCTACTTGCTGTGTAGAAAAGCATGGACCATCACCAATGTATGAGACAGTCACCCTGTGTGGTCTTTGTGTGTTGCACACAACTCAAGATCAGACCATTTACACTGTCAACTTGTTTGCATGTCTATCACACCAACTATGCATCTGGCTACAAAAGTTGCATTATGTGCAGTTCATCACTAATGTCAAATTGCCAATGCTGAGTGTGTACTGCAGAAGACTTGGAAGACACATGGCTCACCAGATAGAGGATACAACAACTGTGTTAGTAGGCTCCAATGCACAGGCAAATGTGTAAGCTAATATTCCTGCACTGTTGACAACGCCAGGGGTGGTGGTGGGATCTGTGTCTCACAAACACAATACACATAGCTAGACATAACACATGGGAAATGACAGTTGACTCATTAACAATATTTGTTACACAAAAAGCAAATGTACAAATAACAAAAACTGCTTTATTCAGCATTTGTGAAGAAATGGAAAAAATAAATAAGAACAATAAGGCCAATGGCCAGTACATTTTAGAGAGTCTTTGAGGGGGTTATGCATATTAATCCTCCCTCGCTTGCCTGCACTGCAAACACAAGGGGACATCTCCCCTTGGAAGGGCATCTTCAGGGGCATGCTAGGCACCGCAGGGACAGGACTAGGGGGTACCTGTTTGGGGTTTGGGAGGGATGGATCTAGTGTTGTGTTAGGCTCCACTGCAGTGGACTGGTCATATTGAGGGGGTGGGGGCTCCACTGCAGTGGACTGGTCAGATTGAGGGGGTGTGGGCTCCACTGCAGTGTCAGGAACAGACTGAAGGGGGGGTGCTGTTGGAAGGGAAGTGCTTGTGGTGGGGGGGAGGGCCTGACCTTCTTGGGGATGGTGTAACGGTGTGTGTGTGAAACTGGGATGGGGTCTGAGGTGTGATCTTTGGGAGGGGGGTCTGGGACCCTGAGGAAGTGGATTTTGGTGGTGAAGTGTGGGATGGTGGTGGGGTTTTGGACTTCTTTGATCTGGGGGATGTACGTGTGGGAAGCTTTGTGTTCTTACTCTTAGGGGAGGGTTTGCGTGCAGTGGTGGATCTCCTCTCTTTGCCGGGGGTTTCCTCTTCCCCTTGCTAGTGTGGACTGATGGATCAGTGGGAAAGAGGCCAAGGTCACAGAGGAAGACCTGCTGGGAAGAGAGGGTTGCAGGAGAGTCAAGGGCAGGGGTTTTGGAGGGAGAGGTAGCTGAGTAATGCGGAGTGGTTGTGGATGTTTGTGTGATTGTTTGGCCCTCTCCCCTGTGTGTGTGATGTCAGTCCCCTGAGTGTGCATCTGTCTGTGTTTTGATTTTGTTTTGGGTGATTGTGTGCTGCTTTTGTCTGTTTGTGTGTGTGCATGTGTCTGTGTCTGTGTGAGTGTGCTTGGGTCAGGTAGGGTAGTGTGGACTGTGGATGGGGCAGAGGAAGGAGGGGTGAGGGACTGCTGCAGGAGGGACACTGCTGCCATCAGTGAGGAGGCCATGGCCTGATTTGATCACTGTAGGGCAGACATGTCTGATGAGATGCCCTCCATGTATGACACCAATTGTGCCAAAAGACTGGTACGTGCATGGAGGACACTCAGCATGGATGTCTGCCCCACATTGATCTGTTTTAGCAAATCCACAGCCTTCACACTCAGGGCAGCAGAGGTGACAGATGCAGGGGGTGCGGTGCCTGGCCCGAAGGAGACATGCTCCCTAACACGGGAGGGTCCACGGACACTTGGAATGGGAGCAGCTGTGAGGGTGGAGAGGGTGGTGGTGGTGGAGGCAGACTCTGATGTTGTGGGCTATGAAATGGGAACACCCACCACCACAAGGGAGTCATCACTGGAGCTTGATTGGTCGTCAGCAGATATAGATGTTTCCGACCTGCCCTCAGTGTGGCTCCACTCCCCCTCCGTTCCACCGGGTCTCTCCTCCTTCTCCACAGTGGACCCAGTCTGGCTAGCTGCTTCCCCTTGGTCCGTGGAACTGGCTCCTCCAGTAGCCATAGATGATGCTGTGAACAAGGATGAGAAAGAGATTCACATCAGTCATCTGCATAGTCTTGACACATGAGTATCATCACAACACATCACAGGGCAAGCCTAGGCATCATTTTCACGGCAGGTTTTAAATCATTACACATATGTGAACATGGCACTTGTCAGTTTGCAAGTAAACTATGGTTCCCAGACACATGATGGCATGTGAAACATTGGTTAGATGTATGTCAAATACCACAAAAACCACATCAACTACGATACTATTTGGCAGCTGGTCTGATCTGTAATGCTCCTGAGGGTCATGTATCATTACATACATGTCTCATCTCCTGCAAGGGAGTCTGGAACTGACACAGCAAATGGTATGCACACATTTGAAATTTTTAACTGTTAAACATACTTCCATCCCCAGTAATCATGATGGGCACCTATGTCTTGAACGTCAATGCTCTAATGGTCTGCATGCAGTACAGTTGCTAAGTCTACATACTGCATCCTCTCAAAAATTCATGTTGCACACTATGCCACTGGCCTGTCTGGCTGATCACTCTGTAAGGACTCTTGGTACAGGACCAGTACATCTCAAGTTTACAGTCAGCACCGTGTCACAATCCTGTATTTACTGCTTCCGGTAACATCTGTATGTGTCAAGTATACATGTCCACTACATGCTTGACACAATTTTAACCCTTTTACAAGCTCACATTGTTCTACTTAGCCGTCGGAGTATGTGAATAAAAATGTCTGGCTACATGAACATTTTACAGCTCTCAAGAAGAAAGCAATACAGCATACACATAGATGTTCAGGCCACCAGTATGCACAGTCAAGGGATGATACATACATGTCTTGTCATGTGTATCTGAGCCAAAAGCCATGCGTTAGATATATGTCCATGTTTTCTATATTGACCACCTGTGTCTTTCAAAGATTGGCACATGTACTCACTGTTACCAAGTCTGGCCCATGGATTTTCACATTACAATGGTGGAAGTGTTGCCTGACACAAAAATATGATGTGTCAGTGTCTCGTGTTCCAGCTCCACTCACCTGAATCACAGGCACTGCGGGAACGAAGAGAGTCCCATTCACCCCTACCTTGTGCCTCGACCCTTCGCGCCAATCAAATAAGCACAAGCAGACAATGCACCGGGGGAAGATAGGATGGGGCAAAACACAAAGAGGTTTGAGATAACACTGGACAGCTTCCCTTAGGATTTCGCCAGGACTGCAGGCGCTCCAGCAACACATCAACAGGGACTCACTGTTTGAAGAAAATACAAACACAAGTGAAAAGTCACCCAAAGAGGAACAAGACAATAGAATGCAAAAGAACTATAGAAAAACCCTTGCTCACCCCTTTATGCTCATAAAGAGCCTCCACAAGTCACTGGGCTTTCTGGTAATCCTTAGACTATAATACGGAGGGAAGTGCAGTCCAAAAGAATCCAAAATAGTGCCCCTGCAGAGGATGTGCTTAGTGAAAATGCATGAAATGCAGGAAAAAACGCATAGCGTAAAAAAAACCCGCCCTACATCCTTAGTGTATCCAATAGCAAAAAGTATAGCAGGGATTTCATATAAAAAAGAAACAAAAGAAATCAGTGCACTGACAAAAAATACGATCCACAATAACGAGGAGATAGCTCCCCGCGAACCTGAAAGTAGTAGAAGTCCCAAAATATCCAAGAACAATGGCGAGTTCACGTTTGTCCCAGCCGGAACAAAACCAAACGACTGTACGAAGAAAACAATGAGGACATCCACTCCAAGGATCGCAGTCTTCTTTTTTCATCCGGGCGCAAGAACGCCGACGGCCAGAATCCTTCCAGGGCAAGGAACCGGAAGTAAACCCAAGCAAGGTAGTGCGGGGAGGCGGCACTCATATAGCCTCATCCCACCTCCTTCACCCACCGTGGCTGCACAGTAAAGAGGCAACAGCGCAGCCCGCGGAACACAACAAGAAGAGAAAGCCCACCCTCGGGAGCGAAAGAGCAGGCAAGAGGAAAAGGACAACCCGCCACCAAAAAGGAAAACTGGACAATAACAAGGTAAGAGAGAGGAAAATACGTCAGACCGCAACAGTACCCCCGCTCCAAAGACCCCCCACCGAACTGGGCTTAGTAGGATGACGAACATGGAACAAACAAACCAAACGGGGAGCATGAACAAACCCAGCTGGTTCCCATGTACGATCTTCAGGGGGATAGCCCTTCCAATCCACCAAATAAAACAGACGACCCCGCCGCCTCCTGGAGTCAAGAATGGCATGCACCTCAAACTCTTCACACCCAACAACCAACAAGGGGGGAGGCGGGGGCAAGGACACAGAGGTAGAAGTATAAGGTTTGAGAAGGGAGGTATGAAACACAGGATGAACATGGTAATCATCAGGCAGATCAAGCCTCATAGCAACTGGATTAATCACCCTGAGCACTCGAAAAGGACCCACAAAACGTGTCTGTAACTTCCGGGGGGCCCCCAAACGCAAATTCTTAGATGACAACCATACCATATCCCCCGGGGCATAGGAAGGGGCAGGGAGACAGTGTTTATCAGCCTTGGTCTTCATTTCAGCCTTAGCAGCCACCAGATGTTCCCGGGCAGCACTCCAAATAGCAGTCAATTCACGACTCAAAGAGTCCACAGCCGGAACCCTACCAGAAGGCTGAATGGGTATAGCCTTAGGATGAAACCCCATGGAACAATAAAAAGGAGAAACACCCAAGGCCAAATGAAGGCTGTTGTTGTAAGCAAAATCGGCAATGGGAAGAGCCATCACCCAATTGCCAATAAGTGAGGAAAGAAGACAGCGATGATACTGTTCCATCGTCTGATTAGTATGCTCCGTCTGCCCATCACTCTGAGGATGGTATGCTGAGGACAACCGGAGCTCCATTTTCAGCGAGGAACACAATTCCCTCCAGAAATGAGACACAAACTGCGGTTCCCTGTCAGTAACAATGGCAGTAGGTATACCATGCAAACGTAAAACATGCATGATAAACACCTCTGCCAACTCCTGAGCGGTAGGTACTTTCGGCAAGGGTATGAAATGAGCGGTTTTAGTGAATAAATCCACCACAACCAGAATGGTAGTATACCCCGCATCTAATGGCAAATCAGTGACAAAATCCATACTTATCGTATGCCAAGGGGCAGGAGGGACAGGTAATGGTTGTAAGGGACCCACTGGAGGAGTATGTGCGGCTTTATTGATAGCACATACCGGACAGGAGGACATAAATACCTGAATATCATGGCACATCGAATCCCACCAGAACCAACGAAGACATATCTCCCGTGTTTTAGTGATTCCTGGATGACCCATCAAAGAAGAAGAATGACACCAAGTCAACACCTTATCCCTCAATTCAGGGGGCACAAACAATGGTATACCATGATACAATACCCCATCTTTCAACTGAAAGGAGGTATCCGACAACCAAGGTGTCACATCGACTGAGGTCAACAGCTCCCCGATCTCACCCAAAAAATCCTCAAAGGAGTTGCAACCTATAATCCACTCAGCCAGTATCATACACCCCTCACCAATTGAGATATCTCTGCATAATGGAGACACATGTATGCGGGACAAGGCATCAGACTTCACCTGCTGGGTGGCAGGCCTATATGTGATGGTAAAATCAAATTCATTGAAGAACGACACCCATCTCATCTGCCGAGGTGTTAAAGCACAGGCAGACCGGAAGAACTCCAGATTTTTGTGATCCGTATAGATTGTAACCGTATGTCTAGCTTCCCACAAATGATGTCTCTATTCCTGGAATGCCAGCTTTATAGCCATCAACTCCCTCTCCGCCACTGTATAATTTTGTTCAGGGGGCAACAGTTTTTTAGGACAAAACCCCACCCACAGCATATTGGGAGGCATCTGCCTCCTCAAAAAACGGTAGCGAAGGATCTGGATGCTGCAAAACGGGAGCCTACGTGAACTTCTCAACCAAGGACTGAAAGGCCAACTGAGCAGCCGGTGTCCATTGAAATACAACCCCCTTCTTCAACAATGAAGTGATGGGTGTTACTATTTCAGAAAAATGGGAGATGAAACACCGATAAAAATTGGCAAAACCCAACAGCACCTGGACATCCCGGACACATGTCGGACTAGGCCAGGTAGTAATAGCCTCAGTCTTTCTAGGGTCCATTTGTATACCATCTGCGGAAATAACAAAACCCAAAAATTCCCTCGAGATGACTGAAAGGTACACTTCTCCAATTTAACAAATAGATGATTATCACATAACCTCTGCAAGACCTGGGTCACATGCAAATTGTGTTCTGCGACATTCTTGGAAAACACCAATATGTCATCGATATATATGATGACACATATATCCAGAAGGTCCCTTAACACCTCATTTATAAAAAAATTGGAATGCTGCGGGGGCGTTACACAACCCGAAGGGCATAACGCAATACTCGTACAGACCGAACTTAGTTCTAAAAGCGGTCTTCCATTCGTCCCCTTCACGGACACGAATGAGGTGGTAAGCCCCCCGCAGGTCCAATTTAGGGAAAATGGTGGCATGTTGCAACTGATGTAACAACACAGAGATCAAGGGAAGAGGGTATTTGTTTTTAATTGTCACCTTATTCAATGCCCTATAATCAATACAGGTACGTAAATCACCTCCCTTCTTAGGCACGAAGAAAAGTGGAGATGACAGGGGAGGATGACTGTCTGATATACCCCGCGGCCAACATCTCATCCAGATAGACCCGCAAGTGCTGTGTTTCGGGCTTAGACAAAGCATATATCCGGCTACAGGGCAAAATCACCCCAGGTACTAGATCAATACGACAGTCAAAATCGCGGTGTGGTGGTAAAACACACGACTTAACTTCATCAAACACATCAGCATACCGCTCGTGCTGTACTGGGATACTAGGACTCACCAAAGAACAACCCGTAGCACAAACCAAAGGGGACACCCAATCCGACGCCTCCTGGTAACAATGCTGTAAACAATATACCGAATCCATGGTCACGGTACGTCTAGCCCAATCGATTCTGGGATTGTGTGTCTGTAACCAAGGCTCCCCCAAAACAATGCCGAAGGTCGGGGCATCGATAAGATCGAAACATACAGACTCCGAATGGCCGTTGTCATAGATCAATACGAGAGGTTCAGTCTGTCTCATAATCAACCCTGATGATAATTCAGTGCCATCAATCGCCCTCACAGGTTCAGGATGTGCTTTGAGGATGCAAGGGATATCATATCTATTTGCCAATTGGATATCCATAAAATTGCCGGTTGTGCCGGAATCAAGCAAAACCGTAAAGGTGTTTCTCTTGTTATTGGATATCACCAAAGTGACTGAAATAGTGAAATGGCGTGGTACACGAGATACTAACCCAGCCACATCATAAGGATTAATATCACATATGTTGTCCTGATATGCCAATGCCTCCAGAGGCCCGACACAAGCCACAGATTTCCGGACAAGCACCAAAGAAGGCTTAACTGGGCACTCATGCGCAAAATGCCCACTCTTCCCACAATAAAGGCAGAGATTGAGCCTATGACACCAATCCTTCTCCTCCTTGGACAGAAGTCCACGCACACTTCCTATCTGCATGGGCTCAGGTGAATTCTTTTCCCCCACCTCTTCCTTATGGTCGCTGCGACCAATATATAATCGGGGTACAGGCATCCGATATCTCTCACCCTTTCTTTCCAGTAATCTGTGGTCCAATTTAACCACAAGGTCAATGAACTCCGTACAATGTTCGGGAGGATTCACAACCTGTGACAAAACATCTTTTAACTCCTCACAGAGACCCTGATAAAAGAGCGAAGTTCTTTTTTCCATGGGCCAATGTGTCTCAGATACCAAGCGATTGAAGGTGGTAATGTACACCAATAAATCCTGCTTCCCTTGTCTCAGTTTGAGCAGTTCTGCGTCACTCGCCTGCATAAAGTTATGTTTGGCAAACTGGCACCGCATCTGCTCTTTAAAAGCCGGAAAATTATACAAAATGGGGTCATCATTATCCACCAAAGGCACCGACCACATAGCAGCCGTACCAACCAAATAAGACACCACAAAAGCCACCTTAGCTGCATCATCGGGGAAGGCTGCTGGTCTACACATAAAATGCAAATGGCACTGGTTCATGAAAATGCCATATTTATTGCTGTCCCCTGAAAACCGTTCAGGAACAGCCAATGGTACCGGTACTGGTGTATTCACAGTAAGAGCGACAGGGGTACTCCAAGACCCACCAGATGTCCGCTCAAAATGGAAAGTGGCCAGCTGAACCAAAGGTGTATGTACCTTAGAAGCCCCCCCATCTCCCTAGCCTTTTAGGCATTCAATTCTGCATGTAAGGCCTAGTTTTCATGCCGTAAATCCATCACTTCATTCTGCACAGAGGAGAGGGCTAACGCTAACTCCTGCAAGGAAGGACCCACCCACAACCCACCCTGTAAGGGAGCAGCATCACCCTGGTCCATCTTCGTTCGGGCAGATTACATTTCGTGGGCTTGGGTTTTTGTTCCAGCCCCACTCACCTGAATCACAGGCACTGCGGGAATGAAGAGAGTCCCATTCACCCCTACCCTGTGCCTCGACCTTTCGCGCCAATCAAATAAGCATGAGCGGACAACGCACCGGGGGGAAGATAGGATGGGGTAAAACACAAAGAGGTTTGAGATAACACTGGACAGCTTCCCTTAGGATTTCGCCAGGACTGCAGGCGCTCCAGCAACACATCAACAGGGACTCACTGTTTGAAGAAAACACAAACATAAGTGAAAAGGCACCAAATGGAACAAGACAATAGAATGTAAAAGAACTATAGAAAAACCCTTGCTCACCCCTTTATGCTAATAAAGAGCCTCCTCAAATCACTGGGCTTTCTGGTAATCCTTAGACTATAATACGGAGGGAAGTGCAGTCCAAAAGAATCCAAAATAGTACCCCTGCAGAGGATGTGCTTAGTGAAAATGCATGAAATGCGGGAAAAAAGGCATAGCGTAAAAAAAACCTCCCTACATCCTTAGTGTATCCAATAGCAAAAAGTATAGCAGGGATTTCATATAAAAAAAGAAACAAAAGGAATCAGTGCACTGACAAAAAATATGATCCACAATAACGAGGAGATAGCTCCCCGCTAACCTGAAAGTAGTAGAAGTCCCAAAATCCAAGAACCATGGCGAGTTCACGTTTGTCCCAGCCGGAACAAAACCAAACGACTGTATGAAGAAAACAACGAGGACATCCACTCGAAAGGTTCGTAGTCTTCTATCTTCAGCCGGGCGCAAGAGCGCCGATGGCCAGAATCTTTCCAGGGCAAGGAACCGGAAGTAAACCCGAGCAAGGAAGTGCGGGGAGGCGGCACTCATATACGCCTCATCCCCCCTCCTTCCCCCACCACGGCTGCGCAGGAAAGAGGCAACAGCGCAGCCCGCGGAACACAACAAGAAGAGAAAGCCCACCCTCGGGAGCGAAAGGGCAGGTAAGAGGAAAAGGACAACCGCCACCAAAAAGGAAAACTGGACACCAACAAGGTAAGAGAGAGGAAAATACGTCAGACCGCAACATCTCGGATGGCCTGAGTTGGCATACCTGTCCTTGGTCCATGTGATACATGTGATTACACAAAGCACTATGTATGGGACAATACATTTCGACCACTTATCAATATGAATTGTCTGAGGCATCCACATTGGTCTCACCTGATGCACGGATGTATGGCATTGTTTATGCACACCTGTGTGCACCAATAGCAAGATTTTGAACATATATGTATGTACCACACTGAGTACAGGTCATACATCAGTAAATGTGCTGACACATGTCAGACAATTAAATCACTCATGATGGTCAACTCCATGCACATGTTGTATATAGTGCTGAGCACATGAACATTAGACTACAGCCGATACACAGGACCTAAGTAACAAGCATGTCACAGACGGAAAGGGACACACCTGGCCATCAGATGTTAATGGGGCATAGTTACATTTTGGCCACAGAAGTGTTGTCTTAGCAGACAGATGACCTGTGAGAAGTGTATCAGGCTGAGGGAGTGCAACATGCATGTTAAACATAGTTCTGCAACATGGCACATACTCACCCCCTCCTTGCTGCTGTCTGGCCTTCAACTGCCTATCCAGGTCAGGGAAGACCACCGTCAGTATCCTGAGCATGTGGGGGGTCAGGGTCTGACGTCCACCCCTTTTGCGAGAAGGTGACAGCTTCAGCTGGACCTTTGCATTCCTCCGTGTCCAGCCACAGAGGTCCTGCCACCTCTTCTGGCAGTGGCGGACGTGGCGTCTGAATACCCCCATGGATCTTACTGCCCGGACGATGGTCTGCCAAATTTCAGCCTTCTGATGGGTGTCGACCTGTGAGGATGACATGGTGACACACCATTACTCCATATGCTATGTGTTTATGCATCACACACATGGACATATAGGTCATGGTCAGAATGGCAGATATTGTGTAAGGGGTAGCCAAGTATCATCATGGGCAGTTGTCCTGTGTGCAAATCTCCCTCAAAAAACATGAGAACAGTGCAGAAAATTCAAACCCACTACACACACTTCTAAATCACTGTACCTGTCCATAACCTAAATCTACCCACTGTAATACTTACATTAACTATGTTTGCATGCTTGCCCTTGGGGATCCAAATGCTAGTAGAGCATGTTTTTACACATGGCCAAATGAAAAAGGCAGTGTAATCAACACTCACCTGCTCCCCTGGTTTGTCATACAGCTTGCTGTGCTGTGGAAGGAAGCTGTCCAGCAGGGCCTGGTTCTCCTCCTCTGTGAAAGCAGGTGCCCTCTCCACAGTACTTGCCATTGTAGCTCCCAGAGGATGCAGAGACAGCAGCAGAGAGATGTTGAAATGCAGTAAAGTTGCATGTAGTGCAGGCAAGTGAAGTTTCTTGGGAACAGACAGACATATCTATGCAGCAGAGGCGGACTCTGTTCCATGCGTCCAAAGCTATATGTCCGAGGCGTTCGCATTATCCGAATTTGTCCAATCCATGACATTGCACGCATTGGACACGCCTACCGCGAGGTTCAAAATATATGCATCCTAACACTATTGAGTTTGATACATTGGTGGTGTGAGTTAACCGATTCGGATTGCACGTGATTCGTACACGAAGCAAAACGAGCGTCTGTCACCATGATGACCAACAGCCAATGTGTGCGCCCGGCTCGGTTCAGATGCGGATAACGTGTCCTTTGAATACTCACCCACGTCTGTCACCATGACGACCAACAGCCAATGTGTGTGTCCGGCTCAGTTCGGATGCGGATAACGCGTCCTTTGAATACTTACCAGCGTCTGTCACCATGACGACCAACAGCCAATGTGTGCATCCGGCTCAGTTCGGATGCAGCTCATGCGTCCATTCAATACTCACCCGCGTCGTTCACCATAACAGTAACCAGGCAAAGGATGCGAACCACACGTTTAGGGTGAGGCTCAGGCGCCCTACACTGATCAGTCAGCAGGGCAGACAGTATAGAAAATCTTGATGTTATGCTGCATTACATGTGTGTGTACAGTGATTAACATGTCATATTGGACATAGTACTTGATAGCTCACACTCCCATGATGATCCAAGCTTGATGGGCACACAAAACATTGTTGGTGAGGAACATCACAACTGTGAGTGACCACTTCATAGATCACCCTCCTAGGCTTGGACACAGTCCCAGGGGATCATTGTGTTAACCCAGGTTATGTTCACACATAATCACTGCTTTCATGGACTGTGTGTTAGAAAGTGCATTGTGTTAAGTTATTGTGAGTAAATCCACAGTATCTGAGTCTTGTACAACGCAGACACTTCATTGTTGATTTTTTAAATGATATTTATCTGACACATCAGCTTGTATTTGCCATGTGAGTTGCTGTTGTGTCTTTGTGTCACAGGCATACATGGATGCTTGTAAAATATAACTGTGCCACATATTCTAAAATTTTGGGGTATGTGATAGTACATCCTGACAGTGTCCACAATGTTACAGTGATGTGCATGGTGACACGCTGTCTGTATCTAGTGCCCCACCTAGGTGGCATTACATGATCCAGGTCTGTGTACCTTTCAACCATGTGATAGTTGTGACAAACCTCTGTCTCTGATACTTTATTAGGTGTATGTTGAGTATGTGATGTTTGATCACATGGACAGTGTCAGACACCAGTGAGTACTCACAGTACAGTACTGTAATTGGTGCACAACCATGTTAATGTGACATGTCTGGGAAGGGTCACATAGCTGTGCTCTGTGTCTAGGCTCAACCTTACGCATCTGACTTCATTGTGTCTTTATTTAATGTTGTATGTGTGTAATTGCATGTTCCTCACTACATTGGAAAGTGTCCTAAAATATGTTTTCACCTGTAACATAGGTACCGCAGGGCACCAGCGGTCCACAGACCCTTCCCCGACCTCCAGACCATGGAAGAACGTGATAGCATCAGACAATACCACTTCACCAGACCACTCCTTGTGGAGTTGGCAGATCAGTTGGCCCCACATTTGCAACCTGGATGTCCATATCCCTTTGCGCTGACCCCCAAGGTGAAGGTGATGGCGGCCCTACATTTCTTTGCCACAGGATCCTTCCAGTATACTGTGGCTACTGCTGGTGGGATGTGACAGACAATGTTTAGCCATGTGCTTCGTGATGTGTTGGAGGCAATGTTACATTTTCTGAACCTGTACATCAAGTTCCCAACACCAGGACAGTTTGCAGATATCAAGAGTGACTTTTATGCTTTGGGCAGAATGCCGCATGTCATTGGCTCCATTGATGGTACACATGTGGCTTTGATCCCACCACAAGCCAATGAACAAACATACAGGAATCGTAAGCATTACAACTCCATAAATGCCCTGGTGGTATGTCTGCCTGACATGATGATCTCACATGTCTGTGCGCGTTTCCTGGGATCAGCACACGACGCCTACATTATGAGAAACAGTAGGATCCCACATATGATGTCTCAGCTGCAAAATGAGCGTGCCTGGCTTGTTGGTGGGTAATGTTGTCTGTTTATGTTGTGTGTTGCTTGTATGTCAGGTTGTACCCTGTTTTCAGACACATGAAGTATTTTCTGTGTTCAATTTAGGAGACTCTGGATACCCCAACATGCCGTGGTTGCTGACACCACTCCGGAACCCTGTCACCACTGCTGAGTTTCGTTTTAATGAGGCACATGGGCGGACCAGGGGAGTGGTTGAGCGGACATTTGGGCTACTGAAAACAAGATTTTGCTGCCTGGACTGTACAGGAGGAGCCCACCAATATGCACCATCGAAGGTGTGTAAGATCATCATCGTGTGTTGCATGCTTCACAACCTGGCAGTGAGGAATGAGCTACCTCTCATCCAAGATGACGGGGACCAGCAGCCTCCAGCAGGGGAGGATCCAGGCCTGGGGCATGTTGCCAGTGATGAGGAGGAGGAGGAGTATGTTCGGAGACAGCTCATCAACAACTTTTTCTCATGATTGTAAATATGCAATGATGAGTTGACAAAGCACTTTCTTTGCATGATATGTGTCTGTTGTACAATATGTTTGTATACGTGTGGGTGTATGCTACTTAACATGATCCTTGGAGTTGTTTGGTGTCCATTAAGTTAGTATGGTGACCAGTACAGTGTTGACATGACTCCTAGCTAGTGTTCACATTTTAAAAATTTGATGTATGAAATGTCTCTTGGAGATGTATGCAAATAATTTGGTATTTCAAGACTGTTCTATGTCTCTCCTTCACAGGGTCCTTTGGCTGGTGTATGGAGACATGTGACCTCCCAGATGCACAATGCAGTTACAGATTGCAACTTTTCTTGAGATCAGGAATCTGTGGCACACACACACTTCTGGAATTTGGCAAAAGTCTTGGTCAATTTGTGCTTATTGTCACAGTGTAATTTGATTGCATTTGTTGTGGAGGCAACATGTTGTGCCTGTGTAATAAACCTGTGCTCCACATTGAGGTGTGCCTCGTCTGTTTCCACACATCCAACATTCATTTACATACTGAATATGTGCCCTGATGTTCAGTTCATCTGACACTGATTAGTGTTTGTGCATATAAATGTTTCATTTTACATTACTGTAGGCAATGAGGATCTATGCCAAGTACTATGTGTGTTGTGATGACCTTGTAGTGTGTATCTCTCATATGTCTTAGGTGACATTTACTCACAAGACAGTTGGTAAATTAATGTACTTGTTTTTCAGCCAATGTTGTTGTCATTCCATTCCTTGTTTTTTTGATCATCATTTCTATCTGAAAACATTGTTTCATTCACGAAAGAAGCAAGTATTGTGTGAATATTAATTTATTACAGTGCATGTGTGAAATTTTACAAGAAAGGTATAGTGCTGTACAAAAGTTTGAAGTCCAAAGTTCACAGAGGAGTTGGTAGTGCCAGTAGATGAAATTTCCAGAGCCAAGTCCACAGTCATTTGAGTAATTGGTCCAACTTAGACCCTCCATCCTATGTGGGAAAGTTCAGTGACAGTCAACAAAGTGAACACTTCTCACACAATGGAGGATATCAGGAGCAGGTTGTCACTTCCTGGGGGGATGCATAGCCATCTGTCTCTCATTTGTCCCTCTTCGGACGACCCCTCTTACATTTTTCTGAGGGACACTCAGGTACAGCCTGCCGCGGTGCAGAGGACTCTCCGCCAGAGTCCTCATCCCTCCCTGTGGCAGTTGCAGATGTAGAAGCAACAGATGTACTGGGCACACAGAGAGGTGGGGTCATGTTGGTAGTAATCTGGCAGAGGCAGTTGAGTATGTCCCTGTGCACCGCAGTCTGGTCATCAATTTTAGACATGTTTGACTCAATTCTTGCCATGTGTTGGTCCATTTTGGCATAATGGGCAGCCTGCTGTTGTTGCATGTCCCTGAGGATCCCAACTACCTGGCCAAAGTCTCCGGTGCATTCTTGATATGCATTGAGAATGCATGCCATCTGTGGGTCAGCTTGTTCAGCAGCACCAGCTGCCTGATGGGACCTCTCCCCATGCCCCCTCCCACCACCCCTGCCCACACAAGCAGAACCTGTTGTTGCAGGCACAGACAACACTGAGCCTCCTTCATTGTTGACAGTGGTGTTGTTGTCCGCCAACTCCTGAGTGTCCTGTGATGCTGTCCTCTCAGTATTTTGTTGCCTTGTTGTGTCCGTGTGGGTAGTGGTCATCTGGGGGTTGACAGATGTTACGGGAGTGGTCGCAGGGTGTGCTGGTGTTACAGCTGCTGGTGCTGCATGCTGACCCACACAAGAGGGGCCAGGTAGTTCATTGTCATCCGATGAGGGCTGAGAGACATCCACACCAGAGAGCTCAGTGTCAACCAGAGTCTGGGACTGGGATTCCTGTTCTGTTCCTGCAGTGTCCCCAGCAGGCCCTGTGGGTAGATGAGAGATACAATGTTTGTGGTGTTTTTGCACAGGTCATCGTATTATACACATTACATTTGCTATTGTACATTATGATGAGTGTATGTACATTAGATAGTCCTCTATCATCACAGACCCAGGCCTATTTTTTAAGAGAACATTGTGATTTTAACAAGAAGTGTTTTGCTGAGCATGTCCAGCTCTGTGCATAAATGGACATGTTTTGTTTATTTGACTGTACATAGACATTGACTGTCAAGTGACACCCTGTGCATGACACAGATGTCTTGGTATTTCCCACATCTGTGCTTTTACAATGATATACGTACTCTTCCTCTTACGATTCGTTTCCAGATTTGTGCATGTGTGCTGGCGTTTGTGCATGTCGTTTGCAGTCAAATTGGTGTGGCTACCTACACACTCACAGTCTAGAATGTATGTGAGCATTTTGTTTATGGTATTTTGATGAATGTGTTCCTAGTTCTCACCTCATTGCACACATGTGAATGGCTGTCAGTAGCAAATAGTGTTACTGCTTTGCTTTGTGCCTGATCACATCATGTATATTGTCCTTGTCCTCCCTGGACAGATGAGTTAACCAAGGCTGCTTTCTTGCTTTTTCAGGCTCAGAGCTGTAAGGGACAGAGGTTTGTGTGCTTGTGTTATGCTGCTGGAACTTGTACCCCTCCTCCCACCCAGACCAGCTTACTCCTTGTGGACAAAGTATCAATCACAGTGAGGGGAGTGTAGCGGCAAATATGCTGACAATGCTGCATGATATAGGAGGTGAATGCAACTCCCAGCAATGCCTTGTGCACATGACACCATGCAACAGTGTCAGCCATCTTGCTGTGGCCCTTCCATTCACTGTCAGGCATCCATTGTCACTGATGAACAGGTTGCTTTGTGTGTGGGTAGTGATGTGTGCTATGACTGCAACTCGCACCATGTCCTGTCCTCCACACACCTTCCCAGCCAGCCCAGGGAGCCCACCTGGTACTATGCATTCCCAGACAGTGAGTGGAAATGTACTGTGAAGATGGCAGAGAGTGGGGACTGGTGTAAGAAGCCCAAGGCCTGGATGTGATTTGTGGCCAATTCATACATAAGGCCCCTGTGTCAGCCATCTTGCCAGTACATTTCCTTTCACTCTCAGGGACCGCCTAGTCACAAGAGTGCTATTTGTTCTGGCTGAGAAGGTGTGTGTAGGGCAGGGTATGATGGTATTTGCAGTCACTGCTAATAATCCTCCTCCTACATAGCTAGGCTGTCCGGTTTTAGGTTTAAACCTATAATAACTGATAAAACCCCACTGAAAGAGAAATAGCCCTCACCAGTGAAAACATATAAACACTGAAAAAACACCTGCACAACCACAAACTAAATGCCATTCAAAGAAAGGAAAAATACTTTAGCCCATTCTGGTGCACTGTTTTCTTATGCACAGGAACTAAAACACAAATATTTATCATTTTGTGCTTTGTGTGGCATCAAAGAAAGAGCCATCCCAACTGTGTCCCTTAGCTGATGGTTCTCAGTCCAAGGGGCTATGAATGCTATATTATCCATGTGGCAACCGTTTACAGAATTTTTGCTGAGTGATGATGCCAAAGGCAAGAAATGTGAGGATCTTTGGTCACATATTGATAGTGATGTGAAAAAGTACACTCTACTGCATTCCTAGATTTTTACAGGAAAACATAACTGCTGTAGTGGACATAATAAAAAAAACTAGAGTCTGAAAACACCCTTATCTGCCAAGTGTTCAGCATAATTGGTGTAGATGTGAAACATCTCCTTGAGAGTAGGCTGGGCGACACCTTTAGTGACTTTGGCACTGCAACATGCTCCATGTTGGAGTGCTTGCCACTTGGTAAGTAAAGCAATGGTAAAGAGCAATTCAGGAACTTTTATTTTACAATGTATGAGAAATGGCTTGCAATGATGCATATAAATGTCCCTTCACCACCAATGGCATTTGAAGTCAATGAAACCTCAGTGTGGTACTCTGTTCTAGATCCCTTCTGTAAAGGGGAATTTCCTCTGTAGTTTCAAAAGTGCTGCTTCATTTTTGACCGCTTCAATAACTCTGAGGGCATAAGCGCCCAGATCAGCACAAATGTTACAGAACCTGCCCTGAGAATCGCAATCTTCAAGTGAACCAGTATTGGCATGGAAAGCTATGTCAGTGGCCAGAGTTAACAAATTGTGTACTGGCTGTTTTGGCATTGCCCATCTCAAGTGCCAATGTTGAGATGGCCTTTTTACAGAAGTTTACATGGCACACATGACAAAAGACTCACTGAAGAAGTATTGTATGGTGTACTAGAATAAGTTTAATTTGCAAAAATCTATTTGGACCTCATATACACTATACTTACACTGTCTACATACCATGCGCTATCAGTGCAGAAAGCAAGCAATAATAAAAGCAAAATGTTCCATGAACACCGGAAAAACACTGTTTCTGCAGTTTTAATGGCACGAAGATGTGTAACCACTGATAACCACTGTTTTTTTAAGGTATTGAAATCACTTGAAAACACTGAAAAACCCCCACCAGAATTTACCAAAAATAGAAACTGAAAACAGGAAAGCCTACACATAGCCCAACTACACCACCTGGTACTATGCTTTCCTCACAGTGAATGGAAATGTACTGTCAAGATGTCTGACAGTAGTTCCTGGTGTTTGTTTGACCACTACTCCCATCAGGGCCTTGTTCTCCCCACACCAGAGAACAGTGGCAACCATCTTGACAGTACTTTTCCACTCCCTGTGAGATCAGCACAGTTCAGCTGGGCTGGTTGGGCCGTGTGTGAGTATGATTATTTTCACTGACTTCAACTCCCATCAGGCCCTGTCCCACACACGCTCATCCCACCCAGCACATACAGCACACCTGTGAGTATGCTGTCCCTGAGAGTGATTGGAAATGTACTGGCCAAGATGTCTGACAGTGGTGCCCGGTGTTTGTTTGAGCACAACTCCCAACAGGGCCTTGTGCTCCCCACACCAGAGCCCAGTGTCAGCCATCTTGACAGTACATTTTCATTCACTGTCAGGGACAGCATAGTCCCAGGTGTGCTGTTTGGTGTTGGTGGGAGGGGTGTGTGGGACAGGGCCTGCTGGTAGATGTAGTCAGGGCTACCACTACTCCTCCCACCAATAGAAAGTTGACCACCATGAACCATGCTTCCATGACAGTGAGTATAACTTTACATTCAAGATGTCTGACAGTGATGCCTGGTGTTTGTTTAAGCACAACTCCCAACAGGGCCTTGTGCTCCCCACACCAGAGCCGAGTGTCAGCCATCTTGACAGTACATTTTCATTCACTCCCAAGGACAGCATAGTCCCAGGTGTGCTGTTTGGTGTTGGTGGGAGGGGTGTGTGGGACAGGGCCTGCTGGTAGAAGTAGTCAGGGCTACCACTACTCCTCCCACCCATAGCAAGTTGACCACCATGAACCATGCTTCCATGACAGTGAGTAAAACTTTACATTCAAGATTTCTGACAGTGGTGCCTGGTGTTTATTTGAGCACAACTCCCAACAGGGCCTTATGCTCCCCACACCAGAGCCCAGTGTCAGCCATCTTGACAGTACATTTTTATTCACCTTCAGGGACACCATAGTCCCAGGTGTGCTGTTTGGTGAAGGTGGGAGGGGTGTGTGGGACAGGGCCTGCTGGTAGATGTAGTCAGGGCTACCACTACTCCTCCCACCCATAGCAAGTTGACCACCATGAACCATGCTTCCATGACAGTGAGTAAACATTTACATTCAAGATGTCTGACAGTGATGCCTGGTGTTTGTTTGAGCACAACTCCCAACAAGGCCTTATGCTCCCCACACCAGAGCCCAGTGTCAGCCATCTTGACAGTACATTTTCATTCACTGTTAGGGACAGCATAGTCACATGTGTGCTGTTTGGTGTTGGTGGGAGGGGTGTGTGGGACAGGGCCTGCTGGTAGATAAAGTCAGGGCTACCACTACTCCTCCCACCCATAGCAAGTTGACTACCATGAACCATGCTTCCATGACAGTGAGTAAAACTTTACATTCAAGATGTCTGACAGTGGTGCCTGGTGTTTGTTTGAGCACAACTCCCAACAGGGCCTTGTGCTCCCCACACCAGAGAACAGTATCAGCCATCTTGTCAGTACTTTTCCATTGACTGTGAGGTAAGCACAGGTCCTGGTGGTCTTGTTGGGCTATGTGGGATGAGGAGTGTTAGCTGTGACTACGACTCCCATCATGCCTTTAGCCACACCCACCTTCCCAGCAATCCCAACCTTCCTTCCTGTGACTCAGATTCCCTGTGAGTGAGTGAAACAGTGCTGGCAAGATGGCTGACAGTGGTGGCTGCTGTTTTGAGCACCAAGCCTTGCTTTGTTTGGTAAGTTGGTACATGTCATGACATAGTTACATGTTACTCTGAGATTGCATGTATTGTGTTTGTCAAACTGGCATACACATCACATGCTCATTTGCTTCATATTATTCTGACTTTGCTAACAGTGATTTGTATCACTGTCCCCTTGACAGTGATGTCTGTGGGTGTGTATTTGATGACAATATTGGCTATTTGAGTATGTACTCACCAGGCTCTAGTACTCCTGATATTCCATGGACCCCCTCCGGTGGAAGGATGGCACGCACCTTCTCCTATAGACTAACTGATGGTTAACATAAAAACTGTGTTACCTAAATACGATAGGGAGGTGTCTATGTGAAGATCTAGAACTGCAGACACCCAGGGGTGCGCAAGGAAGCAATTCCTTTTTGTTTAGTTACCCTCACACACCCTAGTGGTGTCATGCTTCATCATCGGGTCACCCCAACGCCTATAAGTTGGGGTGGGCTCAACCACAATGTTGGGAGCTCTTTGGAAAGTGAAGACCAGGGGGATTATAGATAAAAACCCTCCGACAGGCCCCGATTTCCCTTTATTATTGGGTCTGTCAGGGATATTAAAAATAATTAAAAGAAACGGGTCAATGGGAGTAATTATGGTCCTATGACCCTATTGCCAACATGTTTCAGTCCTGGGATGGCCGTAAAGGTCCTGGACTTTCTTCAGGGCAGAGGTCGTCCTCCCTGGGAACAACAGTGAAAGGGGAGTCCCTATCCTGTGAACGAAAAAGGGCAGAGTAGCTGCTCCTTTTGTGTAGATAACAGATGATTAATCTGTTATACGCAGTCCTTCATCTCTGAAAAACACAAGAAACAAACAAACACCATATCGTTTCTTTTGAATAAACATCATTTGTGTAGTTATTAACACTCCTAATTAGGTGCGTTAACTGTGACCCAACATTCGAATAAATGCCAGGTGAGTGTGCAAATGGAAGTTCTCATTTACATCATACTCATGCCATACACACCTATATCTGTAACATAATAGTGCTATGTGGCAGATAAATGTGCGGTGGCGATTTTACTCGCATACTGACTTTATCAGCATGCCAGTGTGTACTTATTCCAAAGTGAAAATATCGCGTGACAGTCTATAAGAACAGCACTAGGCTGCTATCAAGCAGTGTACTATTGTGCAGGTGTACACTCGCATCTTTGCTTTAAAAAATACTATTCATAATAAAAGCATCCATTTTCTTTTGTGATATAAAATCTTGACTTGGGAGGTTATACTCCAATGTGGAATCCTCTAAACCCTCTGGGCATTAGGGATCACTTCCCCATAGCCCTATGTTTATACGCACCTTCTCCTCCCAGGAAGTAAAGTGCACAGGTGTTGCAGGAGGGCCACCGCCAGTCCCCTGTCTCAGGACATGGTCTTTGCCAATCAGCTTCTTGACCCTCCTTCGCACATCATAGTACCTGTTCCTGATATCGTCCATTGTGCACAGGCAAGGTGCTTGAGCGTTCACCTTGTTGACAATCCTCTCCCACATCTTGTTTCTCTGTGACAGGGGGGTCTGTTGGACTAAGTTCCCAAATAACTGTGGCTCTACTCTGAGAATTTCATCTACCATGACTTCCAACTCCTTGTCTGTGAACTTTGGATTCTTCTTTGGGGACATGATGATGGGTAGTGGTGGAGATGGATGTGTGGGGGAGTGTGAAGGTGAGGGTGAGTGTGTATGAGTAAATGTGTGTGTGTTTGTGAGTGTAGTAGTTAACAGGTGCTAGTAGTGTACATGTTGTGTGATGGATGAGTTGTGAATGTATGTATCAGTGCAGTATAATGGTGGTATGTGCTGGCAGTTCTGTTGAAGTAGCCAAGGATCATGGTAAGGATTTTGGCCCTTTATATAGGTGGAGTTGTGGGTGTGGCTTATTTGAAATCTTTTTTTTTCATTGACAATGCTTGTTTGGACTTATTCTGTCTGTTTCTACTGTATTTTGTTGAGCATGACAGAAACGTTCTGTTGACCACACCGGATGCTTGTTCATGTATTGGCGGGGTGGTCCGAGTCTGTCCCATTCACGCTACGCTATGTTACAGCGCTTGCGTATGAGTCGGTCGCATCGGGCTCTTTTCCGTAGGATTCGCTCACACGGATTCATTTCCATACGGGTCGGTCTTCTGTATTGTGCTCCATGTGAATCGTTTGTATTTGACACGCATTGCATTGTACTACGTCGCTCGGACTGCACGTGTACATGTCGGTCGGGAGGCATTCCCGAGCCATGTCGTTGGGAAGGCTTTCCGAGCGAGATCGGAATCGGGCCCTAGGTAGAAAAGTACTGAAACACAAAATCTATCAGTGACACAATGGTAGAGAGGCACAGAAATAGCTCTTATGTTGTGTTTTTGGATTAAGAGTATTGAGAAACTGTATGTACTTTTATACTTTGGTTGATGTATATTTTAAAATTTACTACAAAAGGCATAAAGTGTTCTTTTACCCTGTATAAGTAAGAACTGATATGGTGCAGCTGTGTTGTAGGAGAGAGTGCTATAATATTAAAAGGTAACTAATAAATTAAGTTTTGTGTTTTGGTTTGGGGCTGGTAGATTGAAGGAAGTGCTTGTAGTTATGTTGCTAGGTACATCTGTAGATTTAAAATTGCAACATAACATAAAATCTGTTTTTGTATTATGTGTAAGCCAGTAGTAAAGTAGTTGGTACGTTGGCTAGAATAAAAATTCGGATATACTTATTTTCTTTTTACATCACAATATCTGCATAACTATTTACAGAATACCTACAAAAGGTCAGAGGAAAAAGGAACAGAAGCAACTGCAGTATCTATGCAGAACTGAGACATGGGGCAAAATGAAGAAAAAGTTTTAAAAGAAAAAAGAGCTGCTGGTAAGAGGACAAAGTAATTTCTTAAAAATATATGTGGACATTTCCAAAGATTACAAAATAATGAAAATAAAATTCTGACTATTAGAAGGAATAAAAGTGGACAACATCTATATAACAAAAACAGGAAAGAATGTAACAAAGATGGACACACATTGAACAGGAGAGAGACGCAGAGCCAGAATGTTTCATTGTAGAGTAGTTATAAATCTACTGAGAACTATGAAAAAGTATAGAAAAAGGAGAGAGGCACTGAAACAGAAAGAACACATTGAGAGAGTAGTTGATCAGGCCTTTGCTTTGAAGGTGAAGCTTTTCATTTTGATTATAAATACAATGAAGACTCTTGATGAAATGGTATTGTGCATGAGGACACAAAACCGGAAAAAAGATAGTAAATAGAAGTAACTTTTGTACAGTTGTTAGTGGAGAATGCATACATACTTCTAGTACAGAGTGTTTCTTTAATGAAGAAAGCTATGTCCAGGATAATATATTAGTTCATGCTATTGATTACAGCGGATGATGTTATGAATGAAGAATGGCACTCCTATAGCGAAAGAGGTGATGGTACCTACAAATGTAAAACAAGTTATTGGAGAACAGGTCCAAGGAAGGCGGACTCAGGCACCTGTATAGAAATGAAATTGTAGTAGTGTTCGCAGGTTCACTGACAGAATATTGCGGTAAAAAATATAGATGTAAAAAATATAGATGAAAACATATAGAATGCCAAAATATCGACTCCCTATACTTAAACAGGTAAGTACATAAATATTGAAAAAAAATATTGATGTTAAAAATAAAGTTGTACAAAATATATATATATATATATATAATAAAATAATAAATATTAAATATATTAAATAATAACATTAATTAAAGAAATAAAGTAGATTTATTATACATTTTAACAAATATAACAAATAAACGTATTTAAAAAAGTTAAACACACACATACATAATAATAAATATATATATATATTTACTTTTAACAAATATTAAACTATTCATTTTAATGTATTTTATAATTTAAAAATTATATAAAAATGTACATATATATATATATATATATATATATATATATATATATATATATATATATTCACTGAAAAACCATAGGTTTCAGGGACGTTATAGTTAGTTGGACATTTCACTCATACAAAACCATAGAAATTCCACCGTTATAGTTAGTTCAGCTAACTATAACTCGCGCCCCCGCAATGCACTGCTGATGATGTCACATATTACATCATTCATGACATGGTCAGTGACATCACTGATGACATCACTGATGACATCTCAAATGACATCACTGATGACATCACCCAGTGAATGTGGTTTTCTTTAAAATGTATTATATATATACCAAGCTGTATTGAAGAATGAATGGATGTAAAAGTGTCTGGATGGAGGATTTAGTAGGTGTATGACTGACTGTTTAAGTGAATGATTAAATGTATCTTACTGAATACATGGGTTAGTGTCTAAAGTGTGTGAATATCTGTATCACTCTGTCTGTTGTTGTGTAAGCTGCTGCATCGGTTGGTCAGTAGCTACATGAATGTCTATATGGGTTATTGATTAGTTGCCTGCGTATTTGTATAGGAGACTGAGTGTGTGTGTGGTTGGGTGGGGGGTGTGTGACTCTGTGCATAGATGTGTGAGTGGTTGATTGACAGGGTATATGAGTTTAAGAGTGCATGTGGAAACAGTTGTATGGGTGGGTAAAGTGTGTGTATGGGCGTCTTGGTGAGTGAATTGATGTCTCAGTCCACATGTGCAGCTAAGTACATATATAAAAGGCAGTGTATGTGAGAGTTGGTGTATAGAAATGACTATACGTGAGAGTCAGTGATTGTGAGAGTGGCTGTATGTATGAGTGTATACTTGTATTAGTGATTATATAAGAGTCTAAGTATGCGTTACTATCTGTATGAATAAATGAGGTGGTGTGTGTATAACTCTGTAGGTGAATAAATGGAACTGTGATTGATTATTTGCATGAGTGACTAGGATGAGTACATAACTGACTAGGATGAGTGCTGGTGTGTCAATGTCTATATAGGTGTATGAGTGCATTTGATAGTGTTCTATTGATCAGTGACTGCATGTATGACTGATTGTATGGGTGAATGGGTAGATGTATGTGTAGACCTAGGAATCACTGAGTGGGTATGTAGTAACTGGTATTAGTGTTTCAATGCTATCGAAAATGGTAGTCTGTATTTTACAGTGAGTGTATCAAAGGTTATATTAGTGTGTGAGGAGGTGCATCAGATTGTCACATGGATGATGTCATCAGTGATGTCATTTGAGATGTCATCAGTGATGTCATCAGTGATGTCACTGACCATGTCATGAATGATGTAATATGTGACTTCATCAGCAGTGCATTGCGGGGTCGCGAGTTATAGTTAGCTGAACTAACTATAACGGTGGAATTTCTATGGTTTTGTATGAGTGAAATGTCCAACTAACTATAACGTCCCTGAAACCTATGGTTTTTCAGTGAATTTCTAAGGTTTTTTAAATGCTAATTTCTAACTATAACGTGCCTGAAACCTATGGTTTTTTCAGTGAATTTCAAAGGTTTTTTAAATGCTAATTTCTAACTATAACGTGCCTGAAACCTATGGTTTTTTCAGTGAATTTTAAAGGTTTTTTTAAATGCCAATTTCTAACTATAACGTGCCTGAAACCTATGGTTTTTTCAGTGAATTTCAAAGGTTTTTTAAATACTAATTTCTATCTATAACGTCCCTGAAACCTATGGTTTTTCAGTGAATTTCAATGTTTTTTTTAATGCTAACTTCTAATTATAATGTTCATGTAACCTATAGTTTTTCCCCACACCCAAGAAGGACACAACACCCACTGCCACAACCCTCAGGACCTCCCCCCCGTACCACCCCTCTCCCTACTGTAATTTCTTTTATTTGTTATTTAAACTATATAATGTCTTCTTGTTTTTTAAATATTAAACAACTACATACAGTATGAAACGGAGCCCAGCCCAGAGCCACATCTGAAGACCAACACATGTCATAGACCTACTGATCAAGCAGCTCCGACACCCAAGAATGCCACAACACCCACCGCCACCCCCAGGCCCCCCCCCTCTACCACCGAGGCAGCGCAGAACAAGACAGCGAACTTTCCGAAAACGGCATGGCCCCTCAGCCACACAATAGCTGAATATTGGGACAGGTGTGAACAAACTATATGTGAAGGAAGCAATTCACCCATGTTTAACAATGCACATAATGCAAAGTGTAGCGGTGATGTGCTGGACACATCTCAGTATGCAGAACACACACCTCTCTATGTGCACAAATACTACTGGTGCTTGTAGTGTTGTGGACAGTGGACCCAACCATGTTACGTCAAACACTAGGGAAGATCTAAGTCATGTAGCTGTGTCGTCGTCCCCTGTAAGCATAAGCGTAACCGGAGTGGGCTGGTCCGACGTACGCCACTTCAGCGTAGGAGTGTGAATAAATAGGCCGGAGCTCTGGGCGTGGTTCACTTGTGCAAAGGCCAAAGCGTCTGCCAGGGCGGTGCCCCTCACCCTGCCACGAGTACGCCAACATGACCGCCAGCCTCCTCAGCCGATCGCTGGCTTCCGCCACACAGGCCCCCAGCGGCACAGCACCGCGGAATTATGTCTGTACAAACTACTGCCTTCGATATACACTGCGGACACCAAGGCTCACAATTCAGATCGAGTCGCGATTGCAAATGACGCAGTCCAGTAGGCAAGAGACATTGCTCAAGTCAACAACACATGGCTGTGGGCCCTTCCTGACCGCTGCCTCCGGCCTGCACTGCGGTCAGTAGGGCTCACAATTCAGATGGAGTCGAGATTGCAGATGACGCAGTCCAGTAGGCAAGAGACATTGCTCAAGTCAACAACACGTGCCTGTGGGCCCTTCCTCACTGCTGCCTCCTGTCTCCACTGCGGTGAGTAGGGCTCACAATTCAGAGCGACTCGCGATTGCAGATGACGCAGTCCAGTAGGCAACAGACATTGCTACCAGTGCGGCTAGCCCAGACCACGCATCATCGCTGACTGCGCACACGCTAAGTGCTTCAAGTACCACTAACTCTGTGCAGCTCAAGTCAACGCCACGTGGCTGTGGGCCCTTGCTGACCGCTACCTCTGGCCTACACTGCGGTCATCAGGGCTCACAATTAAAATTAAGTCTTGATTCATTAATTACAGAGTCCAGTAGGCAAGTAACTTTCACAGGCCTAAAACATACATAATATCCTTTTAGTATCCTTGCTTCAAGAACTTTTTTTATATCAGTTATAGCTTTAGTACTATCTCCAAATTCATTTTCAAGTGCAAACAAACACTCATTAGCAGTCCACACTGTGGGCAGCAGAGCTCGCAATTCGAATTTTGGACACGTGGTACCACTAACCCTGTTCAACACAAGCCGCGACACGTGGTGCCAATAACCCTATTCAACACAAGCCGGCGACACGTGGTGCCACTAACCCTGTTCAACACAAGCCGATCCCACATGTGGAACTGTGTCCTGAGTCCTGAATGGCAGTGACCCCAAGTCCGTGGCAGCGACCACAGCACCAGACTCCCTTCGATCAGGGAAGCATATTTCCATATGCAAGGCCGGCTACAGGTGGTGTCACTAACCCTGTACAACACAAGGCGCGACACGTGGTGCCACTAACCCTGTTCAACACAAGCCGATCCCACATGTGGAACGGTGTCCTCACTCCTGAATGGCAGTGACCCCAACTTCGTGGCAGCGACCACAGCACCAGACTCCCTTCGATTAGTGAGGCGTATTTGCATATGGAAGGCCGGAGACACGTGGTGCCACTGAACCTGAACTACGCAGGCCGGTGGGGCCACCAACCTATGCACGTGGCTGTGGGCCCTTGCTCACCGCTACCTCTGGCCTACACTGCGGTCAGCAGGGCTCACAATTCAGATACAGTCGCTGATTGCAGATGACGCAGTCCAGTAGGCAAGAGACGTTGCTCCCAGTGCGGCCCGTCCGCACCAAGCAGCATCACAGGCTCATACATTCTCAATGCTTCTGGTGCCACTAACTGTGCACCTCAACTCAATGCCACGTGGCAATGGGCCCTTGCTGACCGCTACCTCTGGCCTACACTGCGGTCATCAGGGCTCACAATTAAAATTAAGTCTTGATTAATTAATTACAGAGTCCAGTAGGCAAGTAACTATCACAGGCCTAAAACCTACATAATATCCTTTTAGTATCCTTGCTTCAAGAACTTTTTTTATATCAGTTATAGCTTTAGTACAATCACCAAATTCATCTTCAAGTGCAAACGAACACTCATTAGCAGTCTACACTGCGGGCAGCAGAGCTCGCAAGTCGAATTTTGGACACGTGGTGCCACTAACCCTGTTCAACATAAGCCGCGACACGTGGTGCCACTAACCCTGTTCAACACAAGCCGGCGACACGTGGTGCCACTAACCCTGTTCAACACAAGCCGATCCCACACATGGAACTGTGTCCTGAATAGTGAATGGCAGTGACCCTAAGTCCGTGGCAGCGACCACAGCACCAGACTCCCTTCGATCAGTGAGGCATATTTCCATATGCAAGGCCGGCTACAGGTGGTGCCACTAACCCTGTACAACACAAGGCGCGACACGTGGTGCCACTAACCCTGTTCAACACAAGCCGATTCCACATGTGGAACTGTGTCCTGACTCCTGAATGGCAGTGACCCCAACTTCGCGGCAGCGACCACAGCACCAGACTCCCTTCGATTAGTTTGGCGTTTTTGCATATGGAAGGCCGGCGACACGTGGTGCCACTGAACCTGAACTACACAGGCCGGTGGGGCCACCAACCTATGCACGGGGCTGTGGGCCCTTGCTCACCACTACCTCTGGCCTACACTGTGGTCAGCAGGGCTCACAATTCAGATACAGTCACGATTGCAGATGACGCAGTCCAGTAGGCAAGAGACGTTGCTCCCAGTGCGGCCCGTCCGCACCAAGCAGCATCACAGGCTCATACATTCTTAATGCTTCTGGTGCCACTAACTGTGCACCTCAACTCAACGCCACGTGGTTATGGGCCCTTGCTGACCGCTACCTCTGGCCTACACTGCGGTCATCAGGGCTCACAATTAAAATTAAGTCTTGATTCATTAATTACAGAGTCCAGTAGGCAAGTAACTATCACAGGCCTAAAACCTACATAATATCCTTTTAGTATCCTTGCTTCAAGAACTTTTTTTATATCAGTTATAGCTTTAGTACAATCACCAAATTCATCTTCAAGTGCAAACGAACACTCATTAGCAGTCTACACTGCGGGCAGCAGAGCTCGCAATTCAAATTTTGGACACGTGGTGCCACTAACCCTGTTCAACACAAGCCGCGACACGTGGTGCCACTAACCCTGTTCAACACAAGCCGGCGACATGTGGTGCCACTAACCCTGTTCAACACAAGCCGATCCCACACATGGAACTGTGTCCTGAATCCTGAATGGCAGTGACCCCAAGTCCGTGGCAGCGACCACAGCACCAGACTCCCTTCGATCAGTGAGGCATATTTCTATATGCAAGGCTGGCTACAGGTGGTGCCACTAACCCTGTTCAACACAAGCCGGCGACACGTGGTGCCACTAACCCTGTTCAATACAAGCCGATCCCACATATGGAACTGTGTCCTGAGCCCTGAATTGCAGTGACCCCAACTTCGTGGCAGCGACCACAGCACCAGACTCCCTTCAGTTTTATTTGTTGTTGTTTTGTTTAAATAAAATGTTTTATATGTAAATCTATACATGACTAAGATTCTTGTTTGTCCAACCGCACATGGACAATTCCGGGCCCAAGAAGGTTGTTGGGGGTATGTTGCTAATGTGGGAAGAGGGTGCGTTACCTGCTGATGTGGGGAGAGGCAGCGTGAAAGGGGTATCTCTCACAGAAAGAACTCCGGTATGTTTTCAGAAATGCCTTGGACAGATGCCAGCTGACGGACTGA
Source organism: Calotriton arnoldi (assembly GCA_963921515.1). Classification (NCBI taxonomy): domain Eukaryota; kingdom Metazoa; phylum Chordata; class Amphibia; order Caudata; family Salamandridae; genus Calotriton; species Calotriton arnoldi. The sequence goes on along the minus strand of CAWUFW010007505.1, from coordinate 21,350 downwards.
ATCACAAAATGGCTTTTCAATGCTTATGTAGTGTGACTTATGAACAGTTCGCACCCAAGCTCGCAGAGGGACAACTGCGGCCCGTCCGCTCGACTCACAGACGCAGTACTATGAGCCGTCCGCTCCCAAAGGAACAGCAGCGTAGTAGCTCGCAGAGGTACAGGCATAGCAGCGTACTAGCTCGCAAAGGTAGACAGCTGCGAGCCGACGGACTGGCTTCTAACGGTATAGCTGCGAAGTGGTGATGTTGGGCAGAGGGAGCGTGAAAGGGTTATCTCGCACAGACAGAGCTCCGGTATATTAAATTGCCCCCGGGACCTTTCTTTTATATTTCCACTCGATGCGAGAAAGCGCGCTTTCTGGACCAAGACCTTTCTCCCTACCAAATTTGGCGTAATTCCGTTCAGCAGTTTGACCTGTAGCCTTGTCTAAAGTTTCCTATGGAAAATCCATTGAGAAAACACGTTTTCACACCCCCCACATAGCTACCTGTCGCAGGCGTACTTGCTTTTGGTGTGCAGGTCAGTGGTCTAGTTTTCAACATGTCACGGCCACTCCCTGAAGGCAGGTTTGCACACACACCACACCCATCCGGCACATGCGTCACAGGCCATGTGACCACACAAATATAATGGATCGACAACGTCACATCCTTTATTGCCAGTGGTGACTGGATGGCGGACGCTCCATGGGTCTCAATCATAAAGAGTCCATGAAAACTTGCGCAGAGGGTTAGTCGCACCCTGAGCTGTATGGCCGTCAGGGGCCTACTACCACGTGGCGCGGACTTGAGTTGCACAGGGTTACTGCCACCCGAAGCTGATTTGGCCGTCAGGGGCCTACCACCACGTGGCACGGACTTGAGTTGCACAGGGTTAGTGCCACCCGAAGATGATGTGGCCGTCAGGGGCCTACCACCACGTGGCGCGGACTTGAGTTACACAGGGTTAGTGCCACCGGAAGCTGATGTGGCCATCAGGGGACTACCACCACGTGGCGCGGACTTGAGTTGCACAGGGTTACTGCCACCCGAAGCTGATGTGGCCGTCAGGGGCCTACCACCACGTGGTGGGGACTTGAGTTGCACAGGGTTAGTCGCACCCTAAGTTGTATGGCCGTCAGCGGCCTACCACCACGTGGCGCTGACTTGCATTGCACAGGGTTAGCGGCACCAAAAGCTGATGTGGTCTCCGCCATTGATGACTCAGGACTCAGCGATATGTGTGGGATCTGCTGGGCCGCGGAGCGGGTCCACATAATGTCCACCAGGCCATGGTGGCGGGACCGGGCCCTGGAGCTTTCACAGGCACGTCGAGTGCCCACTGGGAGACCCTCCGGTGGCAGCAGGTAATTATTTGGTCATGGATGCGCAGGGGCGGCAGTGTGTCTTACTCTTTCTCTCTCTCTCACTTCCCTCTCTTCACTCTCTCTCTCACTCTCTTCCTTCCTTTCCTTCTATCTCTCTCACTCTCTCACTCTCTCTCCCTTCTCCCTTTCTCACTCCCTTTCTTTCCTTCCCTCTCTTTTTCGCTCTGGCTTTTTTTTCCTTCTCTTTTTCTCTGTGTCTCACTCCTTTGATATGCGCATTACACACGTCCTTATTTTGTGCTTTATTTTCCAGGCTGTGTCGTCGACATTAATGGACCCGACAGGAGTCTTCCGCCTTGTTGTTTTGTGTTCAGTTTGTTAAATTTAGTTTATCCTCTATATGTACGGAAAAATAAAGTTTTGAAAAAAAAAAAATTCAATAAAGTTTTTGGTTGTTACTTAAGTGCTGTGTAACTCTTTCTCGTTCTTATTACTGTTATTTAGTGGTGTCCACCATGGTGTTAAATTTTGGGGCAGTTATCGCGGGAATACAGGTGATGTCTGCAGTTTGCACCAGCTTCTGAATAGTGTGTTAGATTTATCTCAACTTTAGTTGCATTAAAGTGCTGATAATGAGATGCAGAGTAGGCGTTCCCGTGCAAAAACACACAAGGTGCACCTTTGAGATTTATTCTAAATACTAAAATCCTGTATTGAATTGCACTGTGGTAGTGAGTGCATTTACAGTGTACACACAAAATCAATGAAGAAATCTCATTGTATTTATATTGATTGGGAATAGTGGGTCAGGTGCTGAATCTTGACGGGATACACTGCCCAGTTCGTTTATTTTTCTGTACATGAAAAAACCACATCACAACCTTCACAACGAAAATCAAAAACTGCGATGCGAAACAAATTCCGGCGATAAGCCATGTTAGCACCAGGGATTTTACACCTGCTTTCTGCTGGTGTTAAGCAGGACGACTACCTGCAGCATGAAAGGGAACACAGCCAAGAGCCACACCGGAACACCCACAGGTGCCATAGAGTCAATGAGCATGATACACGGATACCCATGAAGGCCACAACACTCATCGCAACAACCCCAGGACCGCCAAAGCCCCCGAACCCGCATCTGAGCAAGTGTGTCCGTGTGGTCATTGTGTTAGCATGATGGGCACGGGCTCTCCAACATCACAGTGTGCTTTCTTCAGCGGACGTTACCATGTCACCTCAGTGTTGGCAGTGAGCCTGGACATGTAGCTACGCACGCATCCTCCTGCATGCACAAGCGGCGTGTGCTGGTCCGGCGTACACAGGTCAGCGCAGGGGTGTGCCTATCCGGCAAGGGGAACGGGGTGTCTCGGACATGTCCGTGTGCAAGAAGTGCGGTAATTGTGTCTCTGTGTTCTGGTGTGGCCGCCACAAGTGCCGCAGCAGTCGATGTTGTAAAGTGGCATGCACCACCTCCAAACGGCAGTATCACGGTGTGATTGGAATGCCGCAGGACATGCGCGAATAGGCATTACAATGGTGTGCCATAGGAGTGCACGGGATACAACAGCGCAGCGCACAAAAGTGTGGGGGCTCGTGGGAGGGAGAAACAGCTGTTTGGCAACATAACACACAGTGAACCCACCCATGTGCCACGTGCTGGGCATCTCATCCATGATGACCAGGGTCGCAGACATCCCACAACACTCACGACCGGCCTTTGTACACATCCTGTATGAATACAGCTGGAGAAGTTACTGTAGGGATGAAAGGTTCTTTGTCTGAGCTATCTTGCGCTAACACATCTGCTGCTCCGAGAAGGAACTTGCAAGTGGCCAGCCCCCCCTGACAGATACGATAATATTTGCATCCGTCTCCCACACTACGCACTGCCCGATTTGAGAACAACGAGTACACATCCCACACTCAAAAGTCCTTCGTCGTAGTTAGCGTGCGTGAAATGGCCTTCACACGTACTCCCACCACACCCCTGCCCTGCACCCATTGCACACAGACCCGGCTCATTGCACCAAGCTGTGCCATTTCATCCACAAGACTGGCACACGGCAAGCCAGTGTAGCTACAAGCAGAGCCACTGACGCAATGGCAGGGCATCCCGAACACATGGTCGACTCCATTCACGTCCACCTATACCTTGCACGTCTGCTGCATGTCCTGGGTGCACTGCCTTTGGCGGTGCTGCGGATCACTTACCGGCTGAGCTTCCGCATTGCGGACGTCACCTGCGTTCAACCTGTATTGTAATGTCGCACGTGCCTATCCGAGTGGTGCATGGACGTGTGCCTCTCCAACGTGTGCGTAGCTGACATGGATTATGACGGGTGTGTGCGCCCCCTGTTGGCCCATGACCAGGAGTGTCATGGTGATGCCCGTTTTTGGCATGCATGGATGTTTGGCATGCGTGTTGGGAACTGGGCCTGGGACATTGCACGTGTCGTAGTATGCAGTGAGCAAATTGACCCACTTCTCGATTCTGCTTTGGTGCACATTGGGGACAGTGGTTGGAGTCAGCACATCTGTCCTGGTCAGCTGATGGATTAAGTCGACGACATGTCAAATATTGTGGCCAACCATCACTCATTAGAGATAGTGGCTTACGCAGCTGCACTCGCGTTCATGGACGAGTGACAAGGTACCTGCAACCACGACTCGATGTGCCACATTGCACGTGTCCCGCCACATCATTGCACGTTGTGCATCTGGTCACATGTCCCAAGACGACAGTGGACATGGCTGCATTGGTGTCGACTCATGTCCGAGGCGCGGACAACCAACGCTGCTTGACACTGACGTGTGTTGGTGATGGACTACCCTGAGGTGAACATGGACGTTTTCCTACGTTCCTTATTCAGGCACACTGCTGCATTTGTCTGCATATCGTGGCACTACTCTTGGCCGTACTGACACGCACTTTTTTTTATAAAGTTTCCACATTTTCACTTGTCTCCAAATGTGTTGTGTCTTCATTTGTATGCCAATGTGTCTGTCACGGACTCTCTGGCTGCCTGCCATACATGAATTGCTACCCCATCCGGACTGTGGGTTTGTACTTATGCGTTCTCATGTGCCTGTTTCGTACTGACGCTTTTGGACGTTTATCCGCCACAGGTTAGTGCATTTGTGTCCTGTGTTCGATTGTGCGAATGTTTGTGTTTGGACAACATTGTGTTGGATGTTGGAGTGCTCTGCTTCCTATGTGTGTGTGCTGCATTCTATGTGAGATATCCCTTCATGTGAGGTATTGTTCACCCTTCTCCCTTTCAGGCAGTGTGGTTTTCACCTCTGTGCTTGTTCAGTGGTGTGATGTTGGCGGGTTGTGTGACTTGTGCTCCTTGTTGGTGTGTTTCATTTTAGCCATGGTTTGTCTGTAGTTGTGCTGTACTTAATTGTGCATGTGTGCCATTGTGCCCATATACCCCCGTCCCCCCACTCCCTGCTTGTTCCTCTTCCTGGTGCTGTTGTGTCTGTAATTTTGTTACTCCACACATAAATACATGTAAAGAACAAATTAGAATAGTTCCTTGATTCTTTTAGATTGCAAAACTTCTCTCTATTGGTTATTTTTGAATTTTCCATATAAACAGTTTTTTTAATATTCAAGGACACATAGAAGTCAGAAGTGCAACGTATTCTATCAACACACTTTCTAGAACATTCTACAACACGTGCAGGTTAAAAGTTCATCAATTTTTTAAACCTAACAATATTTTTTGCAACATTTTCTCGAACATTTAACGGCACGTGCCGGTTAAAAGTTCACGATTGTTTTAAGTTCGAACAGTGCCTTCCAAATGCAAGTAGCAGGTGTGGTTGAGTTGACCAAATTTTATCCTATCATATGTACTCCATGTTTAAACTGCTTTTTCTTAACCAATCACAAAGATGCTTTTCCACAAAACGAATGTGCACCCTACTTTTAAAAAACAATGCTTTTCATCTCCCAATCAGTTATCGTTTTGAATGAGAAAAAAAAGTAGTTCTTCACCTTTAAACTTATCTCTTATTCTACGAACGGACTGCATGAGCTTCAGACATCTATCCAAAATTCCCAGCCATACCTTCAAAATGCTAGTGTGGATCGTAGGACATAGCTATGTTTTCTGGTGCAAGAGGTATGCAGAACAGAGACGTATTGACTTAGACCTAGGTTTACAAAATGTGGACATTAAATGGTTTGGACAGAGAGGTTTTAAGTGGCACCAATTGTTGCCTTTGGTTAAAACCTGTTTGCATCTCCAACACCCTGACCTCATGATTGTGCACTGTGGTGGAAACGACCTAGGCACATTGACTGGTGTAGGTTTGGAAATGCTAATGAAAGACACCTTTCGACAATTGATGTTGCTTTTGCCTCAAACTGTCTTTGTATATTCCAATATATGCCAAAGACAGAAGTGGAAATGGTCAAACCAATTTTGTCCTCAGATTGAAAAATCTAGGAAGAATGTCAACAAAGCTGTGTCTGCATACCTCAGAGACCATAGAATGGGGTCGATTTACAACAACAACATACGTTTTGATATGGCTGATATCTACAGAAGTGATGGAGTACACTTCACAGATCAGGGAAATCGAGTTTTTCTGAATAACCTGAAGCTGTGCATCCGCACTTATATGTAGCTCCAACTAATAAACACAAGGGCTCTTTTTAAAGCCGCCTTATATTCCCAATATCGGTTCGCAGAGTAACAGCTGCGATCCGGCTAGCACAGGGAGACCTGCGGGCCGTCGGGCAGGCTCGCAGAGGGAGAGCTGCGGCCCGTCGGCTCGGCTCGCACAGGGAGAGCTACGGGCCGTCGGCTCGCAAACGCACACCAGTGTGCTGGCTCGCAGAGGGAGAGCTCGGGTCTAACTTGCAAGGGGACACCAACGGGCCAATGGCCCTGCTAGCAGAGACACACCTATCACCTAACGGACTGGCTCACACATGTACAGCTAGGGACACGACGGCTCGCAGACGCAGACCTGCGAACCGACGGACTGGTACTGTTTTATGCTTTAGGGTAGTACAGTGGTGTTTGTGTACTGTAGGGTGTTCATGCTGGAGGTAGCGTTTTAGGGTTTAAGGTAGTGCACTGCTGTTTGGGTAGTGTAAGAATCGTGCTGGAGGTAGTGTTTTAGAGTTTACGACAATGCAGTAATGTTTGGGTAGGGTAAGGGGTCATGCTGCGAGTACTGTTTTGGGGTTTAGGGTAGTGCAGTGGTGTTTGGGTAGTATAGGGGATCGTGCTGGGGTAGTGTTTTAGAGTTTACGACAGTGCAGTGGTGTTTGGGTAGTCTTTGGGTAGTGTAGGGGATTGTACCAACAGACTGACTCACAGAGCTCCGAGCCGATGGACAGGCTTCTAAAGGCATAGCCGCGACCTGGTGATATGAAGAGAGGCAGCGTGAAAGGCATATCTCACACAGACACAGATGCCAGTGTTGCCTCACAGAGGTAAAACTATGAACCCGATGGCTTCTACACGGAGAGATGCGAGCTGACGGAGTAAATCACAAAATGGCTGGGAACACTTCCTGGTTTCAACCATTCACAGCCAATAAGCCGCAAGCTGGTGCTTGTAACCCCTCAGCCAATCACATGTCTGAATTCTCAAATATCGATATCAGTAAAATGTGATATTTCTCAAAAACTACTGAACTGATTTACACCATTTAAACCAAAGCGTGCTTTCTGGACCATCGCCTTTCTCCCTGCCAAATTTGGCGTAATTCCGTTCACCAGTTTCACCTGTAGTGTTCTGTAATGTTTCGTATGGAAATTTCATGCAGAAAACACGTTTTAGGACCCTCTTTTTTCTCAGCCCCTCCTACACCATTCACCCCCAAACTTTCAATATAAGAGCTAACCAAAAAAGAGAAACTTTTTCGATCATTTCATAAAGATTCGTCAAACGACGCCAAACTTACAAGCACATAGAAGGCTCCAGAAGGGGGGACGCGCAACCCCCTCCGAACATGAGTGAAGCCCCAGGGCTGCGCGGACCCCAGCGCACCCCCGCAACCCCTGCGAGCCCCTGCTATTATTTTTTAAGAAATACCCCCGGAACATAGCCCACCCAAGGGCCTCATTAAAATGAAACGCGAGAACCCGCGACCCCAGCGCGAATTTGTGCCGATTTTTTTTTTTTTTTTTTTTTAAATGATTTTTTGGGGCCCTGGGGGTCCTTCTGGGACCCCCTGAGCAGGCCTAGGGGTCAGGGTTTTCTACCCTGCCCCTTCTCTTGTTTTATACCTTTGTTTCTCCGTTTTTGGGTGACTCGCTTCTACCGAGCCACAAGATAGCTGCCAACACTTCCTGGTTTGGACTACTAGCAGCCAATCACAGTGAAGCTTGCGCACGCGACTTAGGCTCCGCCCAGATATCAAAACTTTTATTTTTCTAATTTCTCAGCAACTACTGAACAGATTTACACCATTTTTAAAAAGGTCGCTTTCTGACCCAAGCACTACCTGTCTGCCAAATTTGGAGTAATTCCGTTCAGTAGTTTCGGCTGTAGCCTTGCAGAAAGTTTCCTATGGGAAATTGATTTTTTGACTCTTATTTTTTGAATTTCTCTAAAACTACTGAACGGATTTACACCATTTTAAAAAAGGTCGCTTTCTGAACCAAGCTCTACCTTTTTGCCAAATTTGGGGTAATTCCGTTCAGCAGTTCGGGCTGTAGCTCGTCGCAAAATTTCCTACGGAAATTAACATGGAGAAAACGAGTTTTGGGACCCCCCTTTTTTCTCAGCCCCCGCTTCACGAATCACCCCCAAACTTTCAGGATGGGAGCTGACCTGGATAGACTTTTCTTTTGGACAATTTCACGAAGATTCGTCAAACGACGCCAAAGTTATTAGCAAATCAAAAAATGCTTTTCCGATGGAAACTAGGTTCTAACTATAACTACCTACTGGCGACCGTCAGTAGGTAATATATATTATATATATATATATATATATATATATATATATATATATATATATAACATAAAATCTATTAACAATAAACTATTTAAACATCTTTAAACTTAAATTTACCACTACAGTCAGTGCAACAGTAGGGAAAGTGTTGGATAGCGGAGGGAAAAGAATTACTATTCCCGCTCCAGTGAATGCAAAAATAGGGAAAGTGTTGGATAGCGGAGGGTTAAAAATTACTATTTCCACTCCAGTGAGTGTAACAGTAGGGAAAGTGTTGGATAGCAGACGGGTAAAAATTACTATTCCCACTACAATGAGTGCAACAGTAGGGAAAGAGTGGGATAGCGGAGGGGTAAAACTTACTATTCCCACTCCAGTGAGTGCAACAGTAGGGAAAGTGTTGGATAGCGGAGGGGTAAAAATTACTGTTCCCACTCCAGTCAGTGCTACAGAAGGGAAATTGTTGGATTGCGGAGGGATAAAATTTACTATTCCCACTCCAATAATTGTAACAGTAGGGAAAGTGTTGAATAGCAGAGGGGTACAAATTACTATTCCCACTCCAATGAGTGCAACAGTAGGGAAAGTGTTGGATAGCGGAGGGGTAAAACTGGCTATCCCCACTCCAGTGAGTGCAACAGTAGGGAAAGTGTTGGATAGTGATGGGGTCAAATTTACTATTCCCACTCCAATCAGTGCAACAGTAGGGAAAGTGTTGGATTGCGGAGGGGTAACAAATAATATTCTCACTCCAGTCAGTTGAAAATTAAAAACAAACAAATTATTAACAACAACAATATGTAAAAAACAAAATATATAAATATTTTAAAAATTAAAATACAAATATATTTAATATTAGTATTAATTTTTTTAAATTATACTATAATGTTAAATGCATATGACAAATACCTACAAATATTATATTAAACAAATTAAAAAATAATTTTCAAACAAATAAATGTTTTTAATTAGAAATTATTTAGGAACAAAAACATTAATTATTACATAAATTTACTTTCTTTATTTCCTACCCTATAACACCACACAATTCACAACCCACATCTAAATAAAAAATGTACGTACATAATTAACATAATTAATTACCAAATAAAGAAATGTTATTAATTAAAAAACAAATTAAAACTCATAAAAATTAATAAACTTCCCACACTTTACCTCTATAACCCCCACAAACCACAGATAAAATTAAACTGTAAAAAAATGTATTACACAATTAAAACTTATTTTCAGTTACAAAAACTAATAGTATTTAACAACTAATTATAAAGTAAGTAAAATTAATTTACTCCCCATCCTTTACCCCTACAAAAGTAAAACCCACACACAAACAATATACACAATTACCCTGATTAAATATCAATTAATTGATTAATATTAATGATCAACTAATTATTAATTAATTAATTAAACATAAATTACTTCCCACCCTTTACCCCAGAGTTCTTCAATCTGTGGGGGACGCCCCGCCGGAGGGGCCCGACACCATATAAGGGGGGGCACGCACTCCACCCTAAAATCTTACCTTTGTTTGTCTTCCACTGTCCCGCGTTGCAAGTCTTCTGGGGATTGTTTTATTGGAGAACTCCGGTAACAGAGGGTTGGAGGGGGGAGGGAGGGAAAGTTAATGGGGCGCGACATGCCCATGCTTTTGTCATAGCTAACGAGTTAACCGTCCCAGGAGGGGGTTAATTTGTAGAGCTGAAATGCTTCAGCTGCAGTGAGAGGCAGGACGTCTCCTCTGCTAAAACCGAAAGCAAACGAACAGAGAGTCCTGTTCCTTCGTGTTCGTTTTCACTGCAGAGGAGACTCCTTGCCTGCCACTTCAGCAGAAATGACGGTCTGTTCCTTGCTTTCAGTTTTAGCAGAGGAGACGTCCTGCCTCCCACTGCAGCTGAAGCATTTCAGCTCTATGAATTTAACCCTGTCCCAGAAAGGAGACAAAGTTTCTTTTAAAATTACACAGGCAGGCGCGCAAAATGCCAGCCAGCCATGTGTTGTTTAAACAGCCTGCAAATTGCTTGTCTTGACACTTAATATGGTTATAAATAAAGAAGTATGTATTGATTTGTAATGTGACTTTTCCGTCTTTATTCCCTTTTATTATGTCATGGATCATTCAGGCAGCCCTAGAACACAATTAAAAGTGCTTTTTTATTTATATTTGCTGTTCAAAGTATGCACAGACAAGTGCTGACAATACAGCTTTAGGTGACGGCTTATTTTTGTACCGCCTGGGACATCAAAATAATGAGCTGGCAACCAAATCATAAAACTGGAAGTTTGTTGCAAGATCAGCACATTTATTTCCTCCACCCTGATCCATAGCTGCCAAGGTTTCAGATTGCAAATGTGTGAAATTTTCATAATTTGAGTGTAAATATGAGTGACAATTAACAACTATGAGTGACACACGTTTTGCTGAGCAAAAATCAAGCAATAAAGACGAGGTAAACATATAAATATAAGAAATTACATCTATTCGAGAAATGAGAACATTTTAAGAAGATCTACTGGAAAGTACCAGAAATTAAAGGGCACTAGTGCCCTTGTGACCTAATGGTAGTTAAACAAATATGTAACCTCGATAATAACAGCCTTCGGGATTGGTGATGTGAGCATAAGCTCACAAGCACAAAGGGGCCGATTCCGATTCGGGCCGGAAATCTCTCCGACCGAGCCGGATCCGGAGAGATTTCCGACCGAGCCGGACTCCCGCAGTCTGACCGAGCGAGTACGATGCGGCCGTATGCTGTCCGACTCGATTCGGTCGGACTCCCATTGAAGTCAATGGGAGCCGTTCGTACAACGCGTACACGGGCTCCCATTGACTGAATGGGTACGTCGCGAACAGGGGGGCCCCCTACAGTGGGTACGCATCGGTGCGACTCGCACCATACATGCATGTTTAGGGGGGACCCTTGGGTCCCCCCTGTGTGCGACTCGTGCGGCTACGCGTACAGGGGGGTCCGACACGGACCCCCGAAGTCCGGCTCCGACAGCTCTTTGGAGCCAGACGCTACGAGTCGGTCGGGCCGTTCGAAGCGCGCATCGTACTTGCTCGGTCGGGTAACGTCTCCATTGCGTGGTGCGAGTTGTGTCCGTACGAGTCGGTCGGAGCGGTTCGGACCCGGGAACGAGTCAGTCGGCGATTTCGCGTACGCTCGCATCGTACTTGCTCGCGCGGACGACCGTACGAATCGGTCGGAAACTAGGCCTCCGAATCGGATCCAGTTAAGCCGAATCCGATTCGGTGCCCTACCGGCCGAGATCGGAATCAGCCCCAATATCTTCTAAAAGTGCAAATAAGAACCGTAGCATAAAGTCCAATTTAGCCGCCGCATTGATGAATTTAATTACCTACATAGATTCCATTATGTTCAGGAGACGGGTGCACACATGTAAAGGTCAGGGAGTGTGACCTGCTCTCTGATCCGTAATCCAGTTAGTGTCGAGGCGGCACCCGCCACCAGTCTCAGTGCTCTGACCAGGAACAAACTCCGGCTGCCGGTTCCAGTCACTGACACCCACTGTTACAGTTAGCTGAGCGGAGTGCTGCCCAGCCCACCAGGGAGGCCTGAGGATGAGAGCAGTTACGGCACACGCTCAGGCTGACCATCTAAAATTAAATATGTTTACAATGCAAGAAGGTCAGTTATTACAGACCTGTAAGTGTGAGCCCCGCCACGATAACCTGTCTCCAGCAGCCCGGTCTGTCGAGGGCGGCATGGTGATGGGCAACACCGGGGGGGGGCATCATGACGAGAGGAAGTGGTGGCGCAGGCTGCAAAACCAAACTTCAGAATCATAACTGCCGCCTCGCTCGCGCCGTGGGCGGTGCGTCCACGCCCACTAAGTCAAGTCTCATAGGCAAATGGACAATGTTGCAGTCCTGCGACGCCATGAATTCACGTGACTGCTGCCGCAGTGATGCAGCAGGCTTTAGCTGCTGAGCCCAGCCTGTACACATTTATTAAATTCAACACCAGGGCAGAGCAGCAATGCACTGCATGGTGTAGAGCAGCCCTGTCACACGCACTGCAGCTGCCAGAGCAGAGCGTGTCCGTGCTTTGCTCAATTGTGTGCCAATAGCGCAGTCAGCTTTTCCCGCTTGTCACCAACTTCACGAAGCCCTATAAATGTGTGACTTTGCATTTAAGTGCGGTGATGCGGACCACTGCTCCAAAATGCGTTAGTCTAATGCCTGATGCGTGGTACTTGGCAGGGCTACTGATCCCTCGTTAATGCCATAATAGCAATAATTTAACATATCTGAAACCCTACACTGCCGTCAATAACATGCTGAGTTACTTCAAGTGTCTGGGAATGCACCCTGCATTCAGACAACTCGCTCCTCATTCTCGCCCTTCACTTTCACGCTCACCCTGCACTCACAGCTATCACAATGCCCTCACACTGATCACCATGCACTCACACCACTCACCCGCTCACCCTGCACACACAGTGATCACTCTGCACTCACAATGCACTTGTGCTGTTCACCCTGTACCCACTCTGAGTCACACAAGCACACTACTCACCCTGCACTCATGTGACACTTCACTCACCTGTCCCCCTCACTGCTCAATCTGCAATCTCACTCAAATAAGCCCATCACTAACCATATATTTATTCGTCCCACTCGGCACTCACATCCACACCCAAATTAATATGGTCACCTCACTCACCCTGCAGTCACTCCTCTTACCCTACTCTCACACTGTCGCATGGCTCACCGCGCACTCACATGGGCACTCCTGCCACCCACACAGTGCAGAGGTTTAATGTGCCTGCTACAAAAAACATGTAGCAAGCAGATCACTGAACTGAGTGTGAGTAAACAATGAGTAGTGCTATAAAATAAATGAAATGTTTGCCAGAAAGGTGCTATAGAGAGATGAGGTGCATCGTTGGTGAGTGGTAGTGAGGAAATTCATGGGGAAGGAGGAAATGGGAGAGGGGGCGCCAAAAAAGACTGTTGCACTGTGTGCGACCAGTGCTAGGGCCAGCCCTGGCTGGGAGTGTTAGCCCCCACCCGAAGTTCGGGTCTAGTTGCGCCCCTGTACACAAGTATGGGCATGTCGTGCCCCATCAAGGTTTTTGTCCTAAATTACAAAAGGACACATTTACATGCACTGCAATCCAGTCTTTCAGGGGTCCCCTTGATAGAGACAGCTCTGTTTTTGCCCTGATGGCCTGGAATAATTCCTAAACAGATTCTTGTAAATACTGTTTTGTTTAATTTCTTTTTAATGTGATTGATGTGAGAGAGTCTATTACTATTTGCAGAGAAATGTGTTTGTTTCATGCAACAACCATAAAAACGTTTATTTTAGATCAAAGCGGGTCCTCACATATGAGAAATTGGAGGATATCACAGATATTATTCGCTGTAAAATTAGTGGGCTGCTGCTTTGTTACAACAGTGAAAACACACATCACTATCTCTGAATATTAGATGTAAACGCTTTTAGAATTTCGACCATAGTGCCTGTGCACCATTAGTAGCCGGGCTAAAGAGGGTATGGCAGAGCTGAAAGTAAATCTTTTTTTTTTAATTAGCATTTATTGAGCGCATAGCTACCCGTAGGCATCCCAGCACTAGTGACAGCAAGCAGACAGAGTTGGGGGTTCTAAGATATATTCTGGAATAGCCAGGTCTTCAATTGCTTTCGAAAGGAAAGGTGATGGGTCGTAGATCGAAGATGGGTAGGCAGGGTGTTCCATAGTCTAGAGGCATTATATAAAAAGGAGCGGGCCCCGGAGCGAGCTCTCTTGATTTTGGGTACCGATGCCAGAAACAAGTTGGTTGAACGGAGACATCTTAAGGGGCAATAGAAGGTGATGAGGGAATGATTAATTTTGGGACCATTCCCCCAAAGGGTCTTGTGAGCTATACATAATGATTTAAACATTATGCGTTTGTTTATTGGCAGCCGGTGCAGTGCTTTGAGAGCAGGCATGGCAGAATGTCTTTTAGGAGTGTTGTGTAGCAGCCTAGCTGCACAATTCTTCAGGATTTGCAGTTTCCTTATAGTAGCGTTTGGGGCGCCCAGGTAGAGGGAATTCCCATAGTCCAGGCGGGAGAGAACCAGCGCCTGAACCATGACTCTCCGAGCGGGTAACGGTAGAACTTTCCGAATCAGTCTGATCATACCAAAGCAGGTGGCTGCTAGCTTCACTGCTTGGTGGCCGAATTTGAGAGATCTATCCAACCAGACTCCCAAGCTTTTGATCTTGGGTTTAGGGGCTGGTGGAGGGCCAAGACAATTGGGCCAGCCCAGTCCAGATGTGGAGATGGAGTGATTGCCCAAGATCATTAGCTCGGTCTTGTCTCCATTAAGCTTGAGGCACGACTGGTCCATCCATTTTACCACAGTTTCCAGACAGCTTTCTAAATTAGCTGGCAGGTTATTCGGATGTTTTAATGCTACCACTAGCTGTGTATCGTCAGCGTATGTGATGATGTGGATTCCATATGGCAGGACTGACTCAGCGAGAGGTTTTAGATAGACATTAAACAGAGTAGGGCTCAGTTAAGAGCCCTGGGGGACTCCACATGTGTGTGGGACACATTTAGAAGTGTTGTTGCTTTCAAAAGCCTGAAAGCAACACAACTTCTAAACACTTTTAGACTCAAAGCTGAACTGAACAGGGGCCCCCAAAATAGTTTTAGCCCAGGGCACCCAAAATCCTTAGCATGTCCCTGCCACCACAAAGTCTGTCAGACAACATTGCTCTGAAGTAAAATAGACAACATCATTAATTTATTATTAGTTCTATTTTTTTAAACATAAGCCCGACGTGTCCTAAACCTCCACTGCTTCAGGCAAGCAACTTATCGTACCACTAAGGAATTCTCAATTAGGTGTTCATTCAGCACACTCTCTGTGGACTTTCAACTTTGTCTTCGGATCCATAACTGGTTGGTGGGCAATTATCCCATTATAATGCTGCCTAAAACGTTTGTTAATGATTTCTAGAGAAGAATTGTTTCTCGTGTACCAGTTCTGAGCTAGGGATTGCTCGAAAAATCTGACAACACTGTCTCCATTACAGTCCCTGTTTTGGCTGAAAATGTCTGCAGAATATTCAGCTTTGAGAGAAACCTGCTATCAAAACTCTCTTGCCTTTCAGCTCATCCTATTTATGTGAGATTGGGTTCTCAGCACTTGCGGTATTAAAGACTCCATGTGAACTATCGGCAATGAGTTGCGGGAGACCGGGTCGTGAAAGTGCAGGTTTTATTCTTTTGACTGTAAGTTTCCTATGAGTGTCCAGGGTACAAGGGGTAATGGAGTGTGACTTGTCCTTAGGTCCCGGGGTGTACGCTGTCGTCTTCCTCCTGGCTTGGTCCGGACGTCTATCGCCTCCTTCTCCTCCTGGTTTTCTGTCCCGGGTGGCCACCGTCGGATTCTCCGGATACCCCAAAGGAAGGAAGAGGACAACACGGGGTCAGGGTGAACAGGGAACGGTGCGTTGTCAGGGAGAGGGAGTGAGGTAACACCAGCCCACAACCAGCAAGATACCGTGACACACGCTCAATTGACGGGAGTGTAGGTGCGGTGGATGGGGATCGGCTATTTCTCAATGCGCGATGCTGCGCTCGCGCCTCTAAGCCTCTGGCGTTCCCCGCTTCCCACCCAGCCCGTGAAACGGTCCCGTACCTGTTTTAGCCACGCTCCTCCTGGAGCGTGGCTGGGCGAAGCGTAAGTTCGTTGGCCTCCTGGCTCTGTGATTCTCTCGGGGTCTTCCTCCGCTCCTCCTGGGTCTGCCTCTTCTCTCGGGATCCGTCGCTCGCTGTCTCCGTCTTCTCTCGTCGCAACTCCACTTCCTCCTTTCTCACCTCCGGTGTCGGGCGCACACTGGTTTCCTGGTCCAGCCCTCTCTTGTTGGACGGAGGGCGATGTCGTCATCAAACGGGCGGGAGCGTCCCATGTCGGATCCCAGTTAAAGGGACCGTATCCCGTTCAGCGGTGTCGGACGTGGATGACCCAACCCAGTCCTCCTGTGGCGATAAAATAAAAGGTGCAGTGACGTCCAGCGCCTCCCACCAGTCTCTCAACCGATCCGGGCCGTCCCGACACACACCCGCCCCGTGACACTCCTCCACCCCTGGATTCTCCCGATTGGGGAGAGGGAATACTCTGGACAGATAGTCTGCATTGCCGTTGTCGACCCCCTTTCGATGTCGCACGGTGAATGAATAGGGTTGGAGGGAGAGAAACCAACGGAGAACCCTGGGGTTGTTGGCGATATTGCGGCTCATCCATTGGAGAGGTGCATGGTCAGTGTACAGAGTGAACTGGTGTCCCTCCAGGTAATAACGCAACTTCTCTATGGCCCATTTTACTGCCAGGCACTCACGCTCAATGGTGGGATATCTCGCCTCCCTCGGGAATAGCTTCCTACTTATGTATACTACAGGGTGTTCTATCCCCTCCTGAGTCAGCTGTGAGAGGACCGCGCCTATGCCTTGTTGTGAGGCGTCCGTATGTAGGAGAAAGGGTCTGGAGTAGTCAGGAGAGATCAGGACGGGACTCGTAGTAAGGGCTTGTTTTAGGGTCTGGAATGCCTTTATCATGGGTTTCGTGGGACGAGACAGGACCTGCGGTTTCACCTGCTTCTGGAGGATGTCTGTCAGTGGTGCGGCCACCTCGGAAAAGCGAGGTATAAACCGTCTATAGTAGCCAATCAGGCCGAGAAAGGCTCTTAGGTCTCGCTTGGAGGCAGGAAAGGGAGCGTCTGATATCGCCCTGACCTTCTCTATCTGAGGGCGATCACCCCATGTCCTAGCACATATCCCAGGTATTTCACCTTTTGGTATCCCACCCGGGATTTCTTTGCATTTATGCGTAGACCCGCTTCCCTTAGGGCCTGTAAGACGGTTTGGAGATGGCGAAGGTGAGATTTCCAGTCTGGGCTAAAGACCACTATATCATCCAGATATGCCGACGAAAAGGAGTGGTGGTTTTGTAACACGGTGTTCATGAGTCTCTGGAAAGTCGCTGGTGCCCCATGTAATCCAAACGGGAGGACAGTGAACTCGTAGAGGCCTTCCGGTGTGGAAAAGGCCGTCTTCTTTCTGTCCTCCTCCCTTAGAGGTACCTGCCAGTATCCCTTGGTCAGGTCTAGTGTGGAGATATACGTGGCCTCCCCTAGTTTCTCTATCAGCTCGTCTATCCGAGGGATGGGGTAGGCATCGAAGGACGAGATTCCATTAAGGGCCCTGAAGTCCATGCAGAAGCGGGTGCTACCGTCTGGTTTCGGCACCATGACGATCGGAGAGGACCACTCACTCCTCGAGGGCCTTATGACTCCCAGCTGCAACATTTCCTGTACTTCCTTCTGTATGGCTTTTCTCCGGGCCTCAGGGATCCGGTAGGGTCTCAGTTTTATGGTTTTTCCGGCCGGGGTCTCAATCCGGTGTTCTGCCAGGTGGGTCTTGCCTGGAGCGTCGGAGAACAACGAGGAAAAGGGCCGAAGGGTTTCATCCAACTCGTCCCGCTCTCTGTGGGTGAGGTCGTCGTTCACCACTAGCTCTGCGACCGTGGAATGCTTGGTGGTAAGTGTGGGCAGAGTGAGGTTTGAGGCTTTGGGTAGGGGTCCCAGCCATTTCTTTAGCATGTTTATATGGTACGTCTGGGTGCGGGTCGGGGTGACTTGTAACCTATATGTGGTTTTACCTATGACGGCTATGATCTTGTATGGGCCTTTCCATTCTGTTTTCATCTTCGTTGTAGCCGTGGGTAGTAACACCAGTGCCCAGTCATCTTTCTTTAGGGTCCTCCACCTTTTCCCACGGTTATAGTAGTGGGTCTGTTGTTCCTGTTTCTTCACCAGGTGGGAATAGGCCAAATCACGTAGTCTTCCTATCTTGTCTCTCAGTCCTTGTGTGTAGTCCAACATACCTCTGGTCTCCATCGCCTCTTCCTTCTCCCAGGCCTCTTTCGTCATCTCCAGAAGGGAGCGCGGCTGCCTTCCGTATAGCATCTCGAACGCCGAACAGCCAAGGCTGCTTTGCACCTGGCTTCTTATGACGTACAGCGCCAAGGGTAATAGCTGGTCCCATTCTTTGCCGTTTACTTCCAACATCTTCTTTAGCGTGGCTTTTAGGGTCCCATTATATCGTTCGACTAGACCATCGGTCTGTGGATGGTACACCGAAGTTTTGATCTGTCGTACGTTTAGGACCCCACAGACCTCTCTCATAAGACGAGATACGAAGGGCGTTCCTTGGTCCGTTAGGATTTCTTTGGGGAAGCCTACCCGTGAAAACAGTTCCAAGAATCTGTCGGCTATGTTGCGGGTGGTGGGGGCTCGGAGTGGAAATGCCTCCACAAATCTGGTTGCGTAGTCCACTATCACGAGGGCGTAGACGTTCCCTTTCTTTGTACGGGGCAACGGGCCAATCAGGTCCATTCCGACCCTCTCAAAGGGGTTACCTATTATGGGAAGTGGTTGTAGGGGCACCGCTGGGGGCCTATGTGTGTTCCTTCTCTGACAGGTATCGCATGACTGGCAGTGCACTTTGATGTCCTTGTATACACCTGGCCAAAAGAAATGCCGTAGGACGTTTTGTGTGGTTTTCTCCGCGCCTACGTGTCCTGCCGTGAGGTGGGAATGAGAAAAGAAGGTTATCTGGTCCCGGAACGAGAGGGGCACCAGTAGTTGGTGGGGTTCTGTGGGGTTAGCCTGTCGGTAAAGTAGCCCCTCCTTTATAAGGAACCGGGGATACACAGGATCGCTGTTGTCCTGCGTACTATGGGCCTGTTCCCACGCGTTGTATAGAGTGGCATCGTTGGCCTGTGCGAATTTAAAACTGCGGTCTAGGAGCCATGGTTCTGGGGAGATGAGGGCCGGGACCGCCTCTCTTGGGTTACCTACTCCTCCTTTCCTACTCTCTTCTAGTTGGAGAACGCCTCGGAAGAGAGCGAGGAACTCAGGGTTATCTGTGCCAATGATCAGGTCTTCGGGAGCCCATCTAACACCCCTACTTTTACCTCACTGTGTACCCCTTCAGAATGGGTGAGGGCAATCTTAGCCAGGGGTAGGGTTTCACATCTCCATGTACGCATCGGATATGGACTAGGGTATCGGGTACTAGCTGACTGGGGTTAATGTACGCCTCCTGGATGACCGACTGTTTACACCCGGAGTCGAGAAGGGCCTTAACCAGTTTACCATTCACCCGTACACTTACATGGAAGGCCGTTCCCAATTCGGCCGTATACATGATGGACCTGGGGAGGTACCCCACCTCCATGGGTTCATCCGCTGGTTTCTTCCGGGGACATGCACGGGCTATGTGGCCCCAGTCCCCACAGTCAAAGCATTGGGGACCTCTGACGCTCGGTATCTCCATCTTCGGCATTCGGGGTTTTCCCGGTTCTGGTGGAGCCCGATATCTCTTCTCTAACCGTATGGCAGGCGGACGTGTCCTCTCCGTGTCACATACAACGCCCTTCGGCTGGGCACGTGAATAAGTCGTAGCCATCTCTATGGCCTGGGCGGCCGTTAGACGCGAATGTTGGCGCAGCCATTTCTGCGTATTGTACGGTAGGGCGTCCAGGTACTGTTCTAAGTAGATTTTCTCCATTATCTCCTCCTTTGTACTAAACCCTGGGGCCAGCCACTTGTCGGCGGCCATCTTCAGTCTGAAGAACAGTGTTTTAGGATTTTCACCTGGGCGCCCCTTTCTTTACGGAACCTCACTCTATATGCCTCTGAGTCCAGGCCGAGGTGGTCCAATATGATGACCTTTATCTCTCCGTAAGAGGTATCGCCCGTGGCGTTCGCCACTTGGTAGGCTGCTTGTGCTTCCCCCGTGAGCAAAGGGGCCAGAAAGAATGGCCACTTCTCTACCGGCCAGCTGCACGCCCTTGCTACCCTCTCGAAGTTGGTCAAGAAGGCGTCGGGATCTTCTCCCGTTATGTACTTTTGGAGGAGACGCCTGTCGGCGGGTGAGGGTGCCCCGTACCTCCCTCACGGTGCCCCCGGTCTGTTCAGTTGCCAGCCTGTGTAGTCCGTCCATCTGGGCTGCGATGGTATCTTTGAACGTCTCCCGGTCCGCCTGGGCCGACGACATCTGGCGCTCGACGGCCCATTCTAGCTTCTCCTGGCCCTTGATCAAGTGCTGCACGATCGTCTCCATCTTAGTGTCGCAGATGGGCTCTTCTATGCCCGCATTCTCCACCACTTGTGAACTATCGGCAATGAGTTGCGGGAGACCGGGTCGTGAAAGTGCAGGTTTTATTCTTTTGACTGTAAGTTTCCTATGAGTGTCCAGGGTACAAGGGGTAATGGAGTGTGACTTGTCCTTAGGTCCCGGGGTGTACGCTGTCGTCTTCCTCCTGGCTTGGTCCGGACGTCTATCGCCTCCTTCTCCTCCTGGTTTTCTGTCCCGGGTGGCCACCGTCGGATTCTCCGGATACCCCAAAGGAAGGAAGAGGACAACACGGGGTCAGGGTGAACAGGAACGGTGCGTTGTCAGGGAGAGGGAGTGAGGTAACACCAGCCCACAACCAGCAAGATACCGTGACACACGCTCAATTGACGGGAGTGTAGGTGCGGTGGATGGGGATCGGCTATTTCTCAATGCGCGATGCTGCGCTCGCGCCTCTAAGCCTCTGGCGTTCCCCGCTTTCCCACCCAGCCCGTGAAACGGTCCCGTACCTGTTTTAGCCACGCTCCTCCTGGAGCGTGGCTGGGCAGCGTAAGTTCGTTGGCCTCCTGGCTCTGTGATTCTCTCGGGGTCTTCCTCCGCTCCCCCTGGGCCTGCCTCTTCTCTCGGGATCCGTCGCTCGCTGTCTCCGTCTTCTCTCGTCGCAACTCCACTTCCTCCTTTCTCACCTCCGGTGTCGGCGCACACTGGTTTCCTGGTCCAGCCCTCTCTTGTTGGACGGAGGGCGATGTCGTCATCAAACGGGGCGGGAGCGTCCCATGTCGGATCCCAGTTAAAGGGACCGTATCCCCGTTCAGCGGTGTCGGACGTGGATGACCCAACCCAGTCCTCCTGTGGCGATAAAATAAAAGGTGCAGTGACGTCCAGCGCCTCCCACCAGTCTCTCAACCGATCCGGGCCGTCCCGACACACAC